>CM068878.1:17692500-18292500 GCA_035149815.1 Branchiostoma lanceolatum | reverse complement strand
GGTGTGGGAACCACTGAAAAACCCCGAAGGGGCAAGTACGCCGCTCCCGGGATTCAAACCCGCGCCGATCCCTATCCGCACGGCTTGGGAATCCAACGCGCTTACCACTAGGCTAAAAGGTCTGGACCAGTTAGACTGGTCAGTTAGTGGAGGTTGATCCCACTGTTACAGAGTATTGATGATAATGTTTAGGTTTTCTGTAACATTATAACTTGTACTGGAACTTACCCTGCTACTTTGACTGTTTCCACAGTGCACTGATCTGATCTGATGTCAGGATGAACGGCTCAACTGCCTCAGTCCAGCCAAGCCAAGACACCCTCCAGTTCCTGCAGGCTATAGGTAAGGGTTTGATAAATACTGGTAGTCTGTTCAGGGCACATAATCACATGGCAGCCTTGCTATTGCCAGCTGAGTTTGGAAGCCATAATTGGTTTCAAGGTTTCACACCACAGAACGGCATACAACATTCAGCCTGTCTACCCCGGGAGTCCCAAAAGACCCCTCGAGATGTTCAGCGAAATACCACAAGATATCTGGCAAAATACTGCGAGGTATCCAGCGAAATCCCACACTAGACAACATGAAATTGATGCCATGAAATCCTAAAGAGATTGTGGGACTGTGATGCAAATCCCAAAGTCTGTATTCTTGTTTTTTCTTTTACTTCTACCAGTAGAGGTATACAGGAAGAACAAGTCGTATAGCATTTGACCTTCCTTCACTGTCCAACTTTGTATCTTCTGACACAGTTTTGTGAAATGTTACTAACAACTCCACTTCTCTGCAGAGCCTGAGGACCTGTCCCTAGCCACCTTTGTGGACTCCCTGGTGACAACATCAGACACTGGGAAGGAGCTGGGAGAATTCACAGTCAGTATCCAGTATGCCAAGTACAAGGGTGAAGATGCTTACCTGATCCATGCCAACAGCCATGGAGCCATTGATAATGTGCCATGTGGCACTTCCATTACAGGTGAGATTCCACATTCTGTCGTAATTTACAAACATGAAATTTCATCTATCTAACATCAGACTTAAAGCTTTAAAGAACGGTTGCAGTCAGATATGCGAAGACTAGGTGTAACAGACCGTTCGGTGTAATATAACCAGCTGCTGCCGCGCCGCGTGCCTGCGAAGCTGGTGTGTTACGCCTAATGGCGGTCATACCGGCTATATAGATACAGATACAGGTACAGATACAGACTTACGACTGCTGAACAGAGAAATTCCACACACACCCCAACAGTTACTTGTACAGAAAATTAGTTTTTTAGCATTAGAACATACAACTTCCTGTTTTTTGTATTCTAGTCTTCTAAACCTTCCATTTGTGCAAGTGACATGTTCACAACTACTTTTTAATTTTTCAGCAATGTAATAATTATTGCTATGTGTGCTTACTTTTCTCCTCAACTGTATATGACTAATGTTGTTTCCTCTTTGCTTACCAGCTTATGTTTCACCAAAGCTGGAGACGTTGGAACAACAGCACCATGAGTATGTGAAAGTAAGTGAGCATACAAGCGTGATCAGACTCGAAGTAGAAAGTAATCACATGTATTTATTTTACAAAAGATTAACTTATTCAAAAACAAGTTTATCATAAACTTTATGTAAAATATATGCATTATTTGTACCCAATTTGCATGATTTGTATCTTTCCCTTGTCTTAATACATGACTCACATCTTTCCTGATTATGAATTACGTTCATTTTGACCTAATTATTTGTTTAATGGATAATTTGGTTTCTTTGTCAATGCTGATGATGTCTTGTCCTGTAGCTTGCTGATCACCCGTTGGACAGACCTAATTATTTGTATGATGGATAATTTGGTTTCTTTGTCAATGCTGATGATGTCTTGTCCTGTAGCTTGCTGATCACCCGTTGGACAGACCTAATTATTTGTATGATGGATAATTTGGTTTCTTTGTCAATGCTGATGATGTCTTGTCCTGTAGCTTGCTGATCACCCGTTGGACAGACCTAATTATTTGTTTAATGGATAATTTGGTTTCTTTGTCAATGCTGATGATGTCTTGTCCTGTAGCTTGCTGATCACCCGTTGGACAGAAAAACCTTCATCGTCATTCAGGATGACAAGATGGTCATCAACAAGGTCGTGACCCAAGGAGAGGTCAGTCTGGTTCCTATGGGTGTGTCCGTCTTGTAAAGGGTCGTTGCCATTTTGAAACAATCAATATGATATTGCTGACTGGTAGATACAATATCCAAGCATATCATACCTTTTTTGTGGGCAAAAACGTCCAAAAATGTATAGAAAGCAACATTTTAATTACATCATAGTATTGTGAAAAAGAAAGTACACCAGCTTGGATTCGAATTCTGACAGGTCAAAAAGCCTAATTTCAAAAATCGTAACCTTTATGCCACGAAACATTACGGTTTTGCCGAAGCGTGCTACACAATAAAAAATATGGCATCGGCCGTTTCAATTGGCACCGACTGTTTTAAATGCTGCCGACAGTTTACGAGACAGAAATTAGCGTGTATGTGGGACTGCAACATGCGAACCCCATCCAAGGATGTTGCTACTGTTCCAGAGGATGTGGACTACAGAAAAAAGACTTCCAATTCATTTTCTTTAATTCCTCTATTACATTGTATAGTACAGGATACCAGATTCGAATGTTGGAATTGCTGTTTTTTTCTGCTGAATTTCCTGTTTGGAATGTGTGTTTGCTCGGGGTGGTATGACATAGATGAAATACAACACGGTGTATTCCGCATCACCCTCGGTCCCAGCCCTCCCGCGGGTTACCGTGGGTGATACAGAATACACTGTTGTAATCTATATATACTGGCTGGGCATTGCTGTATCTCATAGATATTTGTTTATCCAGGAAGTGAGCAGAGGAGCCGAGACCTTTGATCTAACTACCATGAAGGGATTTATATCAGAGGGTAGGTGTGACATACATGTACAAAAATGATGGAGGAAGAACTTCATTTTAGCTTTAACAGGTTTGTTTGTTTGAACCTTTGTTTATTCATGATAAGCTCAAATCGGCACGCAGGCCACTTTTCATTGAGGTCATGAGGGAAGAGGTAAGGGCCAGATACAATATAGCAGAGATACAAAGTCATTTGAGTCCTAATAACTCTATCAACATATATCATTACATATTTATGGTACAACAATATACAATTTATACAACATAAAGTAGGGCGAAAGCTGGTTCAT
Organism: Branchiostoma lanceolatum; assembly: GCA_035149815.1. Classification (NCBI taxonomy): domain Eukaryota; kingdom Metazoa; phylum Chordata; class Leptocardii; order Amphioxiformes; family Branchiostomatidae; genus Branchiostoma; species Branchiostoma lanceolatum. The sequence continues at coordinate 18,289,292 of CM068878.1, read as the reverse complement.
GGTCCGTGTCCGTTCGTTTTGTTCATTTCCGTTACTTCAAGAGTCTCTTAAAAGAAGTCAGATTCGGAGCCGTACGTGTGTCTGGCGGTAGGCTGTTCCAGACAGTATGAAAGTAGATGAGATAGATAGAATTTGCCTTTCTTAGCAAAAGTGGGTCCATAACACTTCAAACCCACCTTCTATTTGGGTAAATCCTTCTTTGAAGATTTTTTTTGTGTTTACGAATATTTTTCTCTGTTAATGTTTTTATCTTCAGTGTTTTTTCATAAATGATATAACTTCAAAGTACATGAAAACTGTACTTTAAATAATTTCCAACAAATCGGTGGGTCTACTGTACAATGGTAGTACCAGATGAGTTGGTTGTCTTCTACAGAAGTTTTTTCGCTGTCGCTCCATATTTTTTCTGACAACATCTGACAACTAATTAGATCGGAGTGGCCTAAATACTATGGTAACGGAATATTTTCCTTGAAGAGAAAGTATTTGTACACTGGATTTCTCTTTATACTGTAATATTGTTTAAGATTCTAAAATCCTGAACTATCAAATGTGATGTATGAAGATGACAAAGACTCTTTAGATGTAGGTGTATTTTTGTTAGAAACATTAGCTAAGAAGTCGACAGAAAACTTGGTTGCACTTTGCTGAAGAGCTTTCTTTTCAATAACTTTCAAATTGCATTCTTCCTTTGATTTTCAAGAAACTGCAACTCACCATCAAGACTTTTGAAAATAGTTTTCTTGCCATTCCAAATGTTCCATAAGACATTGTATTTTGACAGTAATGGCATTACATTGTACTTTCTGACTCACCCTTGTACATGTATGTTCTAGATGCTAAACAGTTCTTTCAAGGATGCCAAGCCCTTTATCTTTGTTGTTGTCTTTCAGGATCTAACTTGCTGTTGCAGCGTATCCTCGTTCGGAAAGGCCTTCCTGCTTCTCTCTCCTTCCTGTCGTTTGACTCGGAAACGAACCTTTGTACTACGACTTACGTAAGGATGTTTGTAGTTATTTGCATTTTTCATACATATCACGGACTGCAAGTGTTTGTTTGTTTGACAGACCAAGTCAGACTGCTACTGTCACTGTTCTTGTACGCTGTGTAAGGTGATTTACACTCTGGTCACCAAATTCAGTAACATCTGTTTCAGTAACATCTCTTACCACTTAAGTAAGAAGGTTGAGACATTTACATTAGCCACATATATGACAAGAAATTGCCGTTTTTATGATAATCTGCAATTTTTTTTGCTTTCTAAAGGAACAAATGATCATACAATTCCTATCGTAAACCATACTGATTTTGTCGTTTACTTTCTACTTGCACAAAATGTATTTCAAGCCCTGAGCTTTACAAAGTCCTCCAAGAAAAGTGAAAGATCGAAAACAAAAGATTTAATGTTTGGTATCACCATTTTCTGTAAGTTCATGATTTGCAAAACCTTTCTGACTGAGATTTCATAATGAAGGTAACTTTTTCTGGCCCAACTTTTTTTTGGCATCAATTTTGAGGTGCCCAGTGGATGTTATCCATATAATAAAACCAGTATGGCATTACCTGGTCAGGCATTAGGTAAATAAGGTGCCCTTTGTTTGGATATTGAAAGTGTTATTTTGATCCAGAAATCCCTGGAGGTGAGGAGGGAGACAGTAGGAAAGGAGGAGGTGGAAGTTGTTGGGATCGAGCGTACGATCCACTCTACCGCTGACCTGCCCACGACATGGCAGTCCTACTTCCTCAAGGATGGGTGAGTCTTTCTCAGCTTCAGTCTAAGGATTGGACCAGGAGGTATATTGTAAGATTTGTATGATATTAGGGATGGGAGTTGAGAAAGAACACCTTACCGATGTAGCTCCAATTTGCATGATTTACGTATGATGATATAACCTCAACTTACAGTTCTCACAAATATGAAAGTCCCATCACTTATTGCTGTATATAATATTTTCTACATTGTATAATTATGGTGTTACTTTAAAGGAGACTGACACAAGCTTTCCAGTGAAATAACACGTCATGCTAATCATTACAAAACAACGGACACATGATCAAGGAAACTTCAGGCACTTTTCTTTCGTGACCTCAGATAATTAGCCCTGGTGCTCAACCCTGGTGCTCAACCCAGGGAAGCATGATCATAACAAACGGGATATCATTGTAAAGGGCACTAGATGAGCCTTCCAATGGTATACAATACATTTGGGCGTAACAAAGTTTATACAAGTCATTACATGTACAATCACCATTTCATCCTCACCATTATCTAATGGTTGCGTGGCCAGCTTTTTTTAAAAGCATTTCTTGTTTGTGTTAAGTTTAGATATTTCTATTGTTTGACTGCTATGTGTTTACATGTATGTACTGTTTCCTACCCAGGCATCTCTGCAACAGGGTGCAAGTGGGCTCCCCTGTCACCATGAAACTCCTCAGGATGCCTCGCATCGTGGAGAAAGGTAAATACAAGGACAGAATATTCTGCCTCACACACTCTTCGTTATTGTAAGATAGCTTACAATATGAAGCAATTTTAATACAGCAAGACCTGCATCGAGGTAAAATACCATGCTGGCTTTCCAATATTAGTAGAATCCTTGAAGAGTCTGGTTTTGCCTAGCTTAATTCTACTTAAAAATACTTTGACTTTATTGACTTTGACTTTATTGAAGAAAATCCATTAGTGTTGTGCCCAAAGTCTTCCTGGCCTTCTTACTAACAATAGACATGTAACAATACATAGTTATTACATACAGTGATGATGACAACATAACAAACAGCCATCCAGTATGTATATTAATTACATTTAATTGCAGATCATTAAAATTACTGTCTAGTTGTTGTGTTTACTGATATACATTATCTGCTCAAGCTGATCTAAATAAAGCAAAGACTAAAGGATAACTTTCTTCAACATTTTTACTCAGAATTGAACTCAGGGGATAAAAAAAACAAGTTAAGAACTTATGTAATCTTCTTTTTGTTTTGCAGAAGAACCAAGTGAAAGACCAGTGTTTGAGAAGAAGGGACTGGACATCAATGAGGATATGCAGTTGTTCTCCATGTTCCTGGATAGAAAGGTAAGAATGTTACAGTGGAGAGTTGGCAACCACCAATATTCATGACAACATTTCATCTTGTGAACTTATTCATGGTTGAATATTTTTCACATGTTGGAGTATGTTTGACCTTTTGGTTTATAAGAGAAAACAAAAGACATCATGAAACTGAACCTGTAAATCGTTCAAATAATCGACGAATTTGAACCACACAAACTACTGGTACTTTTGTCAAAAGGTATGTTTCGTTGTGTATGTCAGTAAATGATAAAATGCGTTTGAACCCCGAGTGTCATCCTAGTTAATTGGTTGGTAAATGGAGTGCCTTGAACTAACTAGGATGACACTCGTTTAGGCTAACAATCTCCGTCCGCTCTGATTTACGACAGGTTTTCTGTTTTTCTTCGTATTTTATGCAAGTGAGGAATTGGAGGGGAATAGCCATCATTATTGTATAGAGATTCCGGATAGGTCACATTTGACAGCATTTGTTTCCTGTATGAAATATGGAGAAAAATCAGCCGCCACGCCATGTACGAATTCGAACACCTTTCGAACCCTTTTCATTTTCAACGGAATCGTTCTGCGGCCCTTAGTAACGCCGTTGCTAAGAAAACGCTCGCCGCACGACTGTTGGATGAAATTTCACCCGACTTTCACAGCTGCGTTAAACCTGATTGGCGGCCCTTTTACCAAGATTGCATTAGATGAACAAGAAGGGAATACCTTGTGCTCTCTATACGAGCCATTTCTCTGAACGATTTTAGCTAGTTCCATGATCATTTTTTGAACACAGTAAGATTAGGAGAATGGCGGTGCCGTAAAGAGTTAAATTGTTAACGATTTTCAGATTGGGGGCATTTGCATTTCGCCCTCGATTCAATATTAGATTGATAGTGAGTCAGAATCGTAGAGTCTTCGACAATAAGTGATGTAAAAATCTTGTTGGTTTGAAATCTGGGAAGGTCTGTTTGTCCATGTCTACCCGGGTCACCTTCCTGGCTGTTTTTCGCCCAAAGGTTGCAATGCGTTGGTGTTGTTGATTCCAGTGCAGTCCAATTTTAAACACAAGTTACGGCTCTTATATACCTTCCCAGTATTGTCAAATAATACCTATAGAAACAAACTACGTGGAGACGCACTGAATTAGCAAAGGCTATCTTAGTTTTTCGGTTACTAGTACGTAAATCCAGCGGTGCGGGTCCGTCGTGCGCTTTGTGGAACGGCCGTTGACGCCAGGCCTTGCGAGTTCTTTTTTGGAATTAAAACGATGCTTCTGATGAGGTGACCTCGCGCGGTTTAGAAGGAAGCCCACAACGTCCTCAAAATTGATAACAAGTTATATACCACGGGAAAGAAGAGACTTCGGTCTATTCTACGCGCTAGATTTCCTTTTGTTGTGATATCGGGAAAAAGGTAAAAATTCTCACTAAAATCAACTGATTTCAGGTCATATTATCAAATGGGTACAGGTTGAAAATCGGTCTAAAAATCTGTAGGAGGAAAATGGGAAGCTTGAAAATTATAGATGCGATGAAATAATGAACATATATAGTTGCAAACTCAAGCAACAAGCTTTGTTGTAAGTAGTGCCGACGCCGGGGGGTCATGGAACGTACAACTGGCTCAAAACGGCGCACGGTTCGCTGTTGCAGGCAGTCAGACATTTTGAGGCCAGATTTATATCGCTTCGGGGCGATGTATTGGCATGAAACTCGGAATTCATAAAGGGGAGACCATCGTGAACGTAATTCTATACAACGATTTGAGTTCTAAGTTGCAAGTAAATGTCCAGAGTAGATAATCACTAAAACGTCAAACCGGACGCGTTCTATTCTGGAACCAAAATTATGACATGGCTTTGCGCGAATTGGGGGCATCTGCATTTTGCCCTCGAAATCTATGATAAGTCATATACCGAGAGAAACTACAGAGTTTTCTCTTTCTTACGCACTAGATTTCCTGTTGGTATGAAATCTACAACAGGTTGAAAACAAGAGGCGAAATTACACGAAAATCGCCTGATTTTGGGTTGAATTTTTGACAGGAAAGCGGTAAACAATCGGTTCAAAAATCTATAGGAGTAAAAAATGAGGCTGAAATATTGTAAATAACTTGAAAACAGAAAGATAAACGGTCATATGTCCTAGGGACAAGCTTTCTTGTAAGGCGTGTTGACGCCCTGAGTCATGGAACAGACTACTTTCTCTCGCGGAAGGAAAATGAAACTGCCTCGAACTCTCGACGTGGCGTGGCGGCTGAAAAATTGGCTTATTTCGTTCTTACCTGTTAGAAATCACTTCGCGCGGAGATTGTAATGGAACACCCGATTCTCCAGGTTCTGGAAATGTCGTTGGAACGCATTCTTTTATTTCTTGATGTGCGCAATGACATACACAGTTTGTGAGCAAAATACCCCCTATGACGAAAGCAGTTTGTGTGGCCGTGGTTCAAATTCATCTACTCCCCTGATATTGGCTGTTTTTTGTTTTTCTTAAGGGATATAGAGGTACAGTGTACAATGTTTGTTCACTTTATGTCTGCACTTTGCAAATAGCAGGAAAATGTAGGGACTTGGGTGCAGAGTGTTGACAATATGTGACTTGAGGTGCCAGATACTCAACTGTACCATATAATCTTTCAGGACCAGTTGAAGAATGACCATGCCATGTACATGAGACACCATCCCGAGCTACAAGCCATCCTGGCAGACTTCCTCCAGTTTCTGCTTCTTAGGAAGCCAGAAGACATTTTTCCCTTTGCTGTTGACTACTTCTCCTCCTTCTCCTCCCAACTGCCCTCCCACAGTCCTTATGCAAAGTCTTCTGAGATCCCGCCCAAGCCTCAGAAAGTTGACACAAACTTGCCTCCGCCACCTTACCCTTAAGTGTTTGTAACAAGTAAAGACCATCAGTTTTTCACACAGTCGTTTTTCGGTGTACTTTAAGAAAAAGTGAATATGCTCCCAAAAATTCAATATGATATAAAATTTCTGCAACTTTCACAAGTACCATAATCAAAAAGCTTGTTTTGTTACCATAAGGTGCTTATAACCAAGATGACATTGTATTATTTGTTCTATCTCTTTAGTAAGGCTTCAGACTGCCCAATATGTTAAATTCTTGCGGCTTAATTAAACATGATAATAATTTTATGTCCTGGACTGGTTTATCTGCTGGAGATGTGTTCTTGATAGTGATGTCAAGAATGTAATACTAAAGACGGTCTACTTTTCATCATGATTGTTAACTTAAACATTAGGACAAAAAGACTGGACATTTTACATACTAGATGTTTGTCCAGATATTGTATTGATGACATGGTCAGGCTTTAGTCTATGCATAATGCACGCATGAACTATAATTTTGCTTGATCCACCTTTCACTGTACAGCACTGTAGTTTGTTAATTAATAACCCAATAGTTTTTGTTTGGGTGTTGTCTTTTCATACATTGATGTTACTTCACCCCAATTGTAGAAATGTTGATGTGTGATAGACAATAAAGTTTTAGTGCCAGGGTATACAGCTCTGACTCTGAAATGTGACCATTTAGTAAAAAAAAGTTATGTCCTTTTAATGGTGCCCAGTTCTTCCGTGACCGGGGTCCGTGGTAGTGCACTACAAAAAAGTGACGAAAGGGTTTCGAGGGTCTGGGTTTGAGTTCACATTTCTCATAAAGTGCTTCGAACTGACATTGAATACTAACATGTCTGAAAAGAGTGTGAATTTGTGTGTTTTTGGTGAAAATTGACTTTGGGTCTGAGCCTTATTTCCAGATATTCCTCTGCATTGATTGTGAAGAGCACCTTCACCCGAGATTGACCTTTGTAGGCTGCTGTGTGTGATGTTGCTATGCCTCGCGCCGTGGATGAAAAGATTCTTAGTACTAGAGTTTTCTTTATAATTGGTTTGAATAAACACTAGGTTTTTCTCTTTCTGACATTAGTCGTTTCTGCCAACAAAATTGTTTCTGATTTTTATCCTACGCAAAAATGCCAAATTTTGCGCATAATTTTTGATGTGAAAATGTTTTTCCTTCTAATTTAGCAAAATTAGAGAGGTTGAAGAAACAAAACCCAGTTGGTCTTGTAGTGGAAGGTATATGCTTTCGTCCCATACACAGTTGATTTGCTTCAGAATAGTTCCCTGGAAGACACCGTACCTAGCCTTAAGGGCGTGCAGCCGTGAAACCCAAAATAAACTGAGGTGTGCCCCCTTAGTTTAAGGCCTAAGAAAAGAACTGTTGTTTCTTCTGGTTATGGTACTGAAAACTAGATGCAACATCAGCAAAACCAGCAGAAATGCAAACTTGACAGACTAACGTATTCCGAACACTGTCTGAAAGGCTACGGAAACCATGCATTTGAAGATGACGTCAAAAAGTCTCCATGCCTTATTGAAAGTGAGGGCGTCGTGGGAGAATTACACCGCACATGGTTGTTCACTGGTTTGCAAATGTTATATCCGCTTCCTGCTAAACACAATTTTCAAGACAACTTATTAGAATCTCTTTTGCTAACCTGCAAATGGACTCTAAGTGTGATCAATCATCAAAAACGCCTTTGTTGCTGCAACCTACGGCACATGTATTACTTACCGCTGCCATTTTCATTACCCAGAATTCTGTTGTTCAGCCGAAGACAAAGGTTTGTGCATGTGAGGGACACTTTTTTGTCTTAATCACCTTCAACTAGCATAACTCGAGAAACCTTTTAATGGGTCTTCATGATTTTTGGTAGGTGAGCAGTGGTTGTGGGTCAAGTTCGCAAATTTACCTGGCATTTTCCTACAGGTGTACGCACCTTTCCTAAAAGTACCTACACCTTGAATATGACCTTCGTAGCATGAACCATGGAAAATACAACTTTCTGCAATACCAGTATTAGAGCTTTGCCACCCTGCATCTACTTGGTTTTGGCAAAAGAAGAGGAACATGCCAGCAAAAACAGTATAATTTCCTCCCTGTATAGGGAGGGGAAATATAATAAGTGACAAAGTTAATCAATGATATTGACAGAATAACAGGAACTAGTTTGAGGGTGAGGAGGGAAAAAGCATCAATTTCCCTCAAAATGTGAAATAGTAACCACACACCTGGTTTCAAACTGTTTATTTGATTGCAGTTTACAGAACAGAGGAATGCAAAGTGTACAGAGGAAAATATACTTTTGATCACAAAGCTCTGATGTCTTTTTCTCACATTATAAAAGATAAGTGTGAACAAAAGACCTTATCGCAAAGAATGTAAACAAGAAGCAAATCAATTTATAGCATTTAGAACAAAGGCTACAAAATTAGATGCCATCAAAGCATAGTACATGTACATAATTTGACTACCGTATGCTACATAGACACAAAGTACATTCTTATCTTCTAAACAAAACACTTGTTGTAAACGTGCTCATACTCTCCAAGCAGAGGTCGGCTCTGGATGTATTTTTTACATTTTTGTTGTACTTTCTTTTTTGTCCGGTTTTCTTCATGTCGCCAAGCCTGGAGAGTTACTTGGAGAGTAGTGGCTCATGAGTCTAAGCTAAAAGTGTTAATAGCTTAGAAAAAAATTGTAAAATTTTTAGCTTACCATTTTTGAGCTAGCTATATTACAATTTTTTTCTAAGCTAAAAATGTTTAAAAATGCTAAGCTAAAAAAGCTAACTAAAATGGAAATATACAAAACTAAAAATGCTAAGTTAAAATCCTAATTCTTACTAAGCTAAAAATGCGAACTAATGCTAACTAAGCTAAAAATTGTTTGTAGTAAATGCTGATAATGTAAATGCATGGTACAGAGGTAGCTTGGAACTTTTTTTGGACTGCATTCCAAAGTTATTTTGTAGCTTGAGGCTAAGGCAGCTGTCAGGTAGTTAAATGTGTTTGTGTTAGTATCTTGAGGTTGTGAGTGTGTGCGCATTAATATGTGAGTGTTAGTTTGTGTTTGTTTGTATGTATACATGTATGTATGTATGTATGTATGTGTGTGTGCGTGTTCCAACGTCAGCCTAAGCCTTGAAATAAGTAGCCAAAATTTCAATAGGACTCAGAATAGATGGCTACAAACTACCTCTTTACCATAAATGGGCATTATCAACATCTACTAAATTTTAAAAAATGCAGAAAAGACAAGAAAAACTTGACCATACCTAACTAGATTAGTAAGCTTAACTAGATATATCTGATGCTAGGGGTCACATTTCCAAGCCAGGGCCCAATCAGGTTGTTTGAGAAAACAAAGAATGAAAAATGTGTATCAAGAATATATATAATTTATGACAAGGAGTACTTTTTACGTTTTGTTTGTCTTGCTGTCTTTCATATCATTTTTTTTCGTCCCCAGAAGCTTCGGAAATGTGTCCTTAAGCATAACATAGTACACATATGCATGACTGCTGTAAAAGTGTACACTTTGCATTCCATAAAAGGTCATTGACAAGAACTTCATCTACAGACTGCTGGGGGCGTGGCAGGAAGTTGTTGATTTGTGATTGTCATTTCAGTTCTAGGTTCAACCTAGAGTAGGTTTGATGGTCTACCTGAAGCATTATCAGCAGAGAGAATCATGATCTCTTGATTAGACTCTGCGGTATAGAATCTCTTGATTGAATTCTGCGGTATAGAAGCCCGATGCATGGCAGACTCAGACATGAGTAACTGCAAAATTCGGTGTTTCAGAGAACAGAGATTTTCCTGGTTCTGTTAGCTCACAACTACTCATGCTCTCCAACCACCTGCCTTCCTTTACGACCCTGTGCCATTGTCTTGGTCCGGGATTCCAACATATGACACAAGGCAAATTACATTGTGGTCTAGGTTCCCGACAACCCACTGACCACCACATAAACAGAAAGGAAAACAGATGGTAGAAGAATTCAAGCAATCAGAACCAGGAAAATCCCCGTTCTTTGAAACTATGAACTTCATAATCACTCTGCAAACAATCTCAGCCATCGACACAGCCACGGAAACTGAACCAACCACAGTGACCGGGCCTGTACACCACAGAAACCGACTGAAGCCCTGCATGAAAAAGTAGCCACCACTCACAAAATGCGCCAAACCCCAACCAACATCATCACTCAGGATGTCAACAAAACACTTGTCAAACACCCTACCATCAAGCAAGAGATTGTGACTAGCCCTGACGGCGACGTAACAACAGAGGGAATCGTACGTTCAGTTAAAGCTGCTACAAATGCAACATCACAACTACATGTAATTAACTTCTCATCACGCCATTTTTTTTTTAGTTCCCAGCCCAGTTCTGTGGAAACATTTTGCACTTCGAACTGCTTCTCTTGATACAGATGCAAACACTTAATAATTCCAGGTCCCCTGGCAGGGCGTACACACGAGCACCGGTCTTTCTGGATGTCACCGTGGAGATGCACTTGACGTTGGACGACGACCTCTCAGCAGAATAAGTCCTTAAAGATGTCTCCTACCAAGCTTCTTTTAGCTACAAGAGAGTCAAACACACGACAGAATTAGGACAAAACAGCCACCAAACATATCACTTTGTTCTAATCCAAACGCTACGAAGGCGCTGGCAGGACGCTTTATGTTTTACCACGAGTGGAAATGGTGAACGAAGTCATGCGTAAGTATTATTAGAAAGATACAGTGTATCTAACGGGGTCAAACTGTTGGCAATCAAGATATGACATGGGTAAACTCGGTGCCACTGGCCTGAACAAAAAGTTATGTCACGGTCAAGTTGGAGTAAGTTGTACCGACCTCCTTGGTTGTACAGATTCTACTCACAATCAACAGTCTCCTCGCTTTCTTTTGTGTTCAATCCGTTCAATTAACTTCTGCAGCAGGGCCATGGTGCACACACAGACTTCAGCTGCAACAAACACAAAAGGCTGTCCAACGGTATTGGGAATGTGACGTACAATTAGAACTGGACATCTCTGATGATAGACAAAATTTGTGCATGACCAAAAATTCTAATACAACATGAACAGAAATCTTTATTGGCACAACAAAAGTACAGCAACTTTCGTAAGGTCCGAGTTCAACATCTTTACATACAGTGAAGTGGATACAAATGAATTAACCTACTAACGTTAGTATACATAAATGTGTATGAATAGATATGAGTAAATCAACATCTTCAGTCCAACTTATCATTTACACAATTTTTGTTCTAAAATCTAGACATCCTTTGATATATTGACCTACAGTAAGGGTTGTCTCCCCTAGAAAGATGTGCACTGTGGACCAGTGCCAATGCACAAACCATGGCCCAATTAGAAAAAAAAGATGACAAAGTAGAAAGCCCGACAAAAACGCCTAAAAACACGTCAAAAACTAGCCGAAACCCATGCTCCGCTTGGAGAGTACATAATGAATCCTATCACCATCGCATCAGCTAAGCAGAACCTGCTGTCAAACAATTATACAGCACAGGTAATGCTCACCTTGTCAAAATGTGGTACGAGACGATTCTCTTGAAGCCTCCTCGGCTAAGTGATGCCCTGGATGTTGTCGCAAAGAACCTTCAGTGTTGCTGCCCAGGTTCATGCACGGTCCAGACATATAAGTCAATGGGTGCCTCCTCACCATTGCTGCAACAGACACAAAAGACAATGGCAAGTGAGAATGTAACATACAGTTATTACTGGACACTTCTGATAAAAAGTGCATGTAATCACAAAAATTTCCAGCCAACAAATAAGTTCCAACTATCAATTAAATATAAGTGCGATAAGCATTTTTCTGCGAAGCGTTGCTAAGACAAATGGATCGTAATTTCCTAAGAAAAAAGACAGTTGAACAAAGACGGTTGAACTTTGAACAATGACAGTCGAACAGACATCTTCACCGTTGAAAAAAAAATTGAATTGAATTGAATTGACAATCACAGAACCTTTTTTCATACTTTTTGATGAATTCTACCAACACAGCTTCATCATTGAGACGCTAAGTAACACAGCTAGGACGCTTTAAAACAGACCCTGCAGCCTGCGGTCTCAAAATACAGTGAAGTAGTATAGTATATATAAACTTACTGTCGGATGTCGTGGCCGCGCCGGAAGACCCGCCATAAAGGCAATCTACAACTTGCAGATGTGAAACTGACCCCGTTCATCCATGGCCGAGTAGCCGCGGATGGAAGGACCGCAAGCCATGGACGAACAGTTACGGAGAGGAGAGGGGCCAGTCCCGAGGCGGACTGCGCTATCAACGCCGAGTGGGCAGCCCCGGACGGTCTCGGGAAGAAGAGACGTGCGGCCGTTTCCAAGCTTAGCTGGCCGCGAATTAAACTATACAGTTGGGAAATATGCATTTGAAAAGTACTCAGGCCTGTGGTTGGTCTGGCAAGTTGGCTTGTGATTGGTTGGAAAAATGCACTTTTTTTGTAGTTATTGTAGTTGACCGGTTTTCTAGTTATTGTAAATAAGTACTGGTTAGTTCTGCTAGTTCATTTCAGTGACGCTGAAGAAGAGTGATGGCTGTCACTCGAAACGTCCGGAAATAAATCTCCGAATTCTTATCCAGTTGTAGAGTTTGAATTCCCTTTATACACTTTTTTGTATTTCCCTCATTGGTTGTCCTTGGTTATGTCTTTCCCCGGATTGGTTACCTGTCTAATGAGATTAAATCCCACTCAAATGAGTCTTTCACCCGATGCAACTAACAGCGCGCGACCTGTGATTGAAAGCATGCTAGCAATGGATCAACTGCATTTATAAAACTGAAAAGGACATGGAGAGACAAACACGTAAGTTTTTTCACAAAAGCCCCAAGGACATTTAAAAAAATGCAAATGATGTCCTCATTAGCATAACGCGCATCCATTGTATTCGAGTATTCACCCCTCCAAATGCTTCGGTCCATTTCCAATCCGGGGCCCGGTCGAGCAGCTTGTGGGAACGAAAAATATCATATGTACAAAAGACAAGCAACAAAACGTTTAAAAAATATTCCTAACCATATATTGTGTATTTTCTTGGTGTGCATTTTTTGTTTTTCGTTTTCGCAAGCAGCCCGGCCGGGCCCCGGATTTGAAATGGGACCAAAGCATAAGTCTACCTACCATAACGTCGGTAGCATTTAGTGTAAGGGAAATATGAAGTTGCTGCATAAATCATGCAAATGAGTCGAGCCTTCGGTCAGGTATAAACTTCCAGTTTATACCGCTCCTTTTCCACCTCTTCTTCAATAGCCGATTGCCCCTGTAGGTTTATGTGGTTGGTCCAGTGGTCTGTGGAAATATTTCAGTCGAAGTGATCCAATAAAGACAGTCTAACGTTGCAAAACTGGAATGAATGCATCAGGACACTGGTGTTTTAGTACACCATACGATTTCGGAAATTCCAGCCATGGACGGTCTGCGTCAAGGCCAGTGTTCAAGCCTTCAAGTGCTGGCACCGTCTCCAAAGGCAGCTAAGAGTGTGCAGGATCGCCACCCAGCGGTTTACTCAATGTCACAGGGACTGAGTAGACCGCGGGGTGGCGCTGCAGCACAGAGAGAATGTCTGACTGTGGAGTGTGGTGCACTCTAAGAAGTCTAACAAATCTCACATACAGTGTACTACAATTTTGAAGACACTAGAGTCACTAGACACAACAACATTGCCAAAGTCTGAGAGAGGAAGAAAGCCCGCTTAGATGAAGGAGCTCGAGTTTTTTTAGACTGACTAATTCAAGGCTGTCGTGACTGTGGAAAGGCTAAGCCTCTACCAGGCCCCGCGGATGGCTGGGAAAATAGTAGAAATTGGCCAAATAGAGTGAATAGTATGCTAAGGGATTCGGCTACGGAGAGAAGGTCCAATCTGCAATCCTAGGAGCCTGCAAGTGAAACAATGGCAAATGTTCTCCCTATAGCCGGCGCCATTTAGTCTGGTAGATCGGATCGAACAATCGCGATTATACTTCAATCGCGATTGAAAAAAATGAGTGTGAACGGGGTCTAGGAAAGGCCTGTAGATCCAGTAGTAGGATGGCCCACTACACGTGGTGTCCGCAAACCGTGATTTCTTCGTCTACGCTTCGAAACGTTGTCCTTAATTGTCCCAATGATTGTCCGCATTTCATGATCAGAAGGTCATTTGATATCGACGGCGCTCGTCGTGTTCGGAGTGTGTTTGAGCTACATGGTGTACACATCATGGCGCTCCACACAAGGAGGATGAATTGTTGAAATTGAAAATAACGGCAGATAATGGTCAGAAAACACAAAGATTACGTACTTTCACGCACTTTGCTTTAGGCCATGTTGATTTGATAATATGTACGATATCCGCGGGCGCATAAATTTCCGTCCGTTTCCCAAAAAAAAGTTTTCGACCGTACTATAAATCTTACAAAGCAGCTGCAAAATGAACAAATATTATGCCGTACATTGCACACAAAAAGTACTTCGGAAAACGGATACTAATGTCGTAGAATACAAAGTCAAAGATCAAAAGTGAAGAATGTATAATTTGGTATACCATACTGTGTGTTTACTAATCTGTTCAGGCTTCCTGGCCATGTAGATTTCATAATAAAGGCAACTTTTAAATTTTTAATTCGCACGCTCGCATCAGTTTTGGGGTTCCCAGAAGATGTTAATCTAATCAACATGGCCTTGTGGAAAATTAAAAATGTAGTGGCACCCTGTTCAGTTTGAAAGCCAAATCAGGCATTGGGGTAACTTTCGCACGAGAGACCGATGGAAGAGTCCATTGTTGCATGGGGAGTCTTTTAGAAGAGTTCATTGTTGCATGGGGATGAACTTTGGAAAGGTCGATTTCGGACTGGGATGGTCCATTTTGGGGGTACAAATGATTTCGAAACTGTCAATTTAGTGTGGGTGCCGTAACGTTGGAAAATCCCTTCTTGCAAGGAGGTCGAAATGAAGAAAAAACATTTTGGACTCGGGGGGATTATAGAATGGTCCATTTTGAGGGCAAAGAGAATTTTGGAATGGCGTATTGTCATTGTTGCAGGAGGATGTGAATTCTAAATATTCTGTTTTGAACTAAGGTGATAATGGAATAGGTGGCACAGATAATTCTGGAATGGTCCATTTCGCAGGGGTGCCTTTGAAAGAGTCTATTCTTGTCCACTTTAAACAAGGATGATGCTGGAGGATTACATTGTGGAATGTTTCATTTTTGCAATGGGGTGATTTGGGAACCGTCCATTTTGGAGTTAAAGAGAGCTGAAATGTGCTGCATTTGCTAGCGATTGTTGCCTTTCAAACTGCCAAATGGCACGGCCTACCCACAGACATTGAATATATTGTCATAACCTTCACCGAAGCGAAGCCATGCATGTATTCAAGCAAACCGTCGGAAAAGGAGAACTACGTACGGAGGAAGTCACCCAGGCTAGCTACAACAAACAAATGATAAAATAAGACATCTAGCCTGGGTGCGCATGCCGGCCCTTTTAGCTTTGTTATGCTCTCTCTCTGACACGTCCATTAGCCTCCTTCGCAGACTTCTGGTAGCGCCGCGTTTATCGTTAAAGGCAACCAAAATATGGAAATAGAAAAATGCTGATATCTTTATGATAGTGACAATTTCTAACACTATTTCGCACATTTGTGTAATAACTTCATAGTATTACCTTGAGCATTTTAAAACCGCGCAAAAACGATGATCCCTTAGTTTCACGGGCCTAAAAAACCCGGCGACGATTTTCAGTGAGTTCTCACATCACAACAACGTCGTATTTTTGCATGATGGACGTCGCTTTACAGTGTTGTTTGAACAATAATCATGGATAGAAATTACTAAATGAATTGACTTTCAAAATCTGAATTTCGGGCCCTAATATTGCTTTGGTTTCCTTTAACATGTTGAAAATCGGCCCCCACAAAAATAAACGCCGGCGCTCCAAGAAAACTGCGAAGGAGGCTAGCTTTCACAGCCAAAAACGGAATTCGAAGCGACTGAAAGTGAGAGAGCGGGGTAAAGCTAACACACATCTGAACAGAGAAATAGGATGCCCAAGCCGTTATCGTTTCATCCTAAAATGCATTCATACCTCTACCGGGTATATTCTGTATACATCACAAAACATCTGCGGCCATAGTACAACCTGCTAGGGGACAATAACAAATAATTTATTCCGCCTGCAACGAACGATATATATAAGTTCTCCGGCGTACGGAGCGCCACCAAGCGGTCCAGCGCTGCGTAGGAGAATGCAAGAACTACGTATGCTGAACACCAAAACAACCACGCTAACCCATCAACTCAAATGTATTGTACCATGAGACACTATAGCCTCTGTTGCAGACTCCTTACGGCTGTTTTCTACCGTTTTCTAATAAAAAAAAGATTATTCTTATTCCTTGTCGGCCAGCAATAAGAAAATGTGATAACAAAACGGCAGGAGTCCTCAACGGAGGCTAGAAACATTACTTCATTCAATGAGATAATATGATATTTGAGGTTGCTTCATTTGACGAAGACGCCATGACAAACAAAAGAAAAAGACATGATATTAGCTGCATACAGCAGGAATGACAATGACAATGAACTTTATTGCATATTCATGCCCAACATGGGCTAAATGCATTAGGCAACATGAAGTAACTCTCCATACATACTATTACTACATCGGGTTTGCCTGGATGCCAGACCTCCGATCTCTATAAACTTGCAATAAACTTATTATCATAATGACAATGACAATGAACTTCATTGCATATTCATGCCCAACATGGGCTAAATGCATTAGGTAGCATGAAGTAAATGAAAAGGAACATTGTGTTATATTCCATCTAAATCTACAGTCTCCTCTCTCTTCTTGAAACATTTGTAGACAAATTCACATAGTTTTTCAATCATATCGTAGTTTCTAGAAGACATAAAACATGTGAATAACTCGTTATTTGTAAGATGCGCATATTTCTCGTCTAGTTGTATGGAACTTACACGGGGTCTGTGCATGTCTGAGTATAGTGAGCATTCTAAACTAAAATGTATTTCATCTTCTATACAATCATTGTTACAGAATGTACACATTCTGTTATTTGGTGGAGTCTGGTTGTACCTACCAACTTCAATTTGCAGTGGATGATCGCTGATTTAATTTAGTCATAGCTCGGCGATAGTTAATATGTATGGTATCTAAAGGGTCTATAAACTAGCTATAGCAGGGGGCTGAATTTCCTTCTGGGGAAATGTTGCTCTAGAAGGCTTTAGAGCGGAAAATCTGGCCTGTGTGGGCCCTGGAAACAGCCTGGCATCCAGACTAACATCGGGTGTGTTTTCAAACGATTGAGTTGATTGTTCAGTCAGGCCACAGCTTCAATATCCTCTACGGTAGTTCTGAGTCCGTCAGACTCAGGACAACTTCACGGCTCTGTGACCAGCTAAATACTTTCAGAAGTGTCCAGGCGTATTGTCGCTGGAGATATGGAGTGAAACTCGTCCGAGCCCTCTAGTGCCACGCTAGGGTGAGTTTACCCACTTGACGCACCCAGCTTCCTGTTGTTCAAGCACCTGCCGTCTCCAAGCCGCCAGCCCGGAGCAGAAACGGTCCACTCAGACAGGCCAGACCCGCCACAGCACGCATACCCTAAATCCTCAAAAACACGTCCGTCCATTCGACCTTACATTTTAAATATGAGACTTTTCATGGCAACCTAAACGTTTGTGGCTGATGTTTCAGTAAGGTCAGTTACCCAGACGCTCGCTGCTGGAACGACGATTATCGGGACATCATTAAGTCAACAAAAGCTATAAAGTCAACACGCCGCTGGTCACAAGTACTTAGAGTCCTTGTGAGCCCGCCCCGGCGGCGCCGGCAAGCATTTAACTGTTAATTAGAGCTACTCTACGTAACGCCCTAAGCTCCGCCCCTGCTATTTTATGCCGGGGGCACGGAGGGATGATCTCCCCACAAGATTTAATTAGGGTCTCGGCAAACGTCACCGACGGGGTACAGTAGACACATTTCGCACACAGACGGTGGGGAGGCGGCACGTTGTTTTTAGCCTGTTGTGCCTTGAGTGCGGGGGAGTTGAAGTGAACCTTGGCCAGTTGAAAACACGTCCTGACCGCCGCACGGGAAGACCAGTTTGACTGGATAGCTGAGTCAGTCGGCACCAAACATTCTGTCCGAGATATTATCTCGTGGCCAATCTAACAACATGGGGACCGGCCGTTGCCTTGTTGGGACCAAGGCAAGCTTGCTGTCGCCATTTTTCCTGGCCAGTTTGCTGGTTGCTGTTGTGAAAGGTACGTTATGTTGTAGTGTACTGTGCTGGGTTGTTGTTGTGCTGGGTTGTGTTGTGTTGTATTTAGTGTAGAGTGGAGTAGAGTCTTCGACCAGGTAGTGTATGCAGGCAACGTCGACGTGTTTGTGAACCAACTCGTCCACAAATCATGACAAATGTAGAACAGATGATGGTATAACTTGGCCAGGGTTGTTCGAGTAACACTATTTTAGGGGTTTAGGTCCCAGACGTGGAACTTTAGTGGTGCTTTTCCTGTGCCCGAAGCCCTCGGAACACTGCGGTATGAAGTGCTCGTTGTCTGTAAGCTGATCGGCCAAGTTGGCGATAAGAGGCCTGGTCGGCAGGCTCTAACAAAAGGCAGACCCCAAACACACCATTGCAGCGTATCGCGTTCGCTTACCGCATACCTTAGTTAGTCTGGTTTCTTTCTAACTATACTGGCGTGTAGTCAGTCTCCCGAAAATTCATGTCGCTCCGGGGTTCGACTCTGCTTGTCGCCCTGGCGCCTTGTAGGGCAAGACGGAAAGGAAGGGGGGGGGGGGGTAGAACAGACTTTACAACACTTCGATGGAAGTAGAAATCGTGACAGGGCCCTTTTGGAACAGCGTCAAGACTCACGAAACTTGAAAACAAAACTCCTCATAGATCTGTACCTTGCTGCATGAATGGAGAATACGTCATCTTGCTCGCATGGCAGACATGACACTAATTATCCTGACCCACGGGGATAGAAAATTGACGATAACAACACTGTGTTCAACCAGGGTGTTCAACCGACCGGACTCACCATTCCCCTCCAATCCTCCAATAGTATAGTATAATGTCAAGTATAGTATAGTATAATGTATAATGTCAAGCCTGAAAAGGGCCAATTGTTTAAGTTGTGTTTTTATTCGCCCCTACGTTTCTACACCCCATGGCAAATTATGGTGTCAGTCGCATAGAATTCCCGTGTTGTCGCATGGGTTCCATGCCTTACTACGGGCTGCAACTGCAGTACACGATTGTGGGACCTGCATGGCCGAGTAAACGTGCCCCAACACAGCATTCAGTATCTGGACCATTCTACAACGTGCACGCCAAACCGTAACATGTGCTCACAACAAGCTATGCACGAAGCATCTCCATCCTTGCACATTCCTAGGATCTATGGGAAACAACAATAACAACAACGTAAACAAACCACTGACCGTCTGGGTAGCAGGACAACTCGGCCCATAATTTTCCAACTCGGCCCATCGCAAATCTGGTCAACTCGGCCCATCGCGGTGGTCAACTCGGCCCATTGCCGAGGTCAACTCGGCCCATCGCCAAATTTGAAAAAAAAAAAAACACTCCTACCGTCTGTACCAAGGACCAAGTGATTAAACTCGGGAAGAAATTGCCTTCTTCATGAAAACGATACAAACTTCACTTTGTTGTAAAATTTACACCAAGTACATATTTGAGTTAGTTTTGTCTATAAGCAAATTGGGCAAGAGTCTTATACCCAAATGATGTCATTTCGTTCATGGCAAATATTTGATTTTCTCCGGCCTATAATTTGCATGAAAATTTGTTGTACAAAATTAGAGCTCTGTAATTTGATACGGGTCACTGCACAGCCTTGTAATGTGTCAGGCTAAAGACCGTTCTTGTGGCATAAGTAATAGTTAAAGGATGGGCGGGGCGAGTTTATGTGGATTTGGTACAGCCCCGCCCTCCCAAGGATTTTGTTGGTAGCCCGAGGGCGGAGCCCGAGGGCTGCCAACAAAATCCGAGGGGGGTGCGGGGCTGCACCAAATCCACATATACGAGCAATCCGCCCATCCTTTAACTTACTTAGGACATGACCCTCTTCCGAAGCAAAATGCACACATTTACACAAGTCAAATTCTTGGTTTGTTCAAGGACATTATATTGTATGTCCTTGGTTTGTTTTGCCAACCCCCTTGATTTTGCCAAGGACTTGGTTTTGCCAAGGCTTTACAATACCTCTTTGGGAATTTACAGCTGCATTTCTCTAATTTTCTCCCTTTTGTCCTCATTCATGACTTCATGACAGCCTTGTGTGAAATATATACTTGCTTCTTCTCAAGTTTTTACAACACTTTGCTGGCATGACAATGCCATTGTATTTTGGGTGAGGAATTCTGGATTGTCTAGCCAAGATTCATTCCCTAACTTGATCTCTAAGGAGTCAGTCATGGCAAATTTCGGTGACTAGTTTCTCGAGCATGTTGGCATTTCAACAGACGAGTTTCTAACACAGCCCAACCCGTTTCCTGACTTCAAGCTTGAGCCAGTAGATGATGCCGCTCTGTTGGAGCATGTTGGCATTTCTGCCGACATGTTCTGTTCTCAGCCCGACCCATTCAACGGACAGATCCTGCAGCAAATTTTGCTGCGCCGGTATTGTGTTTATGACAACTGTATTTCTTACATCACGTTAATTTGTAGTGCATTCTTTTTATGTAGTTTAGCTACAGATCTTAGACACATGGGCTTGGTTGAAAAGAGTAATTTTGTTTTCATGTACATTGTATAACCTGCACTGCTTTTTTGTTTTGTTATGACTATGCTTTGTTTTCATGTACATTGTATAACCTGCAATGATTTTAAGCTATGACTACGCTTTGTTTTCATGTACAATGTATAACCTGCACTGTTTCTTATAAATTTTGTTGTGAGAAACGTTTTCATACGTTTTCTTTTTGATGCAACGATCTATAGTTTGTGTCTTTATTATTCATATTCATGTTTATTCTCTTGAATAAAGATGTCCAGGAACACTGATTAATTTGCTGCTTTCCCTTTTTTTAATCCTTTAATGGCTTTTATTTGCATATGAATGGTGGGCGTCTCCAACTTAGTCAATTTATTCGTTGGTTAGTGCATGGGCGGCACCAACTTAGTCATGCATGTGAATGGTGGGCGTCTCCAACTTAGTCAATTTATTCGTTGGTTAGTCCACCCCTGGTACCTAAGGGACCTTACTATGTGGATATAATCACAAGAAATACACGCTCCTGATTGGCTGAGGAAAGAGGGTCATGTTCTAATGAGTAGTTTTAGCCCCTCCTACGTTCCTCCATATGTACATGTACATATTTTCTAGTGTTGCTGTGATTCCGTGCGGCTAGCTGTGACTGCCCCAGGCGGGGCTGGGCGGAACCCTGTCGCCTGTCTGCTGGTCTGTCCGACGCCGTTACACCGATAAGGATCACTCGGCGCTTAGCGGAAGAGACAAGGAGACAATGAAAACAAAGACTAACGAATACTTTTTAGTGGCGGTAAAAAAAGACGTGCCTATGATATTTCCGTCTATATAAAAGTACATGCCTATGATGTTTCAGTTGCTGTACTGTATCTGTGGCCATACACGATACCGATTTGACGTTATTTCCATTTGAACCGTTGTTGACCCGTTCTCATCGCCACCTTCCTCTATGTACCTGTCTCGCCGCCTGCCTGAAAACGAGGACAGCAGGAAACAACCACAGTACTGTATTCAAACGCCGACTGAGAATGACCATGGACATTATACAATGTCCTTGGGATGACAGACTTATAATTTTATATCGTAAAGAATTTTTACTCTTAACCTCTTGCAATGTCGCCGTGGGCCACAAGCCACACTCATATCTGTGTGAGGAAGAGCACAGTTGCTATGTTGCATTGTGTTCAGCTGAAATCATCACGGCTGTTTAGCAAGGCAAAGTTTAGATATTGAGCTACTAAGAGCTAGATATATATATCTAAAACATTCTTGTCAAGTTATTATTCGTTATTTATTTGGGCAAGTGGGTAAAACAGTTATGTTCCTTCGTTTTTGGCAGGTGCTTTTATTCCTAAGGGCGGTATCTTTAAAGGGGACTAAAACTTATTTTTCTAAGCATACTGCGGTATGTCAAATGTACCCCCAATGTCAAGTTCTTACTTGAACTTGTCATTGGTTACGTCAATAAACCGATCAATCCCAGAATGAGAGATGGGTGTTTTACGAGACTAATCAGTGCCCAGACCAGACGACGGTTGGCGGGAAGAGGAATAGTAATCCTATTAGCGAGCTCAATCGGTTTACAGTGCAGTCTCTGTCTAAACAGTCGCCTATCGTCTGGGAACGGTGTCTGCCGGGTTTGTTTGAAACAGTTTTTAAAATCATTGCGCGGAAGTGAAGTTGATCGTATGGACTTTAATTCGTCCACCGGTTATGATAATTAAGCTTCTGAAAACACCCTGCAACCAGGGTTTAGCGACCCCATACCTTCGCAAAGCAATATTATCAGTAACTATCAAAATATAGCCTTTTCTTCTATAAGTTAATACCTAATAACAGACCAAATTTCATAGTGCTCAATACTTTTGCCATACTTTTGTTTATGCCAATGTCATTTGTTTATGTGAATGAAAGGGTTGAATTGTGTACGTTTTTTTTTTACAAATGATATGTAAAACAAACTTATGACTTCCGCAAATTTTTTAGATTCTAAAACCTTACCCTATTGTTACCTTTGAAACAATTAAACAGACTTAAATATTAATATATCCTCAAACTATATGCTGCTATATCTCAAACTCCGTTACACAGTTACAAACGCTAGCGGAAGCGTAACCTTCTTGGGGAAGATAATTGAATTTTTTCTCTATTGTTGACATTGATGCGCATAGAATAGCTATGAAAACAACGCGTCGTGTGCCCTTACCACGGTCCATTAAAATCTACTAACACTTTATCTATCATTATCAGCACCAATAAAACATAAGCCACCAAGAAAACGCCACCAAGAAAAGTGCATGAGTGAAGTACACATGTAATCCAAATTGTTTGCAATTGTATTTTGATAGTTTGACTGGTATACTGGTGCCTCTTTCGGGATATTTATTCATGACCAGATTGGAGTAAAATACTGTCTGCAAAGGTGATAATGGAAATGGTGTCACATACATTTGATAGATTGTGTAAGATTGTCTCACCATTGTTCCTTACAGTGAATCATACAGGAAAACTAGACAAACTAAGTCGACAAATCAAGGCCTCGCCTACTGTGTTCTCTTTTCTGTGGCGAATTGTACATCGGAACAACTGTCGTTTGTTTTACAACAACAGTGTATGTTCATTGTTCAGCCCAGAGTCTGCTAGCTCGAGTGACGTGTTTTGCGTCTTTCTGCCAGTCCTATCAAGTACCCGGTGCTCGGCTCGGGTACATCCGGCCTCTTTAGGTTCTGGTTTACAGCATTATCAAGTATGTGTGAGCCCGGGCACTAGTCAAAACTTTGGGAACCTCGCCTAGCGCTCGCCAAACAGACCCGGCGACTACAGCAACACCTACTGTCTATCCCTTAACTCTGAACATAATTAAACTATAAGGCGCTGAAGTAAATGGCCGCGGTATAACATGCCAGTTTTACATATCAATTAAAAAGGTAGCCCTGGCGTCGTTTCCATTCAGCACCCTCTGAGGGAATCGCCCATTGTTTGTCAGGCGGCGCGCGGCGACTACTCAAGAAACAATAGGCCGGTGGGTAAACTGGCGGCGCCACTCGCTATCTCAGCCGATAGCGAAGTTTACTCTTGGGTCGGGCCAAGAAGGCTGAGGGGAGTTGGTCGTACACACAGGAATTACAGACAAGTGGACAGTTTTGTCTGCACTCGAAACGGGTGTTGTGGTCGCCACCGGACAACCTGAAAAGTAACCTCCTCTAAATGGAAGCAAGGAGCTTAAGATGTTAGTTTTGTTCCAATTCGAAAATACTAGATTACCTCGAAATATAACCATTGAAACCATCCCACAATCCCGTGTAGAAAGGCTGGTCTGGGGTAGCCTCCGTTGCAGACTCCTTCCGGCTGTTTTCTTTTTTTAAGTTACAGTTTTACTATTACATTTTTTTCTTGTTGCTGGCCAGCAATAAGAAAAAAAATGTAATAGTATAAAAACAATGACTTGAATAAGAAAACAGCCGGGAGGAGTCTGCATCGGAGGCTAGGTCTGGGGTATGTCTTCATAATAACTGTTGTTCTGTGTTCCCAGAAGTTCTGTAAATACAGCCGTTAATGTGAATGAAGATTAATGTCCCCATGACACATGCATATTGAATATTATTATTGATACTCCAAGCCCAAACACATCAAATATTGTCTGAGACTTCATGTGCAAGATCTATTCGATGAACTTCATGAAGTCATAGTTTTCAAAATATCCGGTTAAACCCGCTGTTTGATGCCAAGTTTGTGGACAGTTATTCAAAAACCTTTAAAGGGAACGTTTATGTTTGAGATAAGAAGAAATTTCAACAAACTACAAAAAAAAAATGCCTTCAATATGATATGTACTTTGTCAGGAAGGTTGAACAAATGACTAAATGCATAAAGTATGGCATAGCGAATGATTGATTCTTCATTTTCATTTCTTGACATCCTCTTCTTTGACTTTGGAATTGATTTGGCATTCTACGACATGAATATGGTTTTCCAATATGTTTTTAGCATTTTACGGTATGTATTCAATCATTATGTAGTCGCTTTGTACGATTTACAACATGGTGGAAAACTTTGTTTTGGAATCGGACTTGTTGCGCGCGCGGAAGTCATCCATATACTCAGATCAACATGGCCTTATTTGTAACTTGGATAGATAATGGTAGACAGCTCGTCTATCTTGCATGTTCATACATCGTGCAATATCTTTCCTCGGTAGGCATGACAAGGTTCATGGCTGCACCTGTACCAGTTGTAGCCTCCTTTGCAGACTTCCAGGAGCGCCGGCGTTTATTTTTTCAAGAAGCGCTGCATCGCGATTTTCAACATTTAAATTATCTCTTCCGGCATTAGAGCATCTGTTGAAACCCCCAAAATAAACTTCCCGACCAACAACAAGAAAAAAATTTAATAGTAAAACTGGAACTTAGAAAATGAGAACAGCCAGAAGGAGTCTGCAACGGAGGCTACACCAGCTGTACTCCCCCAGCCCATCAGATCTAGAACCATCACAACATGGAGGGAAAATTAGATGTAACGAGGTCCAAATGTCTAAGAGTCTTTCTGTTTGCCACCTTTTTATATAAACTTGACCTTGGAAGTAAGTTAGCCGTACACGGAGAGGGAAACTGCACGTACTTATCTTGGATTACGACAGGCACGTCTTCATTTAAATTGGGTCGGGTCATCTGGCGTCTTGAACCGCGGAAGTGCGAAGTGCACATACTAGGATAGACTGGGAGGGGGGGGGGGGGCAGTCAGCGTCCTTACATCAATTGTCACCAATTAAGATGACGGATGGTAGACAGTAGAGTCTGGTGCGGGCGCCTCCCCGCTGGGCCCCGGTATGCCATAGTAGGGAAGGAATCTCGGCCCATATTTATGCGTACAGTCACGTCATACATTTGGCCACAATCTCACTTGTCTCTGCTTTGATCTAGCCTGCACCAGGCCTTCCTACGGGGCCACGGATCGCAGAATCCGGCAGTCCGCGGAAAGGTTAACTTAACGTTTCCCCAATATTTACATTCAGAACTTCGACGCTCTCTTTTAACGTGTTCTGATATCTTATTTTTGTGAAAATTCATGCCACCTTTGTGCCTGGCGAATGAACCCCTATGGTGGTCAAACTCCCCTGGCAAAATCATTCTCCCTACAGCCAGCGTAGTCTGCAAGACTAGCTTTGATACAGGCGGGGGGGGGGGGGGGGGGTGACTATGTACAGTGTACTTGTACACGTCTGGGTACTTTTACGTCAACAATAGAAATAACACGGAGATCCGGCTGCCATGCGCCAATTCAAACTGAAGTCAACTGGCAAAGCTCAACATTCAGGAACAAGAGTTCAGAGACATCATACCTCCGTGAGATATATAGAGCAGCCATCATTGTCGATCGATCGATTGATTGATTGTTATTGTTGTTGCTGATTTTTGTCTGTGGCTTAGCGTTTATACATGAAAAACTCGAAGATTCCCGCAAACGCTTTTTATTGGGGCCATATGGATCGAAGGTAGCCTGTGTAACGCAAAGTCCGCTGTCCGAGGGCACCGGATGTTGGGCGGGCCGCTATAAGATCGATTCAATCAGGCTAGATGAAAAGGTCAATTAGATATTGTGGATACAACATAGAGCAAAATAGATAAGTACTGTTTGTGTGCCTGTTTCTATTTCCACACATTTGTGGTCAACATAACTTAAGAACCTGGACTTTGATGATATTTGCTATGTGGCCACGTGGGTAACTGCAGCAGAACTTCCCTTTTTATCTTCTGTCCTGGACATGCTATGGTCACGGTTTTTTGGTGGCAGATACCTTTTGATGTAAGGAAGAAGTGGTGTAGGTTTGGTTTCCCTAGCAGATTGTTCTGGAACTACAGGGACGTTTTCACGTTTTCACTACAGGGATATTTCAAGGAGGTCACGGGGGATCCAAAATCTACCATGACATCCATGTACAGAACACCTACCCTACCTGATACATTTTTTGTATCGTCACAATCCATCCAGAGGTTCTTAAGTTCATTTTATACAATTCTGTCATTGTATGATTTGTATCCAGTAAAAAAATGATTGATTGACCTCTGACGTTCCACTTTCTGTCGCCATCCGCAGCTGAAATCCGCTGCTACTGCAACACTCCGACCTGTGTGACGACCGGTTACATGTGTAAATCCGAGCTGGGAATATGTTACTCCGACCTAGTGGGAGACTACCGGAAAAACTCGCCGCCCGAACACGGCTGTATCGACCACCGGCCGGAGTCCAGGAGCCCGGCCCTCTGTCCGGACGGTTCCGCCGAGGGGCACAGCAGGGACTGGCCGCTGGTTCAATGCTGTAGAGAAGACATGTGCAACTATAACGACCTCCCAGGGATGACCTTTCAGACGAGCAGTGACAGAACAGGTACGGACGCTGAAAATGTCCATGTTATAGATTCAATATCTAAATCTACGGTGGTCCTTTTCCCTGATTGTGTCTAGTGTTCACCCTTATATCAGTACACAAACGAAATGGGATGCGAAGGCGACACTGTCATTTGCCTAGACGATATGGAATGGGCCACCGTATAAATCTCGTATGGTCGAAGGTGTGCAGCTTCTCCAATGACAGAAATGTGCCAAACATTTCTTTCCACAATTGTCGTCAACGCGACAGTATTCATAAATCGTCACGATCATCTCGCCACATTTTCAATTCCCCGAGAATGTGTGACAGCCCATCACATTACGCCATTTCGGTATAGATTACAAATTTGACATGTAATCTCAAAACTTGAAACGATACATTTCTCCTTCGTTAATCTACCTCGCACTAGTTTGGAAGTCCGAACTCAGTCCACGAATGATTGTTCCATACAATTTGTCCGTTCTTGTGAAACTTTAACACACGATGAAGGTAATTGCACTTGCACATAATTATGTCCAGTGTAGCATTCTGTTGTGTTCTGACTCAATCTTTTGATAATCCGTTTTCCCAGATCACGAAAGACAGAACGACTGGTCACCTGTTGGGCCCGATGAACTACCGAGTAGCAGCGCCATCTGGTTCCGGGCGGCTGTCATTGCAGTTCCGATCACCGGCGCCGTCATCCTGACATTTCTAGTCTTTGTTGCAATACGGATGCTGAGGAACGAAGACAAAAGACATAGGAAAAGACACCAAATACTCTCCGCGTTGCACCGGGGCTATCCGTACTCCCAGAAGACATTAATTTCCGTGCGGACTCAGGACGTTGAAAAAGAGTTGACAGCAACACCATCAGACTGTGGAGCAGATAATAGTCCATTATCGACAAGTGAAACTAAAAAAGACATTTCCACTAGTCATAGTAACGTCACACTAGTACACTGGGAAAGGTGCAACGTCACAGAAAGTATTGACGTCATTTAACATGACAGAACGGAGCTAATACCTAGTGTGGGATGGTGATCACGTGACCGGACAGCTGGTACTGTCTGCGAACAGAACAAGATGGCGCCTGCAAACCACACCAACATGGCGGCGCCCGTGTTCCCGAGGAAAAATAGAACAGGCTTGACATTCGTCAAACCTGTAACTATACCTATCCACAATATAGCGATTTCACAAGCAATAACAATATTGTATGTATATTTCGTTGACATTGTCAGGGCGGCCATCATATGTACAATCTGCACTAGAACAATCACGCTTCAGTCGACAATCGGAATTATGTTAGTAATAATCGTCGATAAAAGAATCCAGGACGCACAGAGATAATATTGTATATGGCTTTTTAATGCTGCCAAACAGTGGGTTTGTTCGAATTATATTTATATTGCCATGCTACGTGGAATTCAAAGATGTGTACATTATGAAAAAGAAACACAATAAAACAATCTATCAGGACCAAGATGATTGGATTGCTGTGTTCATTAACATAATTTTGGCCCAGAAGATTTAGCCCTCCGGGAATTTTGCTAGAAACTATATTCGATTCAACTTAAGACTTGTTGAAAGGTTCACTATGATGGACGTTTTGTTACTGAAGTTCAGTTTTTGTAACGAGCTTGTTAAAGCCCCCCTCTCACTGGACCCGATGCACGCTGGCGGCGTCGCTGCGTCCTAAACTGGAATTGTGTTACCCTTGACTTTATAATGGGAATATCATGCAAAACATACAAGTATGACCAGACAACAAAACACGCAAAGCTTAAAAAGATGCGTTTTTTGTCGATGAAATTCGTTGAGTGCTTTGTCAATTTGGTCGGCCGCAGCGACGCCGCCAGCGTGCCGCGGGTCCAGTGAGAGGGAGGCTTTAGTGCTAGGCGTGGAGAACTAAGTCGGTAGTAAATATTGATGACCATGCGTGGGGATGGCGGTCATTTTGAAGGCTTGCGGATTGTATTCGGAAGGAGAAACTTGTCCGGGAGGGGGTTGCACGATTTTGCAGTCCATGAAAAGCTGTTACTGTTTTTAAAAGAAGCAAAACATGTGTATGCCATATGCAGATACGAACTATTTGCATACATACATCTCGTACTATTTGCCAGTTGGTCTAACTGGATAACGACGAAAATAGAGACGTACACGAGAAATACACATAGTGCGGGTGTCATCTTACGGAATACAGAAGGTTTTGATGTGTAAAACCAAACCTTAGAATCATTGCGACATCTAGTAGTAAGCAAATAAGGGTTGGCGCCTCGCGACAGACATACCGAAAACAAAACCTCCATTTTCACGAAGGTAACAAGAAACCGAAGACCTCATACTAGTAACTAGAAATATTGAGTTTTTGTAAATTTCTTTTTATAGTGCAAGTTTCTCGCTGATGATTCCTCATCGATTATGCAAATGAGGTCCAAGTCTATATCATCTACGTATGACGATGGTCTCATCTATAAATGTCAGAAGTATGGTGTCCCCTCATTTACAATTATGGAATGATAGCTCTTTCGCTGAATTATGCAAATTAGGTGCTTATTAGCACCTATTTCATAACGTTCTGACCAAACTACATTACTGTATGTCACATGTATCGAATGTGAGGTCGCCAACGTGCCGTGGGTCCAAAGTGATGAAGAAAACTTGCGGCATCTCAGCACAGTTGACAACACCTTTCGGTACATGTATGTATATCTTGTACAGCTTCGCGACTATCACTTCACAGATCCGAATCCGCAGGTAAAACCGCCCTCTGGCGAAACAAGCCAGTTTCGCAGCCAAGCGACTTGTCATGCCTGAAACATTCGTATCTAATTCATAACTAGAGTTAAGTATTTGTGCTACATATACTTCAGGTTTGCTATGTTAGTTTAGTGATTACCGCATCTTTTTATGAATATTTGGAATTGAATTTTTCCTTTTATTTCAGTTGAATGTGTGATAGTTGTGTGCCTATTTGTTAAAAATAGAGAGAACGCTAGCGACCCCAAAAAACACCCCTCACAATAAAAAAAATGAACATTTATCTCTATTGATAAAGGAGGTATGACACAGCATCGTTGTTTATTCAAGCTACTATATGTGTAATATGAAGCCCCTACCATTTTGATATGGCTTTCTGCAAATGAACTCTTAGTAGTCATAATCAGCATAACACACCTGATAATTAAGGTTGTGTTCACCTTTAGTAAAGCTACCTACACATCCAATGTGGCATCCGTAGTATTTATCGTACAGGAAATATGATGTTTCTTCATTAATGATGTAAATGAGGTCCCCGTTAGCATAACATACATTCCATTGTATTCACCTTTCATAAAGCTACCCACACCATTAATATGACATCCATAGCATTTACCCTAGAGGAAGTATAACTTTTATGCATAAATCATGCAAATGAAGTCTTCATTAGCAAAATGCACCTTCTTTATTTCCGACCATCCTTAAGCTGCCTTCACCTCCAATATGACATCTGTAGCATTTACTGTAAGGAAAACATGAATATTTTGCATAAATCATTAATAATGCAAATGAGGCCATAATTAGCATAACGAACATTCAATTATATTCGCCTGTCCTTAAACTACATTCATCTCTAATATGACATCTGTAACATTTAGCATAAGGGAAATATAAAGTTTCTGCATAAATTATGCAAATGAGATCCCTATTAGCATAACGTACATAAAGATGATAATTATAAATACATAATGACACAAACATGAAACACCAATCCTTTACCAGTGAGGTGTTATAGTAATTGCCATTATTATGTTAATTACCTTTGATCAGAGACAGGACTACACATGTATATATCAATTATCTATGTTAATTATGTAACAACATGGATTTCGTCAAGATAGTAAAAAAAATCATCTTCTTGCCTATCAATTGATACCAATTTAGTATTGGTTAATCTCTATGGTATATATAGAGGCAAGTCTGGCCGGTCTCAACAACACAAAAGGCCTGAACCACAAATGAATGAATATTGAATGAAGACAATGATCAATAATGATATCAAGTTAAATATTCAGTAGATGATGCAATGAATAAGAAAAAGTGAGGATGTCCTGAATAAGTAAGAGAAATGACTGGCGTCATAGTGACGAAATCAAATATCATTGGCTGATGCACTGCTAAAAATACAAAATGGCGATCTGTGTCGTCACAATTCAAGATGGCGGCCCCCACACAACCCGACGGATCCTACACTGGTTTCGCTACGCAAATCTGTAATGAAGCCCCTACTGTAGAACAAAATTCTTTCTACTCAACCAAGTGTTTTATTAGTGTTTTCGCCAAAACACTTGGCTGTGTGCAAAAATTTGGTCCGATTTATCAACCTGGCGAAGTTTCGCGGACATCGATACACAATGTATTTAGTATGACGTCGACACTGCTGAGAATTGACTAGCCTCGGCCACCAGACCTTCCTACGGGCGTGCGGATCGTAGACTTCGGCAAAAAAATTCGATAATTGGCCAGGAGAGTCATTCCCCATCGCCTGCAAATGAAACCCTATAGTGGTCAAACTTCCCTGGCAAATATTTTCCCTATAGCCGTAGTAGTCTGGTAGAGACTAGGAATTAAGAGTACACAGCTTGCAATTAATTGACCTTTATTACATTTGCTCTGTTGTGACATGCAGATATCGCGACAGACAGCAAAGACAGAGTTTTGTTAATCGACTTCTGCATTGATAAGATAGATGCTCCATTATAAGAAAATGACTTCTAATGCTTTTAGTCTATCTTGAAAAATGACATTCAAATGTAGCGAAACGACATTTCCTTTTGTTTATCGTCGTCGATACTGTAACAGACGATATGTAACGCTACGTTCCCGATTGGCGAATACTGGCGCCATTAGGGAAAACATGGCGTCCGTACCTGCTTAAGATAATAAGCACTAGCTAACGACATATAAATATATCCGTCTTTTGGCTTTCAATGTTGTACATATTCGAGGACATGGGCCGCGCTCCTCCACATCGTCCCCAATAATCAAGTCTTATTCCACCCAATACATGTACAGTACTAGAGTTCCACGACCTCATACCTTCGCCGACTGATGGTAGCCTTTTCGAGGGAATGCTTATCACTCAGTATGTAAATAAGGTTCTCGATTGCATGAATTTCAAGTGATCCTTTTCTCTACACAAAACACAGCATTAAAGTAAAATCTTAGAAAAGAGGGCCATTGTAGCATTTCCTCATATATTATGTAAATGAGGCCATCATGATTTATGTCTGATAACGTCCACATTTGATTATCTCCCAAACGCCACAAGAATGAAATCCCATCATTTACCACTCTGGAATTATAGTATTTTGTCATAAATTATGCAAATTAGGTATTCGTTTGCATAATTGATATCTATCAATATTCCTCTCTTTCTCAGTTACATGTCACGTGTTTGACTACAATGGAATGCAAGGGTTTGTATACTTTTTCACATCACAGATCCTGATGTGCATGATTCTTATACGATCATGTAAATCATCACTCAGACTATGTACATCCCTACAAATCATGACGATCCGTCATCACCTTCTTGAGTTACTAGTATTCTCTTTCAAAGTTTAAAACAAACCCATACGTATACCTACACGAGTTCTCCCAAGAGTTATAAAAATAATCACTGTAAGAATATTTTTGCTTAATTGGTATCATAACTTTTATCTTTACTACAGAAAATAAGGCAATTTGTTGGCAATGTATTTGCTTCAATTATGCCCTTATTTCCTTAATTTCATTTATCAAACCTATACCTTCCAACAGGGAGAGCGTTAGATCGTAAGGCTGCTGTGTTTAAATGCCCGTGTGACCTCCCTGACCCCAAAACAGAGCCCTGCACCAGGCAAGTAAAGTTCCACATGTGTCCTCCAGGGACGTCTCACATGGAGCCTGCTCCGGTAAACTAGGTCACCTGTCAGTGCAACTTAACCTGAATATATAGACTTAAAAATAGCAAATTGAAAGGGAATTGTAGACATTTCCATATAAATTATGTTAATGAGGCCTTGTCATGCATGATTTTTGTCTGATATTGTTCACCTTTACTTAGCTTCCTAATGATAAAAGAATGAAATTCCAATCATTTACTATTGTGGTATTTTCAATTAGTATTTTCTCATTAATTATGCAAAATAGGTAGCTATTAGCATTATTGGTATCTATCGATACCTCTCTCTTTTTCAGCTATATATGTCACATGTTTGAGAGTCCTATTTTAAAGGCAGCAGATTTAAAAACTTTCCTTGCTAATTATGCAAATTAGCTCCTGATTTGCATAATGAATATTAAATTATGTAAATCATTAATCGAGCTATCTACATTCCATAAATCAAGACGATCCGTTGACCATAAGTCTAGTTATTCATGTCCAAAGGTCAAAACAAATAAATAAAAAGCACCCGCTGCAGCTCCAAACAAGCCGCTAGAGGGCCCAAACGTGCACAACTTACTTCATGTGGCATGGACTATCTACCATACAAAAATCATGACCGTAGCACTTGCAGAAAATTCGACCTCAAACTTTGAAGCTACACTGCAGTACCCAAAGTACCCGCTAGGAGGCCCATCATCGAACTTGACCTTCCCCTTTAATAAATCTACCTATTCACTAAATATCATGCACAACCATCAACAGCTTCTCGAGTTATCCTGTCAACAAACAAATACGCATACATAAACAGCCCACTGCAGTACCGCAGGAAAATGCCAGGTGACCCATTTTTGAACTTGAGCGTCGTTTTCACAATCTCTACGTACCCACCAAAAATCATGCAGATCCATCATCAATACGTCGAGTTATGTTGTCTACATACAAACACACTAACAAAAAAAGTCCACTGGAGCACTTTAGGAAAACGCCAGGTTAACCATTTTCGAACTTGACCTTTGTTCCCACAACCGCCACTTACCTACCAAAAATCAGCAAGATCCGTCGAAGTTTTCTTGACTTATGATCTTGACATACATACGGACCCACTTTACAGCTGGCGTAACCGATAACATAACCTTACCGTGAATGCATACATTCCCGGCGAAGGTAATAAGGGCCTGTGTAATACATTACACGGCCGCATGGGTGATACTGGCGCTTCGTCACACAGACGGTCCTGGGAAAGAGAACATATTTTCTGGGCAATAAAGTGTGGTGATCTTAACAACCTCACAGCGCAACTAAGAAATGAACTTTCTCAAGCTCCCTTTCTTATACCGTATCACCATTGCGGTAGCATTTCACCCCCTTGAATAGTAAACTTGAGTCTTGTTTAGGCCCTGGTAATAGTCTGGAATCCAAACCAACTATAGCTCTGCGGAGAGAGACTCGGGAGCTATAATAGGTTTGGATTCTAGGCTACCTGGTAATGCTAGGGTCACATTTCCAAAGCTGGGCTCGGCCGGCTAGCTTGTGGAAACTGGCGATATACAAGAGTACAATACAACAAAACACGCAAAACGTGAAAAATTACTGCTTACTATAAATTATGTATGTTCTTGGTATTCATTTCTTTATCCTTCGTTTTCTCAAACATCCCGGCCGGGCCCCGGCTTGGAAACGCGACCCTAGCATAACGTTAGTAGAACATCAGTGCAGTAGAAACGCCCATACTCACTCACTGGGTACGCACACAACTAACGTTCAGGATCTAAGGTTATCAACACAAGCACGAATCAAAACAAAAGTGACAGTAGTGAATTCCAGAGTTTATTTTGTTGAGCCTGGGGTGACAATCTCAGCCTATGGCTTCTTCGCCGCACAGGGATGCGAAAAAAAACGTCAGGGTGAATCTACTCTTCGCGCGTATCTTTTGAAAGAAAGATAAGCACTTTTTCCTTCATTCCACAAATGGTCTGAACTTTTTTCTGATTCTGAGAATATTTTACAAAGGGTATAGAACAAATAGGCGTGACCCGGTGTGCTTCGCCAGAAAACGCGAGCTGTAGCAAAGCCGCATTGCACTCCCACTTGCTATTTGGAAAAAAAAATATCATGCTTCACCTCCATTGAGGATGACTTCTTTGCCTTTTTACCTTTCTGTCAAAAAAGACATTTGCAATGATGCGCCATGTTGCCGATTGCTATTTTGTTTTTAATTCAAAGGAAGAAGCCACCTCAGGCGACAAATTAGCGAGATTGGCACCTGTTTGAGGCTAGTTGGCGAATGTCTTTCGCAAACAGGCGCAAACAGGCACGGCCCAGTGAGATATCCGCTGAAAGGTCACCCACGACCGTGCACACAATATCCGAAAACTCGATAAACATACCATTCGCACCTATCTTATACAAGCGAACTGGATTCTATTAATATATAGAATGAAGCTTGTGTGTTGTGATTTTCCGGGTCAAAGGTAGAAAAACACGAGACTCTGCACTGTTTTCGGTCGACTGTTAGTTGTTACCTTGTCACAGACTGGTAACGTTAGTTGGTCCGTCAACATTAGTCATAGGCGTGGCTGGTAACTTGCGCTAATATTTCGCCAAGTTTAGTGCATGGTACAAACTATAACGAGAAAGAGAAAAGTTACGCTGTAAACAGCTAACATTAGGGCGAGTGTCCAATAAACCTATACCCGAGCATCAAGCTACGACCAAAGTCTACACTTTTGTGTACACTGGCATTTTGCACCATCACACGATATAGAGCGATTGAAATGATCTGAATTGAAAAATATTTGAAAGTAGACACATTGGACTTTCCACACAAACTTCGTTAGTAATTGATAGATGTTTATATACAGCATGAAAATTTGGCAAAATTATATTTTGCCATAGAAAACAGAAGGTATGGCCCCCATCACCCTTCCATACTACATTGCATGGCACAGGAAGGTACTAACGGATCAGGACCGGGCACACCCATAGAAACCACTGCCTAACAACTCCTCCTACGTACCTAATATTGCCACCGTTGCATAACAACCGTCAATCCAGATACATGAATATATAGCTTTTAATTGAATACTAGAGAATTTAGTTTTGCTTAATCGATGATGATGATGATAGTCCAACTCATATAATGGCGGTTGCTAGGCAATGGAGAGTAGGTGTTCAGCAACATTGCCGTAATGAGCCATCAATAGTGTTAAAAAAGCCATCAATTGTCTTCCAATATACACCAATGATATAACGGCGAGGGCGTGATATAGGCCGCGGTAAGGTTGTGTAAACACAATCACTGTACCATGCCAGCTTATACGTCATTAATTACGTTCATAGTCCTGGTGATTCGGAATGACCCCCCGCTGAGTATTACGCACCTGGAGAGCTCCAAAGGCAGAGTCCTGTTTTGTTCAGTAACAACCTCCTCCAGTTTTGTCCAGTAACAGTTGGGATTTAGCAGTGGGGACAGACATGGCGAGAGCTACAGTTGGTTTGATTTTGTTGGTGGTTCTGGCCGTTGTTGTGGAAGGTAAGGTCGTTTGTGTAGCTGGGCATGATGACTCGGTACAATTTTGACGACGTTTAGCATGTATTTCACTGTGGAGTGGTTCTTTGAGTTGATATTGTACCATCCTGGGACACGGCAGTGTTTGTGACAACGAGTCAGTATTCGCACACGTCTAGGAACTGTGCGAGGGGTGACCTACGGGTTCCCGGCTTCACCCAGAAATGAGGAGCAAAACTCAAATTGCGGGGCTTAATTGTATAGCATTAAGTCTTCGGTCAATATCAACCAACGGAGCCCATAATATGTATGAAGTCTTTGATGAACATCCACCAATTTCAAATTTTGGTCATTACTTTCCAGTCGACGTCCGTTTGAAAATCAGTAGCTAAGTTGCGAGAAAAACAAGGGTGAACTGTGATCAGAGCTGTGTGAGTCGAGTTCCTCATGTCATGGAATCTACGAAGACATTGTCAAGATATTCGATGAGAATTCCCTTCGTA
The DNA here is from genome assembly GCA_035149815.1 of Branchiostoma lanceolatum. Taxonomy (NCBI): domain Eukaryota; kingdom Metazoa; phylum Chordata; class Leptocardii; order Amphioxiformes; family Branchiostomatidae; genus Branchiostoma; species Branchiostoma lanceolatum. The sequence continues at coordinate 18,252,278 of CM068878.1, read as the reverse complement.
TTTCAACTGGAAAGAAGTGTGTTTCTGACTTTCAGCAGAGCAAGTTGGCATGCACACCTCAGGTCGCAGCTCAATTGTCAATGTTTTCCCCCCTTCTCTCTCACCTAACGTTACTGGGTGTTGTCTGCAAAGTAATGATCACAATGATTTATAGCCATAACCCGAAATTTGACTTCAGCGCCTTGTTGCTGGATGAGGCCGCGAACTTTTTGATCACCCCTCGTATTCTTAAACAAATGTGCACTCTGGGGGGCTCCATGAGGTTTGAGCTCATCCCGATGGACCAATGTTTCCCAATGGCTTGTTTAGGTCCTCCTCCTCCCGAGGGTCGGCTGCAGAGCCGCGCTGGCGTCTCCAACCTACTGAGACAACTCTTCCAAGACTTGCAGCAGGACCAGGAGACTCCTCTGGCCAACCTTAAGTCACAAGGAACCGGCTGGGGAGTGTTGAGTCGTCAGTTTGGTCAGACAATCCCGACGGGCTCTGACGACGAAAAAACGTTCGACTGTGAGTGCCACACTGTGACTGCCTGGAGGGACCCTTGGTGTGCTTTAATCTGTCAGTAAGTACCATTTCCGATCATCTTTAATGTTTCCACGGAGATATTATTGAATACTTGAGAAACAAACGTTGGGCCACCCTCTCGCGCAACGAAACAGGAGAACTTTGATACGCATTTGTTAACGTTATCCGATGAACATAACTATGAGCTTAGTTTCATTCTTTTCTTTAGAAGGTGACATCAGGGGTGCCTTAGTATATAACGTTACGATTTTTACGAAATCCATCCTAATCGCACGGAATTTATACCATCCACTACTACGAAACATACGAATTTTACGCAATTCATACGAGTTTTGATAATAGTATCGTCTATAGATATATAGATCGTATGTATTACGTAAAATTCGCATGTTTCTTACTAGCGGATCGTATGAATTCTATAAAATCCGTATGTTTATCAGTAGTGGGTCTTATCAATTCTGTAAAAATCCGTATGTTTTCCGTAAAATTCGTATGAATACTTCTGAGGCACCCCTAGACATGGACCGACGTCACCATGTCATGGGTCCCGGACTGTTACCCTCATCACGGCATGGCCATGTTTACCCGCCAAATCTATCTACCTTTGTTTTGCCATCCAGTTGTCATAAACACCGCAAATGGCACTCTGTTCCCTTCTCACGTACCTACTTTGACTCTAAACATACCTGGCCGTTACTAAGCGATGTGCAATTAGAGAACAAAGATGGACGATAATTCGGTACACATCCTGACACGAACCTCTTCAGAATGAGCGCAAATATTGAAGAAAGAAGCTAACTACGTGCGTCTGTTTGATCAGTGATAACGGAAACATGCAGTGGGCTGGAATCGTTCTCTCAACGAGCGGCTGATTTAAAACCATTCTCAGCGATTGTTATGCCAACTACACGCAGTGCTGCAAGTAATCTAAGATGATCAACAAATCTCGCTCAGTCACTGGTGAAAGGCAATGTATTCTACGGCATTTCTACCTAAAAAAAAGAAACAAAGTCTATAGGACACAATCCTTCGTGGAGTAATTATATGGTGTTTACGGTGTGGCTAACGTGTTTGATACCCTCTTTAACTACAGACATGCCAAATTTCTTACAAATTCATCAAAAGGATCTTGATTTATAGGTGCGAAGACACCGACCCAGACAAAAACAAAGTATGAAAGTCTCATCTTAGCAAACAAGGCTATTGTAGCATTTGCTAATAAATTATGTAAATGATGCTTTGATTTGTATATTTTTATCTAGTAACGTTTAACTTTACTTAACTTCCAAATGCCGCAAGAATGAAAGTCCCATCATTTACTACTACGAAATCAAAGTCTTTTCTTATCAATCATGCAAATTAGTTTCATTTGCATAAGTGGTATCTATCGATACTCCTCTCTATCTCAGTTACAGGCAGTGGGAAGCCGGAGCATAACGTCTGCTTGGAGTGCCTAACCATAGCATCAGAATGGCACCAGCTGGTGTCAAACGAATAGATAAGGGCCATTATATAAAACAACACATAACCCAACATCTGCTTGGAGAAAATCCAGTTAACGCAGACCCACAAAAACTAACGGTATTAATGACCTGTTCCACAATGCCATGAAGAAAAGGGTATTTTCTAAAATATTACATGACCTATAAAAACTGTCACGGTGTAAAAAAAAGTGCATCATCGCGCGCATACAAGCAGACGACAAACCAAACGAATGCAGCAAAGTTATCTTGAGTTATAACCTATAACTCAATATAACTTTGCTGCATTCGTTTGGCATGTCGTCTGCTAAGTTTTTATAGGTGATGTAATATTTCAGAAAACACCCCGATCTTCATGGAATTGTGGAACAGGTCATTGATATCGTTGGCTTTTGTGGGTCTGCGTTAACTGGATTTTAGCTGCAAGCGTATGGACACTGCGACCGACTACAATACTCCATACGGGGGACACTGACCTCCTTCACGGAGAAATAACGTCTGACCATTTCCACAATCTATCCAGTTGTTTGAGTAACTGTTTTCTTGCGTGCCTTACGGTTGTGTTGTTCTCTCTAAACAGCCAGGCGATCATCGGCTGATGTCGGCAGGGTTCGTTTTCGCAGCTCCGTCCCGACACACACGTCACAGCATCCACAGCAACGCCGGTATGATACCCGCTGGCACTTCTTTGGGCCATGGACATCCCGATTTTCATGTGCAAATTTCAAGAGGAAATATAAAATGGATGAATGTTTCTTATAAATCACTGTTTAAGCGATACAAAGGGCTCTTATTGAAACACGTGTGATACAGACGCACTGTGGTCTCTGTCATATTTCACCTTTGACAAGTGAAAATCGACTCACGTGTCAGGGTCATTCGTAAGATTAAGCTATATGCTGGCCCGTAGTAACTGAAGTAGAGCAGGATGGAAAACAATAATGAGAATAACAATGAATTTTAAGAGGATACACTTCCTTCTCTCAGTGTTTCTATAATAAAGCAGTTTGTAGTTTGTAAATATGATCACAACGTAGCTGTGCGCCATCAATATGTGTTTTGAGAAGGATCTTTCATTTATTTTGAAGCACTGTCAACATGCCGTTGTGGACTCTCGTCTCTCTCTCTCTCTCTCTCTCTCTCTCTCTCTCTCTCTCTCTCCCTCTCTCTCTCTCTATCTATCTCTCTCCCTCTCTCCCTCTGCCTCTCTCTCTAGTTAGTCAGTCTAGTACAGACTAGAAAATAGGTTACTACGCACGAAACAGTTTCATTCAATGGAAGAAAGGTCAAATGCCCATAAAATTGTTCAATGTCCAAGAAACGTTTTGGAAGTAACGCTGAAACACGAATGAACTGAACTTCCGTCTGTCTGATGTCATGTTTGCCAACGTGCATACTACGTACCAATCGTATCAGTATATTAAGCAATTAGTATATTAAGCAATACGATTGCTGAGTATACATGTAGAATTGCTAAGTATACATCCAATAACTATATGGTCTCCGTCTGTCAATATTGACCACAGTAAAACCCTAATTCACGTCAACCCTATAGCACGACTATGGCTAGACAGTCCTTATATACGAGAATGACAGTCTCTGCCACATAAATCACATCTGTAAGCTTCAGCTGACTCAGTTCTGTTGCAAAGTTCTTTTCTGCGGAGAGGCCTTTCTTCAGCGCGTCAGTCTAGCCTCTCCTGATAGCTAGATATACTGGTAAGATTACACATATTCGTCAAAATTGCTAAATAGAATATCAAAATGGCGTGTGACGTAACGGTAAGAGCGTTGGGCTCAGAAGCAATAAGTTCCCGGTTCGATACCCGTCATGCCCTGATGTTGTGTCCTTCGGAAAGGCACTTTACACGATACTAGTATTCCTACCACGGCGGTGTAGTGACGCCCACGGAGCCACTCGGCTAATCTGTCAAGAGTGTCCAATAAAACAACACACGTTTTTGTGCGCCACTGTGCCAACACCAGTACATTTGCCAAGAGCCGTATATTTCTATATCAAATTTGCGCTGTTATAAGTACACTTAGGCAACCCTGTTTAATCCTGTATGTCCCCCCTTTCAATTCATAACTGAATGTATTCAAAATCATACCATTCTTCAATTTTCGACTTGAATGCTTTTAATGTCCAAGTACTGTAGGAGCATCTTCACGGTTGCAGTCAGATATGCAAAGACTAGATGTAACAGACCGTTCGGCGTAATATAACCAGCTGCTGCGAAGCTGGTGTGGTACGCCTAATGGCGGGTTTACCGACTATATAGATATAGATACAGATACAGATACCTTGATAAGTGACTGAACTGTTACATAATTATTTTGACAGTATCATATGGACCTTGCAAACATCAACGTGCCTCTCAATGTCAAGCTTGGATACATAGCATATAACGTTATAAAAGAAAAGATGTGAAAAGACACCAGACACGAGTGACTATATTTCAAGTTTCTCGATTTATTTTCAAGAACAAGAGGAAGCACAACGACCAGGCGGTGCGATTGACTCTATCGATCAGTCAAAACTGAGGCAGTGCTCAATAATCGTTTGGCACAGTGAACATCTACAGTAACTATCACTCCATAGACAATGGACAACGAAATCTCCCGTCCAGCTGCATCCTGGCGGGTTGCCGTGGTGCTGCCGCGCAGAGGCTCGGGTTAGTGAGGGACACCGCTCGTCAAGTACGATCTGTAGGGCAGGGAAGAGAGAGGCGTTGATAGCGAGAGGTAGCCTAGCTGCTTGGGGACTAGCTGATAAGTGCTTGCCAGCTTCAACAAGACTAGCACTTAGTAAACGACATCTAACTTAGTGGGTTGTACCACACTACCTTAAAGGGTCTTAAAGATGGGGTGTCTGTCTACAATTCTACATCTGCGGTGCCCAAAATCGCTGTGCATCATTGGAACCTCGGCAAAGAAATCTATCAAAAGCTTAAGGATCTTGAGTTCTAGCTGCGAACACACAAAAACAGACAGAAACAATGCCTCCGTAGAAGGTGAACCTTCTTCGCGGAGGTAATAATGGTGATAACATTTATTCACGGTACATTCATGCCCTAAGTACAGGCATATAAAGTAGCAATGAAGGGCATACAGTGACAAGACAATACCAATGTACCTAAATAAACATATACATAGTATGTTAGTGTTTTAGTTCTTATTTGACTCACCTATCTTAGTTGTGAAGACGACCAGGAAGTCATCAATACTTACCCACAGGTCGTGTAACATACCAGACGTGTCCACACTGTCGCAGGGACGGCGCAGTCGCACAAGCGCTCAGCATGCGCAGATGTGACGTCACGTCTTCCCAAGATGCCCTGTGCACTAGTGGGGAATAGAGTTCAGGACAAACGTGTCGGTTTTTAGTTTTTAAAAATTTTCACAACAGAACATGCTTGGAATCACAACAAGATTGGCAACATAAAAAGATGTTGCCATGGCGACGGTGGTCTCTGTTAACGTTTTCGTTTTTAACCCACATGCAAATAAGGACCTCGCATAAGCGGCATAAATCATATCAGTCGATCACCTTCTCTACCAAAATAACACAAGTTGTCCAATGTATGAAAATCTTGTTTTCACAAAAATAGATATTGCACCATTTCCTCATAAATTATGTAAATGAGGCCCTCTATGCAAGATTTGTGTCTTATAGTGGCCACATTTACTTAACTTCCAAATGGTGCAAAAATGAAATCTCCATCATTTACCACTATGGATTTATAGTATTTTGTCATTAATTATGCAAATTAAGTATCAATTTGCATAATTGATATCTATCGATATTTATCTCTTTCTAAGTTACATATGTCGTGTGTTTGAGAGTCCTATAATAGAATGCAGCTGATTCATTAACTGTCCTCATTAATTATGCAAATCAGATATTGATTTGCATAATTGGCATATGATTATGTAAATCATCACTTAAGCTATCTACACACCAAAAATTATGATGATCCGTCATCCCCTTCTTGCATTATTCTCTTTCAAAGTTTGAGTCAAAATCAGCTCCTGCTGTTCAAAAAAAGCCGCTAGGGGGTCCAAATCTACAGGACATATTTTCCTAACAAAGAGCTATCCACCACTTAAAAATCATGTCTATAGCATGGTCAGAAGACGAGATTTGAAAAGTGAAAGTTCCCCTGCAGTACCATAGAAAGTCGCTAGGGAGCCCAAAATCCAATCATTACAAGGTCTCCCACAGACCAACCAACCTACAAAATATGAAGACAATACATCCAGGCATTCTTGAGTTATCATCCCATGGACTTTCACATTCCTGTACAATTCCTAGAATTCTTGCAATCTGCACACAATATAGTAAAACTTTGGCTCGCCCCTGAGGCGTCGCCAAAAACACGCACTACAGTACACATTCCCTATATATTAACACAAACAATACAGAGAGAGAGACACACACACACAAACACACACACACACACACACACACACACACACACACACACACACACACAAACACACACACACACACACACACAAACATAGATACATACATACATACATACATACACCGCACACACACTCACCATTTTAACTGAATGGGTGACGTATCATAGACATGACAGGTTGAACGTTACGTCAAAGGCAAGATTCTACCTTTGTCTAATAAAACTGAGTACCCATCGTTCAGATATACATCTGCCCATATATTATGTATTACTAAAGACTTTACGTTTGGGACCGCAGCTGTAAGCAGCGACACCTATAGCTGCAGTATAAAGTAAACCAGTCAGAATTGCCCTCAAGAAGGTGACAGACGGTACCCCAAACGTCAGTGAAAAAACACTTGGTCGTTGTTATCCAAAACAGAGTACTTACGGACAGAGGGAGGCGCAGACGGGGTCCCTCCAGGACTCTCTATCGGCACAGTTGCACCACACGAAGTTCTTTTCGTCGGTATCCCCTTCCGTAGTCCCAACTAACGAACACAAGAAAATGATTTTAGATGTGTTCTTTTATGTAAGGCAGGCAAAAAGTAATTGACAACAATAAGCGGTCTGTGTTTGTTATTGATATTGATATTTATATTGTCAACATCTATGTGCCAGTTGATTGAAGCAAGCTGGTCAAGCGGCTGGTCGAGCAGAGAGTCATAATTCTCATAATGTATTCGCAGCGAAATTGTCTCTCCCGGCATTGTAGAAACTTAAGCCCCGGTTACACATAGCCGAACATGGCCTCCCGGCTCTGCCCCGACCATGATTAGAGTGATTCGGGAGCTTGGTCGGCTGGCGTTCGGTTGAGTCGGCTGGCGTTTGGTTGAGTCGGCTGGTGTTCGGCTGCGCCAGCCGAATGTTTTGTTAAAACATTCGGCTCTGGACGGAGGGTCTGGAATGGGTTGGCTGGTCTTCGGCAGGTGTTCGGCACGGTCGGCTAGTGTTCGGCTGGTATTCGGGGGTAAGTCAGCAGTAAAATTTAAATCTTAACCACGCTATAACCACTGCTGACTTACTCCCAACTAGTTTCCAACCTCCCCATAATTATAACTCACCCCAATTAAGGTCGAAGATAAATTTCTGCTATTCTCATTCCAAACCAAACTGACTACTACCAGAACGTGGACGAATCACCCCCGACCTTCACACGACCAAAAACAGGGAAGAAAGCTGATAGCCTTATCTAAGCTAACCGTGATCCGATTTCGAAGTGTTGGTGATGTAAACAACATAGAAGAATGGATCATTTTGAAAGTCACTGAATATGTCCATTTCAATTCGTGAGAGGGATAGCAACCGGTCGGGAATAAGTCAGGAGAGATTCGGCTAGAGATCGGGATGGTTGGGAGTAGGTTACGAAGCATTCGGGGCTTGGTTGAGGGTAAATCGTGTATTGATTATGAGATGGTTGGAACGTGTTCGGCGCATGTTCGGGCAGATTCGGCGCATGTTTGACGCCAAAGATAGGCGTGGCCTAATTCTGGTCAGACTGCTCCCGAACTACCACCGACCCAAGTCGGCTAACGTTCGGGAGCCATGTTCGGCTATGTGTAACCCGGGCTTTAGTCCATTAAATTTTCGGCAGCAATCCGGACATACGGTCAATGTTCGCTGGGCCATTGTGCAGGTTTTTATTATTGGGTAGGCCGACCACTCTCTCTTCGCAGCCAGGGGCTGAATTGCGAGGAGCGCACACTTGGCGGGGCTAGATCGGCGCAAGGGTCTGGAGCGGCTGCCATTCGGCGCTAACTCATGTGCGGCCAAAGGATTGTAGGTTTTGAACCACTCACACCGTGAAGGACCCCAACTCTTTTCGATAAGTGCGGTGGTTTTTTTAACGTGCTCGAGGTGTGGCTCTCCTCAAACACGGGACCTCCATTTAACCGAAGCTAGGCAGTACTCATTCACACCTGAGTGAAGTGAGGAAAGTCGTGTTAGGTGCCTTTCCTAAGGGCACAGCGTAAACGGGACAAATCAGGGAACACCGGATTCGAACTCAGTACCTCTGGGTTCTGGGGCCAAACACCCTGCCACTGCGCCACCGCGACGCCACTAGGTTTCAGGGATCGATGGATGCCGGCTGGTCACCTAAACTTGCTCCCAATTCAGCAATATTCCCCGAGCTCGGACTTCGAGGTCGCACAGACTACCGAAATCTCCCTCAGCCGGACAAGTTTTCACAGCTCAAGACGTTCTCACAACATATGTACAACAAAGTCGCATTCATATGCTGTACATGTGAATATCGCTGTGTAATAAAGTCCATTCAACTTTTGATGTAGGAAAATGACAAAAAATATAATGACTCAAGTGGTTGTAATGTCTAAAACTATCATAATTTAAGGGGCGAATGTGTAATTTAAGGTTTTTATAATTTTCCGTAGACTAATTAGGAATACAACTTGGCACGCGTATTATACATTAAAAGAGCAATAAATATATTGCAGGTCTAGTCTGGGAAATTCATATTTTTCTGACTTGTCTTGTTTCTAACAGCCTTCCGATGCAACACAGGCTGGGAAAGACTGCCTGATGACCGCTCTGTAGGGTGTTTAGACATGAAAATGACTATGTAGCCTATGATCGATGAATGTCCCTGTAGCTCAACTAGCAGCCTCGCAGTTGAGCTCCTGGATTCAATCAGTTTTCAAATTTTTTTAAACTACAGTTTTCATGACATGTCTCCACTCCGTTTCATAATAGAACAACCACAATTCTTATAGAACCGTCCGTACATCGCTCGCGACTGTTAGGATGTGTGTGGTTTGGAGATGTGTCCCAGTGGTGGGCATTTCTGTCTGTCTCTCCGCAGCGGCGGGATACAAGTCTACTTGTCTCATGAGCTGAGTAGAAAATGTGTTAGATTTTGTTTACCCAGGATGGGGTCGGAATATTTCATTTGCATAGCCTGTTTTTAGCCAAACTACAATTAGTAACGCTATATCACAAATAATTTTTGTTACGTCATATAGGCAAGGTCTCCCAGTTAGCAACTAATTAGAACCGGGAGCTCCACTTTGGGGCTGCTACCAGTTGAGCTACAGGGACATCCCTCTCATAGTTGGAGTCCTAGCGGTGCTGTAACGACTGCAATAGCTTACCGCCTGCCGCAGCACTCACGGCGAGCAGAAGAAGCGTCAACATCCTGACAGCCTTCATGTCCAACCCACGGTCCAGCCTCCGTCTCCAACACCTGCCCGCACCGACGGTGGGAATGGCGTGTGTGGGGCTTCGGACAACCATACATTACCTTTCTTACAATATGTGCCAATCATTCATCATTAATGAGAGATATTTGCCAGGGCGCACCACAGATTTGTATATACCCCCTCTCCACTCAGGCGGCGACCACTCAGCGTGGAGAAACCAAACATCTCATAAGCACCTCAAACGAATTTCATTGATAAATAAGTGTACTCTGTAAGTTTGTGTGTTGCATGTATTTCAAATCATACATCACAGAATATACCCTGCCACGCTGCCCCGACGGCTGAATAGCTTCGGAACGGACGGACGGACGGAAGGACGGAGGATAGATGGATGGATGGGTGGATGGATGGATGGATGGATGGGCGGATGGATGGATGGATGGACGAATAGATGGATGGATAGATTGGTGGATGGACGAATAGATGGATGGATAGATGGATGGATGGGCGAATGGATGGATGGATGGGTGGATGGATGGGCGGATGGATAGATGGGTGGACGGACGAATAGATGGATGGATGGATGGATGGGCGGATGGATGGATTAATGGATGGATGGATGGATGGATTAATGGATGGATGGATGGATGGATGGATGGATGGATGGACGGACGGATGGATGGATGAATGGGTGGACGGACGAATAGATGGATGGATGGATGGGCGAATGGATGGATGGATGGATGAATGGGTGGACGGACGAATAGATGGATGGATAGATGGATGGATGGATGGATAGACGGGTGGGCGGATGTATGGATGGATGGATGGGCGGATGGATGGATGGGTGGACGGAAGAATAGATGTATGGATGTATGAATGGATGGATGGGCGGATGGATGGATGGGTGGACGGACAAATAGATTGATGGATGGATGGATGGATGGATGGATGGACGGACGGATGGATGGATCGACAGATCGGTTCTAACACGATAGAGGCACGCATACAATTTTGACTTTGACTTTCTTTCGATTCACAATTAGCTTGCCATTTCAGTTGTTCTCACTGTGGTCTGTGCCGCTATCATGAACATTTATTGCCAGTCCAAAATGTTTCTTTTCCTTCCTTCAACATTTGTCGTTCGAAATCTTTCCACGTTCCCTTCTGTTACCTTTCCTGAGGACGGTGTTGTTGTAATGATTTTGAGAATGATCGGTAACCTTAGCAGCTAATTGGGCACAAATTAGCACTAACAGAATATTGATAATGTTGACGTTCCGGACGTTCAACAGTTTGATTGTCACTAATAGCAGAAGAACGACAGGACGTTGTTGGCAGGTATGGGAAGTAAAGGGCTGCTTTTGACACAAATAGCAATGTATATGTTTACTGGTGGGCGGGCGGAAAGGGCGTGAATAGAGGGCGTTATTAAATCTTGTGTAAGTAATGTCACCGCTGGGTCAGCTAGTCAGAGTTTTCCTCTATCGGATGCTGACTTCCGGGTAAGTTTTATTTCTAGCTCATTCTATTTGAGCCAACGAACTAACGAGAAACTAACGAGTTGTAGAGTTACAACAAGCTCCGAAGGTCTGCCGCGGTGGAGTACAGGGTGACTTGTAAAAACATGTACAGTTCTCACAAGCTTGTCGTGGCATAATTTCGAATATGACGAGGACTATTCCAATCACAGTGTACATGATGGTGATGTCGATGATGATTGTGGTGGTAATGATGATGGTGATGATGATGATTGTGGAGGTAATGATGATGGTGATGATGATGATTGTGGAGATGATGATGATTGTAGTGGTGATGATGATGATGGTCGTGGGGTTGACGATGACGATGATGATTGTGGTGGTGATGATGGTTGCGGTGATGATGATGATGCGATCGTGGAGATGATGCTGATGGTGGTGATGATGATGATGGTGGTGGTGGTGGGGTTGACGATGATGATTTTAATGATTGTGGTGATGATGATTGTGATGATGATGATGCTGATTGTGGTGATGATGATGATGGCGATGATGATGATGATGATTGTGGTAGTGTTGATGATGATGATGGTGGTGGGGTTGACGATGATGATTTTAATGATTGTGGTGATGTTGATTGTGATGATGATGCTGCTGATTGTGGTGATGATGATGATGATGATGATGGCGATGATGATGATTGTGGTAGTGTTGATGATGATGGTGGTGGGGTTGGTGATGATGGGTTTGATACAGGGTAGCTCAGAATTTAGCAGAATAGTGCCTCTAACTCAGGATGTTTCAAGGTCTTTCAAGTCACTGCCCTTTCTTGATGGTTACATGTTTCAGATACATAAATGTCAGCCCTACCCCTATATCTGTTATGGTCTAGTCTGTACAGATGGTACCCGTCTATGCTTAATTCATTGTCCCGGATAGAGCTATAAAGATGTGTCCTAATGATTGTCAATATATCAACTTGGTGTCATAAAGATGATAGTTGGTGAAGTTTGCTGCATGATAAACAATATGTAGCCAGTGGTGACACTTGGGAGAAAACCTGTCTGTATTGGCCGCTAAAGCGCAAATGCTTAACTCTAGTTTATCTATTATGTTTCTCCATCAAAGTGGAAGGTATTGCAGACCAGGTGTTCCTTGGCATTACAGTTCGTATCACTAATAGCAAGGAGGTTTCATCAATTACGTTATCTGATTAAAAACTCCTTGGTATAAGTGCGCGATAGCGCAAGCGGTAATTATGCGAAAATAGAGGTTTTCGGGTAAAAAGTGCCTTTGATTATTCTTTTTACTAAAAATAACATATCCACAGAAAATGTCAACTGAATCTGTAAATCATTTGTATTAAGGCACCTCTCTCCATTGGAACATTGAGCTGTCCGAAAAACCAAGGATTAAAACCTCCTTGAGAAAACAATCTTTAGAGAAGCGCTAGCTAACCCCTTTCTGAGAAAGAGACAGGTTGGTCCCAAACAAACAGCGCACGATCTGTAATAGCGGTTGATAATGGCACTGCAGCAACCGATGCTGAACTCTGGTTACCTTCAAGTCGCCGGGAAGGTTATGTTTTCCACAGCGTTTGTATGTGTGTGTGTGTGTGTGTGTGTGTGTGTGTGTGTGTGTGTGTGTGTGTGTGTGTGTGTGTGTGTGTGTGTGTGTGTGCGTGTGCGTGTACTTGTGTGCGTGCGTGCGTGCGTGCGTGCGTGCGTGCGCGCGCGCGTGTGTGTGTGTCCTTCTGTCTGTCAACAGTGATAAGTCAAGAATGTCTGGATGGATGGATTGTCTTCATAGTAGGTGGGCAGGTCTTTGTAAAATTGAACCTCAAAAATATTTTGGCCCCCCTTTCTATGGTACTGCAGCGGAACTTCCGGTTTTGATATCTAGTGCTCTAAACATGGCTATGGCCTTGGTTTTTAAGTGGTAAGTAGCTCTTGGAAGTAAGCTATGTAGGCTTGGGCCCCCTAGCGGCTTGTTTGGAACTGCAGGAGCCGATTTCGTTTGAAACTTTGAAAGAGAATAGGCAGGGGTTGACGGATCGTCATGATTTTTGGTACGTTACTAAGATAGCTGAAGTGATGATTTACATAATCATATGCTAGTTATGCAAATCAGTAGTAGGTTTGCAGAATCAATGAGTAAAGTTTGTAAATCTGCTGCATTCCATGTGACATGTGCAACTGAGAAAGAGAGGAATATTGATAGATATCAATCATGTAAATGAAAACCTAATTTGCATAATCAATGACAAAATACTACAATTATTCCATTGGGGTAAATGATGGGGATTTCATTCTCGCAGCATTTGGAAGTTAAGTAAATGTGGACATTAATAGACATAATTATGCACATGAGAGCATAATTCTCATAATTTATGAGGAAATGCTGCAATAGCCATCTTTGCCAACATTATATGTTCATACTTTGAACAACTTGTACTGCTTGTATTTGATTAGAGAAGATGATCAACTGATATACTTCATGCAAATAAGGACCTCATTTGCATAATGAAATTAGAAACATTTATGATATGTCACTCCAAAAGGTTAACATCATGTGGCGAAGGTATGAGGTCGTGGAACTCTGGTTTTTATGTAAAATGGATAGTCACTTCCGCACTGGGATGGAGGGGTGCGAAATCGCTAATTATTTGGTTCTCTCAGGGGGGCTCGACAGGTCGCTGTGACACCGTGTTCCATATTTTTTTGGCCCCCATGGTGATTTGGACCCCCTCCACATCTGCTTGGAATCTGCGTGACCTCAAAACTACAAAGGCCCACAGCGACATAATACCTATCCAGTGTAATAAATACATAGGTACGTACATTACGTTCTGCTAAAACATTGTTATCTCCATGAAAAAAGGCTTTTTCATGGAGATACTGTTTTGCTTGCGTTTGGTGTCTGTGTGTATGTATGTGTCACCGGACGCTTAAAGTCACCATAACTGTAGAACCTGTACATGGATTGTAATGATTTTTGGTATGTGGGTGGGTGTTAGGAGGAGGAAGGTCAAGGTCGATTTTGGGCCCCCTGGCATGTGTGACTGGAACTGCAATGGCGTATTTGATAAAATCTTCAATGTAGAAGAACTGAAGAGTGGATCGACAGATCGTCATGTTCTTTGGTACACAGGTAGTTTAGACCAAGTTGTACACACTGAAGTGCAAACTATGCAAATGAGACCGAATTTGCATAAGTAAGGAGGTAAATCGTTTGCATGGGTGTCGTCGGATGCTTAAAGTCAGCATAACTTTAGAACGTGTAGATGGATTGTAATGATATTTGGTATGTGGGTATGCGCTGGGAGGAGAATGGTCAAGGTCGATTTTGGGTCCCCTGGTTTGTGTCCCTGGAACTGCAATGGCCTATTTGTAAAAATGTTCTAAAGGGGTATAACTGAAGAGAGGAACAACAGATTTTCATGTTATTTGGTACGCAGGTAGGTTGGACAGAGATGTACACACTGAAGTGCAAATCATGCAAAGTTAGTGTGTTTGCGTGTGTGTGCGCGTGTGTGTATGTTTGTGTCACCGTGTGTGTATGTATGTGTCACCGGATGCTTAAAATCAGCATAACTGAAGAACGTGTGGATGGATTGTAATGATATTTGGTATTTGGGTAGGTGTTAGGAGGAGGAATGTCAAGGTCGATTATGGGCCCCCTGGTCTGTGTCACTGGAGCTGCAGAGGCATATTTGTAAAAATCTTCCAAGTAGAATAACTGAAGGAAGGAACGACAGATTTTCATGTTATTTGGTACGCAAGTGGGTTGGGCAGAGATGTACAAACTGAAGTGGTAATTATACAAATTTGGACTGAATTTGCATAAGTAATGAGGAATATCTACTTCTCCATTGTGGGTATGGACTTTGAGGTCATACCTGTTGAATCCATTGGTCTCTTATCTAGGGCGAGTATTCCCCAATTCCCAACAGCTGGTGGTTCCGCTGCCCAAAACCAAGTAGATGTAAGGGTGGTAACTCTACTAATGGTGTTGCAAAAAGTAATATGTACCTTTTGTTTCATAGTACGGATGTTATATTTAAAATGTAGGTACCTTTAGAACAGGTCAATACACCTGACAATAATTTATGCTAGTGAGGACCCAATTTGCATAATTTATGCATAATCGTGTTACTTTTCGTGTATTTCCCTAACCGTAAAAGCTGTGGCTGTCATATTTGAGATGTAGGTACCAGTAGGAAAGGTGAATACACCTGGACATAAATTATGCTAATGAGGACCTCATTTGCATAATGTATGCAGAAAATTGTATTTCCCTTACCATAATAGCTGCAGATATCATATTTGAGATGTAGGTACCTTCAGGAAAGGTAAACACACTTGTCCATGAGTTATGCTAATGAGGACCTCATTTGCATATTTTATGCGTAAATGCGTAAATCTCCTACCGTAAAGGCTATGGATGTCATATTTGAGATGTAGGTACCATTAGGAAAGGTAAAAAAACCTGGCCGTAAATTATGCTAATGAGGGCATCATTTGCATAATTTAGGCGTATCCCTTGCCGTAAAGGCTACGGATGTCATATTTCAGATGTAGGTAATTTTAGGAAAGGTGAACACACATGGCCATAAATTATGCTAATGAATACCTCATTTGCATAATTTATTCATAAACGTGTATTTTCCTTACCGTTAAAGCTACGGATGTCATATTTTAGATGTAGGTACTTTTAGGGAAGGTGAATACACCTGTCCATAAAATATGCTGATGCGGACCTCATTTGTATAATTTAGGTATAACCTTGTATTTCCCTTAATGTAAAGGCTACGGATTTCATATTTGAAATGTAGGTACCTTTATGAAAGGTCAGAAAACCTGGCCATAAATTATGCTAATGAGGAGTTTTTGCATTATATATATGCATTACCCTTACCATAAAAGCTACTGATGATATATTTCAGATGAAGGTACCTTTAGGAAAGCTGAACACACCTGACCATACTTATGCTAATACAGACCACGTTTGCATAATTTATGCAGAAACTTCAGAATTCCCTTACACTGCAGTAAATGCTAAGGACGTCATATTTGAGGTGTAGGTAATGGGAGGGGAATATCCTGCATTTTCCCGAAAATGTTGCCTTTCTAGGTTCTATTACGTGGATACCCTCTAGCACACAAAACAAAACAACCAGCGGCAACAACAAATAACTAGGGAAAAATAAACACACCTCATATAAAAGCAAATTTCATGGAGATTTTGGGTCTTCGGACTCTTGTTTTAACACTGAAATATTAGATCAATATTAGACTACCCCAATCCCTTTCAGAAGCCATGATATTTTAGGCACTTTACATTAAGGCTTGTTTGGGCACTTTACATTAAGGCTTGTTTCCATGAAAACGCCAATAGATCTTGCCAACAAATATATCCCAAATTTATCCTAAGCTGTAGTCCGTAAATTTCCCGACAGAGGCCATGGTATATGGCAGTGAAAAACCATGAGACGTAATACTGTTCCACCCTAACATCTGCTTGGAGGTTGTATGAAAACATCGATGCGAGACCATCAGAGACGTGTCCCGAGGCGGGACGCCATTTTGTCTGTTTACCACTGCAGTGTACCTGAATATACCTGTGTTCTGCTACAATAGTCTCTGTTTTCTCACACCATGGATGAAGAGGAGCGCAAGAAAAAACTGCAGAGTGGAAAAGAGAAGGTATCATTTTTAATCAGACTGACAGAATTCCCGTGCTGTGTTCGTGTCGGCAGCATGCAGACAAATCGTTTGACAAAGTTCCCCGACTTAGCCAGGCTTCAAGATGATTGTATAATTCTACAGTAGAACCTGGCTAGTAGATATTTAGTCGTCTGTTTTATGATGTTTAGATTCCGTGCTTAAACCGCGATCATTACGGGGGGGGGGGATGTATTCTGAGTCGGAAATCACGCCCACCTTGACAACTCGTTTAGCTACCGGTTGTTACAGGACCACTCGCCGGTGTGTCGCTAGACGTTTATTAAATTTCGTCCAGTTGGTTCTTGAGGCGAGGGTTGTTGACTTAGAATCTAAACCTTCTGGGTTGGACGCCTTAGCA
The DNA here is from genome assembly GCA_035149815.1 of Branchiostoma lanceolatum. Taxonomy (NCBI): domain Eukaryota; kingdom Metazoa; phylum Chordata; class Leptocardii; order Amphioxiformes; family Branchiostomatidae; genus Branchiostoma; species Branchiostoma lanceolatum. Next base: position 18,235,080 of record CM068878.1, on the reverse strand, counting down.
AGACCGAGAATTTTGTTGTGCATCTTATTCCATAAATTGTATTTCCCTACTAGTAGCTTAAGTCTCAGTTGAAAATTGAGAGAGATGTTTATAATTTGCATGACAATTGTAACAGGTACAAATTGTGTATGGCAAAGTACATGCATAGCAGTTCAACTATATTTAACAGTTAACTATTCTAAACAACTAATCTACTTTATGAATAACAGTAAAGACAATATAAGCATAATACTCTAAAACAGCATGTTAGACTTACTTAAGGTAAATGAATACATGTAATAGTCTATTATAGATAATAGTATTCTGCGTCAGGAATGTATCATTGTCTCGTTTTTGCATATAACATTATAGAGTTGTATATAAATTGGCCTACATTGTTATTAGTACATATACTAGTACTAGTAGGTAGATACAAATATGAACAGGGCATGAAACGTCATATTGAATAACTCAATATTTGTATATGGTAATTTTGTATTGGTTTTACATGCAATAGACTGTAACAAATTTTGTCTGCCTTTATCAGACCTCGGACATTAATCTATTATTCATAAGGTGGAATTCTTTCTCAATTCTATTATGACATGTTGGACACAGTCTCTCATTGGCTAGTATGTTGTAGTATCGGCCCTTTTGGATGAAAATGAGTACCTCACAATAGTCACAAATGGTTGGGACATCCTCTAGGGTGGAAGGTAAAGTCGGAGGAGAGTTGGATCAAATCTATCTCTATAACTCATGTGCAGCCTGTACCTAGTGACTATGCAAAACTTGGGTGTTACGCCAGGAATGGAAGTCAGACAGGCTTTTATTTTAAAACAGCAGTGTCCCTTGAAGCCTCGACTCTGCACCAGTAGACTCTACAGAGTGGCCGTCCCAAGCCTCGGTCAGAACGTGGGACCCTTCCTTCAACACATCTGAGTGGTTTCTGACTCTCAGAGTCTAAGGAAGTGGTCGGTATCTGGACAAGGAGGTTACAATCAGGAGAGCACAGAATTCCTTTCCTTTGTTCCTATGTTCACCACAAGTGTGAACAAAATAATTCACACCAGAGTGTCGAAAACACTCACTAATGTATAAGTCCCACTACCACGCACTGTTGTCTCTGTTTTCGTGGTCAATTTCAACATGGCATGGCCAGAGGATGACGACTTTGGCCCGATACATGGGAAATTTTCTGGATGTACGAAAATGACGTAACAATGTTATCTGGGTGTGAACCGGCCCAGCGCACCTCGTCGTACGTTCACCCTGGATGTAACATTGCCATAAAAATACCTGTCATATGTTAACGACGTACGTCGCTCATTTGCATGGAAAAACCTGTGGCAAACATTGCGATCTGAGGCGTGTAGCCACGGATTGCTAACAATCGATCATAGCGGGATTTAGCGAGTCAAATTAAAGAGGAACAGTCAGAGGGCTGTCAATTTTGTGCTCTCTTGTTCTAACTGAAATCTCCTTGGTCAGGGGCTTTAGTATGTACCTTGCCAAAAGAATGAATAGAGTGTGAGATTTGCCATCATCTGATGTACTGCCTTGTTTACACTCTTTTTTTACCTAGCTTGCAGCGTTCCGGAGGAAAAAGGCAGCTAAAGATGATGACACAAAGAAGAAGAAGAAGAGGAAGAAAAGAGAAGAGGCAGGTGCATCAGGAGGAGGTGGGACTCAGCTGAGCTCCCCGGAGGACCAGTCTCAGTCCGAGTCCCTGGACATCAGCACAGCCAGTAACAGCAGTTTGGACCTGACCTACCACTCCTCTGAATCCATGTCTGCGTATGATGTAAGAAACATGTCAGCTACAGTTTATACAACTCAAATACGCACATACAAATGTTTACTCCAATCTGGAAATTTGGTGCTAGTATCTAATCTCAGGGCTCAAAATACTCGGTGCATTTGCACCTTTGTTCATCCAAAATTGGAGCTTTGAAGTTTTGACTGTGGCTGCACTGGTGCGCCTGCTCTAATAGATATATTCATAGGTTGTGTACGTAAAGGTGCTGTTGTACACAAATGTGTACAGCATAGTCTTAATCAATTGACTTTGCAGTATCAATAATGGAAGCTTTCTTATTACTTGTATAAAGTTACACAAAGAAGTTCAAATGCAAGCTATGATTATGAAGTGGAGCAGCAATAATTTTGATTAGGTTTTGCTGACATTCCACTTCAAATTGTAATTCTGTGCTCCTAAATTTGTAGGTGAGGTGCACCAGTGGAACTTTTCCCCAGAATGAATTTGGAACCCTGCATATATATGAATGGTTTTATTTGATCATTTTGATCGGATGTCGGAAAGTACCTCGCAGCCATAGGCTGAATTGCGTACTTTTTACATTGTGTTACATAAAAAAACTGGTGACATTAGGCAAAACGGTAACAATATCATCACTCCTATGCAACATTAATGCATTTTAAAATCGCAGGTAAACACTACCTTAAAGCAGGTAGGTTGAAGACGGATACGTCGGGATTTATAAAATACAAACATAATTATCATATATATATACTAAGTAGCAGGGTCAATTCTGTAGCTGGCGATCATAGCAGTCAATATGTCAGAGTTCTGTTACTGATTCTGTTCGTTTAATAGGGTCGTCATGAATGGTATGGGACTGTTCTGGTATCTTTTTGTCCTTGCTCTTATGGTGGCCAGAAGGTCTTTGTTTCTAGTGTCTCTTAAACTGATTTCGCCCCGGGTAGGTGGGAACCAGTCCCTGAATGTCTCGGTCTCAATCAGTCTCTTTGCAAAGTTGAGGCATACATGTAGGTCACGGCGCCGGGCGTCTAGCGTAGGCAAGTCCAAGGTGCTGCACGCTTCCCTGTAGGATGTGTAGGCAGGGCCAAGCATTATCCGACAGGCTCTTCTCTGAAGGGTTTCGATCCTGGCACGCTGTGCTGTTGTTAGTCCGGCGTGCCATGCGGGGGCGGCGTATTCCAATGCTGGGCGTACAAGGGTCTTGTAACACGTCTTGTCTGCATTGGCATCTACTGTACATAATCCACCAGTAGCCAGTGTTATCTAAGATATAAGGGTCTAGCAGGTGTGTCATGTTGAGTCCACGTTCAGACATGTGTTTCTCTGCCCACAGAGTGATCAACAGTCCACCAGTGCTGAGGAGCTGTCTGAGGTAGGACATATGTACAGCATGTTTAATTTTGTTGGCTTATTTTGTTTATTGTACCATGGTAAATGTGATGATCGCTTTGTGTCAGATTGTGATAGAAGTTAGGCCCAGGGGCAGGTGCAGGATTCTAGCCACGATGTTATTTTAGGGTGATGGTACTGGCAAGGGAGTGGAGGGACCAAGCGGGGGTTTTGGTGCTGAGCTTTTGAAAACTTAGGCGAAAAGTTGTGGTACGCATTCTTGCTGTACTCATAAGGGAAAATTGTTAGCTTTATCCAATGTATTATATTCTTGATGGTTAATTGTTCCCTAAATGTATTTAAGATTAAGCATAACAGTGCTAGATTTGTAAACAACAGATTCAGGAAGTGGCTGGTCATAGCTGGTAGAACTACTCATAATCCAAACATGACAGAGACAATGGACGAGGCTACTAATTCATAGGGAGATATTGTATATGGTGTTTTCTATTGGCTTGTTTTCACAGTTCCATATTTCCCATGGTTTCTGTGTACGTACAGGAGGGTGAGGACAGTGTTGCGCTGGACGTGGCCCGTGTGGAACTGAAGCAGGCTAAAGCTCAGATCCACGCCCTGGAGGAGAAACTGTACGGGAAGCAGGCAGCGCTGGAGGCACTGACGCAGGACTGTGAGAAGCTCAAAGCACAGGGTCATCACCAGGGAGATGCACAGGTATGAAGGCAGACATGGCAATAATAATAATATGTTTTGATTTTGATTCAATCTTGGGTTTCCAGAAAAGGTGGGCTAGGCTGTGTGGGTTGGACTACCTCAGCAGGCTACTTTCTAGGCCCCAAGGCTATGCATGGGAGTTTAGCCTCTAATGGAATTTCCTTAAGAGGCCAAACCCCCATAGACCTACTAAGGTAGCCCACCCCACCCTGCCTAACTCACCTTTTCCGGAAACCCTCAATCTGGAACAAAAATAAGGTGAAGTAAGTATTCAAGCTTTACAGGTGCAAAGGCTGGGATTTCACATTTTAAACATAAATGCATTTATGAGCAACTGCAATTCAGCTTTTAGCTGCTTGCGTTTTACAATACAACATCGGGACATGTGTACCAAGGTCTTTCAGAATGTGGAACAGTTATGAGAGATCCCTGCAAATTCGAGTACATCTAGCAAGATTTTCCAGAAAGTGTTACAAGTTATGCGAGACCTCAAGTGCCTTCAGTAGAGTTTCTCAAGAAAGTTCAACTGAAACTTTTGCAGAATTTTGTGGAGCACCACTGCAAAAGACGAAGTTTAAACAAGCATTATGTTTTGCCTCAGTAGATGACAACCTGCTTTGCTTTTATCAGTGATTTATTTGTTGTTGTTTTATGTTGTTTTTGTAGGCAGACCAAAGTGGAATTGAAAAGACGGTTGAAGTGACCTCGCAGAAGACCAGTGTTGCAGAATACAAAGAGAAAGTATGGACAAATTCTGACTTGAACATTGCATTGAACTGGTGTGAAATCCTTAAGACTGCAAAAGTTTATGATTTGTTTTTTGTGCGCCAAATCTTAATGCAAAGGGCAACAAAAAGTTTAAATCTTTTGCCTCTAAACCCCAAATGCCTTACATAAATCGTTCCTTTTGATTGTCCAAGAGGAATTGGAAACATTCTAAACATCAACGTGTAAAACTAAAAGTGATATAGACTTTTAGAGTCTCCTTTGTTCCACACATGATTTACTTTGAGTGGTTCCAACTGTACATAATCAAGTAATCTATTCCGTCCTCAGCTGCAGGAGTTCCAACAGGCCATTACTCAGAGAGATGACATCATCAACCAGCTGTCCGTCAATCTCCAGATCACGGTACAGGAGCGAGACTCGGTACAGCAGGAAGCTGGGCAGCAGGTGGCACAACTCACCCAACAGATCCAGACTTTACAGCTGCAGCTGCAACAGGTACAGGGCAGGCGATACAGTTGTTGTTTGTTCACCGTGTAGTGCCTAGTGGCACATAGGTCAGCAAGTTTCCTTGCTGGTTCTGTAGCAGGGTATATTTTTACGGACGGGAGGTTCAAGCAGAATGGACTATGCCAGAATTATGGAAATAATTTGGTCAGAAAATGAAGGGGTCAACCAAGAAATGCCACATATTTTCTTTTCAACTGTAGGGGTGGGATACTACAGCTGGTTGTCTTGTTTTATTTCAAGACACCACTTCTACCAAGCAAAATACGTTGTACAGTCTTCTTATTGAAGTACATGCGTTGGAGTCATTATTAACTAATTTGTATGGCATAATACGATGTTAGTTTCCTCTGATTTGATGCTGATTTCTTGTTTGGTCCCGAGAACTAAATGACAATGTGTACATGTGGGTTTGTTCCAGGCAGGGGAAATGTTGAAGAGTCAGACAGGCCAGCAGGGCATGTCAGTGGAGGATCTGTTTGCCACACAACAGCAGGTCATCACACTACAGTACAAAGTACAAGAACAGGACAGAATCCTGCAGGAAAAGGAGACACTGATACATCAGAAGGACGTCATGTTACAGCAGGGAGACGCAGCAATGAGGGACAAAATGGACTTCCTCGAGCAGAAAGAATCGGCTTTGACTGCGCTAGCTCAGAAAGCAGCCCGTCAGTCGGAGGAGTTGCTGAACCTACGGGAGGAACTAACATCAGTGGAAACAGTCAAGCAGCAAATGGAACTACTCAAACAACAGTCGTCTGAAGAGATTCGTGCCCTGATGCAGACTGTTGAAGAACTCCAGAAGAGGTTGCACGGTTCGGAGGGAAGAGAGAGGGGGGAGGTGAATGTGCGAGCCCTGGAGTCACAGCGGGCGGAGCTAGAGGAGCTCCACGGTACGCAGATTCAGGAGATGAAGGAAACCCTTAAAGAGCAATATCAGATCCAGAATGAGAAACTTCGGCTGGAAAATGAAGCACTCAAACATCAGGAACATGAACATATGGAAGAACTACGTCAGGAGCTGGCTACAGCGACTGCCAAGCGTGATGAGATGGAACAGCAGTGGTCAGAGCAGAATGAGCTCGTCCAATCACTAACTCAAGAGGTCTCAAGACTAACCGCTGCGACAGAAGATTCTGCTGCATACCTGAACGTTGTGACAGAGTTGAAACGGGAGTACGACTCAAAAATACAACATTTAGACGAGCTGGCGAAATCTTCTGCTGCAGAGAATGAACAGCTGAAGAAAAGAGAGGAAGAAAGTCATTTGAAGATAAATGAACTATCACAGCAGCTGCATGCTGTTTCAGAAGAAAATGTTCAACTTAGAACCCAAAATGAAGGGTCTGCTGCTGTATTGGAGAGTTCGTCTGTCCAAAAAGTGCCTAATACAGACGTCAAGCTTCAAGATGAGTTGGAGAAGGTCAGAGAGCAGCTCAAAGATGTGAGGGCGGAACTCGAAGAGGCACAGTTCGACAAAGAAAGTCTCCAGCAGTCTCACCATGCGGAGATGACGCGCTTGAGATCAGAAATGATCTACGAGCACGAAAACAAAATGAAAGTTTTCAAGGACAATCTGGAAGCAACATTCCAGCAGAAGGTGGAATCTATTAAAGCGAAGAAAGATCGAGAATTTGTCGAACAACTACAACAAGCTCGTGCGGAGATGGAAGAAACACACAAGAGGGATCTTGTTGAACAGAGAAAGCAATATTCGATAGAATCACTTCACATTACTGAAGAAACAGCGCCAGAGGTGTCTGAGTTGTTGTCCTCACTGCAGCAAGAAAACAGAGACTTGTCCGAGGCACGTGACGCGCTCTTAGAACAGATAGATCAGTCACATCATGACCTGGAAGAGATGCAAGAAGAGCTTCTCAAAGTTGCCAATGCAAAAGATAAAATCATCGCCGAGAACGAATCCCTCAAGCAGCAACTTGAAGCTGGAGACGAGGAGGGGCAAAACACGTCTCAGAAAATCTCAGACCTCGAGAGAGAACTGCAAGAGCAGAGACAAACCTTCTCGTTCACGGAGAGGAATTACCAGGTCAACTTGGAGGAAATGCAGGCTGAGTGCACGCAATTGCTTCAAGCTAAACAGGTTCTAGAGGAAAGGGTTAGTGAGCTACAAGCAGCAAAAGTACCTGCAGCTGCAAGTGAGTTTGGCCCAAGTGGAGATGACCCATCAACATTGACTGGTCATCCAGAACAGAACAACTCAGAACTAGCCCAGGAGGTTCACTACTTAAAGGAACAACTGAAGGAACAGGAAGAACAGCTGGATTCCCTCAAGCAAGCTCTGGATTCAGAGAGGCAGAATAAAGTTGTTCTGGAAGAAAAGGCCATGAACCAAATGAACTCGTTTGAGCTGGAGAAGAACACCCTACAGGATGAAATAGCACGTCTGCAACAGCTGGCAGCAGAAAGTGAGCAGGCTCTTCAAGTGACACGACAGAACGGTTCCGACAGCGACTTTGACCGAATCTTTAAGGAAAACCAAGAACTAAGAAAAGCAATACAAAGTGAGCAGGAGGAAAAGGGAACATTGACAGAAACTCTGGAGTCTATGAAGAAGGAATTAATGTCCATAGAAGCAGAACGGTCGGAGTTAAGGGAAGAAATTACTTCCAAGGATGCCGAATTACAAAATATGAAACGGGACATAGATATCCTTCGTGCAGCGTCAAGTAGCCAGGCACACCACGACAGATCAACTGATGACGAAACGTTTGGTCAGCCACAATCTGACAGCCTTCTCAAAGAACTAGAACAGGTGAAGAAAGAATTAAGGGAGACACAAGATATATATTCTAAGGAAAACAAACTACTTAAAGAAGCGTTAGAGTATGAGAGGAAGGAGAGCGGTGTTCTGGAGCCAGGACAGGTACAGAGCAGGGTGGCCCAGCTGCAGGAGGAACTGTCCAGGAGGGAGGAGAGGGAGCAGGAGCTTCTACAGGAGAAGAACCAGCTGGTAGCACTGCTCAAGGTAATATTGCAAACTACAACTTCTCTCAGAATCAATGTTTCCAAATTCTTAATCCTGTCCTTTTCATATGCTACCTGGGACTAATATATTGTTAAAGCCTCTATTTGGCCATCAAGGCCGCTTTTCATAAAGGTCGAGGTTAGACATCCAGGTAATAAAAAAACAAGAAAAAACAATTACTCAAGCAACTGGATAGATTTGGAAACGTTTCAGGTAGCATCCACTACCTTTTGTTGGGGACCATAACTTACAGTCTTCTTGTGTGACATGCCATGTTGTGTCCCTGTAGGAAAGGACAGCCCAGCTGCAGCAGGACAAGGAAACAGTGCAGCAGCAGCTGCGCCAGCAAGAAGACCTGGTACAGACTTTCCAAAGTCGCATGCAGACTTCAGACTCCGTCAGTGCAGAGGTGCAGCAGGTAGGACATCTGTGTTAGACAAATCTATTTGCTTGATTGCCCTGGGTAAGTGAAATTGCTGATTGGGCAAGTGGATGTCCTCCTGTACTTGCCTGATTGGGCCAGTGCAATTTTTTGAATGCTCTACACTAATAAACAATTAACAAATTTGACACTCCAGAGAAGCAATGTTGGGGGAAATTTACTGATCGTTTTCCTATACAAATATCATATTCATGCCAGACAAAGACCAACAGGTTTAGAATGGAAAAAAACTGGGAAAAAAAACTGAAAGAGATAACATTTTTAACAAGCCACTAGGGGGGTCAAAACCTAATCATTTCAAGGTCTCAAGATCACCCACATACCAAGTATGAAGACAGTCCATCCAGGCATTCTCCAGTTATACTGTTTACAGAAGGACACACACACACGAACGCTGTGCAAAACATAACCTTCTCGGCAAAGGTAACACAATGCGGGTTGTTCCTGACTGTGAATGTTCCCTTCCCAGGTGTTTGGTCGCCAGCTGTCAGCCCTGCAGGCCCAGAGAGATGAGCTCCTGAGGCAGCTGGAGACACAGAAGGAACAACAGAACTCCCTCCCAAACATCCTGATGGAGAAAAACGCCTTGGAGGAGAATCTCCAAAAGGAGAAAGAGCTGCTGAGAACAAAGCTGAGGGAGAAGGCTGAGCTGGAGAGAGGCCTGCAGGAGGAGAGGAGGAGGCTGGAGCAGCAGGTGCAGGAGCAGAGAAGGCTGGAGGCAGTTCTGGAGGAGAAGAATAAGCTGGAGCAGGAGCTGGCCAAACAGGTAAAGGGCAAATTACTAGTACTATCACTTCTTTCTGTTTACTGGGCTGACTTTGCATAGGCCATGCTGACTCCATTATATGGATGACATCCGCGTACGCATCAATTTTAGTCTGTCCCCCCCAAAAGTTTTCAACAATACTGTAAATTGTACAAAGAAGCTGCAAAATGAAAAATATGTCATAAATTGCAAAATATGGCGGAACAGATACCAGGTGGAGAGTGCATTAGTAGCATGATACTGGGGGAGGTTAAAAAACAGTCACGCAGGTATGTACAGTGTACTGAATGTATCTTGTTGTCTAACTGAGATGTACCCTTCTGTGCTGTAGAAACGTGAGCTGGAGGGACAGTTGCGGGAGATAGAAGAACGTCTCCATGACAAAGAGGCGCAGCTTGCAGCAGAGAAGGAGTTGTTGGTCCAGGAGATGAGGATTAAAGATGTGGAGATCAGGAAGTGGCAGGCAGATCTCAAGGTGAGACATGGATATCAGATTGAGGTTTTCTTGATACTTTTGAAGTTGCTGGGAATGTCTCAGTATGTAGTGTACATGTAAGTCCTGTATATTAAGTAAACCTATATTCTCTGCTCTCTAGCAAAATACTTTAAAACAGGGCTCAAAATTCATTTTTGAGAATAGGTGCACTGGTGCACTCAACTGAAATAGAATTAAGGCGCAGTCGGCACAGAAAGACTTTTGGGTGCACAACATAGAATAAAGTACATGTAGAATGTCGGCAAAACATACTGCCTGTCTATAAGAACTTCAATCTGTAATCTTATAGCTAACTTTGAAATTTTGAACAAAGTGCACAGTCATACACCCAGTATTTCTATCCCTGTATATTAGGATAATGAAGAAGTCATTGGTCCATGACCAAAATTTGTTGTTTCTCTCCAGGAAAAGCAGCTTGAGTACCGTGACCGTGAGGCCCAGTTGAAAAGTCAGTTCTCTACTCACATACAGAAAGTCCACTCCAGTACAGAAGAAAGTAACATCAAGAGGATCCAACTCATGCGTGTGGAGATGGACAACAGGCATAAGGATGCCATCGAGCGCTTACGACGAGACCTGGACCAAGACTTCGGTGTCCGTGAGAAGCGGCTGAGAGACGGACACACAGCTGCGGTGTCCGTACTGAAGAAACAACACCAGCAGCAGGTGTGGCCTTCTTAAACTTATTTGTAGACTTCTGTTTGCTGTGAGTAGGCCCTTTCGATTCAATTCCTTGGGAAAAAAGAGTTTGAGTCCTCGGATAATTGCACAACATCGATAATTGCCACCGATGTTGTGCCCTCGGAAAAGGCACTTGACAAGACTTTCCTTACTCCACCCAGGTGTAAAAATGGGTACCTGACTTTGGTTTGGGAGGTAAAAGGCGGTGGAAGGAGAGGGATGGGCTTCACCTTCCAATACCGTGCCCTTGACACACTGCCCCTACGGCCTCACAAAAGCTATGGGACTACTTTTTCACCTTAAGAAAAAAAAAACAGCTTTGATATAATGTAAAATGAATATTTTTCCTCAATAGAGTAACAGATAGTAGATCATTTGAAGATGTCATGATAGACTTAATATCAACTTTGTGCCCTGAAAAGTGATTTCAGAGTAATGATTTTGTCTATTAGCCTCTTGGCTCTATTGAGAATTTTCTGTTCACCAATTTCTAGGTACCCTTTTTTCTTGAGTCACTCTAATTTGAAAAAAAAATTATTTCTACAAAAAAGGCTTGAGGACGAAGGGATTGAATTGATAAGGTGTTCTGTTGTGCAGAGTGACTTTGCATACAAATATGTTGCGTAGAAAATGTTGAAATAACCTTTTCTGAGAACCTTACAAGTGTCTCCATAATACACTCAGAATTATCAGGCACTCCATCCTTACCTACCGATTTAACATAGATAATGGCCAACTAGATACATTTACCTCGACACATTTTCCTGCAACATAAATCTTAATGTTTGAAAATAGTTTTATCAGGTTGGTAAATCATTTCAACATAGTACACAACCCTATTTTCTCTACAAATATCAAGTCAGAGTTTTGGCTTTTAAGCTGGCAGATTCTGTCCTTCATCCAGTCACTGACTATTCCAAATTTTATCCAGTTGCTTGAGTAACTGTTATTTGGCGTTTCTCTACAGACGTTTCGACAACCTTTCTGTCTACACCAGTCATGAGTGCGAGGGGGGGATAGTTTGGGACTGCATTCTTGCCACATCTTCATAAAGCAGGGAGGAGAAGAATTCGAGAACACATTCTTGTCAGGATTATTACAATAACTCAAGTTCACTTTGCAATGATAGGACCAGTTTATTTTATACTGATGAAGGACAGGTTGTTAAAACATCTGTAGAGAGAATGATAAGGTTGTGTACTTAAGAAAACTATGTTGAAATCTTAACTTGGAAGTTATAAAATGGCAATATAAATATTACAACTTTCCAAAGAGACATGTTCATGTCAGATATAAGTTTCATCCCTCCACCTTACCATAGGACTGTGTCTAACATATCAACAGCAAAAGTATAAAATGACAACTGAAGTCACTTTTGTAGAATATCACTTAAATGATTAGGAATTCTATTTTAAAATCCATGTAATTTTCTTACAGTTCAATTCCATTTGAAACAACTAAAAAGTTGTAGTCTAGTATGTAGAATTACTTCCGTATGAAAAGAGATATAGTTTTATCACCTTAACCAAAGTGACCTTTAGCTCCAAGAGTGGAAGAATCTAAGCTTCTCCAATGTCTTAAAGGTGTGTTCTCAGTATTCTAAGCATCTCCGATGTCTTTAAAATATTTTCTATCAGTGTTATATATCTGTGAGTGCGTATATGTTCTTTGTTCTGTGAGACAGTACACAAATGCAATACTAAGCATTTTAGAAAGTTGCCAATTTGTCCAGTTTCAAAGTCCCTTGAAGGGAGGGTAAGAAAATACAGTTTATAATGTAGACGTTTCTAGATGATGTTATGTATATAGTGACATTGGGGCATCTTGCTTTTATGTAGTACAAAATGTCTTCCGTCAGCTTGTCTGAGTATTTTCATTTTCAATTTCTGTGTAGTGGTCAAAGAAGGCAATGTTACTCAGACATGCTCCAGATATATTCAAGAAATAAAAGATTTTTGCTGTAAACTCTTCACTGTGAACTTTAAACCACCGCGAAATTGCTCATTCTATCTTCTGCCAAACTACCCCCTTGTTTCAACCGATAACTAAAAACCACCGCAAACACTCCATTTTCTCCCTACCATTAAATCAGATTACTGTTACCTCAAATACGTTTACAGTACCTTTACAGAAGCAAGTCTGAAAATCTGTATGTCATTTTGCTGGATACTAATACCGTAGTTTAGTTTGAGTTATTTGAAATGCAATATGATATTATGAGATAATATTCTCCTCCGGCATATTGTACATATTTATGCAAATCACGCTTTCTATACATGACTTATGATAGCTAGCGTGCATCATGTGACTTAATTGACAACCTAAGTGGTCTTGGCAGATCATCAGGCAGCTATTGTGCCTCTAGTTACTTGTATGGTCTACTTCTTCAATCAAAGTAGAGTATTCAACGTTTCGGTGACCATCTGTCACCTTCCTCAGGGCAATGCTGACTGGTTCACTTTGCACTGCAGCTATAGGTGTCGCTGCTTACAGATGCGGTCCCAAACATCGCGTTTGGGACTGCAGTCTTAAAAAAGTAGTAGATAAGTGACAGAAGGTGTGTCACTGAATAAAACACTTGGTTGTGTGCAAAGAGTTTTATTATTCTGATTTAAGTAGACAGTAATTTATTCATGTTTTTCAGTATTGACAGTTATAAGAGCATAACATATCTGTTCAGCTGATAATGTGAACATGGCACAGACCATTAGTTTAAAACAGACACCAAAGAGTCGTTGTGTATGCTGTTTTCATGTTTGTTGTTTTAACCAGGCAGCCAAATTTTGTGTTTAACTTACTTATTTTTAAAAAGCAGCAAAACATTTTGCTTTCAATTTGTGTTTCATCATCCCTCAGGCAGAGCTGTTGGATTTAATTTTACTTATTGTACTGCACACAAGCCTGGTAACCACCCAACAGGGCTTACCCGGTATCTCTTTGGTGCTGGAAGTGTTCCCCCTGCTCAGCTCAATTAGCACTGGGGAAGTTTTGATTTCAACTACAGTTTGCTCTCTACGCGAAGGCTGTCCAAAAAAGGCTTAAGCTTAGTAGGACTGGGGCCTGTAAAACACCCCTGTGCCAGCCTGGTCGCCATTCACCACTGGTCGGCTTAGAGGTGTGTTACCGGGCCCAGTCTGCACTTTTCAAACTGCCTTGGCAGGCGGGCATCACTCCCAGTGCCGTAGAGGTACCGGGGAGCTTCTGATTGTGTGGTTACCAGGCTTCCCTATGCCCATCCCGTGAGGTGGTTACCAGGCTAGATGCATGTTAAACATCCGTCTGATATAACTTGGCAATAAACATAGGAGATGTGAAAGGATGCTTCTATTTGTGTTTTTTGCCTCTTGCTTGTTTTACTGTTCCTATGGCTGTTCCTAATCATTTTGTGTTATGCTTAAGACTATTGTGCTGAGTTGTTGCAGAATTAAGAGAATTTACATTGATAAGTATTATTTAGTAGGATGAAATCGGGCAGGTTTTGAATCTGAATCTGAAATTAGTCCTATTGGAGGAAAGATTGAAAAGAAAAAATCACAAAATAAATAAGGGCAGGTATGAAATATTAGACCATTCCAATCTCATTAGCTGAAAGATTGCAGGAAAATGTGTGAGTACAACAATGTATCAGCTTAACGGTGAAAATGTCACGCATGACAGGAAATTGTTTTACATTGCTTTTCGTAAAAGCATAAGTCAGATCAGGTAGACACTACATGTATGTTGCATACTGAATATTGCAGATTTGACAAAACAAAACGTAGACAAGCAGGAAAGTCAAAATCATCAGAAGTCCTGTATATTTGTTTAGTATTTATTTCACCAGGGGAAGCATGTCACCTACTGGCGATTTTCAATGTGCCCTGGGGGGAAAAACCCAAATAAAAGTCATTAACTCCAAACTAAATCAAAGTTACAAAATTACGCTAATTACTAATTGATACCAAACCTATCATATAACATTCATATAACATATAGTTACATAAAATCATAATTACAAAACAATTGAAACCATGATGTAACTTTAACATTATGATAATGATATAACGTAAAACATAATAGAATGAAATTAGAATTGAAATCGGGATTGAATTTGCATATCGAAGTTGTCAAGTACATAAAGTTGTTTGAGGAGTGCTAGGGTTCTAGCTGCTTGATATAAATGCTGTTATATGAATGTGAGACCAGAAAGATTTGATACCATACAGAGGTAATATGGGAGTAACTTGTGTTGCAGCTTGCTGAGGTTCAGTTACAGTGTGAGCACAGCTTGCAGAAACTTCGGCAAGAGCTGGAGGACAGCCGTTTACAGCAGCTTCAAGTGGTGAAGACTGTTCATGAGAAGGATAGGTGAGTTTCATTCAGCCTTCTTCTATAGTATAAGGGGGCACCCCCTAGTTTTTTTGGGGATTTCGAGTTTGCACACCCTCAAGTCTAGCAACCGTCTCTTCCAGGAAATACTTCTGAGCCAAAACAACTGTGAATGGGAATGAAGGATATACCTCTCGCTACAAGAAAACCTGAGTTTCGGTTTCTTCAACCTCGGCAGTTTTAGTAAATATTAGAGGGAAAAAGTATTTTCCCATCAAAAATGAGGCGCAAAATTGGGCATTTTCCAGTGGAACTAAACTCAAGTTTTTGTCAGAAAGAAAAAACTCCAAGGTATAATCAAGCCCATTATAAAGAAAATCCTACCACTGAGATTTTCACAATAACCCGACACGCGAGGTAATGCAACACGGCCAAAAGAACGCAACAAAGGTCAATCTGGGTCAAAGGGGCAGTTTGCCTTCAACGCAGACGGTTGTCCGGAAATAAGGCTCGGGTCCGAAATCAATTTTCACCAAAAACACACCGATTCTTACGCTTTTCAGTCGTGTTGGTATTTAATGTCAGTTCGCAGCAAATTATGAGAAATCGGAACTCAAGCCTTGACACTTGAATCCCTTTCGTCCCTTTTTTGTCGTGCACTACCACGGACCCCTGTCGCGGAAGAACTGGTGCGTGCACCGATAAGGTGTTTTGTTTGACGACCATGTGCAGGAAGGTTAAACAAGGAAGTTACCACATACTGTAGGTCATGTAGGTCAATAAACCAACAGTTAAATGTATACTATTGTGTTTTTTACAGGGATGTCCCTGTAGCTCAACTGGTCGCTACCTCATAGTTGAGCTCCTGGTTCCAATTAGTTTGTATCTGGGAGACCCCGGTTCAAATCCTGGGAAGGGCATCTCGGTTTGGGCTGCACCTGAAGGAAGGGAATGTAAATGGGGGTCCTGTGTTCGAGGAGGCTTGCAACCCTCCCTTGTAGAAATATTCCCTGCTACTGAAAAAGCGAGAAACTTTGTGCCCGACATGTACATGTACGTGCCACTAGGTACTAAAAGGGTCTGGACAAAGCAAGGAACAAATGATGGTGTACTGTGGTAAAAAACATTTTAATTTAGATTTTTGATTTTGATTTTATTAGAATTGCAACAGTGCAATACACGTGGGGCACAGGCATGCTATTGCTGGTGGCCGTGACCCACACACATAAATATACCTGTTTTTACACTTGGGTGGAGTGAGGAAAGTCGTGTAAACTGCCTTTTTCCCAAAGGCACAAGATTGGTGGCGTCAGGGGATTCGAACCGAAAACCCTGCCGTTACGCCACACGGCCCCACATTTTTCAATAATTTCAATTAGTTTTCTCCAATTGATACAGAAACGTAGCATAAATATGATAGTGCTAAGCTCAGACAAGTTGTAACAAGTTGTAACATCCCCTGTACAGAGAGCGAGAGATAGAGGACCTGAAGCTACAGTACAGCCGGACCCTACAGGCAGTACGGGAGGATCTGGACGTGCGCCACCAGAACGCTTTTGATCTGATGCAGCAGAAGCTGAACTTCGTGCATGAAGAGGAAATAAAGCAGTTTGCAATGGAGGCAGAGGTACAATTGGTTTACTCTATCCACACAATTTCATGTATTCAATGTACAATCACTCTCTCCTATAGCTTAGTCAGCCGTAGGGGGGCAGCATAGCGTTCAGTAACAATGTACAACATGATACATAAAAAATGATGCAAACAAAAAGAATAATTCTATGGTGCAGGCCACTCAAAGGACTGTGAAGAACGAGTATGATACATGCCCTGAAATCTTTTATATATTGATTAGAAACTTTTATTGCAGACATTAAAAAAGTTGGTTTAGTTGGTGCTAAATAGGTTTAAGTAACCTCTTAAGAGATGAGCAGTGTCTTCAAAACGTAACATTTAACTCCTACAAACCAGGGTACATGCAATGTACATGTAATTCTGCCACCCTGAAAAGATACGTCCAAACAGATCTCCAACTAAACGTCCCCCAGTATAATGCACTCCTGTATATCTAAACTGTGCATACCTGGGTTGTGCTGCACTAGATATCTCTCAAACCCACTGTTTCAAAGTGACAGATTGATGTAACCTGGCAGATTAATGTTAATGGAGGTTACATGTCTTCTCAACAGGAAAAACTTCAGCAGTGCCTTGAAGCTCAGAAAGTTCAGTCTGATCAGCTCCATGCGGGGGAGATGGAGATCTTGTTAGCCGAGGCCAGACAGGAGAAGGCGCAGACACTGGCTCAGCTGGAGGCCAGCCTGGTCCACACACACCAGCTGGAGCTGGAACAGCAGGCCCAGCAGCTGGAGGCCAAGTGGACAGCACAGGTACAGCAGCTGGAGATGGAGCATCAGCAGCAGCTACAGGAGCACACAGGTGGGTCACGTGTATCAGGTGCTTTATGCAAATGTATGCCATACATTGTTACAGTAGTACCACTTACATGTAAAGGGGGACTCAACCCCAAAAGTGGGTGTTATTTTAAAGACCACATTTTAGGCCAAACCAATTTAATTTCTTGGTTAACAGATTTTTTTTAGATTTTAACACAAGGACATTATCAAAACAGAAGGCAGGGGTGAAAACTTGCACCTGACCCTGTTCACTCCCTGATACTGTGTGCACCAAAGTACAAACTTTCCTCTGAGATTCTGTTTTCATGTTGATTTTCCAATCTAGCATTTTTTTTAAATTCCGTTAACCAATAAATTAAATTGGTGTGGCCTTATCAATACAAAATCAACCAAATGTGTATCCAGAAGCACACAATTTTAAGCCCAACCAGTGATTTCCCCCCAGTTGAAGGTTGTCCCTGGTTTGTCCAGGATACAATATGTTACACCTGGCTGTAATTTATCTGGAATGTACTCGGGGGGTTATCAGAATGTTGATGCTACATAATACTACTACTGTCTAGTCCAAGTTCAATGTCAAGTTACCAGTACAATTATGTTTTTGGATTCAGAAAAATATTATCTGCAGAACATTTTCCTCTGGAGCTGAATCACCTTTAAACAGTAACTGTTGATATTAGTTTGTGTGACTGTCAAGAAAACCTTTTTCTAGTAATTGTTTGGAGCATACATTGTGTGTGACATGACATTTTCTCTAATTTTCTTATATACATGTACATAGTTTATACAGAGGAGACCTCAAAGCAGCTCCTGGACAGGCTGAAGAAGCAGCTGACATCAGAGCATCAGGCCAGCATTCAGGTACATGTACCTCTAGTCACACTGCTCCCTGTACTTCAGATGAGATTTGCTGTTTGGCAGAGATATGTACAGGGAATGTTCCTGCAGATCATTTATACTGGTAGCAGTTTTTGTACATACTCCTGGGTTACTGGGGGCAATTTTACCAAGTGTAAAAGATCCCGATTTATACTAAAAACAGGTATTGTGACCTTTATTCCAATTTATTCAACATTTACCTGAATGCCACTGAGAGAATTGTATCTAATTATAAAGTAGACATCATTATATTCTGTTGAGCAAAATTACAACCACACGTAGGTGGCCCTAGTTTTCTTCATTGGTGTTAAAATAGTTTTCCCCCCTGTACACCTTTGGCAGAAAGCAACAGAAGAGTTGGACAGGATTGCGTTGGACAAGCTGGCATCTCTCCGACAGGACATGGAAGTGAGGCACCAGGAGGAGTTAAGGGCCAAGGAGAGCGATGCTCTTCAGGAGAAGGAGAGACTCCAGCAGGCCAAGGATGAACATCAGTCAGCTATGGAGGGGGTGCTGAGGCAGCAGGAGATTCTGCTCGAACAAACAGAAGGTAAAGTAGTCTATTCCGCAGTCATGTCAGTAGTATGCCACAGTCATGTACCGGTAGAAAACAGTAAGTTCTGCATGTTTCCATACTTGAATGTTTTTATGGGCTTTGTTCGTTTCACATGGAATTATCATATACACTTGTAGTATCATTTTTTGCATTAAAACTAGAATGGCAACATTTTCGGGAAAATGCAGGATATTCCCCTCTCATTACCTACACCTCAAATATGACATCCTTAGCATTGACTGTAAGGGTATTATGAAGTTTCTGCATAAATTATGCAAACAAGGTCTGCATTAGCATAATTTAGGGTCAAGTGGGTCAGAGGGAACTCCTGCTCTGGGCACCGACTCATGGGCACTCCTATGTCGGGCGACCCCGACGGACCTACATAGACCAACTTGCTGGGGATGTAGGGGTGAGGTCTGAAGATCTAGACCAACTAATGGCGGACTGTGACGCCTGGCATAAGCATAATTTATGGCCAGGTGTATTCACCTTTTCTAAAGGTACCTACAAGTCAAACATGACATCCGTAGCTTTTACGGTAAGGAAAATTCAAGTTTATGCATAAATTATGCAAACGATACCCCATTAGCATAATTTATGACCAGGTTTTCTGACCTTTCCAAATGGTACCTGCATCCCAGATATGACATCCATAGCTTTTACGGTAAGGAAAATACAAGTATATGTAAACATTATGCAAATGAGGTCCTCATTAGCATAATTCATGGCCAGGTGTGTTCACCTTTCCTTAAAGTACCTACATCTCAAATATGACGCCTGAAGCTTTTACGGTAAGGGAAATACAAGTTCCTGCATAATTGATGCAAATGAGGTCCTTATTAGCATAATTAATGTCCAGGTGCTTTCACATTTCCTAAAGGTACCTACGTCTTCAAGATGACATCCGCAGCTTTTACCGTAAGGGAAATACAAGTTTATGCATAAATTATGCAAATGAGGTCCTCATTAGCATAATTCATGGCTAGGTGTGTTCACCTTTCCTAAAGGTCCCTACATCTCAAATATGACATCTGCAGCTTTTAGGTAAGGAAAATACAAGTTTATGCATATATTATGCAAATGAGGTCCTCATTAGCATAATTCATGGCCAGGTGTGTTCACCTTTCCTAAAGGTACCTACATCTCAAATATGACATCTGCAGCTTTTACGGTAAGGGAAATACAAGTTCCTGCATGAACTATGCAGATGAGGTCCTCATTAGCATAATTTATGTCCAGGTGTGTTCACCTTTCCTAAAGGTACCCACATCTCAAAGATGACATCCGCAGCTTTTACGGTAAGGGAAAAACAAGTTTATGCATAGATTATGCAAATTAGGTCCACATTAGCATAATTATTGTCAGGTTTATTCACCTTTCCTATAGGTACCTACTTCTCAAATATAACATCCGTACCATGTAACATAAGTTACATATAACTTTCTGCAATACCATTAGTAGAGCCACTACCGCACATCTACTTGGTTTTTGGCAGAAGAAAGAAGAAGAAGAAGAAGAATAGGCAAGCAAAAACAGTATATCCCCCTTCCCACTGGAAGGGGAATATAACTAACGCTGAACACAAAGGATATTGAGTATACATGTACACATTAAAACCGATTTCATTAAGTGGATATAAAAGTTGAAACAATGCATAGAAAAAAAGTTGACCAAAACTTATATATCGATTACCATCTGCAAAGTTTTATGAAAAATCTGGGGTAATTATTGACCATATAATCTTGAATTGAAATTTTTAGAGCATTTTTCTTCAATATTGATTTTGGCTTTCCATGTATGTTCCAGTGATGAGGAAGAAGTTGGAGCTACAGCACCAGCAGGAGCTGATGAAGCTGCACGCTGACATCCAGACAGAGTACGCCGAGCTGGTGCAGGTCAGGACAGAGCTGCTGCAGTGGCAGGAACAGATCACCCAGCAGCACAGTCAGGAGATACAGCAGCTCAACACAGACCACCGGGAAGAACTCACCAAACTACAGAAGGACTCGGCCAACCTGGAGGCACAGCTGCAGCGCACGCACCTGGAGGAGATGGAGCAGATGAGGGCGTACTTCGAGAAAAGGTGTCGGGAACAGGAGGAAGACTTCGCTCTGGAAATCTCAAAGGTTAAGAAGCATTACGAAGAAACGGCTGTAGAGGTAGAGGTGGAGGAGAACAACGCTTACAGAATGCCTTCGTCAGCCTACACTTTGACTACGCTGTTGTCTGACGACAGTTCCCCATGTCCCTCTCCGACATCCCCGGTTCAGCCAGAAGTAGACCTGATACAGTACAGGAAGGAAGTCGAGGACGAGCTAGAAGAACACTACAATGATCTCATGGAAAAGACTCGTTCTGACATGTCAACTGCACACCAGCAGGAAATAACAAGATTGCAAGAAGAAATGGAGAGGAAGGCAGAAACTGATTTGGAAAATCTGAGAATCCAGTTAACCGACAAATATAAGAAGGATGTTGAGGAGCTTCAGGAAGCACATTTAAAGGAGATGGATGAAATTAAGGAGAAATTGATAGAAGAGCATAGGCAGGAGACAGTTCGACTGAGAATGGATTGTGCTTTAGAAGCTGCCAAACAGTCAGAGCAGGTTATGGAGGAACTACGGAAGGAACTGGAGATGAAACACCAAGAGGTGCAAGAGTGCCTTGAACGAGATCTGGAGGAAAAATATGTCGCTGAAATGAAGTCCCAGAAGGCAGCTTTCGCTCAGGAGCTGGCCAAAGATCGGGAGCTCGGGCTGGAGCAACAACAGACCGAGCACGAAGAGGCACTGGCCAGAGCTCAGAAACGCATCGAAGATGAAATAGTCAGAATTAACTTGGAGAAAGATGCAGAATTGGAAGTCTGGAAAGGTAAACTTCAGAAGGGCATTAAAAGATTTGAGCAGGAGAAAAATGTATTGATAGAGGACAAGGAGAAATCTGTCAAGGAGGTAGAAGAATTCTGCAAAAGCAGACACGAGCAGGTTTTGGCTGAGGTTGTTGTCAGACATACTATCGAGGTGGCAGACCTGAGAACTCAGCTGGAAGATGCTCAACAAAAGCTGAAGGATGGAGCTGATGCTTTGGACCTTCTTGAACAGCAACACCAAAGAGAAATTGCAGACGTAAAGAAAACATTACGGGAAGAATTTGATGTTTTAACTACAGATCTAAAAAAGCAGCATCATGATAACATAAATGAGTTAACACAAAAACAACAGACAGAGCTAACGCGACTTCAAGAAGACCAAGATCAGGCCATGGCACATCTTAGGGATCTGCAGGAAAAGGAAGTTGCAGAGATAAGAATGAAACATGAGGCTGACATAGAGGATTTGAAATCAAGTGTTTCAGAAGATACTTCAGCACAGCGCATGCTTGATTTAGAGAAGCTTACAAGAGAAATGGATGAAAAACACAAATTGGAGATAGACAGAATCAACACTCAGCTAAAGGAGCAACATGCTGCTGAGATTGCAATGTTGGAAGGGCAAATCAAGGAGAGGGATGTCGACCAACAGAGGGCAGTAACAGACCTCCAAGCCATGCACGAAGCGGAACTGGCTTCTCTTAAACAGGATCATCTCGCCCATGTATCCTCAGAAGTAGACAAGGTCAGAGAGGAGCTAAACGTAGCTCATAGACAGCAGTTAGAAACCACCCAGCTCGACTTGGAGCAGAATTATAAAGACAGCCTTCAGCAACTTCAAGAGGAATTGAAAGAACTGGCACAGTCTCACGAAAAGGAGTTGGAGGACTTGAAACAGAGATATGAAGAAGACATGAGAAACCAGCTGGAGACGCTCGGAGATGAGGCCGAGAAACAGAAGGAAGACAAGATAACAAAGTTGAGAGGAATTCTGCAGAAGGACATGGATACCTTGAAGACAGAACTTAAGACAGCTGAGGAGCATCATGAAGGAGACAAAGCTCGCATAAAGTCTCACTTTCAACAAGAATTGGACAAGATGCGCAATGAACTGGACAATAAGACTTCAGAAAATCAGACTCTTAATGACCAGCTGGAGTCCATGAAACATAGGTGCACTGAACTGGAGGAAGGGTTACAAAAAGAGAGGGATGAGAACTTAGCCTTGTGGGACACATCAGAGAGGGTGAAAGAAGTGCGTGAAAGCGAGTTAGAGGAGAAGTTCAAAGACATCCTGAGTGAAGCTGACAAGGAAAAGGATAGATTACAAGGAGAAGTTGAGGAAGAGCAGCGGAGGAGACAGGAACTGAGACAGGAGTTTGACGCTGCGGTCGGTGATTTTTCAGCAGAGTTGGAGGACCTGAAAGCTGAGAAGGAAGCTCAGAACAAGAAACTCCAAGAGCAGGAAGTGTTGGTTGCACAGGTTGGTGTAATCTTCATACTAATTAGGCCACACCAATTTAACTTCTTGGTTAACAGATTTTTTATTAATTTTAGCACATTAGGACATCATTAAGAAAGAAGGCTGGGGTGAAAACTTGCACCTGACCCTGTTCACTCCCTGAAACTGTGTGCACCAAAGTTTCCTCTGAGATTCTGTTTTCATGTTGCTTTTCCAATCTAGTATTTTTTTAAAAAATCTGTTAACCAAGAAATTAAATTGGTGTGGCCTTAGCTACTGTTGAAAATAAGTAGAAAATTTAGCGTTAACAAACAATGAAATTGGCATACATGTATTACACATGTTTCCAGAGTATGAAAAGTATGCCCATTTAACTAATATTAGTACCTGATGTCATGCCTTTCTTAGATTACTACCGGTAGTAGCCAAAGGTGAGTGACTTGGGCAAAGGCCAAATCCCCTATTTTATCATGCAACCCTCTACTACATGGTGTCTTCAAAGTGGTTATAACACCAATATCACTAACAGTTCTTGATTACAGTGAACCATGGTATTATTCAATGCAAAATTTACACCCTTCTGATATTGTGGAACATTTAACATATCATATATCAAATCTAAGTAAGTTCTTGTCAATGGTTCCTGCTGCCAGGTAATTAAGTTAATTTCCACCTATGATGTCATAGTAAACACAGTATCCAGTTCAGAACCTGGCACAACAATGTTCTGTTTAGAAGCAAACAAAGCAAACAGATAGATGTGATGAGTGTATTATATGGTTTGAGCTGATCAGTGGATCTTATGGCAGAAGAATTGGTACAAGTATGATATACATACGCCTAATATACATGTACCTAACGATGGGTAACTTCCACTGAAACAGGTGCAAGAGGAAAAGAGCAAGATAGAGAGGCGGTTAGAGGAGCAGATCGCCAGGTACGAGATGACGATGAACCGACGGGAGAGGGAGAATGAAGAGGGAGAGAACCTGCTGAAGATGCTGAGGTCCGACCTGGACAGGTTACAGGAGGAGAGGTACGTGTACATATGTATGTATCAGATACACAGTTTGAACATTGATTATCGTATTATATGTAGTGATCATGATGCTACTGGTAGTATTCAAACTTCAGCTTTGTCACTCACTCACTCACTCACACTCACACACACGCACACACACACTCTCAAACACACAGACATACAATGTATGCAATCATACATTCTCACACATACACATACACAGATACAGCCACGCACACACACACACTCACACACATACACAATCATACATTCTCACACATGCCCAGATACAGACACGCACACACACATACGCACACACACACACACTCTCTCACACACATACACAATCATACATTCTCACACATGCACAGATACAGACACACACACACACACGCACACATACACACACACACACACACACACACTCTTTCAAACACATACACAATCGTACACTCTCACACATACACATACACAGATACAGGCACACACACATGAAGACCTGAAAAAGTACACTGAAAAAAGAACCCCCCCCCCCCTACATTCAAAGTGAAATTTTTTATCATAATTTCATATTATTATTAGGTTATGTGTGTGAGGTAATGTGAAAGATTGTTCTGCATGTTGATGTTTCGTGTATTGACATTACCAGGGATGCAGTGCAGAAGGCGAATGACCATCTCTTGAAGACCCTGTCTGATGTGACGCAGACTAACATGTCGTTAGAGGAGAGAGTTAGCGAGCATTTGGAGAGGCTTACCAGGGACCGGCATGGACCAGCTGACCAACCGCCACCTCACGGGAGTGAAGGTAGAAACCAGCATTTTCATTATCCAAGCTGTACATTAAAGGAGTACTAATCTCCAGAAGAAAATGTTATTTTCAAATAGATTATGTATGGATAAATAGATAATCAGCCAACTTTTTTGCAGAATTCCACTTGTGGGGATTTACGTGATATGTTTCGTAAAACAATACGATACTCACTAACCCCATGCAGACCATACCCATGCATCCCTATACCTACTTGACAAATCCTTCATCGTGAATATTTTCGGCTAAAAGCCAGGGTGATAAGAGCACCAAGAAGGCCAATTGATGTCAAAGAACACATAGCAAGACAAGTTTTTCTTGTTTTGGTGCACCAAGGACAGAACCATTCTTTACTTGGTCGTTACACTTCTAGAGACTATACATTCAGTACCAAGGAGAGAACCATTCTTTATACTGTTCTACAAACGGTACATTCAGTAACATGGACAGAACCATTCTTTACACTGTTCTACAGACTACACATTTAGTACCAAGAACAGAACCATTCTTTACACTGTTCTACAGACTACACATTCAGTACCAAGGACAGAACCATTCTCTACACTGTTCTACAGTCCACACATTCAGTTCCAAGGACAGAACCATTCTTTACACTTCTAGAGACTATACATTCAGTACCAAGGAGAGAACCATTCTTTATACTGTTCTACAAACGGTACATTCAGTAACATGGACAGAACCATTCTTTACACTGTTCTACAGACCACACATTCAGTACCAAGGACAGAACCATTCTTTACACTTCTACAGACTACACATTCAGTACCAAGGATAGAACCATTCTTTACTTTGTTCTACAGACTACACATTCAGTAACAAGGGCAGAACAATTCTTAACACTTCTACAGACTACACATTCAGTACCAAGGACAAATCCATTCTTTACTTTGTACTACAGACTACACATTCAGTACCGAGAAGAGAATCATTCTTTACACTGTTCTACAAACTGTACATTCAGTAACAAGGACAGACGCATTTCTTACACTGTTGTGCAGACAACACATTTAGTACCAAGGAGAGAACCATTCTCTACACCGTTCTACAGACTACACATTCAGTACCAAGGATAAAATCATTCCTTACACTGTTGTAGAGACTACACATTCAGTACCAAGAACAGTTCCATTCTGACACTACCTCTGATCCTCAGGAAGCCTTAGAACCTTTAAACTTACAATTCTATAAAACTCCACACTGGAACCCCCTTCCACACCACCTCCCTGCTTGGTCATATCGCTTCCTCTCAGTGCAATTTTTCCCAGAAACCCCTGTGGTTGATGATAAGTGAGCCTGTTTGTGCTGCAGGGGCTGGAGGCAGACAGGACCTGAGCCAGGCGAGTGACCTGCTGACCGACCTGTCCTCCATGACTGACGAGGGGCTGGACATCTCCCACCAGCTGGCCGACAGCATGTTTGTGGGCCCAGATCTGGACCAGGAGGGAGAGTTAACGGTACACAACACGGCCAGCAGTCTGCAGGAGGCGGTTACCAGGCTACTGGACCTGCTACAGCTCACAACACAACAGGTAAGGGTAGCAGTGCAGCTCTCATCAAGTGTATTATATACATTTGTATTATGATAGTTATATACAATGTATATGATACATAATGTTAATTTATTGGTGTGAGATTTTTCAGTGTTATTGCTGCCTTATGTATACTGTAAGGCTGGTTGACCTTTAATTGTTCTGTACCTACTGTACTGAGAAAGATGTTCTAGATACAACATTAGTCATACCTGAGAATTGCAAACTTGAAAGACCAAAGTGTTCAGAACACCAAAAACCTTAAAAAAACATCATTTGAATATGCTTACATGTAGGCCAACAACTTTTCCAACTTTTAAACATTTGACCACATCATAAGAGGACTGTACTGACTGTCACGGAAAAATGCAACAAGTAAAGGTCAACTAGCATTATATGTTAATGAGCAGCGTTAAACAATGGCAATGTGTTTACAAGATCTGGATAACTGGTATTTCACACAATATTGCCCTCCCTATACATGTCATTGTGTAACTGTTAGTCTCCCTGATATGTTTTAGAATGCCATCAGATGTAATTGTATTACCTTACCTTGACATGTAGTGCTGATTTGGTATGTTGTTTTTCTACACTTGCATGTTATTTCTCTGAATAGACTTATAGCATGTGGATGTACCGACTGATAATTATCTAATACCAGCCCAGAAAAGGACAAGAAACAGTCATGCCTTTAAGTTATCAACCAAGGATTGATGTGTTCAAAAATTCATATTTCCCGAGAACCATTATTATAGTAGAATGGAACTCGTTGTCATCAGATGTTGTAGGAACACCTTCACTAAATAGCTTCAAAGAACGATTGCAGTCAGATGTGCAAAAGTTAGGTGTGACAGGCCGTTCAGTGAAATATAACCAGCTGCTGCTGCGCCGCGTGCCTGTGAAGCTGGTGTGTTGCGCTGAAGGGCGGTTATACCGGCTATACAGATACAGATACAGCATTAGAAACTGGTGTACTACAATCACTTAATATGTATTTACAAAAGTCAGTGAATGAAAGCTAAGACAGACGTCATGATTTCATTTGGCTTCTCTAGATACATATTATTAGTGATTGCAACGATGAAAAAAATGATTTCTATTTTAGATAGTCTATGTAGTGAAATAACATTCAAATGTAGCGACTTTTGCCATGGAGCGAAAAGATTTCTGCCTTGTGATGAAATGGCTGTACCAAACTGACAATGTAGCAAAACGACCAGTTTTCATTTAGACAGGCTTTCTTCCATGATGGCCAAACACTCTCAGGCTAGTTATCTTGTCCATTACACCATTGTCAGTTCTACAATCAGTGGTCCATCATTATGTAGTGTAGTTCAGGCAGGTGATAGGTAATAACAGTAGTACTGATAACTGTCCTTTCAGCTGAATGAATCCAGAACGGCCCACACAGACATCCTGAACGTGTCAGAACAGAGCCGGGTGGCAACACAGCAGATGCTGGTTGACCAGCAGCAGCTGCAGGAACAGCTGCAGGCTGAGGTGGAGTCCAGGCAGGTGCTACAGCTGGATTTGGACCAGGCAAGAGGTAGGGGAGAAATCAGGTCCAGACAAAGATTAACGACTGATTTCTTGTACAAAATGTGGCCAAGGAGGTTTAAAGCCCTGGTGACAAAGAATGTGTTTCCGGTTACGGTCCTAAAAAATATGTCCTTTGGTAGGAATTCAATTTTCTTTTCAAGTTTAGGCCAAAGTGATCCACAAAGTACAGTTTACAACTGTAAAACTAAAATGCATCAGGATACTTTAAGTATTTTCCTCTCTTAATCATACATAGTTTACTATTAATATGCAGAATCTCAGCATAAAGGGGACCTAGCTAGGTTTGGTGGGTCTTTTTAGATCATTTTTTTCATCGAAACTGAAATGAGGAGAACATCTTGAAAAACCATTCTAGGTTTTCATCACTCAGATGTCAGATTGAAAATTTCATGTCCCTTGCAGCGGTCACATCAAGATTGCATTCAAGATCCCAATCAGAGTTAAACTTTGTGAATTTAAAGATATTCCCTTAAAACTTTAAAAGACAGAAATTTTCACAGTCATGCCAAATTTCATGTCATTTAGCTAAAAAATGACAAAGTTGAATCCATTCAATGAAATACATGTAGCAGGAGAAGGAGAAGAAACGTCAGAAAAAAATTATATTTCCCTCCTCGACCTGTGGTATGGAATAATGTCATATATTTTCCTCCTTTATCTGTGGTATGGAGTGAAAGATACAAACAGTATATTTCCCT
Source organism: Branchiostoma lanceolatum (assembly GCA_035149815.1). Lineage (NCBI taxonomy): Eukaryota > Metazoa > Chordata > Leptocardii > Amphioxiformes > Branchiostomatidae > Branchiostoma > Branchiostoma lanceolatum. The sequence goes on along the minus strand of CM068878.1, from coordinate 18,206,520 downwards.
CCCATTCCTGTAATATGGAGTGAAATATGAAAGCAATATGTTTTTCCATACCTGTGGTATGGAGTGAAATATCATAATTATGATTTCCTCTTGTAAATATATCTCCCTCCCATTCCTGTGATATGAAGTAACTTTCCAGCCAAACAATGTTCAAAAGAAAGTCGCATGCATGCATGCATGCATAGGGCCCAGAGTGAAAGGTTTTTGTTCCTTAAGGTCTCATTCATGAGTTTTTTTGCCCCATAGGCTTATATCTTATAATACGTGTTTTACATGGGTGCGGTCGTAATGAAGATATAAAAAATGTGCCAATGTTATTCATTCTTTGTTGAGAACATTTACCCTAGATCATGTGAAAAAAATGCCAACGTTTTCACTTACTACATACAATGATCTCTTTTTATAGCAATTACAAACTGCACTTAGCTACACCCCAAAAAAGGCACTTTCCAGCTGTAATTGTTTGACCGCATCACGCACGATACCCGGCGGTGTACGTCCGACCTCGCACGCGGCTGCCGAACTTTGCTTGCTAATTTCTTCAGATACAAACAAGCTTTCATCAGTTCGACGCTTGAGATCAGTAGGGCTGGCTAAAAGGGAATTTCCCACCGATATAAACACACGTTCGTACAGCCGTTAATTTTTTGGCCACGGATTATTTTAGGGTACCCACTCGGAGTAATACATGAATGAGACCTTAAGGCCAGGACCAATATTGTTTATGTACCCACTACTAGAATCAGAAATAGACCATTCCTGTTTGAACACCATAAGCCTGGACCCTGTTCTGTATCAAAGTTTTAACACTTCTGTCAAAAACACTAAACAGCACTATAGTAGGACAGAAATGGCCACCGCCACTAAGATGTTAGATATACGGACTGACTTTTTTAAAGCTTTTTTTGAGCCCTGAAATCCTCTTAGAGCGGGCCAAAGAAAAAAGGCTACCGGTATGCCTTCTTTGTTAAAAAGGCTATGCCTTCTTTGTTTAAGGCTACATTGGACCATTGATTTGAGTTGTTTGAGTAGGGGGCGGATATAGTGCAGTACATGTAAGAGTGTAATGATTTTGGTCAATGCGGAAGCGGGAGGTGCCTACCATTACCTTGTTGGTAGTGACACATTGGACCTTCAAGTTAGAAAGTTCCCATATGGCATGACAAGTTTGGCAAGATTAGGCACCTGACAAAAAAAGACATGTTCTATAGACCGTTTCAACCCAAGTTGTGGGGACAAACAAACGGATGCATAGTTACCTGTATTTGGGAGCACCCACCTACTTGTAGGTGATTGTTCAGTTGTCCAATGTATGTTAATGATTGACCTACAACACACTTTGACCTGTTGGTAACAATGTAATGTAGCTCCAGCGTAGCAGGTGTGGGAGGGTCGTCAAGCTCTGTTTGGTAAAACTCACAAGGGTGCCTGTTTGTTCCTTCTGTTTGGTAGGTTTGTAGTCTTAGTTACATGTATGTGCAGACCAGTGCAAGCAATTGTTTGAATAGTGGTTCATCCTGAAGTTCTGTATGGATTTTTACTCGATGTATTTTGTTGCCAACATGCACAATGAACAATATGTAGCTAACTGTAGAGGATGATTTTGTGCATATTCCAGTCAAAATGTGAGTAGGGGTCCTTCCTGGTGTGAGTGGGTCAAATAGATCTGTCTGCATATGCAGCTTGTACTCTTCAGTACAAACCTGGTGTGTTACGCCATAAGGCGGTTGACCGGGTGTGTAAGACAAACAAACATGCAAACAAACGAGCGTCCGTCCTCTCACTTTCACAGAGGCAAGCTCTGTGTCCAGCGCAAAGGTTCGAGAATCTAGTGGGCCCTTGAGAGCATGCTCCCTGGAAAACTTTGAACTGCTTAACCCTCCAGTTCTCTCTAGAATTACATGGTTCAAATGATTAACAAAATAATGCAAGGCTGTATCTTAGTTTTGTGGAGGTTTTGTGGTACTGTTGACAATGTGATGAGAATATATTGAAGTTTTGAAATCTTGCCTGTTTGGTGGTAAAGAGCAAAGCTCTGTTCAGGGATGAAACAGATGCTGGGGAGATTCTAGTGCTCTGCAGTTGACCTACATGTACAATAATATTGTACATGGATGTACAAGATCAAGTATGGTGCTGTATGCCTCTTATCCATGGCATTTCAGATCATGCATTGTCATATATTTCAGTATGAATCTTTTTGTAAGAAGCCTTTCCAATCAACTTTTATTTTCAAATAACATGACTTTTTTTTAAATTTGGTCTATTGCAGGGGTACTTTTGAGCTGATTTTTTGCCTCACATTGAATGTGATCATTCATGGTTGGTTGGGACCAGAGAGTACATGCATGCCAGCTGATAATGTTAGAATAGAAACTTGAGTGGTGGCATGACTCTTGCTCCAGCTTGACAAGCAAGAAACTGCTGAAAATGTATTAATGATTTCAACAAAGTTCATTCCCTATTCATCTAAATTCATGAATTATATGAAATCTTACATCAGTAAGCAGGCTGCAGTGTCGTTGTATCCTGCTAGGGGCATGTCTTAGCGGATTAGGGCTAGAAACCCTCCCCGTAAAAATATTAATCCGCTACACCTATAAGCTACTAGGCACTACAACAAGGTGAATAACAACAGGGGCATGCATTATTGTAATTATGTAAGTTAACTTTTTGATTGATTTATTTGATCATTTAATCAATCTAACTAATTGACAAATAGTTTTGATAGATGTCTGATTCCATCACAATGATAAAATGTGACCACATTGTACATGTACTTTTGTAAGTGGCATGTTCAGGCCTTTAGTAGAGTATTTTGTAAGACTGGTCGACCTGCTGTCGAGCTGGTACTTCGGGTGATGCGGAAAATGCTGTGTTGTATTCTATATTTAATTTAATGGGATTTTTACCTGGTACTGTAGAACTGCAATTACATGACATTGTATTTTATAGTCAATAATCTTTAATTATAATAGTCTTTATTTCATATTCCTGCCCAGATGGGCGAAATGCAGAGATGACCACATGTGGTCTAGAGGATACAAATCGTAAAACATTAAAGAAATGCCACATTCTAACATTACAGAGTAGAAAACAAACATGACTATGGACTATTCTTAATCTAACGCCTAATTATTTCTCTCTTTTTGAAACACTTGGAAACATAGCTACACTACATACTTTGTCAGTTATATGCTCATTCGTACATGACATCAGGTAAATGAACGTGTCCTGCTTTGTCATTTTGTACATTTCTTGTCTAGTTCTATTGTCTTAAACAGCGATTTCCACCTTAGGCACCTTTGGTGATAAAAGTAATCCAACTCCTGCAACTGTACAAGGGTATATAAGGGTATAAGGGTATCATAATAAAGGTTTAAGGGTATCATGATAAAGGTATAAGGGAATCATAATAAAGGTATAAGGGTATCATGATAAAGGTATAAGGGTATCATAATAAAGGTATAAGGGTATCATTATAAAGGTATAAGGGTATCATGATAAAGGAAATAAAGGATAATTCAGAAACGTTTCAGCATCACCCAAATTCTAAGCTACGAAAAAAACGGCTCTGTTTTTAAGGGGACTCAGTCCAGACAATGGTTGTGAAAAAATTACACCCAAACTTTTAATGAAGAATTTCCTCCTGAACTGTCAATCATAATAATGTCTTTCTTTCAGGGTTGTCTGAGGGGCTTAAAACAGAATGAAACATTACAAGAGGAGCTTCTAATGTGTTATATCTCTTTCTTTCAGGGTTGTCTGAGGGGCTTAAAACAGAATGAAACATTACAAGAGGAGCTTCTAATGTGTTATATCTCTTTCTTTCAGGGTTGTCTGAGGGGCTTAAAACAGAGAATGAAACATTACAAGAGCAGCTTCTAATGTGTTATATCTCTTTCTTTCAGGGTTGTCTGAGGGGCTAAAAACAGAGAATGAAACATTACAAGAGGAGCTTCTAATGTGTTATATCTCTTTCCTTCAGGGTTGTCTGAGGGGCTTAAAACAGAGAATGAAACATTACAAGAGGAGCTTCTAATGTGTTATATCTCTTTCCTTCAGGGTTGTCTGAGGGGCTTAAAACAGAGAATGAAACATTACAAGAGGAGCTTCTAATGTGTTATATCTCTTTCTTTCAGGGTTGTCTGAGGGGCTTAAAACAGAGAATGAAACATTACAAGAGGAGCTTCACATCAAAGAGAAACAGCAGGTAGAGATGGCGGAGGAGATCGAGGGAATGAGAGAACAGCTGGAGGAGATGGAGACAGATCGGGAGAGGCTGCAGGAGGAGCAGGACCTGCTGGAGAGACAGAAGCTGGTCCTGTCTGAGAAGGCATCCAGTGGGGAGCTAGGTACGGGCTTACTTAAGTCACACAATATGAACCACAGAATTCTTAAAGGGAGGCTAAACTTAAAATTGAAAGGTCTGCTATACTTTGCTAAATATAACCCAAAGTCAAGTCCTCACTTGTTTTACATTAAGCCTTCCATAGTTAAGGGTTCTCCCATCATTTGTAACTTGGGCCGTTCTGACGGCTACTCGCCTGATGATTGAATTATGTCTGACGTCAGGTCTCGGCATTTCCCATTCAGTATAAACAGGAATTTGGGATCTGGCTTTCATGAGGATTTCCATGAATTTTCCGAATTCAAAGCTCACTATCTCGTCGATTCCCTCGAATTCGTTGGAAAATTCCTCTCAATCCGTCCTCAGGAAAGCCAGATTGAAAAGCCCTATTCACTTTGGTATGGAAATGCCGAGACCTCAGACGTAACACATTGTGGCCTTACAATTGATTAATTCAATCATCAGGTGAATAGCCGTCAGAACTGACCAAGTTACAAATGATGGGAGAGCCCTGAACTATGGCGGGCTTACTTAAAACAAGTCTTAACTTTGGGTATATTTAAGTATAGTAGACTTTTCAATTTTACGTTTTGCCAGAGTCCCTTTAAGGGAAAGCTCCACCATTTCAAAATCCTAGTTCTCAGATTTTTGCAGAACATAGATGAAGTGAGCAAGTTAAATAAAATTATACTTTACAACTAAACGTTGGAATAAATTTGTTGCATTGATTTTAATTTTAGGCGAGAGAAATTTAACTCACTGGAGGAAGTAGATTTTAAGCACCTAATTGTGTTACAAGAAGCATTATAACCCTGTTACTAATACATGTTTGGGGCCAAAGGACTAATTCAGCAGCAAAATGATAAGTGCTAATAAAAAGGTAAAGCATCTAATTTGCTATTCTCATGTTTATGTTCTATGTGGCTGGCATTCTTTCATTCCGCCTCCTTCCTTGGCAACTAACACCTTGGACGGTCACCTAAGGTGAAAGAGGTGTGTTTGCTCCCTCCTTTTATTTTTTTATGGTTTTCAGTTTGACGTCAAGTATTAAAAAAGCCTTTAATTTTCCTAAATTGTCCTTCCTGCCATTAATCTAACCTTTATTACGACATACACATTCAAATAATTTGTTTATGTTCATCTTGTTTTTTTGTTATTTTGCCTTGTTCAAAGCTACTAATCTGCAGAAATATAGACTGATTTTTTCACAGTATTAATGATTATGCACTAGAAATACTGTAACAGTAACTACAGCTTGTATACCTGCTTGTTCCAGGTAGTTTCATATTATGTCTCAGATCTACATGTAAAAATGTGAAGTTAAACTAGAATAATAAAATGTTATATTGTTACCAATTGTCCGTCCTTAGTTTCATGTTACATGTACTTGCAATTAGCCTATGGGCAAGAACTTGCAATAAACTTATAAACTTACATATTATACGTTTGGGACCACATTGCAAACACCATATGTACCTAATAGTACAATCCCCATGTACTATATGATAGTGTGTAAGTACTTTACGTTTTGGACTACATCTGTTAGCAGCGACACCTATAGCTACAGTGCGAAATAGAACCAGTCAGAATTGGCCTTGAATAAAACGCTTAGTCGTATACAAGAGACTTTGTTATCCAATGACTTACCAACCTAATAAAACTATTCACGGATATGAAATATGATACTGTTCCTCAGGGTTTCTCCAAGAGATCGAGAGTCTGAAGCAGGAGAAACAGCAGCTGGAGGAACAGCTGCATGCGGAGCGCCAGCGTTCTGAGCTGCAGCTGCACAGTCTGGAGACAGCGCTGGAGGACCAGGGCAGGCGGACTCAGGAGCTGCAGGACAGCTCGGCGGGACAGGTGGAGGAGCTCAGGAAACAGGTCGCAGCTCTGGACAAACAGATCAAGTCAAACAAGCAGTTCATGGAGGTTTGTTTTATTATGAATAACGTATGAATAACGTAGCGTATGAATAACACATTCAGCTGATCCATTGCATTCGAGGTGCGTGATATGCAGTGAGCAACACTTTTTCAAGCTGCAAATAGATGCATAAACTATGCATTGCGCATTCTGAGCATATTCCAAATGCAATGCATGTAGTACTACGCATCTATCATATCAAGCCCACACTACATGTGTGTTTGTGTGTACATGTGTTTCCTCTGTATTTGCCTATTTAGCCACACCCTGTTTTAAGAGAAGTCTACTTACATGTTTGTATTGCTACATCTTTACCTAGTTAACACGCTTAATTTTGCTGTCATAATGTGATAGGTACAATGTAAAAGTAACAGCTATATAGTTGCGAGTGGCTGAGCCATTGTCTTATATAAGGTAAATGTACCCAATCTGAATTATTGCCTTCTTTATAGGTACAAGCCCACGAGCGAGAGCAGGAAAGAGAAGATTTTCAGAAGGAGATATCTGAGCTGCAGGCGGAGTTACACAGTAAAAGCGTGGTGCGGAACGTGGAGGAACGGCTGACTACAGAAGTGCAGCAGCTGGAGGAGCAGCTGCAGGAGAAGACAGACGCACACAGCCAGAGTGTGCTGAAGATAGAGCAGGTGAGGGACATAGGGGATGTACAATTAAGCTCAACTGGTAAGCAGCCTCACAGTTGAGCTCCTGGTTCCAATTGGTTGGTAACTGGGAGACACCAATTCAATCCCGGGAAGAGCATCTTGGTTGGGGCTGCACCTGTCTTTTGAAAGGGATGTAAAATGGGGGTCCCTTGTTCGAGGAGGTGAATTGAGCATGTTTAACTTTAAGGAGAAGGGCTAGCAAGGGCTAGTAAAATGTTAGATGAATGAAGGATAGTGTAAGAGTGGGGTTCAAGCACCACCAACTGACCAGTCTATAACTGGTCCGGAGCTTTTAGCCTAGTTGTAAAAGTGTAAGAATATTACCCTGCTACTAAAACAGCAAGGAAACCTGTTGACCGATGTGCCACTAGGCACTTGAAGGGTCCCAATGAATGAACAAACAAACAAATGAACGAAGGAGTCGCATAATATGTTTTACCCATAACAGTGTCCTTATCACATCATTTGGGGCACCAGCAAGTATTCTTATCAGCCAGAGCCAAAGTTGATCTGTTACATGTATCTGCATTTTAAACATTCTGAAGTCATGGTTTTTAAGCGATGAATAGTATGAAATGTAAAGTTCTCCCTGTGAGTAGTGGTGAGATGTGTTTATATTTGTAGAAGACTTTACAAAAGTATCTGTACCTTGATTTGTTGTATCAATCAAGTATAAAAATTTAGGAGACTTGAATGAATCTGTAAATACTGTACCTAGTAGCGTCTGTCTTCTCTGTCACAATCAGTGGAAGAATAACTCTTCAGTGAGCTAAACTGGTTTGGGGTCACTTTGACTCTTTCTCTCTCTCTTTCTTTAGCTTGAGAGGGATCTCCAGGTCCAAGTTGACACCAACAGTACAATGGAACAGCAGATCAAGGACATGGAGAAGAAACTGGAGCAGCAGCAACAGGAGGAGGTACAGCTGAACAGCCGCGTACAGCAGCTGAAAAAGGAGCAGGACAGGACCCGGCTGGCTTCTGAGGAGATTTCACAGGCAAGAAATAAAGAACTATTCATATTACATGTGCTTTGGAAGACGAAACACATGTTAATTCAAGTTGCCCCTTCTACGATCAAGAAAGAATAGGGCTGTTTAAAGAGGCCACCAAATTCCATCCAAATATCTCCATGTTTACAGACAAAAGAGAACTACTCTCCTCTTAACATCACAAAACCCACACATTACAGAAAAAGTGGGATCATTCGGCTTCCACTGTCTCGGAAAAAGAAGTCAAACCCAAATAAGACAGAATTTAGTGCTTAGTATTTAGACTAGAATAGTCACACGCTATATTTTTTACCCATGGTCTGTCCGTCCTTTCATGTTACACGTACTTGCAATTAGCCTACGGGCAAGAACTTGCAAAAAGTCATCAGTCCTTTTTTTGTTCAAGGACACAAACTTCTGGCGCATTACACATTGAAATGTGTTTTTTTAGTGGGTATGACATTAAAACCAGTCGGGCTTTTACCTGGGTTATGCGGAATACACCATGTTGCATTCTCTATGTTTATATTGTTTTGTGTTGTCACTATGTATATAGTGGGATATTAGAAGTGCTGAATTTTCTGTACACCTCCATTGACAGAGAAGTTATCCTCACCTGCTACAGGACAAGGAGGCCCTGCAGCAGCAGCTGTATGAACACATGCTGCAGATGTCTGCACTGCAGGCCAAGCTGGACGATAAGAAACATGGCCAGGAGGTGGCAGACTCCTGGGTGGCACAGCTGCAGGAGCAGCTCAAGGTGGAGAAGGAAGCCCTCAACAGGAAGGAAAGAGAGGTCAGCTTCTAATAAGTACTGTGTATATCTTTCAACTTCATTCATAAAAAAAAGGAAAATGTTAGATGACTGAAGGATAGTGTAAGAGTGGGGTTCCAGCGCCACCCAGTCTAACTGGTCCGGAGCTTTTAGCCTAGTGGTAAGTGCGTTGGGACGGTCCGTCGGTCTGGCCCAGGTTCGATTCCCGGGAGCCAGGAGACTGTACTACTCCCCTCTTGTGTTTCAGTGGTTCACACACCGGCCCTGTGAGTAATGGCAAAATGTGCTGCACATGGATATCAAACACGGAGATTCGAGGATGAATTTTTAAAAGAAAAAGGAGAGTAGTGTAACAGTGGGGTTCAAGCACCACCAACTGACCAGTCTAACTGGTCCGAACCTTTTAGCCTAGCAGTTAGTGCATTTGGTTCCTGGGCTGGCGGCCCATGGGTTTGAATCCCGGGAGCCAGGGTACTGTACTCTTGCCTCTTGTGTTTCAATAGTGCACCTGTCCAGAAAGTAAGGACTATATTGATAAATGATATGCATACTGTAAACACAGTTAAATTTGCAGTGATTTTAATTTCGTGGTAAGGAGAAAGTGTTCGCAGTGCTTTTGAGTTTGCGATAGCGCTATGATAGTCACAAATACAGTAACTGTAACAGGAATGGAAATACCGGCCCCTTTACAGACAGCTAGTCGGAAACCACATGCTACATGTAGCAACTCAGCAAGGGTGCTACAGACAGACAGAACAGTCACCTCCCATATATCATGATACTGTGTCATACATGTATGTATGTATGTGTATAAGACAGAAGAAAAATGTTCGCAGTGGTTTTGTGTCCAGGATGAAGGGTTCACTGTGAAAACCGCAAACATACATTCAACCACATTGAACTTAAATGCATTTATTTTACACTGTAGTTCATTTGTTAAACACCTTCAAATTGTTTGTTTTTTCACAATCATTCTTTATTGGTTTTATAAACAAAAAACAATACACAAGACATGTATGGCACGGAAATAAGGTAGTTTACACAATTGTTTGTTTTGTATTTAACTTTGTACAGATGGGAAACCTGGTGGAACAGCTGGAGCAGTTCCGGGAGGACCTGGTGGATAAGGAGGAGGAGATCCAGAGACTGAACATGGAGATCCAGATCCAGCAGAGGGAGATGAGCGCTCACACACAGGTGGAGCAACACACGGCACAGCTACTGGAGGAGAACTCCAACCTCAAGGTCAGGACTCTTTCTGATACATCCGTGAAAAATTTCATAAGGATGGAAAATCACTGGATTGCGACATGTACAACCAACAGCTGACGTTTCGCTGACCGTCTGTCTCCTTCCTCAGGAAATACTGACTGGTACTATTCCACACTGCAGCTACATTGTAGGTGTCACTGCTAAGGCCGGCTTTAGACTGACTACGGTATACGGTCGTGCGATTATTGTTGTGAGCAACGCTTCTCTTTAGACACACGGTCAGGAAATATCACGGGACCCCGCGGTGCAGAATTCCATTGATGTGCGCGTGTGACCCAAAGTGACCTCTTGGGCGCAAATTCAAAATGGCGGGGGAACCGCTTGTTCTTTAGACGGCTAAAAAATACCCTCGCTGGTGACGTCGCACGACTGTATATCATCGTCAGTGTAAAGTTGCCCTAACAATGTGGTTCTAAACGAGTATTGCCCTGATGCTGACAGACCTGTCACTGAAACATCAGCTGTTGATTTTTATATAGTACTAGCCATGTTGACAATGTGAATTAAGAACCTTTTTATCCAGTTCAAAATACAGTAAGTAGTTCCCAGCAAATATGTTTAACTTAGAAGTTTAATGTCTTGTTTTAGCGATCTGGTGTAAAATTGGCACATTTCTTCTTGTACTATCCATGTTGACAATGTGAATAAAGAACCATTTTATCCAGTTCAAAATACAGTAAGTTGTTCCCAGCAAATATGTTTAACTTAGATATCTTGTTTTAGCAATCTGGTGTAAAATTGGCACATTTCTTCTTTCTGTTATTGGCCACAGGTGACCACATATTACTAGTAATCAAATCTGAAAGAGCTACCAGTAGTTGTGTAAGAATATTTTTAACAGTTCTAATCTGTATTCCAGTTCAGCATTTTCTGTTGACTTATTATAAGTAATTCTATTCTATTCTATTCTGGATGAAGGAAAATCACAGTCTCCGTTTTGCCAATAGATTTGTTTGTTTTATGCTAGCAGTTTACTAGGTCTTGACAATCTTGACTATTGAAAAACATCACTTTAGCCAATGTATACAATCATCTAATGCTGACATATTACAACTATTCTTGATTTGAAGTCTGCACTGAAAACCCTGCAAGATCAAGCTGAGGAGGACCTGTCCATGCCTCGATACGCCCAGGACCTGCTCGAAGAGAAGAACCTGGAGATCGACCATCTTAACGAACAGATAAGAAGACTTCGAGATGACATGAACCAGATACCTGAAACTGATACAACAATGGTTTCTACCCAAACGGAGGACACAAGTTTGGAGGTCAGAGTTACTGGTCATGTACTTGACTGTATATTTTCTGATGTGACAGCCTTCCTTAGCCCCCGTCACAAATAAGAAATTCAGCTCGGCTGACGTATTGGCGAGCTTCAAATGTGCATTTTCGGCTGAAGTATGGCCGACGTCCTGTCGATTACGCGGGCTTCGGGCGATTTTTAGAAATCAAAGTTGATCCAAATATTGGCCTTTTACCAGGTTAGTCGATTATGACTTTGTCCATGTCCAAGAGATGGTACCATCTCATGGGGGATTTTTAGTTTTTAGTGTTCGACGGACGTCACCCGAGAATTTCATTGGAAAATACAGTCAACGCTCAGGCGATTTTGAAATTCGGCGAGCTTCGGGTGATCTATAAACTCAGCCGACGCTCGCATGAATTGTGACACCGTCTTTAAAAACTTAGCACATACTGGAGGCTTGCCAATATAACATTTTCCTTTGATTCCATACAGTAGATTCCAGCTATTTGCATAAGGTTAATCACATTTTTTTGGGATATGCATAAAATTCTGAAAACCCAAACCATTTCCCATTCACCCCATTGTAAATGGAATGGCATAATTGCATTAGACATTTTTGCACAACCTGCTGTTTGCATAAAATAATGCCAATTGCAACTGGAAAAACCGGTTGAACATGTCAAAGTCACTAACTCGTATATGGATTGTATGCAAATGTCACTCAAATGTAAATCGAGTATGGATAGTTTCTATGGTAAGACAACACCATAGGAACTGTTATAATTGTCCTTCGTGTTTTGTAAGATTTAATGCTAATAGCAACTCCATTGTCATTTGTTGTGATAGGATACAGAAGAATAGAATTGCCAATTTTTTGCTAAGTTTGCCATCCTTTGCACTCAAGATGTGTAAATAAGCTGATGATATGCTTGATAATATGATTTCATAATGTTACATTTTGTATTACCTGGGAGTGAGTGAATTTGACTCAAAGTGTGTGTGTTTCCTTCAAGTGCCATCCTGGTAACCACTACAACTCCCCCCCCCCTCAGTGCCGCTCATTTTGTCCCCTAGGGTCAAGGAGGTTATGGGTTAATGGACTACTCCTTATCATTGCAGAAAATACACTGACAAATCATAAGTTGTAAGATTTACTGGCATTAGCCAGTGACTTTTGCATGTTCAACTAGTTTTTCCAGTTCTAATTCATATATATCATAATTGATTGTTCAACCTGTTCTGACTCTTTGATGATGAGGAAGAGATGATGCCTACTGTCACTTGAAACATTCAGATTCAGCAATCTTCATTTCTTACCCGCCGGGCGGGTAATATTAATGTAAACAGATTAATGAATGTGTATAAAGCACTAATTGTTAGTTTCTCTTTGGCTCTAAGCTTATTGTCTTGTTAGAAGATCTACAGCAGTGTCACCAGTTGCTCTGAGCAAGGTCCTAGCTTGGCATTGTCTCTTGTGGCTGATCTGTATCATATAGGATCTGTTATCTGTGAGCTACATGTACATGATTATCTTACACCAGTTGTGATATTCCTGTGTACAGGACCACAATCTGCTGGAGCAGAAGGATGAGGAAATCTCTGCCTTGCGAGTGGAGCTGCTGAACATGAGGAACAGAGACCCGCTGCAGGAGCCTGTGGTGCAGCATGCTATGGAGAGAAGCAACCAAGAGTTTGAACAAGCCAAGGTAACTTGTCTTTTATTGTAAAGTAGAATTCCCTTTTGGTGGGAGGGAAATTTCAGCACTTTTTTGGGTTACACATCCATGAAATCAGTCACGGTGCTTTGCACAAAAGGTAGATTTGATTTTAGTAAAAATGAGGTAATATCATTTTAAAGAGAAATGAGCAGGCTGTTCATCATTGATGATTATAAGACATATTGCTAAATTCTAAAAAAAAGCAGACTTGATTGTGGAAAGACTTGTAATGCCCATATTGTGTACTTTTGTGTACATGTATGTTTCTCAGCTTCTTTTAGCATCTGTCTCAAGGCTGATATATGAATACTTATTGCAAGTAAATGGTGTCCGTCTCACATACATTGTACTACTGAACATTGGCTTCAGAAATCTGACTTGCTGTGTTCATCTTATGAAGTGTTGGACAGAAGAAATTGGTTAACATTTATTTAGATAAATTTTGTAGAATAGCAGAGAGAGGATCCTTGATGGAAAGTGAAAACAGACGCCAATGGGATATTGTGGCCGATGGAAAAGTTAGTGAATCGGATCTATTATTCCAATTTACGTCCTCTCCTCTCTATTCCTGTTCCCAGTCTGCCCTGACTACCATACAGTGGTCCTGATTTTATATGTTTCACAACAGACGTCTTCTTACAGTGAGAGTAATGATTCTGCATTCTTCAAGATTAGTCTTTAAGAGACGTGGGGAAGGAGTTGGTCTCAAGGTTAGGGTAGCAGACTTCCTAACGCCATCTTGCATAGACTTGTACATGCTTAGTCATGCACAGTGTGCATTTTTAAGTACACCTCTGGAGCAATATACGTTCTATTACACATTGATAAACTTTAATGTTGTGTTTAACAGGCTGAGCTACAAGAAGATATCAGAAAGATGGAGGATCAACTCACAACTCAACAGAAAGAAATGGAATCATTGAAGCAACAGCTGTTAGGAGACCAGACAGAAGAGGCTGCAATAATGCAACAAGAGAAAGTTGCAGCAGAACGGGAGAAAGCTGCAGCAGAGGAAGCAAGAACTGCTGCGCTGGAACAAATAGCTGCAGCAGAGGAAGCAGAGGCTGCAGCACAGACAGAGAGAGCTGAAGCAGAACTAGAGAAAACTGCAGCACAGCAGGAGAGAGCTGCAGCAGAGGAAGCAAAAACCGCAGCAGAACAGGAGAGATCTGCAGCAGAGGAAGCAAGAGCTGTTGCACAACAGGAGAAAACTGCAGCAGAGGAAGCAAAAACTGCAGCACAGCAGGAAAGGGCTGCAGCAGAGGAAGCAAAAACTGCAGCAGAACAGGAGAGAGCTGCAGCAGAGGAAGCAAAAACTGCAGCACAGCAGGAGAAAGCTGCAGCAGAGGAAGCAAGAACTGCTGCACAGAAGGAAAGAGTTGTGGCAGAACAGCATGGAATTGAAGCACAGCAGGAGAGAGCTGCAGCACAGCAGGAGAAAGCCGCAGCAGAGGAAGCAAGAACCGCAGCAGAACAGGAGAGAGCTGCAGCAGAGGAAGCAAGAACTGCAGCAGAACAGGAGAGAGCTGCAACTGAAGAGGCTAAAACTGCACAACAGGCAAGGACTGCAACGGAAACGGAGAAACTCACATCTCCATTAAAGAGATTGTCAGACCAAGAATTGATGGACGAAAAGCTCACGAAAAAAGATGAAGAGCTCAGACAGCTTAAAGGAGTTTTCAGTCAACTGCAGGTACAGCTTGAAAGTACAGAGAAACAACTGATGGGTCGTAATGAGGAAGTTACAAAGCTGGAAGAAACAGTGTCTTCTTTGCAACAGTTGCTGTCCTCAGAAGATGCGCAGGTGGACAATACAGTCAGGCAGCAGCAGAAGGGTGGTCATCCAACTGGAATTGCAGATGACAGGACGGCAGAACTACATGTAAGAGTAGACATGAAGAATTAACATGCTAAGAATTATCTTTTGTTATACCCTTAGTTTCCTTGGTTCAGCCAATTTGGCTTGTAGATACAATGATTCCGTTTTATTGTCATCTAATTGCCTCAAACTTACGAAAGAGAGATCGTTTGGTTCAATCCTGGGAAGGGCATCTCGGTTGGGGCTGCACCCGTCATTCAGAAGGGACGTAAAATGGGTCCGTTCCGTGTTTGAGTAGGTGCCTTGAGCATATTAAAGGGGAAGGTCTAGCCTCCCTGTAAAAATATACCCTGCTACAGAAAGAGCAATGATGCTTGCTGCCCTATGGTCCACTAGGAAAGGGTCTGAACAAACAAATCTGAAGAAAGGTAAAACAAAAGAAAAAAAATGAAAACAGGTGTACAATAGTCATGTACTTGTACCTTACAACTGTTGATGTTTCTACAGGCTGAACTAACATCTCAAGCCCAAAGACATGAAGAAGAAGTAGTCTTGTTGAAAAGCAGCCTTCAGACTGAGATGGAGAAAGTTAAAGAGCAGCTGAGAGAGGAGTACAGGACACGGCTAGAAAACATCCGTGTGTCTACACAGGGCAGGGCACTCAAACAGGTCAGGACATACCTCAGGATGGTGGAAACATGGCGTTAACATACATTGGAAGTTGTCATACAGTATACACACGACACGTTCCAGCAATCAAATACATGTAGCTGCACTGTACAGTAATTTATTTGATTGCTGGAATGTGTGGTCTCCCAGTACCGTCGTGTTTGTGGTAGCAAATTACGTTAGTCTGGTGACCGGAGAAGTTTCTCGGCAAAGTTCAGGTAAACATGATCTCTTTCGTCCAGTATCCTGCATGCCTCAGGGTATGACGTGTACTTAGGCTGAACAAACTATTGTCCGACACGCCCATTTTGGGATGAGCTCTATCTTACGTTGTTGTCTGGTAGTTAGTCCTGGTTGCCAGGCTGCATTACTCACAACTTGGGCGGACAAATGTTTTGTAGCAGGTAAGTAGGTCATCCTAGAGAGTTCAAACTGAGTTGTTTCTTCAGCATGAAGAGCTTCTGGTTGCCATGTTTTGATTCCCTCTTTTGTTATATTTCAGAAATTAGATGAGATCAAGGCTGAGTTGACGTGGCAGCACCAGCAGCACATCCGGGACATCCAGGAGAACGCTGAGAGAGATGCACAGATGAGGGTGGAGGAGCTGGAGCTCAGACACAGGTTAGACGGTCAAGTTGTATGGTGGAAGCCAAGTTTCAACTCTTACCATTGATTCAGAGATACCTCTATTGAGTATTGTGTATGCATTTTGTTTTTCTTCTGCAGGCATGGATGAATGAATCTTAAATATCTGATTTAGAAATGCAAATTTGCTGTCTTGTTATGTTGGTCGTATCCAGGTAAGTAAGGTAAAGGTCTCTGTAGCTCGCTGATTTTATAACCAAAATGATTGCTCTAGAGCTGTGCAATGGAAATAAATCACTAAGTTTTACAGGTGAAGTAATCTGGGATTGTCAAGGTCTCCATCTATTGGATTCAAAAGTGTAATTTGTACCCTTTTATTCTGTTTCTGCAAAAGTTCCAGAATGGAGTTTGATTTGTAGATTTCTTGGGAGGTAATCTTTTTTTCTGTCCAGAACTATACAAACTGTTTTCTTCCCAACGCTATGAACTTTTCTGATTTGCCCCAAACTGTTTTCTTTGTTAGAACTCATGTGTATATGCAAAATAGAGATACATGTAGTATAATAAGATAAACTTGATTTACTGGAGACTTTTAGTAACTGAAATTGACTGACTGAAATTGAAATTTCAGGCAGCACATAGAAGAGTTACAGAGTCAGTACAAGAGAGGGCAGCTGGAGGGGTTTGCGGAGCCGGACAGACTACAGACAGACCTGCTGTATAGACTGGACACTCAGCACGCTCCAGCCACAGAGATCAGCAGCTCCAGCAGAGGTCAGAAATATTATCATCATATTGAAGGCACCCAGAGCATTTTATGAGGATTGAAACTTGAATAGGAAAACTCCAATGTCTAGTCATTCCTACACAGTCATGTAATAAGTTTCAATAACACTATTCCATATACATATCGACATTAAAGGAGCAAAGATACAATGTCGTTGTGTGGTGAGAACTGATAGAAAATCCAAGCCCTAATAGACTGATCCTGACAGTCCATCACAATTAGCAACTCGACCAATGAGAGAGTGACTTCATGTCTGTGAAATATTTTCACTTCTATGCTTTAATTTTGCATTTCTACATTTTGACGGAGGTGGGCGGGCTATTGTATCAGTCTATTTACACTAGGCACGCGAAACTAAAAGATCACCATGTAGCTTATTTTTGTGCCACTTTTGAGCACTTTTGATAAGAAATTCGCACGCAAATATGGTAAACGCGGCATTAAATGTCAATTTCATAAAGATTACAGCAACTACATGTAGTATATTTCCAGTTTTCAAGCCTCATTAAAATGCTCTGGGTGCCTTAATGTGTGATCATAATTATGGTAGATTTGGAAACTGGATATCCCTGTGGCTCAACTGATAGCAGCCTTACAGTTGAGCTCCTGTTTCCAAATAGTTGGTTCCCGAAAGGTGGGCTAAGCAGTAACGAAGAAGAAGAAGAAGAAGTTCCAAGGTCGGAATATCTTGGTTGGGGCTGCACTAACTATCTTTCAGAAGGGACATAAAATGGAAATCCTGTGTTCGAAGAAGTGCCTCCTGCACATTAAGGTTTCTACCCTGGCTAAATTGACATTTTGGCTTTTCATTGTTTTCTTATGTTTTGCCTAATTAAAAAGTTTTTCTCACATTAACTGCAGACAATTAGTAGATGATGTGTGAAGGAACTTTGTAGTTTTAATCAATATGCACATGGAAAACATAGTTTTATTGGTGGGGTATGTATCAAAGTGCTGTATTTTCTCTTAGAAAAAAATTATATTGGGGCAATACCGTCGGTAACTTGATGTTGTCATGTATCCATATGGTCCAAAAGATTATCTTTAGAATTCTTTGAATTCATGCTCATCTGTGAATATTTAGTACTACATGTAAATAACTGTGACGGTTCCTTCTCATTTCATTGATAAGAAAACAATTGAAAGTCAAAATGCCAATATAGCCAGGGCAGAAACCTTAAAGGGGAAGGACTTTCCAGGGTGGCACTAAACTAGAGTCCAGCAGGAAATAGGAGGAGAGGGTACAAACAATGACTTGCAAAAGGACAGTCGGTCGGGACCTTACAGGCCTGGGATGGGTTTTCAGATATGAAAGGGGGCGCAACAGACAGGAACAGATAAAAAACTGTGGAAGACAATGACGGCCGGCCTCAGTGTTACATACTAACATGCGGCGTTGATGATGATGATAAATGATAATTTGTGAATGGTCTTGTTTCTCCAGCTTCCCCCACCATGTACACCCCAGCAGGCTCAGAGTTGGGGCACAGGCTGCAGGATGAAATTGACGCCACCGAGCGGTTAGACAACAACCTGGTCAACCAGCTGAGGCAACGGCAGCAAGGGGTCGGGCAGGACCACAGCGACTCTGAAGTGGATGATATGGTGTCTACAAGATTGGAGGTAAGGAAGAGAGAGTTCCACAGTGGTTGTGAAATACAATTCAAGACACTAAGAAGGTACATGTACAGGACATAACCAATTAAGATCTGTATTCAAGATAAAGATATGCAATTCAGGGTGTCATAATTTCATCCGTGAACATGCCAGGTGACGAACCCACCCCACACATGCAGTTAAGCCCAGTACATGTATGTCACCTGTCCAAAAAGTTCAATTTCAGCAATTATAATATGGCAGAAAAATATGGCTTGGTCCGAAGTTTCAAAATGATGCCCCTTTTTTAAAGAGATGATGTCAGGCTAGGGACAGACCATTTCAATAAGGGGTCCTCAAAGTCAAAGGCTTAAAGAAAATGGGCCAAAATCATGCTTTTGTGACCAATTCTGAAGGTCTATACCCTGCACTGCCTCATCAATCTAAGATTTCACCTAGTAGACATTCACCCAGAGAAGGCCGTCTACAAAAAGTACAAGTCTTAGATAGGCTAGAACACAAAGTGGGCTCAAAGTGGACCATGTGCACATTCCTGTATTATTGACCTTTGCCCTACAAGCTACAAATATTGTTTGTTGACCTTGCAGGGACTTCTGCGGAGGTTACACACAGAAGGAAGTAAAGTCCTGTCCCTGTCAGAGCTGCAGTTTATCCAACAGCACAGTCTGTCTGCCCGTCCACCTGTCCCTGATGGCGCTGAAAGAGACACCTTACAGCAGTCTGTCAAACAACAAGGTGAGACACTATTGAACTTGTTATCATGGAAGCTCATCTGTGTTGGTAGTAATCATAATACAATACTAAACTTTCTTCCAACGCTGAGGTATTCACAGATCAAATTTTCAACGACCACTGTCGCCTTCTTCAGGATCAATAATGACAAATCACTTCCGAACGTAAACTCGCGAGAGTTACAGACACTTGACCTTATTGACACGTGCCTCTACGGATAACTCACCGTATCTACTGTTCCACACCCAGACACACACAACACTCTATTTCTTCTAATTTGAAAGAAGTGTGCAAAAAAATACATTAGTTACAGAGGATATTGGAGTTTTCTTTTTACACAACCAGTGACTTCTCACCTGCTGACGTTTTGGTGTCTGTCAGACACCTTCTTCAGAGCTTCTGACTGGAGTACTGCTTCTTGCCAGTGTAAGTAGCCTAATGTAGGATTTTGCAAGGATTGTGTTCTTGCTGCAAAAGCGCCATCTACTTCGGCTACTTATAGTGGCAAGAAGCAGCACCCCAGTCAGAAGCTCTGAGGAAGGTCACCGAAACGTCAGCAGGTAAGAAGTTACTGGTTGTGTAAAAAGAAAACTCCAATTTCCTAATAGATGTTCCTCCAACTTGATGAAATTATTTTTGAAAGGGATTAGTTACAGACTTGTACCAATGGTATTGACTCCTTGCAGTGGATCTTCTGGAGTACAAGTTGAACCAGGAGAAGACCATGGTAGAGGATCTCCAGTCATCAGTGCTGTCTGAGCGGAAGAGAAATGTGGAGCTTGTCTCTGCAGTGGAGGAGGAGAGGAAACTTGTCTCCTGTCTACAGAATGAGATGTCCAGCCTTAAGATGCTGGCAGACAGTCTACGTGCTGCTCTGGACAGGGAGCAGACAAAGCTGGCTTCAGTCAGGTCGGTAACTCAGTGTGTCATTAGCATTATTTTCATATAGCCAGTTCAAACTGACTGTGAAGTGAGTTGAGTCTCTGATACATAATGTTATAAATTTTATAGTTTCTGTATGTAGCTTAGTCCTAGAGAATTTGGCACTGTACATGTAGATCAAAGGTTCATGTTCATGACCTGCACCATTTTGGTAACACCAAATGGAAACCCAAGCAATGTTAAGGTCCAAAAAGTCAATTCATTTCTATACAATCATGATCAGTTCAAACAACACCATCACAATAGCAACGTCCAAGATGCAAAAATATGACGTCATTGTGATTTGAGAACTCACTGAAAATCGTGGCCGGAGTTTTTGTAGGCTCGCAAAACTAAGGGAATCATCGTACGGCACGGTTTTGCGTTGTTTTAAAAGTTGCGAAATTTTTAGAAACGCAAATGTGCTAAACAATATGTTTATAGTAAATAACACTACCATAAAGATTTCAGGATTTTTTTTAGTTCCATTTTTTGGGCCCTAATATATGCTTTGGTTGCCTTTAACACTTACCTCTGTGTCCTTACATACTGTTGTATTGTGTTAGTGGTGCCCTGGAGTCAGAGAAGGCCCATGTGAAGTTACTGTAAGTGTTGTTGTGTTGTGTTAGTGGTGCCCTGGAGTCAGAGAAGGCCCATGTGAAGTTACTGTAAGTGTTGTTGTGTTGTGTTGTGTTAGTGGTGCCCTGGAGTCTGAGAAGGCCCATGTGAAGTTACTGTAAGTGTTGTTGTGTTGTGTTAGTGGTGCCCTGGAGTCAGAGAAGGCCCATGTGAAGTTACTGTAAGTGTTGTTGTGTTGTGTTGTGTTAGTGGTGCCCTGGAGTCAGAGAAGGCCCATGTGAAGTTACTGTAAGTGTTGTTGTGTTGTGTTAGTGGTGCCCTGGAGTCAGAGAAGGCCCATGTGAAGTTACTGTAAGTGTTGTTGTGTTGTGTTAGTGGTGCCCTGGAGTCAGAGAAGGCCCATGTGAAGTTACTGTAAGTGTTGTTGTGTTGTGTTGTGTTAGTGGTGCCCTGGAGTCTGAGAAGGCCCATGTGAAGTTACTGTAAGTGTTGTTGTGTTGTGTTAGTGGTGCCCTGGAGTCAGAGAAGGCCCATGTGAAGTTACTGTAAGTGTTGTTGTGTTGTGTTGTGTTGTGTTAGTGGTGCCCTGGAGTCAGAGAAGGCCCATGTGAAGTTACTGTAAGTGTTGTTGTGTTGTGTTAGTGGTGCCCTGGAGTCTGAGAAGGCCCATAAGTTACTGTAAGTGTTGTTGTGTTGTGTTGTGTTAGTGGTGCCCTGGAGTCAGAGAAGGCCCATGTGAAGTTACTGTAAGTGTTGTTGTGTTGTGTTAGTGGTGCCCTGGAGTCAGAGAAGGCCCATGTGAAGTTACTGTAAGTGTTGTTGTGTTGTGTTAGTGGTGCCCTGGAGTCTGAGAAGGCCCATGTGAAGTTACTGTAAGTGTTGTTGTGTTGTGTTAGTGGTGCCCTGGAGTCTGAGAAGGCCCATGTGAAGTTACTGTAAGTGTTGTTGTGTTGTGTTGTGTTAGTGGTGCCCTGGAGTCGGAGAAGGCCCTAGTGGTGCCCTGGAGTCTGAGAAGGCCCATGTGAAGTTACTGTAAGTGTTGTTGTGTTGTGTTGTGTTAGTGGTGCCCTGGAGTCGGAGAAGGCCCATGTGAAGTTACTGTAAGTGTTGTTGTGTTGTGTTAGTGGTGCCCTGGAGTCAGAGAAGGCCCATGTGAAGTTACTGTAAGTGTTGTTGTGTTGTGTTAGTGGTGCCCTGGAGTCAGAGAAGGCCCATGTGAAGTCCCTGCTGGAGGCCCTGGAGATAGAGCGGCACGCTGTCCAACAGCTGCAGGATGAGGTGGACACAGACAGGGACCACAGTCTGGACCAGCAGCAGAGAGATGGACAGGTTATCAAGGTACCGCACGGGCTAACATTCTACATCAACAGGCTTTTTGGGAAGACAATACATTATCTGATACTGATGATGTTACATGTACATCATGATGCAGAATACCTACATGACTGCATAACTAGAGAAGGAAAACATCTTTTATTCTGATATACACATGTACCGGTATTATACAGCTTGCCAAAATTCTGAAGTTCCCAGAATTATCCAGAATTGCCCATGTCCCTGAAAACATCTAATTGTTACTGTAAGATATTGATAACCTTTTGTTACTTGTACATCACGATTTTAAACATTAATTCATTTGGTCATTTGATTTAGTTTTCTGGAATTAGACTGTTAGACAAGCCCAGTTCATTTTCAAATATGATTTATGCTGTAGGTTGTATTACAATTGTCGCTATCAGTAAAGACCAAACTTGAAATATACCTTTTGTTATTTCTCAGTGTTTCCATATTCCTGGAATGAGCTTTAAGTTTTTTTGTGTGTTTCAACAGTTGTATCCAACATACAATGTATACTGTAAATGAAGAAATGTTGGTGGTGGTTTTATGTTTGCGGTTTTCGACCGTTTCACAGCAAACTTAAAACCAGCACGAACATTTTTGTCCAATAGCATTGTGTGACTATTGAGCTGCCGCAAAGTTAAAACCACCGCGAACACTCTATATTCCCCTAGAGCAAAATTAAAACCACAAGAATTTAAATGCATTTACAGTACCTGGTACATTATTATTTTCTGTTACGTTATGGTAGCAGAATTTATTACATGCTGAATCATAGAAGGACACAAACTGAATTTTTTCCACCAATTGTTTAAGATTTTTCTCTGTACTACATATTACGGTATATATATATATATATATATATATATATATATATATCTGAACATCATACCAGATAAATACTGATAGTGTGTGTTCTCACTCCACTCAGAAATTGAAAGAGGGCCTTGCTTCTGAGCAGTCCAAGAGTGCCGAACTCTCCAGGTCGCTGGAAGAAGAAAAGTTGCGCCTCATCTTTCTTCAGAGGGAACTAGACAAGGAAAGGGAAAACAAGTCTGCTGTTGTTCAGGAGAAGGACTTCAAACTACAGGAGCTGATCACAAAGTTGGACAAAGAAACCACAAGGTTAGTTTCTTTCTTAACCTTTAGTACACTGAAGTAGCTGATTGGCACCCAATTCCCTACTGGTTAGACAGTTAGGCAGCAGGGAGAAGGTTAAAAACAGAATGTTACTTTTGATGTTGCAGCTACGATTATTTTGCCTGAAATGGCAAAAATTCGAATTGGTTCAAATCATTGTGGTAGACAAGTCTGTTTAAATCGATTTGAAATTGTGTTCCTAAGTTGCATCCACATGCAAACCCTGTGTAAAGAAATACAAGAGAAATAGAGTGCTACAGATTGGCGTCATGTTCCGGAATTACAGTTATGTTTTGATGTCTCCATAGGCTACAAGACTATTCAAATGTGTAAAACTTTACATTCTTTCTGTGTTTTGGTTCAGAGCCGACGCAGCGACTGTTTCACTGGAGAAACAACAGAATGTAGCCAAGCAGCTGCAATGGTCTTTGGAGGACTCAAACCAGACCAGGGCTGACTTGGAGAGGAGAAAAGAGGTGACGTGTGTCGTGTATTATGCACCACATAGTATACCAGGGCTCGAAAGTTATTTTTAGAATAGGTGACTGGTGCACCCAACCAAGTAATTCAGGTTCACAGAAAAAATTTTGGTGCACAATCTGTAATTATATAGCTTATTTCAATATGTTACACAAGTGATACATGTGCATCAAATAAAGTACAACAAAGGTTATATTACTTTTTTATACTTTTTATATATTAATATTTTGTATGCTAGTGTACAATACGTATTATCTTTAAAATGTCTAGGTCCACTCGTGCACACACAGTCAAAAATTAGGTGCACAGCTCAAATTTTTGGTGCACACAAGTGCACCTAGTATTTCGAGCCCTGTTTATACTGTTTCATGTCTTTCTCCAAGTCCCAGTCTAGTTTTGTTTATTAATTGCAAATTACATTAAAAAATGATTAGAAAACAGATACTGATGTTATATAATGCCTCTTCTCCTATGTTAAAATGTACTGGTTTGTCATAAACTTAATCCTTACACAAATAATTCGAACCCTGAGCAAAGTTTTCCAAAGTCTTCCAAGAAAATGACCAAATCATTCTGGCCTTGGGTGACCACTGATTCGAGTATCTTGTGTGTACGTGAAACAGGCTTCTGTCAGTGAGCTGCAGTCACTTCTGGATGCTGAGAGAGAACATTCCCTGGACTTGAAGAACACTTTGGACCGAGAGAGGCAGGTGGCAGCCAGCTTGAGGCAGTCCATAACTAAAGAAAGGAACACGATGTCCGAGGAACTGGAACGGGAGAGAAGTCTTCGGAACCAGTTGAAGAATACGGTGGAAAAAATGGAGGTACGCTATTTTGTTTTATTTCAATAGTAACACTTTGAACAGAAATACCCTGATACAGGCAAGGGGCTTGAAAATATATAAGGTAAGGTTTCTGTGGTCAAATATCAGGCCTGACTGTATTACTGTAACAGTTACTGTAATTCGATTTAAGTTCGTGGCACTTAGATTTGTGAAAATGACAAGTTTTCAATGCCTTTGAATACTGTAAATGCAGAAATGTTTGCAGCGGTTTTATGTTTGCGGTTTTCGCGGAGAGCGTTTCACCGCAAACTTAAAACCACCGCAAACATTTATGTCCAATACTGCAGCAGTTTGTGACTTATAATAGCACTGCCGCAAACTTAAAACCACCGCGAACACTCCATTTTCGCCTTAGCGCGAAATAAAAACCATGTGAACTTAAATGCATTTATAGTAGTATATTATTGATACAACCACATTTTAAATGCAATACAAAACATACAATGTACCTGGTCTACCATGTGATGAGTTCACAGTGAGCTCTCAAACTGCAAACATAAAACCACTCTGGACATTTCATGATTTATAGTTGCTGTACTAAGCTGATAGTGTTCAGACAGATACTTTTTTCTATCAAGTAGATTTAGGAGAATTAGATGCAAATTAAAGTGTTGGGCATCTGCTGTAAGCAAAACATGGAGGAATGCAGTTGTCCCATCATCTGAAAGTCGATCACTTCAAGAGTGTCCCACACCATACAATGTATCTTCAATTTAGTAGCTTTGGAAGATTGTGTATTTTCAGACCTTCAGATGCAACTGAATAACATAAATTATGATCATACAGGCTACACAAATTCTTCCTTCATAGTCCCACATACAAAATGACTTGGCTGACCTAAGTTTTGACCTCTGCGATGCTTTCTCATACTAATGGAATGACTGGTCATGATGATGATAGCATCTACTTATCTGGTGCATTCCCTCATACTATTCTCAAGCCACAAAGGATCTCGCAAATATTGCACGTTTGGTGTTTGACAAACGTAAAACTTTTAAGGAAAATAAGAGCACTTTTTCTTTTCAGAGACAAAGTCGAGAAGCTTCCACTTCCCTACAACATGAGAAACACACTGCTGCCCAGCTGCAGGCTGAGAGGGACAGGCTACAGGCCAAGCTGGCGGTACTGACAGACAGGGAAGCTGCCGGTGAAAGGCAAAAACACCAAGACAAGCAGTCCCTGGTAACTATTTTATTAACCTTTAGCACACCGAATTAACTGTTTGGCGCCCAATTCCCTATTTGTTACAGAGTTAGGCAGCAGGGAGAAGGTTAACGAATACACCCATCCTGTATTGCACCTGGATGTACCTGTATTGCAAGCTAAACATGAATCTCAACAACATTTACATTTTGTACATAATCACTAAATCCAGTATAATCTGTAACAGAATACTTAACAGTCACACCATACCAAATTTCAAGCCATTGGCTTTAAAATCATGACACCTACATGTAAGTCCGACATACATTTTAGATTTGAGAACAAGGGGAATAGAAAAAACCCTGGAAGTAGAAGTCTCCTAAAGTATATTGTATTTACACCGTCCTGTATACCCTTTCCTTAAACATGCATGGATCAGGAAATACAAACTTGATGATTTGAATTGGTCAAGAGCTATGCCACATGAGGATCTTGAATTCTCCAATTTCTCCTTCACAGCGCCAGAAAGAAAAAGAGCTCCAACAACAGCAGCAGCAGATTGCTGGACTCCAGCAACAACTGTTACAGAAATCCCAAGTTAACAGGCTTGGTGGTGGGGAGAGCACAAGTGGACAAGATAAGGTGGGTAGCAGCCATGTACATTTGTACCTGGAGATCTCATCACTGTATGAAATGAGGCATAACGGTAGGGCACAGAAGAAATCCTTCATTTTCTTGCAGTCGTGATTGAAAGGTACATGTATCTCCATGATCCTAATAAGACTTACGGAGTGTACTATGGACTTTACCTAGGACAACACTTATCCTGATGGGCCTATCTAGACTGCAATCCAAGCACCATGGGTATCCTGTAATACAATGTACTTCTTGGTTGTGTGTGTCAAGCCATCCCAGTATCACTGTCCCAATATGAAGTGGGCCAACACCAAAATATGTGACTCTGATGCTAGATACTCATTTGTGAATTTTGAAGTATGCGGTTGATAAAATATTACTATAATGTCTGAAAATAAGATGCAGTAATCCAGTGTTACAGGTTCAATTACAATTTTATTCTTCATTTTCTGGATGACTTAAATATTCACAAACGTAACATAATACTGTATTGTTTTATTTCTCAGGAACCTCGAGTGTTGCAGCACAGCCATTATTCACCAGAGGCTCTTATCAGACACAAGCAACAGCTGGAGTCCTTTTGCCAGTCACTGCAGCTCCAACTGCTCAAGTTGAAGGAGACATTACCAACTCACGCTCGGAGGTATGTCATTAGCACTTCATGTGTGATAATTTGTGCCAATCCTCCCAGGCAAGATGTTACTGAGGAGTAATAATGGTTTATGGTTTATACAATGGCATCCAGTGCTGAATTGCTGCAGGGTTTACAATCACATAATACACAACATTTTGCTCCACACTTGCACTTTATGGAACTGTCGCAAGGGTCTGGGCGGCTGCCATTCAGTGCCACCAGGCGACCTCAATATGACCTTCCAAAGCCGAAGTCCAATTCACACCTGGGTGGAGTGAGGAAAGTCGTGTAAAGCGCCTTTCCCAAGGGCACAAGATCAGGGTATATCAGTGGTTTAGATACCCCGGACATCTCGATTCTGGGCGAAACACCCTACCGATTGCGCCACACGATGCCACAAGGAATAGATGACTTTGAACCACGCAAACTGTTTCGTCATAAGGAGTATTTTGCTCACAAACTTTCTATGTCATCGCACATGTCCTTAAGTAATAGAATGCGTTCAAACGACATTCTTCAAACCTAGAAGAAGTAACTCCGTGTTCCATTACAATCTCTGCCCTTACTGATTTGTGACAGATATATACGACTTAGAATAAGACGTTTTTTTAACGGGAGAAAAGGGAAAAGTCACCGACATTGTATAGCAATATCCAGACATTTTTGACGGCATACATGTATGTGCAGGCACCAGGCCGCCAGGTAGAAGTGAATACCGGGTAATAGTGGTTTGCAGGAATATCGGTTGCAAATTTCTACAAAATGTATTATTTATAGACGTGCGCAAAGCAATTTGTGTGGTTCAAATTCATTCTATTGATTCTCCCCATGCAAGGTACATGTAATCATAACATGTCAGTACCTACAGCAGGAGCTAATTGAGTCATTAGCATACAACGTTGTCTTGACTTACTATTCTATTGAACCATCTGAAATTGTATTCTCTTCATTAACATATCTATTCAGAGTTTTGGTACAAAACCTGGTTCTGCCAGATCTTTCCTTTGTCACTGATGAAAGATAGCGGATGCTGTCTGAAACGTCTGACTGTTTCGAAATTTTATCCAGTTGCTGGTCAGGAGTAACTATTTCTGGCGTATCGTATTACCTGGATGTCTAACCTTCATCAATGTGTCAGTACCTAACCTGAACAACAGTTGAGTAAACAACTGATTTATTCAAGTTGTGTTTTGTTTGGCTTTCTGTTGCTGAATTTCCTTCCTTAAAAAATCCATTATTTTTTGTTGCAGTGGTGATGATGTTGCAGAATTGAGTAGGATTGAAGAAATCCAACAAGCAGTCAAGAAACTATCTGAAGAGCTTCAACATATCAATGGTGCAAACTTGGTAAGTACTAGTACAGTTAGATGTCGTCTAAAAAGGTGGTCCCATAGCCTTTTTGAGGCCGTAGGGGCAGTAAGTTGTTGTCCACTGTGTCTAGGCCGCGGTATTGGAAGGCCTTTTACCTCCCCAACCAAAGTCCCATACCCATTTTTAGTCGTGTAAAGTACCTTCCCAAGGCCACAACGTCTAGCCAAAAATGCCAGGAATCAAACCTGTAACCTCTCAGTCTTGAGTCCTTTAACGTAGCCGCTCTGCTATTTGATTCCTCAATAAGATGCATAATTTGTTGTCTCTTAAGAATGTGCAAGTGGCAAATATACTTGTTAACTTACTATGATCATAATATCAAGCAAACACAACTGATTTAAAGAAATGCAGCAATGTTATCATAGAAAGTTACTGGTAAACATCTTTCAAACAGATTTCAACATATTTTCAATTGGATCTATATCTGGTACATGAACGTCCTGTGAAAAACGGTTGTCTGAACATATTGTTATTTTGTGACAAACATGGATGAACCTTCATATGAAATTGAATGTTACATGTTTATTTCATAAACTATAATCAACACATGATTTTGTCTTCTGTAGTCTGCATCAGAACCCAGTGCTGGGCCATCTGTGAATGAAAAGATACTCCAACAGAACACAGAGTTGACCAGTTTTGTGGCGAGACTCAGTCAGGAGAAAGCTGAGTTGAGAAATGCCTTGGCTGATCTCGAGGAGCAAGTCTGGATGTACAGACAGAAGGACACCACTGCCAACCAGGTAGAAATTCAGCACAATATCACCTTTGAACTTTGTAAAGGCAAAATCGTGTCATTAAAGGCATCCAGAGCATTTTTTGAGGCTTGAAAGTTGAATAATTTCTAGTCATTCCTACACATAGTAAGTTTCAATAACACTATACCATTACATTTCGACATTAAAGGAGCAAAGATATGATGTCGTTCTGTGGTGAGAACTGATAGAAAATCCAAGCCCTAATAGACTGATCCTGACTGTCCATCACAATTAGCGGTTCGACCAATGAGAGAGTGACTGCATGTCCGTCAAATAGTTGCATTTTTATGTTTTGACAGAGATGGGCGGGGCTATGGTATCGGTCTATTTACACTAGGCGCGTGAAACTAAGAGATCACCATGTAGTTTATTTTTGTACCGCATTTGAGCACTTTTGATAAGAAATCCGCACGCAAATGTGGTAAACAGTAGCATTAAATGTCCATTTCATAAAGATTACAGCAACTAGAATATTTCCAGTTTTCAAGCCTCATAAAATGCTCTGGGTGCCTTTAAGATTTCTTAGTGACTGAACTGTCCATGCATAATGATGTGTAAAATATTGTATTGTGGAAGAACCATCGGACAACTGGTTAGGAAATCATTAGTTGAGCTTCAAAATAAGAAAATTTAAAAAATGTTTCTGGATACTTGTTTGTCAACATATAGCCTTAGCAATTTCCTTTTCCACTTGTCTCTTTTTGTTTTCCCACAGACATCTGTACCACAGAAGGCCACAGAAACACAAGGGTCAGGCTGGAGGCAGGAGAAAGCAGAGTTACTGTTCTCTCTGCAGGAAGCTCAGACGGAAGTGGCTCGTCTGAGGTCCGAGGGCAGACAGCTGGTTCGGGAAGTACAAGCTGAACCACAGCAAGCTGACCCTTCAGCCGACCATGTCAAGGTGGGCCTCATCACAATACATACATGTACATGCACGGGCTAATCATCAAATATAGTTGGCTCTGTTGAAAGTACCATGTCCGACCACAAACACCACATTAAAGGAGCACTAAACTCCAGAGAACTTCAGGAACAAAAAGTATACTGCTTCACTGTCCCACGCACACAAAAAAGTATTCAGTATCCTCTAAGCAGTGTCAGCTTATGAGTGAATACAATGTGCCTGACAAGGCCTAAGATAAGGTATATTACGAAATAGTTTCAGGGGTGGTAAGAAAAACTCTTCTAAAATATTTTAATTTTTGTTTCATGTCATGGAAAACAGGAAAAACTTTTCCAAAAATGAAGTAACATGTACACTGAATACAGTTACATGAAGTATTAATTTCAAGTATTTATTTTTCAGATGCAGCACATGTATGGACGCTACCTGCGTGCTGAGAGTTTCCGCAAGGCGCTTGTTTACCAGAAGAAATACCTTCTCCTGCTGCTGGGAGGGTTCCAGGACTGTGAGGAGGCAACTCTGGCCCTTATTGCCAAAATGGGGGCGTATCCGTCATCATCTGACATCCAGAGAAGATCCAGACATTCCAAGGCATTCACCAGGTAGGTTGAACCAGGTTTGACAGGCAGATAAAGATGTGTAAGGCTTTCATAGGATTTTCCACATCATGCAGGCTGCTGTTGTGGGAGGAATGTTGTCACCAACAGCCATGACAGCACCCCCATGAAACTCCTTTCTTGCTGTACCCGATAATTCTTGCCCTACCCTATCCATTTTTGCCGTGACCCAATGGCAGACATCACATGGCCTGGCAGTGCGTAGTCACTCAAAAGTCGTGTCTAAATACCCTGTATGGTAACAATACACAGTCTCATATAGCCTATGCTAAGGCAAACATTCCTGACCACCTCTCTGTCAAGTGGTGTTGTACAAATCACCCCCAATCTTGGTAACACTTCTGCCACCTGCCTGCTTGCAATGACACATCTAACTAAGTTTCAGAAGTTTTCTCAAGATTGGGCATGATTCGTACAACGCCACTCGGCAGAGAGGTGGTTAAGAATGGGTTCTGGGCCAAAACCCCTAACCGTTACACTAACACTTACGTTACCACTTATAGTAATGTACGCAATGTCATCTGCTTTGGAATTTCTTGAAAAGGATTTACTATGATAATGACAACATCCCTCCTGCCGGTGTGTCCACAGGTTCCGCTCGGCTGCCTGTGTCATCATCGCCGTCTGGCGGTTACAGTTCTTAGTGCAGAAATGGAAACGGGCCACCAGGATCGGCTCCCCCATTCTGAACAAGACCATGTCTCGTACTAAAGGTGAGCAAGGTTGCCAAACTTACTTTAGTATAGATACATGTAAGTTAGTACACAGGCTCACAGCCTAGCATAAGATTTCATACATATGGAGTCCATTTTATACTGTACATGTTGATGAATGCATGAATTCCTGAATTGTACATTTCTGCCCCATTGAGCTTCTCTTATATACAGGTCCCAAAAATTGAAAAAAGAAGAGTTTAGTACTGTGACTTTACAGAAAGATTGACCAGTGCTTATGACACCAACATTCAATGAACATCTATATTTAGACATTTGCACTTTTGTGTGGGACAAAAAAATGTATCTTAAAACCTGTATATAGCACACTTTGTTCACACTGCAACACACATTTGCAATACATTATTTAATGTACCCATGCATGAGAGGTACATTATACATTAAGTATAGTACATGTAAGCACTAACTTTGTGTTTGCTAGATGGTGGACAGCATAGCAGAAGCCTGCCTCCAAATGATGGACAGTACAGCAGAAGTGTGTTGCCTAGCGACAGACAGCACCACAGTACTGTGCCCTGGGAAAATGGACAGCACCACATTCGGCTGTCCCCAGGTGCTGGGCGGCACAGCAGTGGCCAGTCGCCGAGTGATGGACAGCACCTCAGCAGACAGTCGCCTGGTAGCCGGTATCAGAGCGGTGTGCAGCCTGGTCACCCCTACAACCAACACCGTCCAAGTCCGTCCCCACCTCATGCTGGATCAAATTTACGCTTCGGCATCACACGTTATTCACCTCCGAGGCCACATCTTGCCCGCCAGTCTCCTAAGTATGTGCAACTTCTTGTTAATCTCAATCATTAGTATGTGTAAGTGGAAGGTACCTAAGTCTGGCATATCCCAAAGTCCAGCATAGTGTTGGAATATTGTCTTCGCAGCATTCTGAATGGGTGTCCAGTGGTAAAAGAGACCAGATTCTACATCAAATTTTTAATACATAAGCTAGAATGACCTTGGTACACAAGTTTCACATCAATCATGTACATGTTGCTGTGGTTAAAATAAAACGAATCAGTTGTGATCTGAGAACTGTCATTATGTTTATTGGAGTAGGCACTAACAGACATCTCCCTCCCCCTTACAGTTCAGCTGACAGGACTGACGACACCTCATTAACAGACTACATCCACCGACTGGAGTCCCTGCAGCGCAGGCTGGGAAACCCACCCCCTGGTAACTTTTGTTATACATGTTGCTTTCAGAACAAAAATATTTTAAACGTTCCTTTTGTTAAGGCAAGAATAATGAGATCAACTTGCTTGTGCTGCGTACAATGTAGAGCAGCGATACCATGACATCGTTGTGTTCAAGTGGAATTGAAATTTGCCACAGATGCACAGTATGATTGTCTTAATGTGGCCAAAAAAAAGGCCAGTAGGATCAACATGTACAATGTTATTTTTGCCGATGCCTCAGGGGTAAGCCAAATAGTTTTTTGAAATGCAATCTGATTTGTTTTTCCTTCCACACAGATGGGTCAAGGGACTGAAGATTTCCAAGTGTGAAATACAAGGAGAGCAATCATCAGTCATCACTAAATACTATTTCAAGTTTTCACTGTTGTGATGAACTGTGATTGACAGTCCTTGATAAGTCTTTATCATTAGTTTTGACAATCATCACATCCGTCTGCAGTCTTCTGTCAATCAACTCCTTCGAATGGAGATCCAAGAAGCTGGTCTGTTGGAAACTGTCATTAAAAGAATTGTTTGATAAGTTGAATATTAATAAGGCATATACACAATATAGATATATGTGGCTGTGTAGAATTAAACGTGTGGTATACATTATACATGTAAGTTAATATGAAGTTCAAAGTAATTTCTGGGCAATCTCTCACTTGTATGTTCTTCTCTGTACCCACACGGCAGTCTGCATACCATCTAGCCATTTTCTGCAAAAAAATTTCATCGCAAACTTAAATCTCCTTATTTGAGAGCTGTAATATAACTTATGTGATAGAATCTGACATCACTGGTTTAAACAGTAGTTACATATAGTAGATGTTCATTCGTTCATACCCTTGTAGTGCACATAGGCCAGCAAGTTTCGTTGCTGTTTCAGTAGCAGTGTATATTTTTACAGGGAGGGGTTGCTAGCCCTTCCCCTATACTAGATGTAACATTACATCATTTTGCAAACATCTATATATTTAACAGATGTTTTGTTATGTCAATGCAAGAGTGATTTGATTCCAAGCATAGGAATCCCCAGATGATACAGTAACTGTATTTTTTTCTAACACATTGCTAGCCACTACATTGTGTATTTTTTGTGAGCAGGCTTTAGCTTGCCAATCCTATGGTATGCAAAAGTACCTATTACATACATGTATTATGTAATCCTGCTCTAAAGTTTGGCATTTTAAACCCTAAAATGCACAAGCGTTTGGTATGGGGAGCCATGTTGATAGTGATAAGTGAACTACATACATGCACGGTATTTGTCATATTTTAATGAAGTTGTAATGAATCTCTGATCTGTAAAAATCCTTCATTTGTGCATATTTTGCAACAGACTTTGTCGAAAACAAAGGAATTTAATTTGATGTTACTTTGTATAGTTTGAGATGTAAACCATTAAGCCTAATTTAATTTTCTTTGGCAAAAAATTTGTTATGTATGCCTCACTGTCATTAAAGAGTTTGAAAACACATGTATTTGCATCCAATGTTGTATGAGTGTTGAACGGATCGTCTACAGGGTCATTTACAACAGAATTTGTTTGAAATGCCCAGACCAGCTTTCAGGTCCCTTAGTGAGTAGACCAACAAATAGCCTGTCTAAGGTGTAGCGGAAAAAAAGTTGTTCTGGTAGCTTATTATATGGTTATGAAGACTTAGGGTCTTTTTTTTTTAGATTTTGGCCAGCGATCCAACAAATACATTTTTAAAGTATTTGTAAATTTGTCAAGTATGAATGCATCAGGACACTGATATTTTCAACATCATATTGTAGACATTGAATGATTGATAGACATTGTACAAACACTAAGTACTTAGTATATTTAATAAACTGAACAGTGAAGTACAACATTTGTGTGAAAGTCTGTTCTGAATTTCATCACTCAGATTGAAGAATTTATGTCCCTTGCCAGCGGCCGACCAACAAAGAGGCTAGCATCAGTCTGGTAACCGGAAACACAAAATGTTTCCTCAGCGTACATACCAACAAAGACCCCCTGACACTACTAGAAACAAATATGGTAGCATTCAAGTTGTTTATTTATATCAAAAAGGGAAGAGGTGTTAACTCCTGGAAGCTTCCATCTCTTCCCTTAAGAACAGAAACACACAGCAGGGCATGACTTTGGTTAACGGTCCTTTACAGTGTTTCTCTTTCTCAGCGGGCAGACTACAGGTATCTTCATAAGGGAGACAGAATGGTGCCCTCAACACCTGAAGTGTTACATGCGGAACTGGACAGAATACAGGACTTTGCTTTGTAAATACAATTTAATTTGCTCCTGCTGTTTTCATTACATGGTAGCAGAAACAACACAGAACATAGACGCCCAAATACCTGTGCTTAACATACAGAACCAGCCCCATAGGAAATATAGGGTAGGATGTAATAATATTGATGACAAGTATTTGGCCTTGAACTAATATACATTAGTCACTAGACACAGATGTTTCTCTAATAAAGAAACAAAGCTTCAAAAGTAGAAACTTCGGATTTTCATTTTTATGTCAATCGTTTGGCTTTCTTGTACAATGAATCCACGACCTTCCCCATACTGTGAACAGTATCTAACGCTGCCTCGTAAGTTTTATCAACCGGAGGTTCATCGAAGACAATCAGCACACCCTCTCCTTGGTCCAGGATACCTGGGGAGAAAGTCAAACAGAAATCAACACTACATCTAGAAACTTGAAAGTAGCACGTCATGTCAAGAAAAGTAATCAAAACCAGGAATATTTTTTGGCAACTTTGCAATATACAAACAATATGCAAGACTTAGTATGACCACATTTGCATGCATGGAGACTTAAAACCACAAGAAGAAAATGGACCTGTTATCAAAGACTGTTAGCAGAATGGACCAGGAAGGAAGAAGGGAAGGCAGGACAGAATTGTCCACATTAATCCTGCACAAAAGCATTTTCAGCCAACACCTGACATGCAAAAAAAATGAATAAACATTGTGAACTTGGACCATTACCAGCATCAACATGTAACTTACCATGAAACTTCTTGTCCAGGATCATCTGAGACAATTTCTTCTCCACGATGTGCAGCGGCAGTTTGATGATGTTTGCTACATGTTCAATCTGAAAAGAGTCAGGCATCAATCAGCACTTATGTAGAGAAATATACTTCCATAATAAGAATGTTCATTTTCCTAGAATACTAGCCAAACCAGTATCATTAAAGAGGAGCTTTACTTAAAATTGAAAAGCCTACTATACCATGCTGAATATACCCCAAAGTCAAGTTCTCAGTTGTTTTGCATAAGCCCATCATACAGTCAGTGCTCTCCCACCGTTTGAAACTGGCACCATGCTGACAGCTACTCGACCGACTGAATTTTGTGACGCCAGCAAGCGGCATGTAGCCAGCAGTTCTAGTATACAATGCATATCAATAGGGCTTTTCGTGCTGTCTTTCCTTGTAGGCCTTCCCAAAATTGACGGTACATGTATCTTGGAAACACCCGCTAACTTGACAATTTCCTCTAATTCGTCAAGAAAATTTCTCAAAATCCATTCTCGGGAAAGCCAGCTCGAAAAGCTTGCGAGACCACAAGTAATGAGAACAGCTATTCACATTCCTTCTGAAATATTTTCCTTACAATGTTAAGGGTGCCGGTGATTCGTAAGGATGATGGTAAGTTGTGTGCATAACAGAGCTATACCTGTACTCAGGAGAAGGGTTGGATAATGAATTGAGTGAGAGTGAAGAGAGCTGTACCTGTACTCTGGAGAAGGGTTCGATGATGCGACACAGGTTCTGTTCCAGTAGGTTGTTGTAGAGGTCGTCCAGATGTGACTGGATAATGGGGTCATCTTTCAGCTCCTCGGAATAATCCACAAGGGTCTACAACACATGGAAACACTTGAGTGAACAACAGATTGGGTATGATGTCCTCAAATGTTTTGAATAATTAGAAAATGGCATTTTGGGATGAGGTAAAACGCTCTTCAAAGTGAGTGTTCCCAAATCTGTAAAAGCACCTTCAAACAATATAGTTTTACACAAGATACATGTATCAACCAGTAATTTGTAAGGCAAGTAGGTGGTCAGAACATTACTAAATATCAACTATGCAAATGAGTACCTCATTTGCATAAATTAAGTGCCATTGTTCTTTTCTGGTAAATGATGGGACATCATGCATTATACTTATATTCAGAATTGCATTTCGAGTGTGCCGGTTATGTCAGACCCACCCGAGAAAACACGCATTTCAATGTGAAATGTGCCTGAAGTTCAGAAAGTTTTGTGTCCTCGAACAAAAAAATTGTAACAACATCGATTCCAACCCCCAAATCCGGTATTCAAATTTTCAACAGTGGCGCAACCGGCACACTCGAAATGCAATTCTGAATATAAGTATAATGCATGATGTCCCATCATTTACCAGAAAAGAACAATGGCACTTAATTTATGCAAATGAGGTATTCCGCATCACCCTCGGTCGTGGTCGGGCTGGTACCTTGGGCAATATGGAATACACTGTGTTGTACTCTATTCTAAATAGACATCATTTGCTTTTTCCAATCCTACTTGCTTGATTGTGAACCCTTTCACCTTTGTCTGGACCTGTAGCTCACCTTCTTGAATTCTGATATGGACCTATTGTGGTACGCTGTAGCTAAAGTCTTCATACACTGGATGTTGGGCCCGGCATACCTCAGGGCCAGCTTCCCACTGATGATAGACTGTACATCGTCTGGGCTGGAACAAGCAAGGAGAGGCAAGGAAAAGTTAGTGTTACACCACAGCCAGAGACGTTTATCTTTCATTGTGTATTAGTATTTAGAACATATGGAAAGTTGAGTCTTCTTGCCCAATCACAGTGGAAGAATGTGATCTTTTGTCGAACCAATCTGTAGATAACTAAGTGTATTTTGTGTTTTCTTAATCCTAATCTCTCTCTCAGTTCTCCCATCATTCACGAATCTTGATCCTAATATTCACCGGAAAAAACATTTAATGCTTGCTATCCTAGTGATGTTGTTTTGACTTTAAAGATACAGTTACTGTAAGGAAGTTTATCTAGTCACAGATATTGAATAACTGTAGAAGTTTATGACGGGAATATTGACCGACTTGGGACACTAGGAATCAATACTTGACATGGAAAAAATATCCCGACCAGAAAACTTCTGGAAGCCGTCAAGCAATGCTGAATATTTGTGAATAATCAAAGTGAGGGGGAGGGCCATGGAAAACAATTTAACCCAACCCTCTGACCGCCCCACACCCCATCCTAAATACCTCATGACCCCTTAACTCTATCGACTAATTCTTACCACATTGTAGGTGCGCCTACCTGTTGAGCATGATCTTGCACAGTAACATGTACTTCAGCCCAGACACTGCCTTGTGGCTGTCTACTGAGTCAAACCCTTCAAATGCCTCGTAGAAGTAAGAGTAGCCAGTCTTGAAGTCCTTCTCTTCTGCATGGAGTATCCCTGAAAGTCATTCCAACATAGCAACATGAGCTCAACTGTACCACTTTGATCACTGGGAAGCTATCATTTCATCCAGAGATAACACAAACAAGACAGTGTTATGTCAGCCTTTCTACTTTGTCCATTTAAGTTAAACTTAAAGGTCTTTCTAAAACGTCCAAGAACCATGAAATTGAAAAGCAGTGCCTAAGTCTACACATTCTAGTCTGTCCTAAAAAGCCCTGACTATTCCTTCATTCCAACTCCGAACAACTGAGAATTAAGTCTGACTTTAATACATGTACAGATAGGGGTTGGGAAAATGAAGGTCAAGTTTGATTACGGTCCCCCTACTAGTAGAGGTTTCCTGAAGTACTGCAGCAGAACTTCCAGTTATCGTATCTCATGTTTTGGACATGCTACGGTCAATGTTTTCTAGAGCTGGATAACTCTTTGGGTGTAAGTGGTGTAAGTTTGGGCCCGTAGTACCTGATTTTATTTCAGACTTAGAAAGAGAATAACCCATAAAAGCGATGATGGTTTGTCATGATTGTACATGTCCTAGTCCATGAAAGTGTGAACCTGAGTGTCTATCCTTACTGACCAGACTGCAGGTCCAGCTGTGCCTGTAGTTTGGGTGGACAGTAGATGGCGTTGGCAGTAGTTCTAGCGGATGTGAGCGCGGCCCGGGCCTTGGGGATGTTCTGCAGTGCGTGGTACGTCTTACTCTCCAGCAGCTGAACCTCCACCAGTAGGGCCTTGTCATCCATCTTCTTCAGCTCACGCAACAACTGGGAACCTGGAGGTAATACACATAAACATCGGCATCACATGGCGTAATGGTAGGGTGTTTGGCCCAGAACCCGAAGGAATCCTGGATTCGAATCCCTTTACATGCCCTGACATTGTGCCCTTGGGAATTACACGAATTTCCTCACTTCCCTCAGCTGGAAATGAGTTCCTAGCTTCGGCTAGGGACGTCCCTCGGATAGGACGTTAAATGGAGGTCTTGTGTTTGAGCCACACCTCAAGCAGGTAAAAGAACCCAACACACTTATTGAAAAGAGTGGGGGTCCTTGCTGTTGTGAGTGGATAAAAAATAACTGTTTGGATATGTAGCTTGTGGTGTGCTAACAAACAAACAAACATATCTCATCTTTACCAAAAGGCTTATTGCCTATTGAAATAAGTGTAGCACTAACAAAAATAGAAATGTAGGACTTACCCAGTGCAAGAGCCTCCTCATATTTCTTAGTGTCAAAGTACAGGGCTATCAACCTTGCCTGTAAAACACAAGTCAACCACAGACAGTCAGCAATCACGAGTAGTTGCGAAAGTTGTTGCCCATGAACAAGAACAAAGTCTTCACTCTCCATATATTGGTACACCCTTATAATCAGGAGGCAGAATACCAAGCCATTCTGTACCAGAATCACACATACTAGCGCACATACAAGAACTGTAAAAGAACTGAAGACATCTCCTTACCTCCAATGCCTGCCTGAGAAAGGTGCGTTTCTCCTGCTTTGCCCAATCAATGCACTCTATACACAACTGCACCTGTGATGGGAGAGGTAAAACATGATGTAAATAAACGATAAGTCACAGACACATCATTCTCCATAACACACTGTTTACACTTTCCTTCTGCAGAATGGCAAAATGTTGTATGCATACTATATATTCTGTTTTTACTTTGGGCCAGTTAGTGCCTGCAATAAAGAATCAATAAAAAACATGAACAAAAAGGGAAGTCTGAACAAGCAATTATCCATGAACCTCTTTCTTAATCTGTTCTTGTGTTCTCGTTAATAAATATCACACTTTTAGAGTTGTACATGTATTTTGATACTTAGGGCAGCCCTCTATTGAACGCTGAAAACTTGTGAGATGCCAAGAGGAGGATCCAATAGAGAACAAGACCATGACTTCCGCCAGGGATTAAAAACAAGACAGCAGAGTTTTGTGATCTCTTATAACCATCCTTTTCTTTAACTTCCTTGTTTCAACATTGCCCTCTTGTTCTGGCCTACTTATTTTATTTCTCCTTTAAGTAATAATTGCAGCAAACATGAAGTTGAACTAGAAAAAACTCCAGCAGAGATGACAAGACTTAGGCCTGGGGAAAAAATGTGTTGGGTTTCTGTCCCGAAAAAATTAGTGTTGATGGGTAGGAATTCTCTTTTCTTTTTCTTTCGGATAAAGTGATCCAAGAATACATTTTAGCAATGTAAAACTAAAACAGATATGCTTTGTGTAAGCACAAATAGAACAAAGAAATACAATGTTTACTACAAAATTGGTCTTTTGAATTTCATCACTTAGATGGCAGATTAAGAATACTTGTATTACGTCCCTTGCCAACAAAAAAACAACACCAGTAGTCTAGGGTTGGCAGGTTTTTTCTAGGGTCAGTCGGGGAACCGGACACAGAACAGTTTTTTTTCCTAGGCATAAGTTAGTTGATACAGGGATCTCCCTAAATAATGGAACAGTGGCGCTCCTCCATTCTGTTTTAATCCCAGCTACATCCTGATGATTTTAAAGTTAAAATATATTTCTTCCAATATTTCCCCAGTCAAGCCTGTCATTTTGCTCACAACTCGAGACTTCATTAATTGTAGGCAAGATGCAAAGCTGAAGTTGCAGGAAATGACTTCCATTTGTGTCTGGAAAAGGCAAAATGCAACAGCTGCTTTCCTCTTGACGGGTGCATGACCTCCTCCGATACGCAGCTCTATATTCCTGGGGAGATCCACGTGACAGAGAGAACAGGTAATGTGTACCTCTGTGCCTGTGCCAGCCTCCATGTCCAGAAACAGGTCCACCAGAGTCCTGACCAGTTTGGCAGCCTTGGCCTTACTGATGGAGGACAGGAACGGTCGGATGTACTTCACCAGACCTCCCAGCTCTGAGAAACAAAACAACACATTTTCCTCTTCAAAAACAACTACACGGCATCTTTTAATCCATAATATCATCATATTACAACTGCTTATATTTTCAATTAGACTCCTGGCACTTTTAGTTTTAAAGCTTTTGAAAAACCACAAAGTTTCGCAAGCTGAAGTTGCATAGCTTGGAGTCCAGCCTTCTTAGCTTTAGTACACTAATCTATGGCGCCTTGGCGGGGAGCAGAGCTTGGGTAGCGGACTAAAGCTAAGAAGGCTGGACTCTAGCCTCTACCAGTCTCCGCGGGTAGCTGGGAAAATAGTAGAAATTGGCCAAATGTATGAGTCAATTGTATGAAGGGAGTCGGCTACGGAGAGAGGGTCCAATAGGCAACCCTAGAGCCTGTCTTATGTCGGTGCCTTCTTTGATCGGCACTAATCACTATCTAATAGGTGCCAAGTAGCTAAATGATCCTTTTATTGCTCCGCGAGCAGACCGTGACATAACAGACAAGCCCAGGACAATTGCAACAGGAAGTGCCTTGTCTGTCATCAGAATTCGTTTTGCCCATCAAAACAACACTCTAACACGTTGGGTTGGCAAAAAAAAGGACAAATCTCATTCATATTTGTTACAATAGTCGTACCTTGAAGAACTTGTTACATGTTTGCTTACCTGCGCTGATCGACAAGGCAGAATACGGGCTGTACTGTTTCAAAATGGCACCCAAGCCGCAAGCCCAAACCGCACGCCCAAACCGCACGCCCAAACCGCTAGTCTCTACCAGACTAACCACGCCGGCCCAGTATAGGGAGAACATTTGCCGGGGGACTCTGGCCGTCTCCATAGCCGTCTCCCTTCATACAATT
Organism: Branchiostoma lanceolatum; assembly: GCA_035149815.1. NCBI lineage: Eukaryota > Metazoa > Chordata > Leptocardii > Amphioxiformes > Branchiostomatidae > Branchiostoma > Branchiostoma lanceolatum. The sequence goes on along the minus strand of CM068878.1, from coordinate 18,164,898 downwards.
GACTCTATTTTGGTCAATTTCTACTATTTTCCCAGCGACTAGCGGAGGCTGGTAGAGCCTACAAGCCGCACGCCCAAGCCGTGATCAGCGGCAGACATTGTTTCTACAATTAACTTTAGGTTTTAACGTTAATTTAAGAAAATTTTTGGATGCTTTTAGTGGGTTTATAAGGGCCAAAACATCACTTAGAATAGTTAGTCTGCCGAGAGTAACTGAAAATGCTACTGTCTGCTGGTCGTGCCCTAATTGATTTATGGCCTAAATGATCTCAACTCCAAAGCTACTGCCTTTGTTCAGGAAATGAGCGGGTTAGTTTTATTGCCTATTTTCTCGCCGACATAAGACAGACTAACTGCGGATGGGAATGTTATCCTCCATGGCCAAAGTCCCCCGGCAAATGTTCTCTCTATTTCCGACGCGGTTAGTCTGGTAGAGACTAGCTGGACTCCAGGCTAGAAGTTGCAAAGTTGTCATGCAAACTCTTTTTCAGGTTTACTGTGCTTCAAGTGGAATATGTGAAACTTGGAACAACACCAACCTATTTAAAATCTATATATACTGAAAAAGTGTAAATGCAGAAATGTTCGCGGTGGTTTTATGTTTCCTGTCTTCGCGGTGTACTCTTAACTGTGAAATTAAAATCACAGCAAAATGTGTTTCTATCATGTGACTGTATCTTTGAAGATTCTATGGTGAATTGGCCAGGCCTGTGTTGTCACCCTCATCTCACTCTGTAGGGTACCTCTTCTTGACTTTCTTCTCCCAATAGCAATAACTGTAGCACTGCTATTGTTTCAAACGCAAACTTAAAACCAAAGCAAACACTCAATTTTCTCTCTACCGCGAAATTAAATCCCTGCGAACATTTGTACATTTACATTTCATAGTATAGATATGTGATTGTCATTTTAATGTGTACATTTTGTCTGTTTATCAATACCATACTTGCAAACTGCAAAGTGCATACTAGTACATGTATGAAAGCTGAGTTACCACAGCTATCAAAGCGTGCATGATAGAGGTCGTATTTATCTGAATACCATGATCTAACAATACAGTTCACGTTTTACTTCGTATACTTTAGAAGTTGTAACGTTAGTGAACGGGAAACTGTGCCCTACCCTCAGCCTGACCCGTCTTGGCCAGAAGACTGCCTAACTCCATAATACCCTGCTCCTTCACCCTGGTGGCCTCGTCGTCACCGTCCACGATATCTCTCTTCACTACAGGAAAACAACAAAGCATTGTAAAACTGCCGTCAAGCTGCAAGTGGGGAGGGGGGCGATCATGAGTAAGAGATTTTGAGGAAATAATGGCGGGTTCGTGACCCAGTGTTCGGATATTTCTCCACATCCAACCACCTCACAAACTTCAGAAGCATGTCAGGTAACGATAAGAACTAACCTATACTCTGGAGGATGTCCATGGCGGCGTGGTTGTCTGTAGTTCTGAGCGCCAGAGCTTTTTCCAACTCCTGGGCAGCCATGATGGGGCCTTCTTTACCAACATGCATCGTGGTCTCTCACCCTTGTTTGACAGGGGGTCTCTCACCAGTATTTCTGTCGCATGTTCACAAGGTGTCACACATAAATCCTGATGAGAAATTTCATATAGCATTTCCGAAAGTTGAAATTGTATTCAGTGATTTGTTATATGTATATGTATATGGATAAAATCAAACATTTACTTATAACAAGATTCATTTGCTGATGCGGCATTGCTATTCGCTCTCATTAGAAGAAATTATCTACAGTATGTGGGGTCTTGGAACATGTGTTGAAAGGAAGTTTCAGGTGAGTGAGTGAGAGTGAGTGTCCGTACATGTAACGTTGTTTGTCCACACTAGAAAAGATAACTGTCATGTGAGGTGAGTGTGCACTTAATCCTGTACATAGGGCATGATCTATGGAGGTTGTCAGACCAATTTAGAGCATGTGTGTATGTGTATCAAGGAAATGGAACAGTCCCCCCCCCCCCCCCCATGTACACATTTAAGTAGCAGAACATTTCCTGATGACTATTTATAATGAGTTTGAGGCTTGTTTATTTGTTTGGTTTGCTTGTATTTAATACATACCCGGTAATTTAAAACGCCTCATGGCATAAATTATTAACACACCAGGTTCGTACCGTCCTGAGCATATCCTAGATTTATTTGATCCACTCACACTGCGAAGGACCCCTACCCTTTTCGTATGGTGGGATATTCAACATGCTCAAGGTGTGGCTCTCCTCAAACGCAGGAAATGTCCCTAACCGGAGCTAGCTATAGGTACTCATTTTTACTTAGTAAAATGAGAAAGTTTGTGTTAAGTGCCTTTCCCTAGGGCAAAGCATTAGGCCATAGGGCATGTCAAGGGATTCAAACCCAGGACCTCTGAATTCTGGGCCAAACACCCTGCCATTATTAGCCAAGCAATGCCACTTAGGGTCTAAGGGTTAGGTTTTTGTTAGTCAGCCCATATTCGCTTGATCCAGAGTTGGAGCAACACTATGTAACAATGAGCGTTAGGGTTCTGAGTGGCAAACTTGCCTTTGGGTTAGCAATTACATGTTTTGATATATGTTACTTTTCCACAGGTCTTGAGACTGTGCGTTTGGAAGCATGTCATGATGATGATGGAAGTGCCAGGACCGAGCCACCATGTTGGAACCCCAGCCAAGCGCTCTACTCCTGATCCACACAACTTCACTTCACCCGACCCTTCTGATGGCCCGAGTGAGCTGCAGCTACATGCACTGAGATTGATCGAATCCCTAGATGAACTGAGACAGCGGAATGAGCTTTGCGACGTTATCCTATCAGTGGACGGACAGGATATACCTGCACACAGAGTGGTTTTAGCAGCAGTCAGCCAATACTTCAATGCCATGTTCACTCACAAAGTCAAAGAATCCAGAGAATACATTGTTCAGCTCAAGGACATGGAAGCCAATGCAGTTGAAGAAATAGTCAAGTTTGCCTATAAGGGCCATGTGCAAGTAACTGAGGAGAACGTGCAAGCCATTCTGAACGCAGCAAGTTTGTTACAGTTAAACAAAGTGCAGGACATCTGTTGTGACTTTCTGAAGAAAGAGTTAGATCCTTCCAATTGTCTCGGGATCAGAAACTTTGCGGGCACGAGAGGTTGCTTTGACTTGAAGAACACGGCGGACATGTACGCACAGCAGCATTTTGAACAGGTGAGTCAACATGAGGAATTCGTGCAGCTTCCGAAGGAACAGTTAATTAACCCAAGGAGGTTTTATATAGAAGGAGAGCGGACGAGCTAGCGCCCCGCTGGGTCCTTTTGTTTCGCCCCGCTGCGACCCATTGTGTATAGCTGGCGCGGCGCCATCTTTGAACCCGATGCATGAATCGCGGTTCTCTATGCAAATGAGCTTCGGCATGACGTCACACGTGCCGAGCTTGAGCCGACCGGCAGCCGAGATGCCTCGGGTTTCCGACGACTTCCTTATTTGGGACACCCGGTAGGGTTCGGCTGACGTCATCATTCGATTGAGGACAAAATGGCGGTCATCTAGACATTTGAGTTTTCGTCGTGCGAGCAACATGGGTGAGTTTATGGTCTTTTTCGTCCACAAGTCTCCGTTTTTTAGCGTTCGAATTATAGATCAATAGCTATAATTTCATGTAGCCACAAAAAATTTGTATCGTTATTTTAGAAAGGTTTTTTTTTTTTCCTGAATAGCTGAAGGGTTCTTCGTTCCAAATTTGTAATTTTTGGCGCCGGTACCTGGGTAGATTTTCCGGTACCTGGGAGTGACTTTTTGTATAATTTTCGGGCCCGTCCGTGCATGGAGGTCCTTAGTTCGTGTCCATGGGTTCTTCGGTCATGATTTGGATAGCTATGTGTGTTTCCTTAAGAGACTTTTAGGTCTATTTATGTCGGCTCCCGATTGACATGTTTACCGGCATATTAAAGAAAGTATTTGCGAGCCAAGCCAAGCTAAGTTTGTAAGCCAAGCTCAGTCGGCATTATATTGAAATACCACGAGCAAAGTACAAAATACTATAACTTCTGTTAAAACGATCAGTTTTGTGGGAGGTTTGTGATGTACAAATATGATTTTGCAGATCTTATATTATACCAAGGAGGTTTGATTATACCTTGTTTGTTCAATGTAATTCAAAGGGAGGTTTGAACCACTTTGTACAGGGAAACTTAAAAGGATGTCTTATTTTTCTAAATTGCTGATATTTGAGAATATTGCTATCATTGTGCTTTGCCCTAGTCCTAAGAAGCCCCCCTTCAGGAATTGATATTTTGGTAGCATAGGAGGGAAAATTGGACAAAGAAGTTGCACAAAGATACATTAAATTTTGCCTGCTATATACTTGTTTTGTTTCTATTTTATTTGTGTCCGGCCCTGGGTCCATATCAAAAACAAGGACAAAATATCAGTATGTATGTATCTAAATACATACATTTAGATATAACTTTGTGGGTATATGCATATATTACAAATCTTTTGACATGAGCTTCTTAATCTTATCCTTCTTCAGATCACAAAGGAAACCTTGCAAGGGTTTGTAGAGTATGCGGCACGCGCTTCAAACCTCCAAAAGATCGGAAACCCAAACCTGTAACTGCATTTCGAGAAACCATTTTGTATCTGTTCGATGGTTTTGACATCATACATGACAAGGAGGACACTCATCCCCCCTTTGTGTGCGAGAAATGCCGGCTCACCTTAATCAAGGCACAAGCAAGGCTTAAAGAAGGAAAAGGTGCAACAACAATGTTGGGTGACAAGATGGCAGACTTCCATCCACACACGGAGGACACTTGTACCATATGCAACTACAGACCAACTGGCAGACCAATAAAGAAAACTCCCCCTGGGTTGCGAGCGCCCTCCACAGCGGTACCACCTGAAAACGGCTCAACTTTTGACACACTCACTGATGGAGAGATTATTGACGAAGCAACGAGACACGGATTTGCCCATCTGGGGAGTGCTGGGAATGGTGATCTGGTTTTCGCCAAATATCAGGTCAAGAGCATTCATGTCAAAATCCAACAGCAGGTCAACGTCAAACAGGACAGGACATGGGAGGTGTTTGTCCATGACAGACCACTTCCTCCATCCCACCCCATATATTCTTCCCGAAGTCTTCCATCCGTGCTCACCAAAGATACAAAGTCAAAGTTGTTTTTGGAACTAAAGGAAAGTTCCATTTGTGTTGGGAATCTTGGATATGACGAACTGTTGAAGAAAAAGAGAGAGGGAGTTGAAAATGTGGTCTTCAAGGGAGTAGATGGAAATGTGGTTGCAAGGGAAGAAACGGGTCCTCATACTGATGACCGAACGATCAGACACGTTGATTGTCATCTTCTCCTTCCGTCCAACAAGTTTTCGCCCAGATGCCCCACATGCACAGCACACGGCAACACGTTAAGAGGAGCACTACACAGGACAAGACACAAGAAGGACCTTGATGTTTCCCATTCATCAAGGGTCTCAAACAAACATCTAACAAAGGAACAGTTGATTGACAAGTCAAAGGATCTGCAGCGCGAAAAACGATTACAGAAGACCCTTGTCTCTAAAGCAAAGGACAGAGTCTGTGATGCTGTGGAAAAAGAAGGTTGCAATGTCAATGAAAATCAACATGTCTTCTTGCAGTCAGTTCTTAAGGCAGCAAAGCCAAAGCCAGGAATGCAGTTCGAAGATGGCTCCGCACAACAATTCTTGTTCCAGCAGCAAGTAAAGCAATCCCAACAACAAGATGCAAGAACTATGAGATGGCACCCCATGATGATCAGGTGGTGCCTGGCCATATTCTACACATCCAATGCAGCATATGATATCATGCGAAACTCTGGATTTCTTCAACTCCCCCACCGCACAACACTTCAACAATATGGAAAATTCACAGAACCCACCCCAGGTTTCAATCCTGATATACTCACAAAGCTCGGAGAAGTTTCAAACCTCATCAACCTGCCAGACTGGAAAAAAAACGTGACCCTTGTTTGGGACGAGATGAAGATCAAGTCAGGCCTTGTGTTCTGCAAATCGTCAGGAGACCTTATTGGTTTCACTGATCTGGGCGAAATCAACAACGAGATGAAGGATTTCGAAAGAAGGTGCCGCGAACAACAGCATGGAACAGATGAACAACCGGACCTAGCAACACATGTCCTTGCCCTAATGGTCAGAGGAATCTTTACAAATTTAGAATTCGTATTCGGCTACTACCCATGCCTGGGGTTTTCGAGCGACCAACTTTACCCAGCAATCTGGGATGGTACAGCCATCCTAGAGGACATGGGCTTCCACGTGCGGGCCTTTGTGTCGGACGGCGCTTCGCCAAACCGGAGGTTTGTCTCATGTTTCTGTAGAATAGATTCTGTTACATAAGGTCAGAGACACATTTTAAGTATTGCTGTAAATTGTAGATGGAAATAAAGTGCATGTCAATCTCTAACATTTGCAGGCTCATTGATGGGTGAAGTCACAACAGTACAATTTGCATCATGTTTTGTTTCAGACACAGGACTACAGTAGATACCATGTGATGTGAATGAAAGATGCGATTAAGGGGCTTTGATTGTTTGACTACAGGTTTTACAAGATCCATGGTGATGATGACGCACAGCTGGTATACTGGACTACAAACAACCACCGACCTGGACACAAGATCTACTTCATCAGCGACGTGCCACATCTCGTAAAAACAACCCGCAACAACCTGGAGAACTCGGGAGCGAACAGGAGGACAAGAAATCTGCATGTGAGTTTTTTTACGTTTGTGTCCTTCTGTTCAAATGCTTTTGTTTTGAAGGTTACTTAGCATTGGTAATCTTCATTAATATTTTTTTTCCAACAGTACGACGGTCAGGAAATCACCTGGAGGCACATCGTCAGTGTTTATGAGTGGGATCTTGATCCACAGCGCGTGGCATTAGGAATGAGAAAGCTGATCAAGCTGAAAACAGACCACGTTCACCTGACCCCATCCCTCCGTATGCGGGTCAACCTTGCTGCACAGGTTCATATTTGCTTTTGTGTTGTCTTCCAGTTTTGTGTACAGTTTCTTTTGGTGAGGTTAATGTCAATGGTAACATAGTTCCCAGCATGATTTCTTTATTGTATGTTGGCAATTTTTCTGCTTGCATTTAAAGATTATGTTAATATACCAATGTCTTAATATACAAATTTACTGATAATGTCTTAAGTAAGCCATGCACAGTAACATATACATGTAAACAGTGTGGGAAAAATTGTTTTGGATGACACTTAGCTGTAAACATGTCATGCATTTGTATTGAATGGTAAATATCAATCACATTATTTGTACAGGTCCTCAGCAATACAATGAGTTGTACCCTTGCCAGCCAAGGGCGCCATGATACCGAAGGAACCAGGAAGTTCATCGGCATGATGGACAGGTTCTTTGACTGTCTTAATGTCAAAAGTGCTAGGCAGGGAGACCGTACCAGAAAGGACGACCTAAAGCCGTATCGGGATGTCGAAGATGCCAGGTTCACAGTAAGTGTCACAATTCTTACTTTAAGTTCTTTATCTAGACTGGGAAGTAACATTCAAATGTTACATATATCGATAAGGTATAATATGCCTACTAGTTTTTTTTAAATTCTTGTGGGTCAAATATATCTAGCAGTATACACAAACACAAAAAAACAGCATGGAGTTTAAAAAGTTATGGCTTTATTACAATCAAACAACTCTACTTTCTTTCAGTGGCTGGAGAAAGAGTTCCTGGGCTACCTCCATCGATGGGAGCAGCAGGCTCAGCAGACCCCCGGTGTGACCAAGGATGTGAAGAACAGGATGTGTTTGTCCAAGCAAACACTTGTAGGGCTCAGGATGACAGGTACATTTGTTGCAATACCATAGTCACAGTAAATCAAGGATAAACGTTCTACTGGCGTAATGAAATGATCGAAGATGCTACCTGTTAGCTCCTTGCTAAGTGTAATGTTACCTTTATATTATGGCCCTCAATGTAATGTCTACATCTACATTTTTTTTCAGTTTTATCTTTTATAGAGCTGACAAAGACCCTGCTACAGGAGGAAGGTGTCACCTACGTCCTCAGCGACAAGTTCAACCAAGACCCCCTAGAGCAGCATTTTTCCAAGCAGAGGAGACGCTGTGGAGCTAACGAGAATCCCACAGTAATGGAATATGGTAGGAACGAGGTCAACCTTCATGCGATGGGGGAGATGCTTAGAGCTGTCAGGGGAGGGAATGTTGGAGGGAGGGCACAAGTGCCAATAGACTACAATGATGATACTCCTCTCGCAAAAAGGCCACGAAACAGATAGTTTTTTTTTTTTAAGTCTGTATATTATGCAACCACTTGTATGTACAGATTCTGCAAGTTATTTACAAAATGTCATCTAGTACATGTACATAACCTATGTATTGCCAAGCATGGCAGCAATATTTGTAATAATGATTACATTATCATTATGACAGGTGTACAAAATATGTAACAAGTTTTTATGGATCTACAGTACTAGTATGGACTGCAAGAAGTAGGCACAACTAGCGTTGTACAAAATCTGAAGGTGCAAGTACAGCTGAATGACTTCATGTATTATATATATATATATACAGATAGAGACAATGTGTACAAGCCTATATATAACTGAAATACTGTGACATATAGCATCACAATGTTTTGTAGCAAGTATAAACACAATTGTATATAAGGCTGCATAATATGACTGCAAAGAGCAAAGGCCATACAGTCACCTGCACACAAAAGTGGAGTCATGAATCTTGTGAGTTCAATGACTTCCTTAGAGACTTTTCACCCTTTTTGGATGCTGCTGCATTGTGTACCAGCATGTAAGCATCAGCAAATGCTTTGCACCTTAGGTTGACATAGTACGAAAGGACCTTCTCCATCAAAGCTACACTAGCTTTCTCATCTGTTATGTCACAAGCAATGATGCACCAATACTTGTTCACCAGGAAGTCTGTCTCAAGTTTGCTTATTGTCTCATGTTTTATTCCTGTTGCTATACCCTGGTTAAGCTGCTGAATGTTTGCCGTTGACCTTACAATCTTTTCCATGGCACGGAAGAAAAGGTACACTTTGTCAGTTACATTGAAAAGACCCCCACGATCAACAGCGTTTACCCATCCTTCTGTGTACTTCAGAAAAGATGTATCAGAGTGTCTGGTACCTGAGACCTTCCATTGCTCCAAAACTGAAACATAGAGTTTGGCAATCTTATTGTTGCACTTCTTATAGCGCTTCAGTAGTGCATGCGGGATATACCCTGCCACATACCTCAGCACTTGCTCTTCAGCCTCACTCATATTTCTAATGTCATCACTATTACAGTTACCACTTGAAGGTGGGGCATCCACATTGTGCTTCTTCTTCAACAGGCCCTCAAAAACTTTCTTTGTAATAAATATATATAATGATGGGCATGGATCCTTCTTAAGATTAGACATGAGATTGTTCCACAAACTGTGGAAGACCTCACCTGAGCATAGCTTGTGATATGCAGCCCACATTACTTCATTACCAACAGTAAAGAGAACTGAAGTATCTCCAGCAGTTATCACAGACCAAAGTAGAGTAAACAATGTTAAGATGAAGTTCTTAGAGTCAACATTTGGCCAAATATCTAGAATTTCTGTCGCTGTTCTTCTTGCTCTGTTTCCTGGAGTCTCCATACTTCCAAATGTGACCTTCCAGGCGGGATTGTTGGTGGCTTCTTGTAAGGCATCTGTCAGGAGCTGGGGTCCTTCCTGCAGGGCATCCTTTTCCTCAAACTTCGAAGTTGGCCTCTTGACTAAAGAAAAATACAAACAAAAACATGCAAGATATATTAATTGTAGAAAATTGCAATCACGAAGGCTGTAAGGAAGATAGCCGTCTTGCTCTCCAACAAATATTGTACAGGAAACTATTTGGTATATATTTATAAAGTCTCCATATTCACCTTTGAGTTTGCGACGTGACTGGGTAGCTTTGCGGGGTCCTTTCGCTGACGTGTTGTTAGAAGCGCCCTGTTCGTCGCTTGTGTTGGAAGTCCCTGGTTGTGGGGCTTCAGCTGTGACTGTGGAAGAAACAAGAGGCACAAATTGACTGACAGGTAGGGTGTATAAAAAGCCTTCTTGGTATAAACTAGATAAATATTTCTACAGATTGGATAGGTAGCTTTTTCCAAGCTATTCTCGATACAAGCGGCTTGTATGGATGGTCAATTGATTTTGGCACGCGGGGCGCTTCTACGCCCCCCTCCCCAAGCCGCGACAAAATATCAGATCGGAGCGCAAAATATATCAGCAACAACATCAAAACAATCGAACTTATTCAACGGTACATTTTCATATAACGTTAGGAATAATCATGAGTCGTTAACTTACTGGTTTCTGGGTGTTCCTTCGACTTGTGTTTGTCAAACCATCGGGCGATTTTGTACTTTTTCCCGCATACTTCGCAAACGTATAATTTACTAGCTGCAGCGTTGGTCACCGCATCGCTTTGATCATCGCCGTCGGAGAGATCATCTTCCACGATATATTCTTCTGACTGTAATGTTTCTAAGTCCTCCTCAAAGTCACTGAAATCGAAATCGCTCCACACGTAATCATCATCGCCGGGTCGCGCCATGTCTGGACGTAAAAACAATGCAAGATCGCCAGAGCGCGCGCGTGGGCTGTATGCAAATCAGGGTAATTCGCACCTTGACGCGACATTGACTTTTCACACCCGTTAGGAGCATAGTACAATGGAGACTTGGCTCGTCCGCTCTCCTTCTATATAAAACCTCCTTGATTAACCTCATAGAACGCGATCATCTCAACGTTAAACAGGAAGAATGTGTCTTCCTCGCTGTAATCAGCTGGGTGCGTTATGACCTGGCGAATCGTGCCGATCAGTTGGCTTCTGTGTTGGAATATGTTCGTCTCCCGCTTGTGTCGTGGGAATTCCTCACCAAGAAAGTAGAGGCAGAGGAGTTAGTTTCAGGCCGGGAAGACACCAGGAAGTACCTAAATGAAGCTCGACAGTACCATGCGAGGCACTACCATGTGGACCTGAGGTTGTCCCAGGTGTTGAACCTGCGCACCTGTCCTCGGTTGTCTTTTGGACAAGCTGAATACATCTATGTTATTGGTATGCACCCCATCGTTGTCTGATATTACCAATGGCAGGAACATACTTTCAGGCCACAAAGATTCTAAACTTAGCAGAAAAAGTTGGGAAACTTTTAAGTCAAGCAAAACATGAGTCTGTAAGAAGACCTAATCACAGTGAAGAAAACCAACGTTAAAATAGTTAAGAAAACGTTAAAACGTTGTTTAATTTGGTTTTCTTTATTGTGATTAGGAGGTCATCTTACGGACCAATCTTTTGCTTTGTTTTATGTCATACTTCAGAATTTCAGTATTTTACATTTTTGAAATATGAATGTAAAAAATACAGTCTCAAAACCACAAGTGTGTCCAGGTTCTGAAATGTAGGTTATAAACGTGTCTATGATTTCAGGAGGAGAGACTGTTGGCAGGGAGACGATCCTGTCAGTGGAGAGGTACAGTCCACATCGTGACCTGTGGACAACGGTTTCCCACCTGTCCTCCCCGCGGAGAGGAGCGGGCGCGGCGGTCATCGACAAGCTGCTGTACGTGGTGGGAGGGTCTGATGGGCTGTGGGCTCTCAACCAGGTGGAGGTCAGCAGATTATTACTTTACTTTGCCAAGAAGGTTATATCTCCGCTGACGTTTATCTGTGTGTGGTGGTGTGGGCGGGATTGTGTGTGTGTTCGTATTTGTCTGTAAGTAAAGGTAAGCAAACCTCAGACTCAGAGGATAGAGCATGACACTTTTCCGTTAGCTAGTAGTGCAATGCAGCTATGCTATGGCTTACGTATTTAGCCAAGCACACCGGATCACCCCTACTCTTCTCTATAAGTGTGTTGGGTTCTTTTACATGCAGAGGTTTGATGCTTGCGGCTTACACCTGAAGCTCCCTCGTATATGGGGTCGCCGGCTTTACATCACCATCTGAAATGACGAGTGCAATCCCTTACAACATGTCCGAGCTGGGGCCAACCCTAGGTATTGCTAGGATCAACCTCCGGCCCACATTGTATGTGGGATGTATAAAATTAATTTATAGTCATCGTTTTCCAGGTGTTTAATCCTCAGACAGAAGAGTTCTCTCCTGCAGCAGACATGTTGGAGCGGCGCAGTAGTGTGGCAGTGCTGTCCTACAACAGCCGGCTCTACGCCTGTGGGGGGTACGACGGCAGCGCCAGTCTCAGGTCATGTGAGAGGTTTGATCCCAACTACAACGAATGGACCAAGATTGCAGGTGATTATTAATTTTGGTATTTGGTTAATTGTCGATAGCAGTGAATCTTAAAACATCAAAGCAGACATGTACTGTAAATGCAGAAATGTTCGTGGGGATTTAATTTCGCTGTAAGAATAAAATGGAGTGTTCATGGTGGTTTTGAGTTCACGTTTGAAACAATTAAGTAGCTACAGTCACACAATGGAGCGGCTTTTTGCGGCGGTTTTAAGTTTTCCTCAAGTTCATCCCCAAAAGTGCAAATATAGATCCACCACTGCAAACATTTATGCATTTACAGTATTTCCTACAGCAGCAGCATCGCACAGCATTCTGTTCAAAGGAAAAGTTTGGACAATTTCACTTCAGGCATACAATGTAAAACCTCATAGTCTAGCTGCCACTAAAAAGAGAGTCACTGCATAGCCCGTGATTCATGCCCAAAATATACAAAGTAGTCACACAAAAACAATGATAGCATAGGTATAGTGGAGTGTACATATGAGTTTTTACTTAAAAGTTTTCTTTCCAGAAATGACCAGTCGTCGCAGCATGGCAGGAATTGCTCCCCTGGGTGTGTACATATACATTGCAGGGGGTTATGATGGCACATCAGACCTAAATACAGTGGAGAAGTATAACACACAGGTTAGGCCTCCCTACTTTCACTTATTAGTTCTTGTAAACAACCTCTCTTGACTTCTTCAATATGAAGAAATGACAGTAGCACATTTGATACACTACATAATTTCATAATGTTTGTTGTAACTGAGAGTCCGGTTGACATAAATATCTGAATGATAACTTAGTAGAAAAGTCACCTTTTGAAAACTAGGATACATGTATATGATATTTGACATATAAAACACATCGACTTGGAAATCATTATATCTTGGTGATTTTATGAGTCGGTCCTCTTCAGGCAGACTACCTTCCCAAAATGACTTTTTCCCTGAGTCCCTTTGGGTGGTCATCTTGAGCATGTTTGACCGTGTCCTGACTTTGCCCTGTCCAGCTGAATGAATGGAGTCCTGTGGCCTCCATGCGGAGCCGGCGGTCCATGACTGGTCTGGCATCGCTGGACGGGAAACTGTACGTGGTGGGAGGCTGCGACAGAAGTGCATGGTGGGTACACTCATGCAGCAGTAAATCAGGGTTTAGGTTGAATTTGACAGATTTTCCAGACTCCAGACCAATCAAATTTCGCCTGTGGACCATCCTCCGTAGTTATATTCCCCTTCCAGTGGGAAGGGGGATATACTGTTTTTGCTTGCCTGTTCTTCTTCTTCTTCTTCTTCTTCCGGCATAAACCAAGTAGATGTGCGGTGGTAGGTCTACTAATGGCATTGCAGAAAGTTATATGTACCTTATGTTACAATGTACGGATGTTATATCTAAGATGTAGGTACCTTTAGAAAAGGTGAGTTCACCTGACAATAAATTATGCTAATAAGGACCTCATTTGCATAATTTATGCAGAAACTTGTATTTCCCCTACCGTAAAAGCTGCGGATGTTATATTTGAGATGTAGGTACCTTTAAGAAAGGTGAACACACCTGGTCATGAATTATGCTAATGAGGACCTCATTTACATAATTTATGCAGACAATTGTATTTCCCGTACCGTAAAAGCTGCGGATGTCATCTTTAAGATGTAGGTACCTTTAGGAAAGGTGATTGCACCTGGCCATAAATTATGCTAATGAGCACCTCATTTGCATAATTTATGCAGGAACTTGTATTTCCCTTACCGTCAAAGCTGCAGATGTCATATTTGAGATGTAGGTACCTTTAGGGAAGGTGAACACACCTGGCCATTAATTATGCTAATGAGGACCTCATTTGCATAATTTATGCATAAATTTGTATGTCCCTAACCATAAAAGCTGCGGATGTCATATTTGAGATGTAGGTACCTTTAGGAGAGGCGAACAAACCTGGCCATGAATTATGCTAATGAGGACCTCATTTGCATAATTTATGCATAAACTTGCATTTCCCTTACCGTAAAAGCTGCGGATGTTATGTTTAAGATGTAGGTACCTTAAGGAAAAGTGAATGCACCTGGCCATAGATTATGCTAATGAGGACCTCATTTGCATAATTTATGCAGGAACTTGTTTTTCCCTTACCGGTAAAGCTGCGGATGTCATATTTGAGATGAAGGTACCTTTAGGGAAGGTGAACACACCTGTCTATGAATTATGCTAATGAGGACTTAATTTGCATAATTTATGCAGAAACTAGTATTTCCCTCACCGTAAAAGCTGCAGATGTCATATTTGAGATGTAGGTACCTGTAGGAAAGGTGATCACACCTGGCCATGAATTATGCTAATAAGGACCTCATTTGTATAATTTATGCATAAACTTGTATTTCCATTAGGAAAGGTAGAAATGGTAGAACCCTCACCGTAAAAGCTGCGGATGTCATCTTGAAGATGTAGGTACATTTAGGAAAGGTGAAAGCACCTGGCCATAAATTATGCTAATGAGGACCTCATTTGCATGAATTATGCAGAAACTTCATAATACCCTTACAGTCAATGCTAAGGATGTCATATCTGAGATGTAGGTACCATTAGGAAAGGTCAGAAAACCTGGCCATAAATAATGCTAATGAGGGCCTCGTTTGCATAATTATTGCAGAAACTTCATGATACCCTCACAGTCAATGCTAAGGATGTCATATTTGAGGTGTAGGTAATGGGAGGGGAATATCCTGCATTTTCCCGAAAATGTTGCCATTCTAGTTACCGCTGGCTCTCCCATTGCGCTTACTTACCCGGTAACCCATCCACCATAGTTGTAACCACTGACCAGAGTTTCTTCTAAACCGGGAAACAGGGGCGGCGCGCCCTCTTGTTCCCGGCCTGCGCCCTCTTGTCAAAATGCCGATTGAACCCTGGTCGCACTTGGGCGATGTTCTTACTCTCCAACAACATGCTGCCGTACAACATGCAATCTTTCCCGAAAACGATCTTTCCTCCTTAAAAATATCCCAGCACCACCACAAAACAATGTATCAGATCATAAAACATGTTATAATTAGTCCAAAATATTCCTATTGCGGTAGATGCACCGTTTAGACGGTGCAAAACACGATCGAAATAACATTTTTCCAACCGAGGCGCCATCTTGTTTTGCTGTCAGCTACTCTCGCGAGACTTGATATGGCTTACATGCAAGGTCAGCTGACCTAGATAGCGAGACTTCCCGAGACTTCGTGACCTTTCACCCACAGCCGCCGGGAACTTGCACCGACAGCTTTAGAGAGATAACGAGCTGTTTTTGTTGACATTTGAGCATCTAAAGATATCATCCCACAGCATAAAACGGAAAAAGGCAAAGGAGTCTATCCATTGCAGAAATGAGATGACTTTTTTTCTGCCACAAATTGGATAAAGATGGCTAGATCGTGGCAATGTTTATATAATACTCTAATGTTTCAGCTGAGGGATTCGGGTGTCCCAAAAGCTGAAAAGGACCCCGCTGTACATATCAGCGTCGCGGACCTGCCGCTAATGAAGACCAGGCATGCCAGGTGCTTGTTCAGATCATGAAGGGACAGACATACTAGTATGCTTGCCACAATGCCAAAACTTCAATGGAAAAGCAGTATGAGCAAAAAAGGCCACCAGGGAGAAGTTAAAGTATTTCTTTTTTTTTAATTTTTTTTTCATGGTCTAAAATTTAATGTGATTTGTGTTGGACTCAAACTTAACAAAAATCTAATTTTATATTTATTGGTTTCCTTTCAAAAAAATTGATTTTGCAGTGGAAAAATTTTTTTTCACAATTTTAATCTGGAATTATTTTTTCTTCTATTTTGAACAACTAACCTTGAACTAACTCTACGATTTTTGAAGTTTCATGAGCTAAAATTTCTCTCTCAGATAGCCTCAGAATGTCCCATTTAAGCTGCAATTTTTCAAAGGCTTCACACCGTGGAAGGGGGGGCACCCCCCCTTCCACACCATCCCCCCCTCGGTCGCTTCGCTCCCTCGACACAGTGTGCTCCCTCTTGTCATTATTTTCTAGAAAAACCCCTGACTGACCAACCTTTGCACTTGCATAAACCATGGAAGCAAGCAAAAACGGATAGGAGCAGTAACTACTGAAGCTAACGAAGTACCCAGGCTAGTGAAAAGGGAGAGGCAGCGGTAACTACGGAGGATGCTGCCCAGGCTAAGTCAGATTTTGGTTGCATGGCTAATCAAAGGTTTATCATATGATGCTGACCCTATCACCTGTAGCAGAGGCGGCAGCACGAAATTTCGTATGGGGGGGCGAAATAATTTAGATGAAATATTCACTATGATGAGCGCCGAAGACGCGAGGCGTGGCGCGACAATACTAGGGGGGTCCAGGGGTATGCTCTCCAAGAAAATTTTGAAATCTAGAACCTCTGAAATGCTATTTCCTGCATTCTGATCATGAGGGGGAACTTTTGCTGGAAGAATAAGCCAAGTTTAATCACATCTCTATTTGTAAAAAGTAATACAGAAGGGTTTCAGCTTGATTTTGGGGGAAGGCGCCCTCCTGACATATTATATCGCCAGAGGCACGACATGCCCCCACGGGAAAATAAAAAATTCTTGACCCTTTGAAATGCCCCAACGTATTTTTCAGGGGGGCAGCCTGTGCCGCCGCCACTATGTGTAGTGTAGTGTTCTGTATGTATCCTATCATCTTATATTACATTGTGTAATCATGTTGTTGCCTGGCGTGCTGTATTCCAGTTTACCTGATGTGGAGATGTATGACCAGTCCGTGGACGTGTGGACCTCGGTGGCCGCCATGTGTGTCCCACGCAGCGGTGTGGGCGTGGCGGTGTTAGGACAGACACTTTACGCCCTGGGAGGGTACGACGGAAACGACTACCACAACAGTGTGGAGGTGTACGACCACGTTACCGACAAATGGGAGATCTCTTCCTACATGGCGATAGGAAGGAGACGTTTTGGATGTTGTTCTTGACTACAAGTGGATAAGGAACTTGCATCTGTCAGAATTCCCATGAAAACTGACACTGTGACGCTACAATACACACAAATGCACAAGACATTTCAATTTTTATAACTTTAACCCATAACAACATGCCAAGTAAGATTTATTCATACGACATGTTGACTTGTGTATACTGTACCAAAAAGCCTTTTCTTGTTTTTTCTTGTACAAAAAAAATCTTTCAGCAGGCATGTTATTCTGTATACAAGAATCCTTGTTTTGAAAGATTTAAGAAACCCATATTTTTCTTGGGCAAAGAATTTTGTTCTTACAGCTAATGGGCCAATACTTAAGAAATGTTGTTCTTGGTGTCATAATTTATTTCTAACACTTGCATGGTAAATACTGAATTTCTTACACCTAGAATGACATTCTTGTACTAAGATTGAGATTTACCACATTTGTGGAAGGATTGACATAACAGGACTGGTGACTATCAACTTTTCAAGATGTCAACCCAGACCAGACCTAGAATGAGTTTTTGATTTTCATACACCTACATGTAGAATGAGTTTCTTGTACAGTATAATCCGCTTAACTGCACAACCCATTTGTCATCGTTTTTGGTGCAATTATCCGGCTGGTGCAATTATGCGAAATGCCCAGCTGGACCGCACCATCATGGGCGAGGGGGTGTATTGTTAGTCAGAAACACTAGCACAAAGAAAACAGACGAAAGTATTCAGTTATTAACTTTATTTATTGACCCTTTGCTGAAAATAAAAAATGACTACCTGTTTTGATTTTGCATTCTTTCATTTCTCCATGCGATCCGCCGCATTACAACACAGTAATGTTACAGGGGACACATTCTGAAACATCGTCATGGGATAACAGTTTCTGTGTTACATTACGTAGAGTACAATTGTCGATTTACGTAAACCATGTACAGCCATGAAACTAGGAATTGAAACTAAAACTTGGTTACTGATTACGGGTGAGCCCAGAGCAGTGCCCCCCCCCCTCATGTCTTGACAAATTTGACTGCCGACACCATGGTAGTGAATTGCACAATGTATCCAGTGCAGTGGGTAGATATGGTTAGATGAATTAGATCAGTGACAGATCATTCTCCTTATAGCAGAGCCGAACACGCGTATACCTCGTTCCGGTGAATGCAGGAAGTTTCTACGACGCGGATTCAGCTCTGCCACTTAAGAATGTGACAGATGATCACGTCAGCACTGCACTGCCAAAATTAAAGCCACTGCTATGTCCGCCTATGCGTCTGTAGACCTTGCCGAGTCGCTGTGTGGTTTCCGACTAGATGTACTTAAAGACGCCGGTCTTTTATTATTGCAGCAATATGTGACAATAGCACTGCCGCGAACCTCAAACCACCGACAACACCCCATGTCATCCTTAACGCGAAATCAAATCCTTGCGCACTTGAATGCATTCACAGTAATAAGACAGTGTACAGGTTGAGTACTCTCCAAGCAGAGGTAAGATCCGGGGTATTTTCGACGTACTTTCGCGGTATTTCATATGTCTTTCTACTTTTCCGTTTTTAATTGGGTCTCCCTCCTCTAAGAGCCAACTAAAAACGGAAAAGTAGGAAGACGTATAAAATACCGCGAAAATACCCCGGATCTTACCTCTGCTTGAACCTCCTTGGTACAGCATGCTGTCTGCCAAATGCAAAGCGTAATGCCGCCTTTGGTACATGTAGGCGTGCGTCTCTTAAAGGCATCCAGAGCATTCTATGAGGCTTTAAAAAATTCAAAGTTCTAGTCATTCCTACACATAGTAAGTTTCAATAACACTATACCATTACATATTGACATTAAATGAGCAAAGATACGATGTCGTTGTGTGGTGAGAACTGATACAAAATCCAAGCCCTAGTAGACTATTCCTGACTGTTTATCACAATTAGCGGTTCGACCAATGAGAGAGTGACTGCATGTCCGTCAAATATTTGCATTCTTATGTTTTAATTTTGCATTTCTACGGTTTGACGGAGGTGGGCGGGGCTATGGTATCGGTCTATTTACACTAGGCGCGTGAAACTAAAAGATCATCATGTAGCTTATTTTTGTGCCGCTTTTGAGCACTTTTGATAAGAAATCCTCACGCAAATGTGGTAAACAGTGGCCTAAAATGTCCATTTCATAAAGATTACAGCAACTATAATATTTCTAGTTTTCAAGCCTCATAAAATGCTATGGGTGCCTTTAATGTCCGACACACCCCGTGACCCGCCCGGGACCTCCCATACGATTCCGATCAACGTAACTGTCAATGGAGACCGCCTTCTTTTGTTATTCAAAACAGTTTTAAACATATTGGCGGTATTGCGCCTTTACACCGGCGGGTATCGGCTCATTTGTACAGCGTTTGCCAATTTTTAGCGCACCTTTTTAGTCAACTTAGCGAGGACTTAAGAAAAAATTTTGGTGCAGTTATCCGGCATTGGTGACAATGCGCGGTGCAGATATGCGGAGTCACTAACGATGCAGTGAATTGGAACCGGTTTGGGATTCGGTGCAATGTGTGTTTATCTGGGGTGCAATTAAGTTGCTTCGTCTGTACAATAAATCTTCATTTATTCGTCCATCTATTCAATAGAACACAAGCGCTTAAGCTTTATCTTAATATTTATGTACGGCATAAAAACCGGTCGGCTCGCATCATTTTCAGGGGGATTGGTCATGAATTCTTAAGGGTTCCAGTTAAGTTTGAAATATACTTTAGGTAGGGCCGCATTCTTAAGAAGTAGATGTTTTAAGATTGTTGAACTGTACATTTTTCACTTGACAACATTTATATATATATAAGATACACTCCTAGCCTGTACGTTTGGGACCACATTGTAGACACTGCATGTACAACTGTATATACAAATACTTTGCGTTTGAGGACGCATCTAGTAACAGCGACGCCGAATGTTTGATGGTCTAGGATACTTCTTGGTTAAATACCTACAAGGTCCCAACGTGCTGCAGGCTGTTCAAAGGTACAAATATTTCATCAACTTCTTTCTTATTATCATTATCATCATCTAGGTGACACGAAAGTCAACGACCCCCTATCCTTTTTTCTCCCAATCATGGCCTCCACTTTAGGTGTTTTATAAAAGGTCTTCTAATCTGATTGTGGTGTAGGTAGGTTGCAAATGGTTTCCCTCCTCGTGCATGGCAGTGCTTTGGCGTCAACAAGAGAACAATTGACTATAATACCTCGTTTGCTCCGCCTCGTTTTCACAGATAACTTGCTCCATTGTGACGTTGTAAATTTTGTTTCATTTTACGAACACTAACGTATTTGCTGAACAGACCTTTTGATTTTTTTGCCACGCAACCGCCAGGTTGCATGGCATTGTACTGGGTTTCACATGTCCTTCCTTCCGCCCGTCCGTCCTTCCTTCCGTCCACGCTTCGTTTTCGTCCGACCTGCAGCTCGCCAGGGGGCGCTTTACGCAATGCCTCACGCAAGGCCTTGCACCATGCTGCCATGCTACTAGTTGGTAAATATATATGAAATGGCTATATTACATCTTTAATACAAAATTACACAAAAGCTGGCGTGCTCTTCATCTTTCTTTCTTTTTCTTTTGCATGATTTATTCAGGAACTTGTATTTCCCTTACGATAAATGCTACAGATGTCATATTTGATTTGTAGGTACCTTTAGAAAAGGTGAATACACCTGCATATAGATTATGCTAATACATGATATATGCAGAAACGTGTAATTCCATTATGGTAAATGCGACGGATTTCATTTTTGAAGTATAGGTACCTTTAAGAAAGGTGAGTACGCCTGGCTATAAGTTATGCTAATGAGGAGCTCATTTTCATAATTCATCAGAAACTTGTATTAACTTAAGGTAAATACTACGGATGTAATATTTGATGTATAGGTACTGTATAGGTAGGGGGTAAGTAAGTATATACAAGTCATTACACGTGCAACCACCATTTAATCCTCACTTTTATCAAATGGTTGCGTGGCCAGCTTTTTTAAAAAGCTTTCTTGTTTATACAGGTTCAAGAAGGATCTTCATGGTGTCGGAAGTGAGATTGAACATGTAAACCAAACGCGTCCTCAGCCTTACGACTTCTTAGATCCAAGGCTCATTTCGAACGCCATTAGCATCTAGAAAATCAGATTGTGTGTTTCCAGTGAGCTCATTCTGGGTGAAATGTGGAAAATAGGGAATTTTAGGTTCGATAGATAGATTTGCTCATTTTTCAGGCGAAAAGGGATTTTATGTCTCCCTCGAAGAAACATTATGTCTAGCATAGACTAAAACAATAAGGTAAGGTTTGGCAGAAATGTCATAAGTTTTAGGTATGTTTTATTGTGCTTTTCATCCTCCAGCCATAGCTCTGTACATCTCTTCCAAAGAAGTGCAAGAGACAGCCGAAGCAAGCGCAGAGACATGCTAGAAACTAACTGGACTCTTTTCTTTGTATACATGTATTGACCTTTGTGACAAGTGTAAGAACAATGGGTGAAGTCATATTCAAGAGGTCAGGTGAGGTTATGTAGTCCAGTGCACTTAGATCTAAGCAAAGCAGAGTGCTCAACCTTGATTTTTGCTGAATTGTGATTGGTTAAGCCACCTAGGACACTTTGCACCTGGCCTATAAAAGGTAGAACTTGACCATTGAGAAAACCACACACAAGGCGAAACTAGTCGGTGTTGACTGGAATAAAATTCTAAACGGGAACTTTTCTTTAGATGGGGGGGGGGGGCGATAGCCACACTGTAGGGCACGTATTAATAATAAAGACACCCGCGTACCCACAAAGCCATATTGATATAATGCTCATACTTGTATACAGAAATATGTACATAGGTATAGGCGCTCATATATAAATCATCTAACACCCGGCGTATTGAACCATACAGCAGTGTCAATATCTTGGATGACACCTGCAGCGAATGTGGCGTCCGATGGTATCTCTATCAGGTGAAAGACAAGAAGTCCAAGATAACCATGATATGGAACCGTATGCCACCACCCCTTTAGACCAAATTGGCGATTGCTAAGATCGTTTGCGTCGCCCACTCACTGTTTTTTCGGTGGCTACAGGAACCCACCATGTCTTATGGCACCAAATACAGGACCTCAGTGTGGGGTCATTAACATATATTATCATATAGGTAGATATCATTGACCAATCAGAAGGTTCCATTTGCGGGTCTGTAATCTTCATACAGACCCGAAAAGCGGGTCTGTAAACTTCGTATGGACCCGCGGGTCTGTAAACTTCGTACGGACCCGGTGTTCGAACGTTACCATCAAATGACAGGGGGTTTGTTTTTATATTTCATGTTAGGACAAATACTACACAAATCAAATACAACACAGAGTACTACTAACTACTATATGGACACTGGCTATATGATAATAACGTTAATGACCCGCTTTCCTTCGGTCTATACGGTGTGATAAGGCATGTCGTTCCTATAACCACCTCATAGGAACGACCATGGCTTATCACACCGTATAGACCGAAGGAAAGCGGGTCATAAACCCTATATTATCACATAGCCAGATGGCTTCGACCAATCAGAAGCCTCCATTGTCCATGTGTTAATCGCCATAACACACCCGTGATCATCATTCCTCCCATTATGCAGCGGATAACACACCCGTGATCATCATTCCTCCCATTATGTAGAGGGTGACGTTATATTTTTGTTAACAATCGTATAATGTTTATTTGTTCCCAAAAATGCTTACTATCTTAATGGAATAAATCAAATCTTTTGTAAGTACATGACAAAATCGAATAAACCATTTCAAAACAAGTCAAATCTAAACGGGCGGAACTGTAAGTGGAGCCGCCCACAGCATTGTCAGAAGGACACCCAACAGGGAGGACTGATGATAATAGATAATAGATTTGAAAAAGATTCGGCATGCCAATATTGCAATGTTATTAAGAATTATCTGCGGAAATGTTTTCTTTCAAAATTAAATCTATCATCTTCTGTTCAAATAGGACAAATGTACATTCTGAAATGCATTCTTGATAGTGTAAGAGTATATGCATCATACAGGAATTGTCTAATTGATGATCTTGCCTTAGCACTCTAAGGCCACAGTATCGCCTTTGTTTCTCCGAAATTGTATTTTGCAAAGTTTTGCAGCTAGTCAGGGATTATAGCTAATGTTTTACATCGTACTCAAGAATCAGCTTTTCTATTTCTTAAAACTATTCTTTGACGATTTATGTCAGGCAATAAGCTATAAGTCTGTGTAGTCTTTTCACATCTCAGATACCCCAATGACAGTCTGCATTTTACTTTTAAAAGATAACATTGTTCTTCACCAGACATGCTTCAAGCTATGTTAGACTAGTCTCCTCTGTTTTGATTACCCCTTTTCTTTTGCCCTCTATTGCACTCGTTCGTTGTTCTGGTCTACCGCATGGGCAGCATCTTAATAGAGCTTCTCGTGTGTAAACATGGAAATTCTCTCCAAGCAGAGCGTAAAGGAACGGGTTGACAGTTGAATTTGCCGATGACAGTGTAGCGACCAAGAAATAAACAGCTTCGGGTATTGCCTCCGGATTGAAGATGAGGACAATGTTCCGGACATGTATAGGCAGCCAGGAGAGCATGAAGATGATGACAACCACCGTGACCATTCTCGTTACTCTTATCCGAGACTGTCTCGTCGCCTCACCAAGTTGGGGAAATATTCCTTTCTGTCGTATTTTCTTGATAAGGCAAATATATAATGGTGTGATGATCAGTAAAGGTATGGCAAACCATGCCAGAAAGCGCCACGTGTGTGTCATTGTTTTAAACTGCGCATAGTCCATCCCTTCTGGCGGTTCAAGCTGGCAGCTAACCCAGAAAACACCACTACCATCTCGTGATATCCTGGTGGTAGAGAACACAGCAAACGGCAGACTAGGAAGAATTGCTGCAAACCAGATCACTCCACTGACAAGCCAAGTCTTCTTTAATGACTGACGCTGCACGTGACCGAGAGGGTCCACAACAGCCCGGTATCTTTCGATGCTCATGGCCGTCAGGAACAGGGTGCTGGAGTTCACGCTAAGGTCGCTCACAGCCACTATGACGTTACACATCACTCTTCCGTAGATCCATCCATGAACGAACATCTGGTAGGAGTCCCAGAACGGGAGGAACAGGCTGCAGTAGATGAAGTCAGCGATCGCCAGGTTCAGCACTAAAATGTTGGGAACCGTTCTCATCTTGCGATTCCTTGCTATTATCCATACGACTATCGCATTAGCAACGGCACCTATTAAAGCTAGTAAGAGTTCAAAAGACGAGAAGAGGA
The DNA here is from genome assembly GCA_035149815.1 of Branchiostoma lanceolatum. NCBI lineage: Eukaryota > Metazoa > Chordata > Leptocardii > Amphioxiformes > Branchiostomatidae > Branchiostoma > Branchiostoma lanceolatum. The sequence continues at coordinate 18,140,318 of CM068878.1, read as the reverse complement.
TGCGACTGGTGGAGGCGGACCGCTGCCATACGGATGTGTTGTTCATATTTGTCTTGATGTCGAAAGACGTGCCATTGGAAAAGTCAATATAAAACGATTTGATGCCATCTGATGCAGCTAACGTGGCCATTATGTCTCAGCAGGTTTGTTACTAAGAAGAAATATACAGTAACATGATATTTATTTAGTCACTATAAAATCAGTAGATGTACTGGTATTAACAATGCATATATTTTAAAGTAGCAAAAATATCTAAAAATGCTTTCTGAACAGCATCATATTTTAAACCCTATACAGAATCACTTTCTTAGGACTAGACCTGCAGATGTTGAATGCCTCGATTAGACTGCCATGTATATCTCAGCGCAATCAGTATTGGATTATCTTGGAAAGAAATAAAATGCTGTCTTACATAAAATCATATCGTCATGGAGAATCGCCTGTAGAGATCAATATTGTTAATCAACGGACCTGAAAATAATGTCCTACTGCAAGATCAGCTTTTCTAAAATCTAAAATTATAGTACAGTGCGCAAATTTTAGCCTGTCTAAATTACATAAATGTACCTTAAGGGTGCTCTATCTTTGAAACGCAGGTTATAGGTACCTAGACGTTCCTATCCAGTAATGACTGACGCTGGATATCAACAAAGACATTATGCAATCTGCTCGATGGGAACTATACACGCCTGCTTCAAGCAGCCCTCGACATTTTCTGGAGGAGCCACACAGCAAATAGTCAACTTTATGGTGACCTGCTACGGGTCTCAATGGTCCTTTGCCACCATAAAATGACTATGGAAACCGGATGAGAATCGTAGGCAAAAAGGAAGATGCTACCATGTGCCATATAGCTGAGAGTTTAGGATAACATTTCATGTCACACATTGAAACTCAGACTTACCACCAAAGGAAGATGCCGGTACCTCACAACGCAAGTGAAATTGCGAATGAAATACATTATATTGCCTCATATATAGACTCGAGCCACATAGAATATTCAATGTAAAAACAGCTCCTGATGTAATTCTAACCTAATGGCTGGTCGATCGTCATTGAGTCACAAGCTTTTTCAGACATGGCCTCGATAACTCGCAAACTCCATTATGAATCAAAATGGAAGAATAAGTGCATTACCATCATTGCACTAGAATTTGACCTTGCAGTTTTAGAGCTACCAATATAGTCTGTGGTACCAAGCTCACATGTGGTTCCATTGCTTGACTTCATTTCGGATAAACACCAAGGTAATGAAAATTCTAGGACTTTAAAGTCCCCTAAACAAGCAAGCGATTTCATAATGTCATGTATTTTGTTCAAGTAATACGATAAATTCCTTTCTTACAATTATATTTGTGGACTTCGTCTGACATTATCTACAAGTACTAGTAGTGTATGCATATGATACTATAGTCATTGCCGTTGAAATGTTTCTCATTTTGCCAAAATGTCCAAAATACGAAGGGGGTTGAATAATTTTGCAGGCTACTATGCATTGTTGTCTGTACGAGGTTTTTCATGCATTAGATGTTAGTAATCATTAATTTGTTTGCAATCTAGCCGACCCAGTGCGTTGACTTTGCAGCTACATTGGTATCAATTGGGTGTGATCGCGAGACTTATGAAATATTTTGTGTGACCTATTAGCGCAGAGAGATCGAAAAGGCCATTAACCCTCATCCAACCGTATGGGGTCCTCAGGCGTGTTTTAATGTGTGCCAAATCAACGTGTTTCGTCGGAGAAAAAAATCTTTCAATTAGTTTGTTTGTGTACTTGTCTTGCAACTTTTGAGAAATTTTTACCGGGATTGGTCGATTTTGGAGGGAGTTTGCGTGACACGCAAACGGATTTTCCATTGTTTATTACGTATTATTACATAGCGAGATGGCGTCGACCAATCAGAAGCCTCCATTGCCCATGTGTTATGACACTGTGAACACACCCGTTCGACCGTTCCATTATGTAGAGAGGGAGGTTATCTTTTTGTTAACATTCGTATAATGTTTATTTGTTCACAAAAATGTTTACTATATTTGAATAAATCAAACCTTTTGCAAGCATATGACAAAATAGAACAAACCTTTTCAGTACAAGTCAAATCTAAACGGGCGGAAAGAAAATAGTGTTCAGCCCACAGCATTGACCAATCAGAAGGACACCCAGCAGGGAGGAATAATAATGATGATAGATAATAGAATTGAAAAAGATTTGACATGCCAAGATTGCAATGTTATCAAACAGTATCTGTGGAAATTTTGGTTTTCAAAATGAAATCTATCATCTTCTGTTCAAAAAGGACAAATGTAAATTCTGAAATGCATTCTTAATAGTATAAGGGATCTATGCGTCATACAGGACTTGTCTACTCCTATATGGGTCAGTTCGGATAGGTTATATGATAATAACGTTAATGACCCGCCTCTTCTTCGGTGTATATGGTGCCATAACGCCTGGCTATAACCACCTCATAAAACCGGTGGTTATGGCACATGGGAAGGCGTTATGACACCATATACACCGAGGAATAGGCGGGTCATTAACCCTTAATCATGAAAGAAAGTCCTGTCAAATAACCGAAATTTGTTATTAGTCCTATTATAGCAACAATTGATTGTTGCGTAGAAAAGTATGATACCGACTTATTCAGAATAAATGTATCTTTTTGGTAAAAAATGTGATTTTTACTCATTTTGCATAAATTATGATAATAGTAGAAACGAGTATTAATTCTTTTGCACTTAAAGCATGTCAGAGTATCCTTAATAGATAAATTGAACAATATATCAACAGAAATCACAAAAATAACCAACAGAAAATATCTTTGTGGAGAAAATTTACATGGGTGTAATTATGTGTGTGATTATGTGGCAGATTATTATGCATAATTAGATAACATATAATTCATTTTCACATAAATTCTAATCTTCCTTATTCGATAACATTCTTATGCTATCAGATTGCTTTTGGAAACGGTATCATTGTTAAGTAAATTGATAGGGCACTGAAACTGTTGAAATAAGGGGAGTATTGTAGATTTTAAAGCAAAATGCGCGTTCTCCTCATTTCTGCATACATTATGATAATGAGCATTAACTATTCACACCAGTTTGTCAAAATATCCTCCATAGATTATTAAAACAGTACATGTAAAAGAATACAAAAAGATCCGCCTGAAATATATTTAAGGGGCAAAACAAATTGGGGTCCGTTTGTACCCCATACGGCCAGATTCGTCCCAAAAATGTGTCGGTCGGATGAGTGTTAATGCATATCGACCATCCATAATGCATAGTTTTGATGGCGTCCTTCTTAGATATTAGCAATAAAAGGATGTATCTTTTGAAGGTTTATGGTTCAAATAATGTAAATGTGCTTTTCACATTCAGTTGACAAAATATTTACGTAGCCCGGGACCTCAACTTCCCCCCTACTTTGCCCCTGAAGGGCCTATTTGGGGGTACCGAAATGTGTATGTAGATGCTTATGTCAACACATTTTTGTTAATAAGAGAAAAGGAGTGCGTAAATAGAAATGGAATATGTCATGGTTTTCTTCTTGCATTTCATTTATGTCACTTAATATGTTTATTTTTTTACGCATGAATCCAATAAAGTTCATTGTTATTTTCATTGTTACGGAAATGTAGATCACGGCTAGATACTAGTCTCTACCAGACTATTAACCGCGTCGGAAATAGAGAGAACATTTGCCGGGGGACTTTGGTCATGGAGGATAACATTCCCATCCACAGTTTGACTCTCTCTCCGTAACCGACTCCCTTCATACAATTGACTCTATTTGGCCAATTTCTACTATTTTCCCAGCGACCCGCGGAGACTGGTAGAGGCTAGCTAGATACTCAGGCGCCACACTCCCTTCTGGAGCATGCGGGTCTAAATGACTGAGTGATTGATTGATTGAATGAGTGTGTGAATGAGTAAGTGACACAGAGTGAGCGATTGAGTGACACTGAGTGAGTGAGCGAGTGACACCGAGTGAGTGAGTTAAGTGCACGAGTTGCAACCTCATTCCACTAACACTGCGATGGCACTGCGAGCTAAGATGTAACACAATTGCAGATCACTCATTGGATTTCATAGATAAGAAAATGGTCTTTCGTTCGTCTTGCAGGTGAGCACGCTCTGTCAAACAATGTGGACAATCAAGACCTTTCTCTGCTTAATCAAAGCATTTACCATGCCCGTAGCTAGGATTTTGATTGGGGTGGGTTCTTTTTAATGTTTGAGGGACCAGCGAGCGTCGTAGGCGCGAGACGAGCGCCGCAGGCGCGAGCTTCCTAGGGGGGTCCAGGGGTATCCCCCCCCCGGAAAATCTTAAAAATTGAACCTTCTGATAGGGCATTTCCTGTGTTTTTGAGAGAATTTTAAAGAAAGTAATCAGAGACAAAGTTAGCAGTTTTTCTGGGATTTCATCTCCGCTGGTGATACAAATAAGTCCACCTTGAAAAAAAAAAACCCCTGGACTTTAAAAAGTGGCCCTCGAGCGTTTCGTAGTCTAAGAATTGAACCTTCTGAAAATGCATTTCCTGTGTTTTTGAGAGAATTTCAGCGGAAAGATCAGAGACAAAGTTTTTTCTAGGATTCTAACCTCTGTGACGTTGCTGGTGACACAAATAAGTCTGCATTGAAAAAAATCTTGAACATTAAAAAGTGGACCTTCAAGCCGGTGAAAGTGGACCTTCAAGGGGGGGGGGGGGGGGGTCCAATGCCAATAGTACCAATGCCGATCGGCGATAAGTGACTAGAGGAATGTTATCAAGGGTATCAAATTGAAAGACAGCAATGACCTACCTCAGTCAGCTTGTCGTAGAAAATCTTGTCGATTGCAGCCGACACCTCTGCCCTCTCTGCGGTGTACGGGCTGTGATGTAAAGGGACATCCTTGTTGTTCTTGTTTTGCAGGTATATGATGTAGGTCATGTCACCGGAGCGTAGACATATCAAGATCACAAAATTCCAATACATAACAATAACTTCATATTGCATCTGCGGATAGGCTTGCTAATCGGCTACCCTTGAACCTCATCTAGACAGGGCTTTTTTGGGGATTCCTGGGACTTGGGTGGGTGGTCATTCGGCGCCCCTCATAACTTCCAAGCGGTAGAGTGTATGCGCATGGTCACCAAATTTGCAGGGGGTGATATATATGTATATACTTATTCCCGGTGTCGGGGTCCAGTTTCAGGACTTACAGAGTATTATCATAAAAGCCTCCATTCCGATTGTATATACAACCATGACGTAATAGGCATGGGCTAACGCAGATGAATATGAAACGTGTTCATTATAATGGTCAGCGAATAATGCACATTTGTAGGAATGAGGATTTGAATGCACTCTAGGTATAAAAGAAAGAAGACACATACAAATGATAACAAACGCATATCAACTTTTTTCAGCAAATTAGTTCTTTTTCTTTTGTTACACATGGTTTTAAGATATATGTTTATTTTACCCAGACAAAATAGACTTAAATCAGTTCAGTTACAGATCAGTAGTGGCTGCTGAAGATTTACTGCAACACCAAATGCTGAGTGTCCCCAGCATTGATGATGTAAAACATTGCATCTCGTAGTTCAACTTGGATATCTCACAGTTTATATTGTCATTCAGAAACTGAAAACAAGCTATTGTGTTGAAAGGAGGCAAAACCTGATATGCATTCTGCACAAAGCCTGAGTTTGAGGACCAAACAGCCAGCATCAAAAACTTGTCTTCAAACAATGAATAGTTGACAATCATCTGCCATTCCTTCCAACTACTCACACGTCCAACAGTACATATTCTTCAAAATAATTTCATGATGTCATTTAGCCAGCAATTCACGAATGAAATACAACTGAAATTTTGTCTTCTCAACATGTACATAACAAAATACATCTTAAAAAATGAGAATCGACCATTGTCAGCCTGGTATATACAAGTACATGAGGCAACTCTCTGTAGGTATGTAACATGCAACATCATACAAAAGTAAGCTATGCAATTATTCTACTACTACTGGTCAGATAAATACATTATAAGTTTGTGATAAACAAAACATACAGTCATGTAAGTCAGACTACCCCACAGAAATCCTTGCCGGTCTTATTATTACATGGACAGTGCCCCAAACCATATCATATTCATATTTGACCATATTGCATGCACATGGTGCCATTCCAATCCAGGCCTATCAACTACAAATGTACAAAGAAGGCACTTCTACTGCCCAGTGTCCTGCCATCAGCACCCACGTTATGAGGATGAAGTCCTTCTCAGGTATATTCACAGGAGCCCATATGCAAATCCAGGAAAACATGGATACTATTGCATTCATTTCAATTCACCAGGGGTCATTTCATATTAGTTTGTATTTGTATTAAATAAAAAAGTGCCTTACATTGATACACATATACAAAATGTAATAACACTGTTTCATGTTTGAAGTTTGTTATTCAATATGCAGTCACACTTGTAAGACAAACTTTGCACAAAAGAATTTGCATCCATATGAAAAGTCCAACCCCTCAAACATGACATCCCTACCTGGAACATTGGAATTCCAACTGGGTAACTTCCCATGCAGTGTTTGGTGTGTGTAGAAGACTGAAGTTAGTATGTGAGCAAAATACATCAAGAATCTCATATCTTACATAAATGCAACCTAAACCTTCAGAAACTTACAAGTGAACCTGTACAAATGTCGTGCTAGGGCACACAACTCATGCCTGGAGTAATAAGACTATGGGAAATATGACAATGAAATAATAACTAACACTGTTACTTATACTGTGACAATTTCCTTTAACTTTCAACTATGTAATCATACTACGGTATTTCTTCACAAATTATACAAATGAGATAAATGCATGAATATGTTCTATATTTGCCCCATTTGTAACACCAGTTTACTGGTTAAGCCACTTTCATTGAGCACAACACTCCTGAGTGTTCAAAGTTGCCAAATCAGTTTTTGGTCATAAATATGCAATCCAATACAGTTCCTCATGGCACATAGGCATCCGTCACTATTACATCCTACACCAGTGTGCATTCATGAACTTACTGGTGATATCTTACATTTGTAACTGGTAGGATTGAAACTGAATATAATCTTTATATACTCTTCTCTGCATTTTACTTTTCTAAATGCCACATGCATCAATAAAGAGATAGACATCCAACAAAATGAGCTTCTTCCATCCACACAACTCATCTTCTCTTGCCCTAGTTTTGTCTTTGCTCATTGTCTATTGTGCACCAGACAAGTAGAGTAAATTCTGTGACCCTTGACCTCACCATGACCTTGACCTGACCCAGGCGACTGGGTTAACAGGAAAGTCACAAGTAAGACTCTATGTCATAAAACTTTGCAACATGCTTGGTTAACTTCTGAGGGTGTGGATCCTTGGAAGACTTGAAAGTAAATTTTCTGTTCTTGAGGTCACTCAAGTCTGGAGAACTAATCCTTCTGGACCTGCCCTCAAAGTCTATGTCTACTACCTCCAGGTTTCTGCCACCAGACAAACTGTCTAACGTTAAATTGGGCGTGCTGTTCCGTAGTCGCTCGCGCTCGATCCAACCCTGGAGACTCAACTCTCGCGAGGCACACTGAGGCTTCAGTCTCTCCAGCGCTGACACTTTCTTTTCATTGTCTCTCTTGGAATCAGCCGAAAGAAGTGAATTCAGACTTCTGTACTCAGGAAAATCTTTACCTCCGCCGAGAGTGTGTCTTCGTCTTACAGACTTTCTCTGCCTTCCTCCTTTTATGTCTTCTGTCTCCTTGCTCTTCAATTTCTTTCTATACCTGCGCGCCTCTTCAGCGTTCCTTGCGATCATCTCTTGTTCTGACTTAGTAGGAGGGTCAGCAATATTCCCTTGGCATTCAATCAAGCCTTTACTGCTAGAAGTTGTCCTACTGTGAGAAATGACAGTGTTCTGCCTGGATGATCTCCTTACAGATACCTCCACATTTCCCCTTCTATGTTCGTGGTGCTGCTGTGGCAAACTGGTGGTCTTTCCGTCTGTCCTGTCATACAGTTTATTTGGCACCTGTGTTTTCACATGCTGCATACATGTACTTGGATCACTGTCTTTCTTCAAACTGGGGAAATCATAATCGGGGTCGAGTAACTTCTTTAAGTGATCATCAAAGTTCCCAGCAAAGTCCAGCTCCAGGTTACTGTCCAAGTCTGAGTCTTGGTGAGACAGACTGTCAGAAGCGTTGTTGCTCCTTTGTCGTTTTTCCTCTCTGGTGTTGAGGGTGTCTGCGAAAGAACTGCTGGTAGATCGCTTGGACTCTAACGTGGCAAAGTTACTAGAAGAGGTGGTTGAGTAATCGGAAGTGACTGAAGCCACGTCTGCCTTTGGATGATTCCCATCTAACCTGGCAGGAATCCGGGAGAGAGACTTCTCCACCCCGTCATCCAACTCGTCCTGCTTCTGCGACAATTCTGCAATCTCTTTTGTGACATCGGACAACTTGATGACAATCTGTCTCTGCTGTGCACTGCGAGACAGGATGTCGTTCACAACCTCCTTCCCTCCCTCCTCATTCTCCAAGTCCTTTATCGCCTGTCTGTGCTGGCGCTCGATGTACTCCTTGTCTGGGATCACCTTGTGTCTCTTGTAGTTCTCCTTCATTTGTCGAGCTCTGGTCTCCAGGTCGTATCTACTGTAGTAATGTTGACTGAGGGAAAAGGTGGCACGTGATGTAGACCTGCCCGTCAGGGGTCGGCGTGTGACAACAGAATCCTTCCAGTGTGCCGGAGAACTGGTGTCTCTGGTGAGATCAGGGGAGTATGGCTGGTGTTTGCTGACGGCGTAGTAATGCATCTTTCTGGAGCTAAGGCTGGAGGCATTTGCACTTCTATCTAGCTGCTCTGTTACCTTTGATATCATGTCTAGGGAACTTTCCGAGTTGTGTCTTGACGGCGTTTTCAGTTCTTCTGTGGGACTGACGTTTACCTGGGAATCCTGCATGTTCAAGTTTATGTGCTCGCTGCTGCTAGATTTGCGGGGCTGGAAGCTGCGACGGAGGCGAATACCGCGCGTGAAATAATCCTTGCTAAAACCTTCCTCGTCGTCCGAGTAGCTGTGCTGCAGCTGCTGCTGCTGCTCTTCTCTCAGCGCCTGCTGCTGTTTCACCACGGCAGCACCGATGATGGCACGCACTATTTCTTGGATGTTGACGTCTTGCGAGATGTAGTCTGAGCTAATCTTCTGTGGAAGATATAGACAGAAAGGAAAGTCAATATCTTAGCCAATCAACATCGCTTAATATCACTAAGTTAGACATAAATGTTTCGATAATCAAACTTAGTCTAACACAAGGAGACTGGTAACTTTAGCTGAGAACCTGCCTCTTTCCATACTAGAGTGACTCCAAATCTGAAAAGTGGCTTTTAGTAAATGTGACCTTGGCAAAGGCTCAGAAATAGAGCTAATACTTAGCAGTACTAACAAATAAAGAAAGACAATATTTCTTTGCTATAATGAAACTGATATGGTAAGGAAGCAAACAGGTACCAATTCATATTTGGTGGCAAGGATAGTCTAAGGGTTAATGTAGGCATTGCATTCTGTTTCTGTGTACATGTCTTCCAGCAATTTCGAGCCATCCTACCAGGAATATTGTATCATATATCATATTCATATTATAAGCTAGCAAATATCAAATAAGCTAACTTAATGCTGATGCATTGTTTTAATACCACTGTAAATACTTTTAAATGTGTCATGTCCTATGTGAAAACCAAGTGCAATATACTTAATGTATGGAAGGCGTAATTCAGCCTTTAGCTGCAATGCTTTGTTATCAATAAACCATTTTTGATTGATTTGACGAAATCTCCCTACAAAACGTGAGAAAACTATGCAAATGAAATGAGGGACACATCTGCATTACTAAGGACGAGTGTATGTACAGTGTATGCTGCATGTCTCATACAGAAGCATTTGAAAATAGCATAATATTATGTTGTAGGTACAGTGTTCAACTACCTAAAACGTTAAATTGCACATTGTTCAGCAAACAAAAGCAAGTGTTGTTTTTGCATACAAAAGAGGTTATAATGTGTTTTGCTGAGTTTTGGAACCGAATAATGTAACATGCGTAATGCAATAGTATGCTTAATTTTGCTTTAGGCCTTCAAACACTGTTTTGAAGCCAAATTTACAACTTTGCAGCAAAGTTCACAGAAATATAAGATTAGTGTTCTTTTTGGGCACAAAAGCTTGCTTTAAGTTAAAAACATGTGAACATGTTCAACCATGTTTTGGAAAGGAATAGTAATCTAACATGCCAATATTGGTATGCTTAATTTCGCTCAAAACTTAAGATTTTGAACTTTGCAGCAAAATTTGGCAACATAAAAGTAAGTACATGTATATTTGTTTTTACACACCAAAGCTTATTCATTTTGGAACCAAGTAGTCTTGTAACATGCTTAAAGTTAATGCATTGGTATGCTTAATTTCTGTCTTCAGGGTTGATTTAAATCTATGAGAAAAGAAGATATTTATGTCCTGTGGTGAAGAGTGGTCAGAAAACTGGATGTTATATACCTGTCATTTATCCGTTATGAGTTGGCTTGCAACAACAAACATAACAGTATTACGCCTTGACACTTCATATCACCGGGATATCTGTAGTCCTCTAAACTAATCCTATATTGCAGGCAGTTTATAGCATCTCCTACATACAAAAGTAAGGGGATAGTTTATGGTATTGGTCACAATATCACAGTCAAACAAGTTATAACCCTGGTCAGTGGGTGCCAGGTATAAAACCAGCAAAACCATTCTGTGAAAAACAGGCCTACTGCCGGCCATGAGTTGAAATTACAATAATTACATGAATCTGGTTACCGCTGTCAGGGAGGTTAATGTTATTGGTGCTGTTGCTTTCAAATTGGAGATTTCTTAGCAGGATACCTCAAGTAGCTACACATCATTATCTAATAATATGTGAGCAGGTATTCACCTAATCAAGAAAACATAATTTTCGGCCTCCTAGCACTTTTGGTTGGAACTGTAGCTGTACCTACAATATCATCCCAAGGAATTGCAACTCTTAGTTTGGAAAAGTCAATAATGGATAGCTATCATGACCTTTTATTTGACTTTGGTAACAGTTAAAACTTAAACATCATTACATGTACCTACAAATTAGGACATGGCATAATTAATGAACAGAGTAATTATAATACTACCTTTAAGAAATCAAATTTCATACTCTGTGGTTTAAAGTGGAAATCATGCAACCTAAGTAGAGTTGGATATCCTTTTCAAATTATGCAAATTAAGACATTGTTGTAAGGGGAAAACAATGGGATGTTAAATCTGCATTTTGCTAGCAATCCGTCACTTCATGTGCCAATTACATAACAAACTTGACATTACTCACCTTGACAGGGTCTGGCGTGTTGTCAGGGGTTGAATCTCCTGTTGAAAAGAACAACTTGTGGTGAGTGATGTGCTGCAAGGATATGTAAGCCTCTAAAATGAAATAAGATTTACCTTTAAATGTTAAAAATAACGTGCTAAACATTTAGAATCAAACAAGACTTACCTCTAGAGGGAATACCAATGATGTCAGAATAAATAGTAACTACATGTATGTTATGTGTATGTCACATGACTTGGTGTCAAGGTGGTTATGATGTCATTAATGGATTAGTTAGTGGACAGTAACATCTATGATATGAATGTTTTGGTTAAAGTGTATTGTAGGGAAAAGAATGAGTTTTATTTTGGCCCCTCCTTCTGGTTTCCTTAGGAACTACAGATGGACTACAGCTAGTTGTATTTTTTAAGCAATATTGACATATTTTGTGGGAAGTAGCTCTTGGCAGAAAAATGAAGTGTAATTTGATTTTAGGCCACCTAAATGGTTTTTGTGGAACTGCAGCTGCTAGTTTTTTTAACAGAACAACTCAAGAATTTATGAATGACTATGTTTTGCCTGTAGCTCAACCAGGCATGGATATTATTGCCAACATATTATGCAAATGAGGACTTCAAGTAAACAGGTGATCCTATAATGACCAAAACTGAAAAGGTGAGAAATTCAAACTCACAAAACGTAAGATCATTATCAGACAAAAATCACCTCAACTGGGAAATCATTTTGCCAAATCATCACAAAAGATACAAGTTATGCAAATGGCATCATCTGCAAAGCCAATATGGAACTTCCTTAGTTTTAAGAGATGAAAATCATGACCTACGTAACGAAGGTAGCCATGCTACATTTGTAACTGTGTGTCTATTAATATTATACAAAGAATGAAAATCATAAAATAGTTATTTCCACGCAGAGATAGAAAAAAGATAGCAATATTCATAAGACCATGCTAACCACAAGCGCACTGATTTTGAATCCAGCCTAAGTTGTAGAAAAGAGTAATCTGCTGCAATGTTTCCTTTAACAATGCTACGGCATATAATTTATCAAATTCAATTTCACTCTCAATTTCTACTGTGTGTCCAGTTGAAGTGGGGGTTGACAGATTGGGAAGTTGAAGGAAACATGGCATTAGTCTACACCTATTCAATCCTTGGCTATCAGGTTATATAAATCAACCCTGAACAGAGACTGTCTGGCACATCAGATTTACTACTGGAGTCACATGTCCAGAATAGACAAATTTGAAAAACACAGACTGTTTCGTCATAGAGGACTTTTGCTCACAAACTGTCTATGTCCCCACGTACGTCTGTATATAACAGATCGTGTTCGAACGACATTTCCCAAACCCAAGAGGAAACAGCCATTTTTCCTCAGTATTTTACACAGTGAGGAAGGGCAAGAGCCGCAGCATATATGCCGTCAAACATTTCCGGATATTGCTATACAATGTCGTGGCTATTCCTCTTCCTTACTTGCATCGTTCAAATGTGTTCTATTATTTTCAGACGTGTGCTATGACATAGACATAGTTTGTGAGCAAAATATAGTAGCCCTTATGACAAAACAGTTTACGTGGTTCAAAATATCAGGCCAAAGTAGAGGAATAACTTTTTCAAGAAGTAAAGAATGTGAGCGAGCCCAGTCTTTGGGTCACTCTTTTTAAAAGCTCTGGGTTCTAGCTTGTCTTATAGAGCAAAAACATGAATGGAAGGAAAAGTTTTAAAATGCGTTGATGTGTGAATAGCTTTTCTCCAAAAGCACAATTTTTTTGGTAACCAAGGAATTGAATCGGTGCAGCCTACTGAGTAGGGTATAAGAAATAAACGAATGCTGACTAGTTTGCGACCACCACTAGTGTCTGTAGATGGGGCTGCCAGCTGTGATGGGCGTGGGTGGAAAGACTTGTCTTTGGAAGTCTGACGGAGGGATGAGCGGAAGCTGAAACTGCGTGAAGACTGGGCAGAAGGAGACGCCTCCAGGGCAGGAAGGGCACGGAAGCCTTATGGAGGAACAGCAAGTCATACAAAATGGAGGACAGACAGAGACAACGAAGGGGGTGGAAGAAGGCAGACATGGACATCAACAAAAACAAAAGTAGACATGGAGAAACAAACATAAGGACAGAAGAGGGGGGGGAGAGAAAATACAGGGTTAGAACTTAGAAGGTGGGGAACAAAATGACAGGCAATAGTGACAGAGTACATCCTGTATCTGACTAGAAGGATTTGTATTAACAAACTGAAGTTTTACATTATTTTACTAAGTGTATCTGCATTCAATTTCAATAGAATCAATTTCTTCTTTCGGTTCATGAACCTAGTACCAGGACCATTAATCTACAAGCACAATATGCTGGCAAAGCAGACAGATACACTAATCTGTATCTTTGTTATACATTTATTTCATTTGACCCTCACCTTTTCCCTCATGACCTCTATGAAAAGTGGCCAACTGGCTGACTTGAGCTTCTCATGAATAAACAAAGTTCAAACAAACGTATGACTGTTTTAAAGAAAGATAGACACTGATGACCTATGGCTGATGTGTAGGGCAGATGGACAATAATCTGTGGCTTATGTGTAGGGCAGATGGACAATGACCTATGGCTGATGTGTAGGGCAGATAGACAATGACCAATGGCTGATGTATAGGGCAGATAGACACTGACCTACACATGTGTTTGTATGACTGATGTGTAGGGCAGATGAAAACTGATCTGTGGCTGATGTATAGGGCGAACACCCTCGTTAAACCAGGACCCCATATCGCTCCACGTTACATTGCTCGCGAAAGGGGCCCTGGTAATAAGCTTCGCCACATATGGTTATGACGACGTCACCTGCTTCTCCTCATCAGAAGCAGCGCGCAAAGAACGCTGGGAAGCTATCAACTAATCAGGTTACGTGTTACATCGTTGCTTTGGTTACCCAAAACAAATGGCAGCCGATAGTTTTGCTTCAGCTGTGGAAGACTTGTTTGGATTAGAGCGGCTTCGTCAGCATCAGCAGTCCACCCTTCAGACACTGCTTGATGGCAGGGACGTATTTCTAAGTGGAAGGACAGGCGGAGGGAAGAGCCTCTGTTATGTGGGCTTTCCAGCGGCAGCAAAAGCTAAGCAAGCCCACCGACCTTGTCCGCGACTTCCGTCTGGAGATGAGTTTGTCAGTCCGCTCATTGCCAAATAAGGCCAGCTCATTGATTATTCATGAGCGAATGTCGGCGAGGTCGCCAGAACCATATGTGGCAGAGCTTTTTACCAGGGCCCCTTTCGCGAGCGATATGGGGTCCTGGTTTAACGAGGGTGAGGGCAGTTGGACACTGAACTTTGTCTTATGTAGTTGGACACTGACCTACGGCTGAAGTGTAGGGCAGATTAACACTGATCTGAGGCGGATGTATAGGGCAGATGGACACTGAACTTTGTCTTATGTGTAGGGTAGCTGGACACTGACCTACGGCTGATGTGTAGGGCAGATGGACACTGACCCATGGCATATGCGTAGGGCAGATGGGCCTACGGCTGATGTGTAGGGCAGATGGATATGTATAAAGAAGATAGATGATGACGTCTACATGTAGCTGATGTTTAGACAGATGGACACTGACCTGCAGCTGATGTGCATGGCAAATGGGCCTATGACTGATATTGTACATATACAATATAAAGAAAATGATATATGGCTGATGTATAGGGCAGATTGAAACTGACCTATGGCTGATGGCCTGACCTCCACCTCCTCCACACGCCCTCCCCCTCCCCCGTTCAGTAGCTGTGTGATACTGGTCACAGGGTCAATGTCAGTGGGGTCCACTGGGATCTGAAACAAAAGATAAATGAATTAACTTCATACACCCAATCTTAAAGGTCCTGAAAGAGTCATTCCCATCTACATTATGTAGATCAATGCAACCAGATACTTTACAATGTTACCAGAACCTCACTGTCAGTGTGAGTATAGACTCAACACATATCATTTCTGTCTTCAGAAACAAACAGATAAAGGTGAGGATGATTAACATGAACGGAATAATTACAGATTGGTACAGTTATCGAATGTATCAAACTTAAAGTAATTACAACGTAAGGTGATACTTACAGGCTTTCCCTCTACATCTGGGTCAAAGAACCACTCCGACTGAAAAAACAACAAACAGGGGTTTTACTACTTGTCCATTTGATGTGACAACCTATTATTCAGTAATTCCATGATGGTGAACACACATCACACTTGTATTGTTGCGTCTCTATTAGGCAATACTCCTATCTCACAGTAGGGTTTCTGGAATAGGTGGGGTAGGCTTAAGGCAGGTCTAACCCTCATGCACAGCCTTAGAGCCCAGAAAGGGTAAAATGATGAGGTAGCATCCTCTGCTAAGCCTACCCCACCTTTTCCTGAAAGCCCTCTCTGCAGTAGGTAAATCACCAAGAAATGCACTCCTACAATAATCATAAACTTAAGGTGATCAAGTGGCGCCGTGTGGCATAAGTGGTAGAACGTGGCGGCTGTCAAACAATGGGACCCGGGATCGATCTCAGGTTGTGTCCAGAGACATGTCCGAACTTGCGCCCCAATATTGTGCCCTCACTTCACTCAGGTGTAAATGAGTACCTAGCTCATCTAGGGTTAGGGACGTCCCTCGGATAGGATGTTAAATGGAGGTCCCGTGTTTGGGGAGAGCCACACCCCCCGCACCTAAGAGTAGGGGCATGCCCTGGTGTGCGATGGTCCAAATCCTTGTGTCTGATGGAGGCCCGGCGAACCTCCGTCTCGTATCAGCCATACAGTGATTTACATTATTCACCCGGACGGGAGAACTGGCGCATCCCTGTCTTGTATGACAGCCAACAAAAGGGTATGTCACCCTGTTAAAAGGGCCGTATAACCCCGTCATAGCGAAAGCACGTCGACTGATGATGATGACAATAATCATCGACTTTCAGGGCTATGTAGTACATGAAAATAGATGTTGAAAAGGGCATACATGTCTGATGATGCTCTCCACTATGCGGCACTGGTCCGACATGTCCTGGATCATGATGGCCATGTTATCCTGGGTCGTCCTCACCAGGGTGGGGCCAAACACAATGGCTAGATTGCGCACCTCCATCTGTGGGAAGACAAGGACAATGAACCCTAGGCTGACTCAAATACTTTGGTTTAAAAGTGCCCTAAGCAATTCCAGGGGGTAAAACTTGAATTATTCTGGGGAAAGCAATTCTGTTTGGTGAAATTGAAATTTACTTCCCCATATTAGCACATTTGCATCATTACTTCATACTTTGGGCGTTTAAAAGAAGCACAGAAACAAGCCGAAAAAGGAGTATTCTATTTATTGCTACCACCCAAAAATCAGCCCAGAATCCAGCCGTAACCGTTTTCTGTCGACAATTTTCTGTAACTTCCGGCTGCCTGACGTCACAATGCCCAAGCACATTGAGCCATGATCACATAATTATTTCTCTGGAAGCGTTCAGGACTTATCGGTCAGAATCGCTTATGTTCGGAAGATCACACCACACAATGACATCGCATTTTTGCTCCCTGATGCAATGGGATAGTGTTATTTAAACTTACTATGGATAGAAATCACTCAAAAATTGATTTCGAAAATATGACTTTCAGCGTCCTAATATAGCTTAGGTTACCTTTAACAACGATTACTCCCAGGTAAAGCTACCTTCCATTACATTTTATTATCTAGTCAAACCTCATGAGATATACATAACATAGCTTGAAATGCTTAAAACCCCGACAGCCCTACGACAGCTCAGTGCTGCAAAAGTTTGTACTTGTGACATTGCATGTATCAAGAAGTTGCCGTACTAAACAGTCTTCACCTTGTTGATGTATGACTTTGATGACACTTTCTTTAAGTGAAGAACAAGGAACTTCAGGGTTTCAAAGTGGTGATCTGGTAGCGCATGTACCTGTGAGGGATGAACAATTGTTACACTGATTTAGGTATTTGTTTCAAGTGATTCTACATAGAAATTAAGTGCACAAAATGCTTTAGTCGTGGTGGTTATTTTGCTCACAAACTGCCTATGTCATCGCGCACTTCTATAAATATAACTATTAGAACTTATGAATGTGGAGAATGCCGTTCAAACACAAACAATCATTTACGGACATGTGCTGCATAGGCAATTTGTCAGCAAAATATCCCCTATGACAAAATCAATTTGAGTAGTTCAAATTTGTCTATTAAAACCTATGTACATGCATGCATTGATAATTCAAATGTAATTCTTAAATTATAATAGTCTAGCAAAATTCTTATGCATGACTATATTTCATTTCAGTATCCTCTACTAACTAGAAGAGTGAATAGCAGCAAAATGCTGTAGTGTGCAAAATAACGTACCAGTTCTCGAAGTGCCCACATTCTTTTTCTGGATTCCTTGTGTCTGTTTGCTTCAATAAACCTGCCATACATGCCTGTGGTAGAATTAACATCAGCAATGTTAATGTCTACTTCAGAATCCGACAACATCAAACAACAGAACTAACACACTAACTTACAGGGATAGACAATTGTTTATCTCCAAGCATCACAGTTTCCCTGGCATGCAATACGGCAAGGTAAGGGTGGGTCTGAACCGTTATGACACCAGTTTTTTTCTTCTTCTTGCTGGACCGGTATAAAAAAAGACTTGGAAAAAAGATGGTGGACCGATGAAAAAATGGAACAATACTGGCCACACATTCTAGGGTTCTACCATATAAGGCCAAAACAGAGATGATCTACCTAAGCCCTTATATCTCAAATGTAGGAAACATGAAGTGATCTGCAGAGTGAGGGACTTACTATTCGTAACAAGTGGATCTGGAAGTTTGCGGAAAAAAGACTTCAGGAGACTGCTGATGATGTTGGTGTCACCCCATTTCTGAAAAGAAGTACATTCTTTAAATTCTTAAATCAGCATTCACCATACAATATAGATGCACAAGATATGTCATTCTATTGGGGGAGATGTTGACATAAAATCTCATTACAGTAGTATCAAGAAGTCCAACAAACTACTCTTTCTTTTACCTTCCATTCAATTCCAGTATAATTATGTCAGAGTATAAAGCAGTGACCTGAACCTACATGTAACCCTCATTCTAAGCAATTTTCCTAATAACCATTTAGCTCGCGCCTGGGGTGTCGCAAAAATAAGATTTCCAGAAATGATTCTCTAACTCACCTCATCATCCAAGTTGATGTTTTCGATGCCTTTGTTTAACTCCTCCTGAAGGTGAGCCACTCCGGAGGAGTTTCCAGGAATCCTGTAGATTCCGATGACTTCCAGGCCTTTTGCCTCCACAATTGTGCAACACAGCTCCACAATCAGGGGTACATACTGCAGAAACAAGTCGGAGGTTTTATACCTGTGTGGGTCATAGACCCAGTTCATACTAAGTCGCCCGAATCACTGAAATCGCTGAAGCCGCATTGATGTGGCCAAGTATGAACGCTCCAATTCGCATGTGAAAACACCTGATACGCATCGCAGCGAATCTACCTTCGGGAGGTGGATTACTACCGACTTGGCTGCATTCCGGCTTGGTATGAACGCTCAAAGCCGGCTTGATGCGTATCGGGCGCATCACTTTGCAATATATATTGACCTGGACATGGTTCAAGGGGTCATATGAGACGTCAGCCTTGATTTCCGCTTAATTGCCGCCATAATACAATATTTGCTTGTTTGAATATTTCGCGGAAATATGGCAGAATCGGGCGATACTGGCGTCTGGGATGATGAAGAGACACGCGTGCTCATGGCCATCTTCGGGGATGTGGGGATACAGACGAAACTTAAGGGATCCCGCCGGAACAAAAGCGTGTATGAGGAAGTAGCGATTTTACAACTCGCGCTCGTTCGACCCCTCGTGTGAAGGAATGCGGCTTTGGCGATTTCGGCGATTCGGGCGACTTGCGCTGCTTAGTATGAACGGGGTCAGAGTGTATTGGCAGAGCCTCTCAGTGGGGATCTTATAGGAGTTTGCCAAATCGCACAGTGGGCGCGAACCGGTGCAGTCCAGTCAGATGCCCGCTTTAGTGAGGCATGATTATGATATTGTAACAAGGAACTGCAAGGTATTTGCTAGCAAATGCATAAATAGTCCCTCAAAAGTGACACAAAAATTCTCTAAACTGAAAAGAAGATGTAATACACTCCTTTACGTTTGGGACTGTATTGCAAAACTGCACTAACTATTTCTGCATACAATTTGTATGTAAATATTTCACTTTTGGGACCACATTTGTTAGCAGTGACTTTTGCCCTGAGGAATGTGACACTGAAATGTTGGTTGAATAAAAACTTGGTTGTGTACAAAGAGTCTTTTTATTCACATATAAGAGATACAGCTTATACAAACCTCATTAGACCCAGATGGTGTACACTCTTCAAGATGTACACAAAACATGCCAATAGGTTCTGGTGACGATGAGGTCTTGGGGCCAAGTTTTCTGAACCACTCTTTCCAATTCTGCTTTGTCTTGACTGAGCCAACATAATCCTCAGGGCCTGAAGGAGAAAGGACAGATTGAGAATGAAAATTGTGTAAGGTTGTTTACTTTGTAGTTTCCAGTTACCATACCAACCCTAGCAAAGGCCTGCCAACCCCAGCCTTTTTTGGGGGCAAACTGCTGGCAGGGGACATAAAATCTGAGGGATGAAAGTTTTAAACAGAAACCAAGTAGTCTACATGTAATTTTTAACTTCTGGTACTATAAAGTTTGAACTGTTAATAGATTAAGGTTTTGAACAGTTGATGAAGGAATGTGTAGTAAACATTGTTACTTTTTTGTTCAGTTTATTTTGAAAATATGTACTAAAAATATGTACTTGTGCTCGTAAAATGTTTATCATATTCTGTATCATAACAAAATGATAAAATATTGAAACTACCGACCTGATGCATTCCCACAACATATTTTCTCTTGGCCTTACCTTATTTTTACTAACCCTATGCCAATTAGCAACACAATCATGGACTATTCAACTCTAGCATGAAAGCTGCATCTCTACTAGTACTAACCCTTATCTGTACAATCATGTTAATCCTAAATTAAACACTGTGAGTCTTTATGTAATATAGCCTTATGTCTGCTATACGTACCTTTAATGGCTTTCCTGAAGGTTGAAGGAGAGGGTTGTGAACCTTTTGGTCTCCTGGTCAGTCCACGCAGCTGGATGGTAGGGGAGGGGGCCGCCCGCCCTGTGGCCTGGGGGCTGCACGGGGAAACACAAACAACAGGATTTACTATCAGTTTCTCCACATTCAAACCAAATCATATTTCAGTAGGCTGAGTAGCATCTATCAAGAACAATTTTGCTACTGGACGATACTAAATTCAAAGAGACAGAAACATACTAAAAGAATTACAACAATGTATTAAAGTGCCAGGACAAAAAAATCTAGGGCATTTCCTGGAACATTTGTGGCCATTTATTTGTACATTAATGTCAGCAAGCCATTTGTATTAAACAAAATATTCATCATCTTTGGTGGTATACCAATCGTTCTCTTTGTGTTTTCTAAATTTCTCTTGTGGGCACTGATTCAAAAGCAGACCTACTGGGTTGGGATTCCGATTATGCTTAACCCTGAAACACCCGAGTGGGGTCATTTTTGACCCCAGGCGTGGATTTGGACGTGCTATTTGAACATGTTTGATCTGAAAAAAAAAATCCTTCCGTGACTTTGTCAGTAGACATCTTTTCTAACCTCTCACAATTTTCTAGGGAGATGGACACAATACTGTTGACGTTATATAGGAAAGTCTGTGTTGAGTCTGCTGGGGTCATTTTTGACCCCAGGAAAAATAATGTGCTGTTTTTGAGATCTGCCCTCTGTAACTCCTGAACTACTTATTGTATGACCACCAAATTTTCAGAGGATGATGCACATGTGAATTAGTATTAACATAACAAATTTCATGTCATAATGACATAATATGACGTCATTATGACGTAATTTTATGTGATTCTATCCGCCATCTTCGATTTTGACGGATGACGTCATCAAATCAGCATAAAATATCAATGTTGAATCATACAAGTTACATTGGATTACATAAGATGATAACATGGTAAGAAAATACATTTGGCGTACTTACAAAGCCTCGAAACATCATTGTTTGAACTGAAATTAGCAGATTTTGTAAAATATGCCTGTCAAAAACCTGTTGCCATGGCAACAAGAAAAACAATGAACTTACTTTATCAATTTGAAATTTTTGTTAAGGAAATTTTATGTAAAGCCACCAAGTTTGGTGGCTCTCGCGTAAGCCGTTCATCAGTAATGCAACATGACATTTGGTGTGGGCCTCAAAAATCCCCTCCCGGTCTAGATAGGAATAGTTCAAGACGTGGTCCTTCTGATCTTTTTGCATAAATTATGATAATGACGGGGGATTAGTAATATCTAAAGATGCCAAAAGATTCCTCTTACATTGATGAAGCGATCTATGGATAAAAATCAGTGAAAAAAGTGAAAAGGGAGATTTTGCTGAACAAAGCATTTTGGGGTCATTTTAGTCGCAAAAATAGGTTCGGGTGTTTGAGGGTTAATGATGTATGAAGATGCGGGCAATCCGAAAACAGTGCATATCATTAAAAAAAAGGCCATAGGAAACCAAACAGAAGGTCTGTAAAGAAGGCTGAGAAAAAAGCTTAATCTATCCTTTTTTGTTACTGTCCACAAGGGAAGTGGTGCAAGCGTCCATAAATTCATAAGTTGCCCAGAGACTTCAAGAGGCTACATGTAGCAGTTTAGGATAAGACTTAGGCCCGCTTTGGACTGATGACTGTTGTTGTACATTTTACACCAGCATATACATACGATACATTCTATCATGTACTGTATTGTACATAGTACCACTCCTATGGAATATCCACTAAGTCGTACTGGGTAGAACTAGGAAGAAATAATACACACAAAAAGGCACATGCATGATAGAGTGTAGAGACAGATACCTTAAGAAAAGTTTGACAGCACTCCTTACTATAATCCTAGGTCTGATGAAGAAAGAAGAAAGGTAAGAAAAGAGTGAAACATGTGCCTGAAACTTCCACAGACTAGAGCTATGTAGAACTGTCCCAACTGAGCTTTGTACAGTAGAAATTGCATTTTTGAACCATCCAACAACTTAACATTGAGTGTCTGCAATCAAAAACGTGTTGACAGTGCACACTGATATGCACAAAACATGTGCCACTAGTTGTAATATCGATGTGCAACTCAACATGAAAGATAATACACTGTCCATCAAAAGATAGATTTTCAAAGAACGACAAGGAGTAAGATAGGAAAATATATCATATAGGGCACATGAGGAAGACAAAAGTATGCAGAGCATGTGCATATACATAACAACAAACATGGGTGCATAAGTATAGAGACACATTACAGGGTGAGGGAATAGTCTATAGGAAGTATTACTTTGAAGGACTTGATAAAAAACCTTAAGGATGCAATCTACCTTTAGAAGAAGTATTTTTTTAGCTATAGCAGCTGCTGCAGCTCATCTCTAATAACCTTCTTGTAATCAATAAATTGCCTGGTGTCATTGACATTCGAAAACAGCTTTGCCCCTTGGTATTAGTCACTGGATAATTAAGTTTTTTTTGTACATAACCATGTGTTTTACACCAACGTTTTGGTGATAGTCTCAGTGGACTGTCATATCACCTTCCTCAGGGCAACACTGACTGACTGACGTTTGGGACAACATCTATAAGCAGCCACACCTGTGCTGCAGTGCAATGTGTACCAGTCAGAATTGCCCTGAGGAAGATGACAGACGGTCACCGAAACGTTGGTGTGGACTTTGTTATCTAGTGACTTACCAACCTGATGAAACTAGATTCACGGACGCGGTCAATCTTTTTATCAGTCTTGCAACTTTTTTTTTTGTTAGGTCCAGCAAGAAATACAGGTATATTGTGATTGTTCAAACACACCAGTACCCAGCCCTACTTTTGGTTTATTTATAGAATCTTGTCACAGCTGCAAAGAAAATGGCCCTTCCTTCTTCTATTCACCATTGGCCAAAACAATTGGAAAATGAACATCGCACTGCACACATACCCCAAATTTGCAATATTTCTAATTTTGTGCATAACAGGAAAACAGAGTGCTCAACACAATATCTCTTCATGCAAAACAAAAAGCAGAGGGGAACTTACACAACTCTCAGACTAGGAGGGTGCAGGAGGAAAGTCATGGAAGAGAAGGGAAAACACCACATAAGCTTAAAGGGAAAAACAGTGAATTACAACAGGAGTGTGGAATATCATCCCTAGGTTCTTATGTCTAACACATGTGCTACAAAGCTATGCAAGAGACCATCTCATATGGGAGGAAAATCAGAGAGAATTCATAAAAACAACTTCAATATCACAGCATTTAAAGCGAATGGATAGGTTCAAAAATGGAAAGAAGTTGCTCTGATGAGTTAGTAATCCTCATCAGCAACTTCCCATTCTCCCAACAACACAACTTCCCATATTCATCACATCAGTCCAAACATTCCTATCATTTGTATCCTATTGATGAGATAGAATGATAATCATGGCCGGGTGCTTGCCAGGAAGGAAGATGTGACTCACTTCAGAAGATCTCCGTACTGCGTATGTCTCTTCAGGATAAGTTCTCGGCTGCCCACTGCTTCCTGAGATAACAGAATGAAAGAAACTCGCTTTTGATTGATCATGAATATTTTCAATATCATCATCATGCTTGCGGATTTACTCTGGTGAGATACAATCAATAAAGTTTTTCCAGTAAGATCCGTTGAGAGAGATTTTCAGTATAGGAGGAGTATAACCGTTCAAATTAGTTTTTATTTATCAAATTGATTTGACCCGAAGCCTACATGTTTGTCACATGACCTGAGCGGAAATGTGACAACTTTGACCTGTTGCTGACACTCAGGGCCACTCAGGTCATGTGACATAGGGTCTGGGTCAAATCAACTTAAGGACCAGAGAGATTTTCCTTGTGTACTTAATTAACATTAGAATGTGTCCTATGTAGATTACAGTCACAGATAGAGCTGTGTACCTAAACAAATTTTAGGTACAGGTACACGGGTTAAGGTACAGGTCCGGACCTGAACCTGTATCTAAACTACTTGTTCGGAAAATGCTACATTTTCAATAAGGAAAAAAGCATGTTTGAACTGGTAAAAACATAATATTTGATTGTGCTAGGTATTATCTTTATGAAAACACAGATGAACATTTGACTCCAGCCATGCAAATGTGTTCTCTGTGTTTTAGAGTGGCTTTAGAGTACTGCCATGGTAATTTCATAGTAATTTTATCTGTCAAAGTGGTCATCCCCTGAGTCAGGTCCAGTACCCATACAGCAGGTTCAGGTATTTTGGACCTGTACCTAATTGATTGTACCCGGTACTGTATCGGCACAGTGTACCGGTACACAGCTCTAGTCACAGATGATCATTCATACGAATTAAGCTAAAAGGAGACTGTCCTAGTATATCTACATGTACATGTATCTATCTTAGTACATACACATGATACAAGGTCCAGCCAACTGTCTTTAGCACTAAAGGTCTCATTCCTGAGTTACTCCGTGTGTAGACTCCCAAAGAGTCTGTACCCTAAAAAATTAACGGCAGCATGAACGTGTGTTAATATCGGTGGGAAATTCCCTTTTAGCCAGCCCAACTGATCTCAAGCGTCAAACTGATGAAAGCTTGTTTGTAACTGAAGAAATTAGCAGGTTAAGTTCGGCGGTCGCGCGCAGGGTCGGACGTGCACACAGCCCGACAGTGTAGGTGATGCGTTCGTGCGCTTACAGCTGGAAAGGGCCTACTTTCGGGGTGTAGCTAAGTGCAGGTTGTAATTGCTATAAAAAGAGATGTAAGTGTAGTGAAACTGTTGGCAGTTTTTTTACAAGATCTTGGGTAAATGTTCTCAATATCAAATGAATAACATTGGTGCATTTTCTATAGTTTCATTACGGACGCGCCCATGTAAAATCCGTATCATAACATGTAAGCCTATGCAGCGAAAAAACTCATGAATGAGACCTTAAACTACAGCACAGAAAGGTATTTCCCTAACCTTACATGCCCATTGGCTTCCCTGTTGGTATCAAACATGGCAGACTTACCTCATCATCCTGACCAGAGTTGTTCTGGATAGCTGAGATCCAGGACAGCATGTCATCATGGTTCTCAGCCTAACAATGGAAAGGGACAATCAAAATTTACAGGTTTCAGGGCAACTGTATCTTCAGAGGTTAAGGTAGGGGCAGTGTGTCTAGGGCACAATATTGGAAAGCCAAGCCCAACCCTCTTCTTCTACTGCCTTTTACCTCCCCAACCAAAGTCAGGTACCTATCTTTAAACCTGGGTGGAGTGTGAAAACTAGGGTAAAGTGCCTTTCACAAGGACCCAACATCTAGCCAGGAATGCCAGGAACATGTCACCTTTTGATCCTGTGTCTGCTAGCTTAACCCCTAACACATGAAAATCAACCCAGAATATAAAGCCAACAAAGAGAAAGAAAAATGCACAAACATGAAGACACTGTGCTTTTAATTGTTTGCTTTAAGTTTATACAACGAAAATCACAATAATGGTCTGTGTACACTGTACTTTTAGTCATATGCATAAACAAACTTCATGGACAAACGTTCACTCTTATGTGTTACATCTACAACAGCTTCTATTTCTGACCAAAACAAGGGGGAAAAAACTACCTGGAACAAATACTCGACACAGTTGACTGTGCTGTGAGTCAACAGCCTGAACACGTTCTTCCGCTTGGTGTAATCATACGCGATGTCCGGGATGCTCCCCTTTATGCTAATGGGGTGCTCATCTCCAATGGCAACAGTCTGGGGAAAGGAAGATTTCAAGGTCAGGGTCACCGCATCACAATGACTTGTTGAGTTTGTCTGAACTTTGTAACGACTTCCTTCTGTCAAGTTAAAAATGACTCCTAGTACACTAATTTTGTGTATCAGACAAGAAAAATTAACTCTTCATTATGATCCTTGATATTTTTATCAAGTAGGAAGGTTAGCTCGCTGACGGCACCTTAAATATCCCGCTTTGTCATGTATGTTTTCCCGTAGTGATACGTATGTTTTCCCATAGTGATTCGTATGTTTTTGCATAGTGATTCGTATGTTTTCGCATAGTGATTTATAGGGTTTTCGCATAGTGATTCATATGTTTTCGCAGTGATTTGCATGTTTTTGCATAGTGATAAGTATGTTTTCGCATAGTGATTTGTATGTTTTTGCAAAGTGATTGGTATGTTTTGTATACTATTCTATTAGTGATTGGTATGTTTGCACACAGTGATTTGAGCATTTTTCAAAAGATCCGTACGTTTTTGCATAGTGCTTCATGCGCTTTTCATCAAATTTGTGCGAGTGTTTCTATTAGTGCTGCGAACCGGTACCGTGTACTGCGTCTTCCAATAAAAACATCCAACTCTTCAACTTTGTCCGATTTCGACAGGATAAAAAGCATTGTAAGCGGTAGAATCTGATCTGTACTTTGGCAGCAATTTCAGCAAGTTATATCTTATACCCAAAAAATGGTGTGACATGCCTACAACAAGTTGACAGGAACACCTACCATTGGTCCAGCTCTTCTCTCCTTGCAGACGTAGAGCATGTTGCCTTTCAACACTGCCCAAGCCTCCTTCCACTTTGCACCGCTAACACGCTGAAAGGACCATACAAGACAGTGTTAGAGGAACATGGGTCAAAAACTCGAGTTAGGGGTAAGGTTTTCGGAGTTCAAATCTGACCAGGGATGGGGTCATGACACGGTAATCTGCCCGAAGTGCATGGTCTTCACCCTGATTTCTGCCCCAGATTGCTTGGTGATCGTTTTAGCTGTGCATAGGTTTTTTGTATCTCCTGAAAAGCCTGTGAGTTGTAGTATTTTTGGGCACGGTGAAGCCATTTTTGTATTAGTCCGCGCCAACGGTGATGCGTTTTTACCGCCTGATGACCCAAATAGCAGCGTTTTTAATGCATTTTCACTGAATTTGCGTCATCAGAGATTGCGAAAAAATTAACACATGACTTTTTTATTTTTTTTCCGTTTTTCAGACACCATTAACTAAGCTCTCTCAGCATGTATACAGTGACCCCAGGAAAACTCGTTTTCTTCAAGCAGGTTCATCAAAAAAGTGTAAAAAAATTATAATTTTCGGGTCCAAAATTTACATTTTACTTTGGTTTCTACCCAAAATAGACGATACCAACAAATACATCGGAAAGCAGCCAGAAACCGCTTTTTGCCGATATGATTACATTTTCCGTCCTACTTTTCTTGGCGGAATTGTAGCCCCTTGGGCTGGGAGTGTCGGCCTACATACGAAATCATAAAAAAACTCCGGTCCAAGACCGTAAGCTGCACTTTTCAAAGTTGTTGAGTTTAAGTCTCAATCGTTTCCTTCATGACACTAAATTTCTGACTTTGGCAACATCTAAATATAACCTTGCTGACACTTACTTACAACTACTGAGCACACTTAACTATGTACCAACCAGTTCTTACCAGAACAGTTACCGGTACATGTTTGGCAACACAAAATTTTCTCAACTTCTGATGCATTTTGAAATGATGGTATGAGATACATGTAATATCAAATAAATTGTACAAAATGTACAAACAAATGTCACTAGCACAGGGTCAACTATCGCTGATAGAATACAAGGTGAACATTCACAGCAAGGAACCTATTTCTGTAAGATCATCAACTATGACAACTGTGAATTTTTCAAATATCCCAGTGAAAACTTTGTGAATCCTCTACCTTTCCTTTCTCATTAACAGATTGCCTGTAGTTGAGCCAGCCCTCTTTGATGACATCAGTTGAAATGACAGCCATGGTTGCTGACTCTGAGGATCTCCTTACTGCCAGGCTCTCCTCGGTCGCTTCCTGGATCTTAGGGGTCTGTCAAAGTCAACATTCGATTAGATGCAATGTGTCAAACTTGGATAATTGTTCTTCACCTTGTAGTGCCTAGTGGCACATAGATCGGCCAGTTTCCTTGCTGTTTCTGTAGTACTAGTAGCCTCCGATGCAGACTCAACCCGGCTGTTTTCTTTTTCAAGTTATTGTTTTTATACTATTATATTTTTTTTCTCTCTTTTTCAAGTTATTGTTTTTATACTATTACATTTTTTTCTTCTCTTTTTCAAGTTATTGTTTTTATACTATTATATTTTTTTTCTTATTGCTGGCCGGGATAGAGTCTGCGTCCAGTCGGCGCCACAAAAAGAAATTAAAAATCACTTAGTGGCAATCGGCATGGACTTGTGAAGTCCGCGCTCCGCGGAGGGTGCACGCACCGCTGGCTCCACGTTCTCATGCCGTAACCATGCGCCCTGCATTGTCCTGACAAGTTTCCATAATTTGAGGTGCATTGGGGTCACCGTCTCTTTCAAAACACGAAAGTCAGGAACTAACCAGGTAATACAGAACCTCCTTGGTTTGACATAAGCCCGTAATTGATGATATTTCCCGAGAGGAGTGTGTAACTGTTGCACGGGAGGTTTGTGGGTTCCCCCAGGTTGAGGCCATCAGCCGCCGTCAAAGGAAAGATTGTTTCTCGGGACTAGCGGCCTAGCTGACCATGGCAAATCGATTTGTTTTCAAATTTGGCTAATTTTGCAAAGGAACCTAAGATGATGTTGCATATCAGCCTACTAAGACATGTGGATTTGTTTTTAAAGTGGCCGTCTGAAGTGGTGACCTCACTTGCCCCCTTCCCAATTCTGCCTGTTCCCAACTGATACATAAACATCCGACAAAACTAAGACCCCGTTCATACTAAATCGTGCAAATCGCGAAATCGCCCTGAGTCGCATTCCTTCACACCAGGGGTCGAACGAGCGCGAGTTGTAAAATCGCGTCCAACAGCTTGATAAACGGCGGACGCGTTATTCGATTGTCACCACTCTTACTGTTGTGTTCAATGACCTTCTTGTACTTCATCTTGAGTTTTTTACCTTTAATAGTGCGGCATTACTTCCATGTTTTCGCATATTTGGCCAACTCAGGCAGTCGCCACTTCGGCGGTGGGATCCCTTGAGTTTCTTCTGAAACCCCACATCCCCAAAGATGGCCATCAGTACATGCGTTTTCGTCATTCCATACGCCAAAATCGCCGCCCGATTCTGACATATTTCCGCCGCATTCGGCGTAATATTCCAACAAGCTAGGAGGTAGATGAACATTGTATAATGAGCGGAAAGACTGAATTTGCAGATGACCCCTTGACCCATGACAGGGTCAATATGCAAAGTAAAGCGCCCAACGCGCATCAAGGCGATTTCGAGCGTTCATACTAAGTCGGAATGCAGGCAAATCGCGAGTAAACCACCTCCGGAGGTGGTTTCGCGGAA
Source organism: Branchiostoma lanceolatum (assembly GCA_035149815.1). NCBI lineage: Eukaryota > Metazoa > Chordata > Leptocardii > Amphioxiformes > Branchiostomatidae > Branchiostoma > Branchiostoma lanceolatum. Next base: position 18,110,494 of record CM068878.1, on the reverse strand, counting down.
AGCGATTTCGGGCGATTTCAAATGCGATTTGGAGCGTTCATACTAGCCACATTATCGCGATTTCTGCGATTTCGGGATTTACGCGATTTAGTATGAACGGGGTCTAACTGACCGCCTTCAATAGAATAAATGCCCGCATTGATTTAAAAGATAGTTTTAGTCTCGCCGACTTTGCTAACCCCGACGTGTGTGTTATTTTTTTTTAGTTGAAATTTAACTCCCGTAAGAAACCAGGCGTGTGCCGGGCCCATTGAGTCACTTGTTCCTCGCGTATGTGTGAATTACCCTTGCACGAATATGTGAATTGCCCTTGCGCGAACATGTCAATAGCCTCTCTGAAAGACTTTTTTAATCTTCTTTCCTTTGTGGCGCCGACTGGACGCAGACTCTATCCCGGCCAGCAATAAGAAAAAAAATATAATAGTATAAAATCAATAGCTTGAAAAAGAAAACAGCCGGGTTGAGTCTGCATTGGAGTCTTTTTCTGTAGCAGGGCATATTTTTACAGGGAGGAGTTGCTAGCCCTTCCCCTTTAACATGCTCCAGGCACCCCCTCAAACACCGGACTCCTATCCACACCTACTAAATATTTACCAAACATTTCCTGGGCTAAACATATGCTACAGGATACACTCCATATACATTAAGCACTAAATTAGAATAACAAAAAAATGTGAGGAAATATCAACAAAAAATAGAGAAAGAAAAGAATAGAAGATAGAAAGACAAATGTTTTCCCCTTACATGAAAAAGCAATGGTAATGAAAACTTACATTTTCTCCAAAGAAACTTTTAAGTTTCCGTATGCTGGGCATCCGTTGTGGAGTGTGATATCTGTAATAAGAAAGTCAAAACTGTCAGGATTTTAGTTGAACTTGAGCTGTAAGTACAGCCAGTTCTTGGACAACCACATTACATCAGACATGTATGTGAATTACAGCATAAGTTACAGGTATCGCTGGTATCAATCTGTATCTGTACCTGTAAGGCCGGTATAACCGCCCTTTGGCGTAACACACCAGCTTTGCAGGCACTTGGCACACGGCAGCAGCTGGTTATATTACACTAAACGACCTGTCACACCTAACTTTTGCACATCTAGCCGCAGGATTCTTTCAAGCTGTCTAGTGAGGACACCCCTAAAGTACTTGGTGGTAACGAACTCCACTCTATGAAATTGTGAACACACCAATCCTAGGTTTGTAACTCTGGTACTTGAAGGCTTGACCATGTCTTGTTCTTTTTTTGAGCTTGTATTCGATACTTAGTTGGTACGTCCACCAGTTTATTTTTCAATATTAGTAATGTCGTATATCATGCATAGTCTGCACATTTTCCGTCTGTCTTCAATGATACTTGACGGTATTTGTAGTGTTATTTCTGAATACAACTTGATGTTGATGTTGGGTTCAGGGGTTTAAGATGTTTTATGTCATAAACAAATGAAAGGAACTGCGAAAATGTCAAAAGTGGATGGCTGAGAGTTCTTACTGTTCTTTGTCACTGAATACGTCATCTTCCGAAGTCAGCTGGTCTGCTTCAGGTGATGTGGCCATCAGGTAGGAGGAGCGGCGTGTGCTGCGCACCCCTTCTGCACCTGCAGCAGCAATCAAGAGGTCCCATCATTAACATAAGTATATTCCACCTGTACACTATCTCCTGTAGATATGTTCCACCTGCATACCACTTCCTGTAGATATGTTCCACCTGTACATTACTTCCTGTAAATATGTTCCACCTGCATAACACCTCCTGTAGATATGTTTCATCGGTACACTACTTCCTGTAGGTATGTTCCACCTGTAACTTCCACCTGTACACTACCTCCCTGCAGGTATGCTCCACCTGTAACTTCCATCTGTACACTACAGGAGGTAGTGTACAGGTGCAACATATCTACAGGAGGTAGAGTACAGGTGGAACATGTCTACAGGAGGTAGTGTAGACATGTTCCACCTGTACTCTATCTCCTGTAGATATGTTCCACCTGTACACTACCTCCTGTAGACATGTTCCACCTGTACTCTACCTCCTGTAGATATGTTGCACCTGTACTCTACCTCCTGTAGATATGTTGCACCTGTACTCTACCTCCTGTAGATATGTTGCACCTGTACACTACCTCCTGTAGATATGTTCCACCTGCACACTACCTCCTGTACATGTTGATACATGTATGTTCCACCTGTACACTACCTCTTGTAGATATGTTGCACCCTAGTAGGTGCATTATTGAATTTTCCAAAACCCCTATCTTACCAAATACCATGAGGATCCATCCACAGCTTCTCAAGTTATGCTGTCCACATACACACACTAAGTGTCAAATCACTTAGAGCTAGGGTACATGTAATTAGAAGTCAACAAATCAACAAATCCCACCGAATGTAATGATGGCAAGATGTGAAAATATTCTTATCTCCATCATTTACCCACGTTCAACAGTATAATAAGAGTTTTAGCTCATACCAGTTGTTAACATTACAATAACATATTTGGCATTCAAACTCAATGAAATTTTGTCAACCAAAAAGGGACCAGGTATATAATATAACTCACCTTACCCTACTTCGGACTACTAGAAGATCATACTAAGAGAAAACAGTACAAGGCAGTAACCCTGTCCACATCTACATCTATATTCTGTATAGCTGTATCTACACAAGAAATGCACCAGCTTTTGAATTTCAACACAGAGACCAGGAAGGAAGCTCCAGTGAATAGAAACAGGAAGTAAGGGACTGCCCCAGACATCCTGTCAGGCCAGGCATGCTACATGGACAGGATAATTAAAAAATTCAGTTGCCCTATAAGGCAAGTACAGTTTCTGACTTAGACCCCGTTCACACTCGGATTAAACATTTATCCTGATAGAATTAATCCGATCGCGATTGATTTTTGCGTTCGCACTGCTCTTCGCCAAGTGGATTAAAGTATGCCGTGATTCGAGACCAATTGAAGCACGCTGCGTTTCACAGAAGTATACTATCATATGTGACGCTCGTCAAATGTCATAGGTTGAGGTTAAAGATTTGCCATCGCTTCGCTACAAAATAGTGGGAGACCACCAATTTTAGATGATTTTGTATCTCTGTAGCCGTGGAAGGGAACGCAATCGGCAAGCTATGGTCATGAGAAGGTGTGAACGACAACTTAGGCTTTTGTATATTGGGCTAGCTGTAATACAGGTAATGAACGCGGGAAGAGTTGTAGACAGGATAATCTGGGAGCGTGAACGAAGCAACGATTGTTGGTACAACATTCGGAACCAGCCATAATCCCTGGATGCAATTGTGTTTTGCGTTCACACTCGATATTCGATAGGATTGGATTGGATTAATCCTCCACAAACTACCTCCGGGAGGTGGATACAAACAATATTCGATCCAGGGAACATCAATTGCGATTGGGAGCATTTACACTGCAAAAATCAATCGTAATCTGACCAATTCTATCGCGATAATATCGCGTTTAATCCGATTAAACTTTTTGAGTGTGAACGGGGTCTTACTGTATATAAAAATCTACTGGCCCGAATCAACTTTTCATGAACCTTAAAATTTGTCTCTTCTCCCTGCTGCCTAACTCTGTAACCAATAGATAATTGGAAGCCCAATGGCTACTTCAGTGTGCTAGCGGTTCAATAACATTTCTATGCATCTTTACTTGCCGGAAATCCTTGTAGGATCCCTTTAAATCATGTTTTAACTACAAGACCAAGGAGATAGGACTTTTCCAGTTTTAATCTACTTATTCATGCACTTATTGGAGATGTCAAGAAGTGGCTTCCAAGCCGTCTTGCTCAAGAAAATTACGTAGCTTGTCTTATTTATCACAAGCCAATCAGCACCCAGGTTACAAATTTTGAGTCGGCATGTACAGAAAACCTGTTTACTTTGCACAAGGGTGATAGTTTCTTCATACATTCCTTCCATAATTCTGTGATGCTGTGGCTGCCCTCGACCCACATATCCAAAAGATCTTAAATTTGGAAAAAAAATTGTCGTCTTTGTTATGAATATTGATAAGCTTGCCTTATTTGGTGCCTGAAGACACTTTTTAGGCAATTGTCTGATTGGCTGACAGCTGGTTAGTGGCCACGCCCCCAAGTCAGCTAATACCCTGTTCTTAGTAAGCCTATCATAGCCGGTTGAATCAATTTAAAGATCTCCTCGGCTGATTTAGCCGGCTATCTTAGCCCAATATGAACGCAAATCAACCGGCTAAATAAGGGTTTTAGCGGGCTAAATTGAAACCACCTCAGGAGGTGGTTTCAATATAACCTGCTGAAACCATTATCTTTAATCTTTAATTAAATTGATTCAACCGGCTATGATAGGCTTAATATGAACGGTGTCTAAGTCAATAATGTATATCAAAGGCTGCGGGATGACTCTGCATGGGGGAATGTATAACTTGTCACCGCTGCATGTATGTGAGAAAAAGGCTGGCAGTGCTGAGGGATGGAACAGTGTTAGTGACAGTGAGATTACAGCATAGACTCTACATTAGTCCACTAATCTGCAAAGCAAGGCTCTGATAGCAGAGAATGAAGATGTCTAGAAGTATGTATGAAGAAAAGCCTACATATACGGAGTTGCGGGACATACCTGTGTTAACATTTTTCTCCCTCAAAACCACCACAGTGTGGTCAGTACTGGTATTGCAGGCGGGTGCGGAGTGGTCAGCATGGTCAGCAGCAGACATGGCAGATGAGCTTATATTGGCCTGAGCATGAGTCCCTGAGCTTAGCTTGGAAGTCATTTCCATGGGGATTGCTGTTTCATGCAAATAGAAGTTAATCAAAGTTTAATGTGCAAGCAGGGGTGCATAATGATTAGCCAGTCATTGTCAATCATGACTTACAATAGGTACTGATAGCAGGAAGTCCTCACCATATAAAAGTGTCTAAACATTAGAAACTCCACCAAAGACTGCTAGAGGTACATCACTACATGACTGTATATATCTTATTCTATATCAGTCTTTTGTAGAGTACATTATTTTCTAAGGTTCTTACCTGTCGAGCTGGAAGTCACTGTTGTCACCCCACCCGAGCTGCTCTTCCTGACGTTCACAGTCAGAGTCTTTTTCAGGTTGGCGCCACCGCCTGTCGCCCTAGCGCTGCCAGCCTCCACCGCATGGATGTACGACTCCTTACGCACTAACGAAGTCTTTTTCCCGGAAAAATCTTCCTTGGAACTCGTCTTTTCCATAGCTGGGCTAGGAATCGATGCAATCTCGCCGTCCGATGTCACACGCACCCTGGTCGCGTAATGGATCCCCGTCATGTCCGACGTCTCCGGTACAAACATCTTGGCACTGGAGGAGGACTGGTCAGAATCTTTTCTGACTTGAAGAGGATACCTTTTAGCTTCCCACTCTGTGCTGTGCCTCTGTGTGGTGGGTGTGGTCTTCTGGACCCTTGTCTCAAACTGTGCAGTCCTGGCCGCTACTGTAGTGGAACTGACAGGTATTCTCTTGGCAACACTTCTACTTTCCACGTCCACCGTGGTGCCTTTCCTGCTGGTTTCCGGGGTGTACCCTGCTTGGACATCCAACGACTGTGACTTGGGGATCTTGATGTGGATGGTTTTGCCCCCCGTTTCCCCTCTTTCGGTCGTCACTCTAATCCCAGCGGTCGGATCTGACCGTACACTGGACACACTTTCTTTGCTGCCATACACGAGCCTTCCTTCATCTATTCTGCGAAGGGGATGGCCGACCGGCTGCTTGTCGCCATGGGGACTACTTCCTCTCCTGAACTCTCCCAAGTGTCTGAGATGTGGAGAATCTCTGCTACTGCTCAAGTCCGCTACTGGCTCAGAGGAGGACCGAGCATGGTCGGCCTTCAGATGCATAGAACTCCTATGTGCCCAGCGCAGCTCATTCACGAAGGACTCTTCCCTCGGGGTACTTCCACAAGCCTCCTGTTTCTTCGTATCAGTTTGCGTACTCATACTGACCGATTTGGAAGATGCCGTGTCCGTAGTTTCATTTCCAGCCGTATGCCCGACTGTTGTATCTATGACTGTGGTACCATCCTGTATCCTAAACCGTACTTTCTGTGACAACGGTCCTCTCCTTTGCTGTGGACTATACCCTTGACCTTCCCCTCCTATTCTCTCAAATCTTTCCACCATTTTACCCAGAGCTGACTCGGAACTTCTTCGAGAAATCTCAACTTTAGAACCTTTGAATCTGGCGTCATTTCCGGCCACGTCCACTGAGTTGGAGCTTCCTCCACTCTCCCTACTTCTGACACTGGACAAGGAACCTGTGCTTTCAGCCAACTCAGAACTTGCACTTTTACTCTGCTGCCGAAGAGATGCGTATGAAGCAGACTGCATTCTGGCCAAACTCTTGTTGGACTGGATGTCCAGACTGGGCGGACTGGGAATCTCGGCTGCGCTGCCTCGGTACGGATCACGGAAACCGCTGTACGCAGAGTTCTGGTAGGCCTGGTGCAGGAACGGGATATAGAAACGACAGTTAAAGAATGGTCTATTTTCTCATTTATCTTTAGAATAACATTGTACTTTGCATAACTCATAACTTAGCAATATACACTCTAACCAGACTTACATCATAATTTGTAATGGCTAAGACATTCTCATCATTGAATATGGGAATTACTGCATTTCTCAATGTTGCAATATTTGCTCAAAGATGGCCAAATGTCTTCCTTGAGTCACAATGAAAAAAACTAAGTTAAACTCATTTATAGTTTAACAAGTTTCATAGATCAGATGGTCAGATTTCAACTCCCGAAACCTAAAACTCCAAGTACTTCTGCCACCAACTCTGCAGTTCTCGCCAATCTCTGTAGGTGGCACTGCCACCCTTTCCCTGTCAATGGCCACTAGCTACAAGACACCTTATTTGCCAGAAGTAATTAAGAGTGTTATTGCTGCCCTATGGAGTTCAGAGTGAGAGAATGACTTGCAAGACTCACCAGCTGTAAGACATCTTCATCCTTTGGCACCACCAACAGCTGTAAGTTCTCCTTACTGTAAGACAAACAGGCTTCACCATATTGGTCATCTCAATATGACACATCAACTATTAGCACTCATTCGCATTCTACACTTTGCATGCCTTCAAGTTTGGTCAAAGGCCAATGTCAACTTGCTATGGAAATCTTACTTAATACTTTGGAGAGGGAGCTAATTACAGACTACTTAAAATGTACAAATTCCTTCCCAATCATGCTTATCTCTACATGACACATACAAGCCTTGACATGTGCATGCCTCCTGTAATTTCTTGACATCTGACCTTCACTTCAACTTTTGACCTTTATTGGTTTCGACCTTGGAATGGCTAAGACTTGAAGTTATGGACGACGATTTTGTTTTGACCTATCAGATTTTATTTGCTTCACTGAATGTTGTTCACTTTCGTTTCTTCTCGACTGAATGTAACATGTCTTGTCATGTATATCTGTGCCCTCTTAGAAATCAACTTTAATAACTTGAAGGGGCGACCCAGCTGTATTGAGATTAAATATATAACTAATGTACTACTGCACATGTTGGTCCTACCTTTGTTGTATCAATGCTATGACCTGCGAGTATGTTTTCCCTGTCACACTTTCTCCATTAACTGACACAATTCTGTCCCCTGTAGAAATAACAAGTAAAACAAAGTCATTCAGCAAGTAAGTTTTAAAGAAAGAACATCTTAAAGTGGTTGCGGTTTTCACCATGGGTGAATACAATGTACCTGACAAAAGTTAGGTTACAGAAATAATTTCAGGGGCGATAAGAAAAAACTCGTCTTGTTATGTGTTCTTTGATATCAACCATCTGTCTTCTTGGTGTGCTTGTCGCCCCGCATTCATGCCCCCCAAAAATTGATAATGAAGGAAGTGTCTATATGTAAACTGTACATGTATACTATAAGGAATGCACAGGTAGGGTCTGAATGGGGTTAGCAAGTAACATATTGTTTTACAAAACAAAAAGGCGGCTGATCTAGCAGATATTCATTGATTCATAACCTATTTGAAAATAACACCCCCGTTCTAGAGTTTAGTGCTACTTTAAGACCCCGTTCATACTAACGAGTCGCCCGAATCGCTGAAATCGCCAAAGCCGTATTGCTGTGGCCTACTATGAACGCTCCAATTCGCATGTGAAATGCCCGATGCACATCGCAGCCAATCTACCTCCAGGAGGTGGATTACTACCGACTTGGCCACATTCCGGCTTAGTATGAACGCTCCGAGTCGGCTTGATGCGCATTGGGTGCATTACTTTGCATATTGACCCGGACATGGTTCAAGGGGTCATATGCGACATCAGCCTTGATTTCTGCTTACAGTCAAACCTGCCCAAGGCGACCACCCGGCGGACCGAGCAAAAACGGTCGCGATGGACAGGTGGTCGCCATGAAGAGGATTCCACTCACATGTTTCCAGGTCGAGGTTTTCAAATACAGTACGTAAATGGATGGAAAATTATGTGGATTTAGACAGCAAGACCCCCACCAGGTTCAATTCTCATTGACAGAAAGATTCTACAAAAATTACATTATCCGTTATCGTTGTAAATTGTATATCGCTAACGTTAACATCGTGTACAAATTTTCGTCATAATTTTGACTACAAAACAATGGTCGCCTCGATGATCTCGCAGCGATCTCCCGCGTACACACACACACAAACGCACATCATCGAAGTTTTAAGGCCTAAGACAAATCTCTAGAAAACAGCTGCTGGCACCAGCCTTTTTTGGGACGCCGGCCGCTGGATAAAAGGGTCAAAAAGTTTTCGATCTGACAACTAAAAAACGGAACGGTGTGATTTCGTCGTGCCGCGCCACACCGCCAAGCTCTATGCGACCGCATCGAAAGGTATGAGTCAGTGCAGCAGAACGCACAGCGTCCAATAAAGGTTTGTGAGATTCATGGAAATAAAAAGAAAATAAGAATGTTCATTTTCATCAATGACTAGAGTATTTGTAAATATTCATACATAAAAGCATCGTGTTTTAGAAAGGTCAGCGGTACGCCAAATCCGGGCCGCGCCAAAATGCCCAAATCCAAGATGGCGTCGGGACCAAGGACAACATTTCTCGCCCGATGTTTTGCCCGCCGCGAAGTCATTTTTGGGCGGAATTTAGTAAGACACAGACACATTTTTATTGAAAATACAAGAAATAGATAATAATTTCTGTGAAATCTGACTTTTTGATGCCATGCACTACGTATTCGCTTTGAAAATTGAGTTTAAACCGAACTGAGTTTGCGGTATTACTATAAGATTACGATAGGCACAACAACATCACAAACATTTCTCTTTACAATGTTTATAGGGGGCACGTTTTATTAAAACACTTCATGGAGGAATCGATGCTATAACATTGCTATTCCATATATTTTTGTCCTTATTTTGTCCTTTAAAGTCTTGACAACATTTCCGTGAAATCCGACAGCAAAATGATCCGATGTCACCATACGCTTGAAAACTAGGCGGCCGCCATGGGCAGGGATTGTGCTCTGTGCGGTCCCAATTCGTGGCGGTCGCGTTGGACGGGTGGTCGCCTTGGGCAGGCAGCTTAATGCTTGTGCCTATGGGGAAAACTTTTGGGACCGAGAAAAAGCGGTCGCCATGGCCAGGTGGTCGCGTTGAAAAGGTGGTCGCCTAGGCAGGTTTGACTGTATTTGCCGCCATAATACGATATTTGCCTACCTCCTAGCTTGTTTGAATATTTCGCGGAAATATGGCAGAATATGGGCGATACTCCAGGCGTCTAGGATGACGAAGAGACACACGTGCTCATGGCCATCTTCGGGGATGTGGGGATACAGACGAAACTTAAGGGATCCCGCCGGAACAAGAGCGTGTATGAGGAAGTAGCGATTTTACAACTCGTGCTCGTTCGACCCCTGGTGTGAAGGAATGCGGCTTCGGTAATTCGGGCGACTTGCGCTGCTTAGTATGAACGGGGTCTAAGTTAAACCGGGTGAGGCCTGACCTGTGTTGAGCCCTGCCTGCTGTGCTGGGCCTCCCTCCTTCACATGCTTCACAAAGATGGTGTCCATCGGCTCCAGATTGCTGATCTTACCACTCTTCTTTTTCCTGATGCCTCCTGCGGAACGAGCAAGGTTAACCCAAGTCAGTTACACATTTTTACACTGGGGTGAAGCAAGGAAAGCCTTTCCCAAGGGCACAACATCGGTGACATGTCAGGGGATTCGAACCCAGGACCTCTTGGTTTTGGGCCAAATACACAATATCACGAAAGCGTGAAGCAGCCACAACAAGGAAGGATCCTGGTCTAATCTCACAACATTCCATTGCAAACTTCTATCTTTATTGAGACTTTATCAACAGTCTTCTTGCCTGTATGGAATATATTGTGTGGGTTAAAATTTTTAATATGAATTGCTTAGCAAAGTGTATGGTGTAGAAACATGCATGAGCATTCATAATCACTACAGCAACAGTAAGTATAAGCCTTGTTCTCACCTTCAGTATCTGCATGTGGGGCACCACCGACTGCTTCAAACTATACAACAGATAGAACAATGGAATGTTTGACTTCAAATTGGCAGGCATCTAAAATGTCAACATTGGAAAACAAGACTTCAGTTGGAGAAATGGTCTTCAGAAAAGGAGGAATAATCTTCAGAAAAGTCTAATCTTCAGAAATGGACGATCATTCCAAATTTCTTCAGAAATGGTCTTCAGAAAAGTTTTTAACAGTTCTGAGCCAAAGCTTCAAGTACTGTAATTAAAATGCAGAAATGTTCCCGGTGGTTTTACATGTATTTTTTGTTCACTGTTTTCGCGTTGAACTCTTTACTGCAAACTTCAAACCACAGCGAAAAGCTGTTCCATTGTGCAAACGCTCCATTTTCTTACTTAGGCTTAAATCCCTGGGAACATTTCTGCAATTACAGTACGTAACTGTTCTTGGGAACCCGAGATTACCCTCCAATTGTGATCACAACTGCCTGGTTCTGGTGCATACCTGTAGATGTTCCTGTACTGCCGAATCGGGAGGATACACGATGAAATGACGTAAGGTGAAGCCGAAGCCATCCCCACATCTCTTCAAGTTCACAGTCCTGGGGCCTGGCCAGGAGGCAGGGTCGTCCAGAGATATCGTCTTGGTGCCGGACTGCAGCCAACAGAGAAGTGAAAGTGATTATTTGAAAATTAAGAAGGGCAATATTCAAAAGACTTACTTCTTGTGTTGCAGAATGGCAGCATAGAATTTCTTGTTTCTTGATAAACAGTTGAGTCGACATAACAGGTTAGCAGTTGAGAGCCAGAGTGTTGTTCAATTCATGGGCTGAAGTTGTCCTGTTGCAATTTTTTTTTAATAAAGAATAAAGTTTTGATTCCTGAGATAATGACACATTCATGTCTGATGACCTTATCTAAACATGTGTATCATTTGGTACATAGCTACAATGAAAAACAATTCTTTTATTACAATGCTAAATCATATACTTTAAGACAGTTCTAAGAAAGTGGGCATGCCTAGTTTTGTTCTATAAGGCCATGTTGATTCAATTATATGGATGACATCTGCTCGCGCATCAATTTTCATCTGTTTCCAAAAAAAGGTTTTCGACCATACTGTAAATCGTACAAAGCAGACGCGAAATGAGCAAATATATATTGTAAATTGCAAAAATTATCGGAAAAACTATATATACTAATGTCGAAAAAATGCCATGTCAATTCCAAAGTAAAAAAAATCTTGGGGATGTGAAGACCAAAAATGAAGAATCTAAATTGTTTGGTATACCATACTCAGAGCTTAGTCATAGTCATTCGGTCAACCTTCCTGAATACTTTGATTTCATAATGAGGGCAACTTTTTTCACCAAACTATTTCTTTATTTACAGGCTCACATCAGTTTTAAAGTTCCCAGAGGATGTCATCCATATAAATTACAATAAAATCAACGTGGCATAAGGCTATATGGTTTTATGTTCACGGTTTCTGCTGTGACTGTTTCACCGCGAACTTAAAACCATCGCAAACATTTTTGTCCAATACTGTACATGTAGCAGTATGTGACTATGTGACAGATTGACGGACGAACCAATGTGACTATAGCACTATCGCAAACTCAAAACCACCACGAACACTCCATTTTCCCCTTAGCGCGAAATATAAACCACGCAAACTAAATGCATTTACAGTAACAGCCTGGCAGCAATGCCTACATGAATACACCAGGAACATCAACACAACAAGAGAGGTCAATCTTAGATTTCTCCACTTTCTCATGCAGAACAGACATATGCACAGCCAGCTTTTTCCCACGCTCAGTAATTGATTGGAATAATCTACATTGCTAGATACCTAACCATGTACATGTCATAAACAAATTGATAAGTTATTTATTTATTTCAGCTTTATCAATACCTTGTCACTCTTGTGCACCCATACTATAGTCAATGTCTTTTAATGTCCCTAGAAAGTAGAAAAGTAAAAATTGGAAAGAAACAGTCGCCATGTTGAATTTTGACCAACAGCTGCTAACGCCCTCTATGGACAGTGATGAAACTGCAGTTCTGTAATGCTGAAAATAATGCCAACACCCTTTCGCATTCGCTATTTTGTTTCAAGGGGCATATCAAGTAATTTAAGTTATTATCTAGTGAGATGAAAAAAAATTTTCTGCAAAATTTGTATTCAAATTCAATAGTGTTTGAGAGTTTTTGCGTCTATTACTGATATAAATTTTTCAAATTGCATGCAGACTTTTTGCCGACATGGGATTCTGTATGTATCCGAAGAAAAGGATTTCGAGCACGGAATTACTAACAATAACAATTCGCCGATAGCTTCTTGACTTGAGCTGGAGGCTTTTTAAACCACAAACACTGTTGTCAATGCTACCAAAAACATAACCTATTTGGAAAAAATGAGGCTAGATTGGACTACAAATTACAGTACAATTACACAAAATGTAATTTTAAGTATGATGCTACAGGAGCTGGTTTATAATTATAGCGATAAGACAATACTTGCTCAGATAGTCTATAGCACAAAACAACTACTTATTGGAGCATGCCTCCCCAAAAATTCTCCTGCTTTTAAAATCTAAATCTTTATTTTCCCTTGAATGCACCATATTTCTGGTAACCCAAACATAAAGCTACACTGCTACAGTGTCCTTGAAATGGTCAAATCTCTTTGACAATGTTCTAAAATGCGATGTAAATTTTTTTACCAGACTGACATGGAAACAATCACATTTTATGCTATCCTAAGAACAGACAATACTGGCAGCTTCTGTTAGAAGAAAAATAGGTCAGACTGATGATTGTGAACATTGCTGGTCTGCCATGGATCAGAACCCTGACAAAAATACATTCCTATCACAGTCCAACAACAACTTACCAACATAGTTCTCCTGGAGTCCTTCTCTACCACTTCTCTACAAGATCACTCCAAACTTTCAACCCTGACATGTTAATCTTGCTGTAGTTTTTTATGGCTAAGCACTGGAAACAATGACTTTCTACATGCACTTTTCTGCCCCTCCCCACTGATGGTAGCCAAGCCAAGTGTCAGATGACACCAGATGGAACAAACCATTCAATGTATCCAGAAAAAACACTCTGTAAAAGATGTTCTTCAAATTTATTTCTTTATGCCCAGGGTGCTACACTTTCGTTCAATTGTAGAACTCATGACCTAGATTGAACTTATAATTGTTTGTATTATGTCCAAGCACCATAATGTGTGTGGTATCCCTGTTGGACAGTTTGGTTGGGGCCGGGAAGTTATTTGGAGAATACTGGTGGAAGGGGTAGGTCTCCACCCCGTGCTATTTTGGTCGGCTCAGATCCCAAAAGAACATTTTAGCCAAACTTGATCTCCCGAGCTGGCCTTCCCTTTTGGAGACAGAGATGAATCCTGTCCATCTGGAACTACAAATGCTACCTTAAGTCTTAACTGAGCCATTCTTGTATCTTCTATTGAGATAACAATACAAGTCTATTGTCATCCTGTTCGAGTAACGCTCTAGGTAGGAGATAGATAGTACGCTGATCGATACGGATCCTAGTATCTGTATATACAGTAATTATAGCAGTATCATAAACTTGGAATGTTTGACATCGCCAGCTCTGATATGTTCACTTCTTTACGAAGACAAATACAACTATGACACACAGTACTTTTGACATCAGGGATTTCTCTGGAACACAACATTCATTGGTAAGGCCACGCTAATTTAATTTGTTGCTACTCGGAATAGCCTGTCCTGTTTTTCCCATTTTGAATTGAAAAAAAGAAAAATTGGTCGCTATTCCAATCCACAAATTTTTACTCCCAATTTTAATATCTGTTCAGTTGTAAAACTCATAAAGGCTTGCGCATGCCTAAAAAGTGTGGTCACATTGATCATAAGTTGTAATTTTTCATTAAAACTATTTCTCAATATCAATCCGTATATTACATGTCAAAAGGTAATAGTTACTAAAATTATAGTACTACTACTACTAGATCAAAGAAAGGGGTAAAAAGCCATACAAAGCTGAAACTTGAATAATGCTCGTATTCTTTATGTAAATCCTTATCTTCAACCCCAGAATCTTTGCAAAAAAATTGATTTTTTTTTCCGCCCTGTCGTTCTTTTCTGAAAAAAATCCGAGAATCAACAAATAAAATTGGTGTGGCCTAATGTTAGCAAAAAATCATGCTGGCCCACTCTGGGGAGGACAGTAGGGATTTGCAGAATGTCACATTGATAAGAGACAAGGCAAAATAAGACATTCGTGTCACACAAGGATATACTAAATGATTATGTTGACCAACTCAAACATAAACATCAGTACTACATAGTTAATACGGGATACATGTACCATATTTTCAGTAAAATGTGCACTTTTAAAAACTTTACAATGAAAGCAGATGCAACCAGACTAAGACTATACTGATTTGATTATATATTGCTGACATTCTAGATTGGTACTGCAAATTTCTGTGAGCATGGGAAAAAATAAAAGTTGGGCCAAAAATAAAAGTTGCCTTCATTGTGAAATGTAAGTGGTCAGGAAAGTTTTACAAACGACTGACGTTACATTTATATGGTATACGAAACAATAGATTCTTTATTTTGTTCTTTCACATTTTCTTGGAAGACTTTTTCAAAACTCTGCCCAGGGTTAGGAATACATTTTGTCCATGGAGTAAGTTTACAACAAAATCAGTACGCTTTATGATAGGAAAAGAAGCACTGTATGACATCAGTATCCGTTTTCCGATGTTTTTTTTTTTTGCAATCTACAGCATATATATATTTGCTCGCTTTGCAACTAGTTTCTTTGTATGATGTGGTTATAATTTTTTTTAAACGGACGAAACATGATGCGCAGATGTCATCCATATAATCAAGTCAGTTTGGTCTTATGGGAAAACAAATTAGCAGGGAATTGCAACTGTAGTGTAGGGGCGTGTGTGTTTTGATTATATATGGAAATAATGTCATACTTTGATACAGGAATAAATTTTGTTTGTCAATATCATCCTAAATATGGCATAAATTAATGTTCTGGTAGTAACAGTAAGCAATAAAAGGTGAACTGGGTAACAGTAGAAATGCCAACATCTCAACTCATTGACACGTTTGATAAGTCCAACCCTGGCATGTTTCATTGTTGTGAGTCACATTGATTCTATCCTCTTAATAAAGTATTCTCCTGACCATAGCTACCCTATATCAGCTATAAGAGCCACTATATCATATGCTTCAGTCATCTGCATTTTCCTGTTACAGATACAGGAGACTTTTTTCAAAAGCGGCTGTTTTTGATACATTACAGTAAATCATAGAGCATATGAAGCAGATAATCAGAGAAGGCAGACTCCGCATTGTCGCCAATACTGTTTTGTCCTTTCCTATCTTTCTCTCTGGGTCTATCTCTCTCTTTCTTACACGCACACACATACACTCTTTTTCTTTCTCTCTAGCCTAGGTCTCTCTCAGTCTCACACACACCCACACACTCTCTCTCCCTCTCACACACAAACTCTGGGTCTCTCATAGATAGATACGTACACACACGCACACACACACTGTGGGTCTCTCTCTCTTTCTCTTTCACTCACACACACACACACACACATACATACGCACACACACACACTCTCTCTCTCTCTCTCTCACACAAACACTGGGTCTCTCATAGATAGATACGTACACACACGCACACACACACTGTGGGTCTCTCTCTCTTTCTCTTTCACTCACACACACACACACACACACACCGAACACACACACACACACACTCCCTCTCTCTCTATCTCTCTCTTGTCCTGTTTAACACACACAGACAAGCCTAAAACAGTACTTCATTCTTTCCCCACCACCTAAGGCTTGTCCATGAGTAGTCAGACTATTATCTCACCTCTGTCCGGCCTGTGTGCTGCCGTGTTCCTGCCATAGTGGGGCCGGTGACTTCAGCTCAGTTCTGAAGGGGACATGTTTACATCATGGGACAGTTGAAGAGTTCCAGACAATCCACTGTGGGAGGGCGGCATGCACAGATTCTCCAGTCTGGATCGAACAGGTTAGGCTCCAGCTCCAAATACAGCAGATGAGATCAGAATAAAACGTGGTGAAACAGCAGACTTCAAACACTTTAAACTGCCAGGTTTCTGAAAGATCCAAATCGTAGGATATTCACGGCTAGCCTGGACGCTTCCGCTCGTCTGCATACATTAGATTGAGAACTCAGCTTGTCGACCGCCTCCCTGTGAGTTCGAGTTGTTTAGGTCCTAGAAAACTGAGCAAAAGTCGCGGTGTTTACCATGGTTATGACACAGCTGCGTACGCTGGAGCTACATGACTGCAATGTTCGGAATTTTCCATCCTAAGTTACCGTCTCAGACACCGGAAAACTGACAGGAATTTGAACCCGCGTTGTGGGATGTTTTCTACGCTAGCTTGGGTGGGTCCGCGAGCCCTCCCCACTCAGACTGAATCGTAGGTGCCTGGTTCCAAATTCTGCCTCGGGAAACAATCCAACCCCTTACTGCATCGTTGTGGTGAATGACGCAGCGATGATCCTACATTTGCAGGTGGAATCTGAACACACAGATGACAGAATATGTCACAGACACGACAACATCGGGTCAGGCTTCGTTTGGTAAGTCCTCCGAAGTATGCAAATAAGATATGTAAATAGCATAATGTTCCACAGAAAGGATCAGAACGGGCAAAGATTTGCTGAACGGATTTAAGGTCATGTTATTGAGGAGCGATATAAAAATAATGTAACTATTTAGATACAGCAGTTTGTGGAGAAACACATGTATTCTTTGGGATGTGCGACGATTGCAACCTCATTAACAAATATTTGCATATTTGGGACCCAACAGGCCCACTGAGGCATCTTCTTTTCTTCTTCGCATTTGGGTATTAGAGTAGAGTAGAGTAGAATTGTTGTAATTAATCGTGTTGTATCGGTAACGGGCATCACAGGATAACGTAAGATACATTACAGATCTTCCTAAGAAAATCAGTAAACTGCAGCTCGCTTCTATGAACAAATCAGGGAGAAAATCAGGAGAGAAATCAGGGGAACTCAATACTTATTAAACTGAAGGAAAATAGCACTTTATTTGGCAACAACTGGTTCCGTATCTTGCTGTTAGGACTGGGAGAAATTATCTACACATTTGGTGACTAACTATTCGAAGTACTAATGTCAAAGTACACGCCGCACACACACCAGTACTTTGAGAGAACTGTCCTACCGGGAGACCTTCCTAAAAGTGAAATCCTCTGCTTCCATGGACGATGAAGCATCCAAGGGGCCAATGAGACCAGGGGAAATGGGATGGTGGGTGTAGGTGAGTTGTGGGGATCATGAACTTCAATGGGAGTGAACTGTTTGTTTCTATAATAAAATTATATGCCTGTAATACCAACCGAGTATGCCTGTGTGTGTGTGCATGTGTAGTTATCTATGTGTGTGTGTACGTGTAACGTTATGTGCGTGTGTACATGTCTGTATGTATGTGCATACGTGTGACTTATGTGCGTGTGCACGTGTGTGTGCTGTGTGTGTGATAATTCTAGGTATGTAACGGTGTGCGTGTGTGTGTGTACCTTCTTAGTTAGTGTGTGTGTGGGTGTAGGTGCACGTGCATCATGTGTGTGTAACGGTTATTTACGTATTGTATTATGTGTGTATGGATGGAGGTATAATTTCCGGTCACACTGAAAATATTTCATAGATTGCACTTAACGCTGTTACATCCCCTTGAAAATTGAGTATCTAAAATTCTAATTTGTCAATAACTCATGATCCGACGCTGTATGATATTTAGTTTGTGCTGTGGCCAGCAATTAGATATTTAGTCTGTGGTCAGCAATTAAACAAAAGGCAATTATGATTTTGTGCCTCATAGATTGAACGGTAACGTTACTGCAGCAGAATTTTCAGTCTTGATATAGGGGATTGCGGAAAAAGCTGGCCCTGTCTACCTGGCCTGTCTACCCTGGCTGTCAACCTTTTTTGTGCCCCGCGGGTATGCATGGGGGTTTGGGCTTTAATGGAATTTCCTTGAGGAAAAACTGGGTCAATGTGATTCCAGATGTGTGTGAGCTGGATGGAAGACAATGCCTATTGGGTTGGGGCGGGGGTATGGGTGAAGCTGGTAAAGCAATTCCACCAAGACTGGAAAAAAAGTTCCAAGTACATGTATACAATAAAATGTTCCTGAAATGTTAAACAAAATTGAAGTAGAAAGTAATACAGGGAAGCAAATAAAACTGGTAGGATGAGCCAGACAACAATACATGTAGGACCTTTGTTTGTCATAACAGCTAAATTCACAACAGATGTATGACACTCCTGGGGGTTACTGTAGCTCTGAAACTACGAAATCTTTAGCAGCTGCTGCTCCCGCAAACCACCCTATCAGGTTTCTTTGTTTATCCTGTACCCCATCACACCTCTTCTATCTAGTGTAACAATCCTAGTACATTTTATTGTACATTTAGATGTTTGTTTATCAATAATAGATTTTCTTCCAGTGTTGGTGGAGTTGCTCATTAGTTATTAACTGTCCCTATCCTCCAACAGTATAAGCCAGCCCACCCACAGCTGGGATTGCCACTGACCCAGGTTTTCCTCAAGAAAATTCAAACAGATGCAAAACCCCCATGCATGCCCTTGGGGTCCAAAAAGGGTAGATAGCCAGGGTAGACAGGCCAGGTAGACAGGGCCAGCTTTTTCCGCAAACCCTTGATATATGTCATGTTCTGAACAAGCTACGCTCATAA
This sequence comes from Branchiostoma lanceolatum, assembly GCA_035149815.1. Taxonomy (NCBI): domain Eukaryota; kingdom Metazoa; phylum Chordata; class Leptocardii; order Amphioxiformes; family Branchiostomatidae; genus Branchiostoma; species Branchiostoma lanceolatum. The sequence goes on along the minus strand of CM068878.1, from coordinate 18,091,219 downwards.
TACTTCAGTGACAATTTAAGGTCCTCAGGCTCTAGAAGAAGGGAAATAGTTTTGGGCACCCTGTCAACTTTGGGGAGAACTGCAAGGGCCTTTTTTTATCAAAACTCTAGAATATAGAAAGAGAAACGGGGTTTACAGCTCAATTAAAAAAAAAAACTAGAGTTAAGTATTTGTGCCACTTCAAGTTTGCTACCGGTATGTTAGTTTAGTGATTACGGGGTCTTTTTATAAATATGAATTGGTATTGAATTTTTCTTTTTATTTGAGTTCAATATGTGATAGTTGTGTGCCGATTTGTTAAAAAAAGAGAGAACGCTGCGACCCAAAAAAACACCCCTCCCAATGAAATGGTATAGCTACCCTGCGACATCACAAAATCAAGATGGCGGCCACCACACATGCCAACGGATCCAACAAAGGTTTTGCTACGCAAACCTGTAATTGCTACGCAAACCTGTAAATGTAATGAATGTTTTTTTATGATATTTTTAAGCTTAGCTGGTCAGATTAGCATGAAGAGTGACTGAACCTGAGGGTCCATTCCTCCCCATAGCAATCACCGTATTACCGCAAGTACATATACAGCTTCACAATTTTTCTTTGCATTATGTCATTGAAGAATTCTACTTACTGATCAAGATGTACTGAAGAATTGTCAGCGTTTTTGGTGCAATTATCCGGCTGGTGCAATTATGCGAAATGCCCAGCTGGACCGCACCACCATGGTAGAGGGGGTGTATTGTTAGTCAGAAACACTAGCACAAAGAAAACAGACGAAATTATTCAGTTATTAACTTTATTTATTGACCCTTTGCTGAAAATAAAGAAATGACTAGACTACGAACCTGTTTTGATTTTGCATTCTTTCATTTTTCCATGCCATCTATCGCATTACAACAAACGTAATGTTACAGGGGAGGCATTCTGAAACATCGTCATGCCACTCATGGGATAACAGTTTCTGTGTTACATTACGTAGAGCGCAGTTGTCGATTTACGTAAATCATGTACCGCCATGAAACTAGGAATTGAAACTAAAACTTGGTTTGATCAAACCTCCTTGGTTTGATTTAATACTGATTACGGGTGACCCGCCCGGGACCTCCCATATGATTCCTATCAGCATAAACTGTCAATGAAGACCGCCTTTTTTTTGTTACTCAAAACAGTTTTAAAGTTAAACAAATTGGCGGTATGGCGCCTTTACACCGGCAGGTATCGGCTCATTTGTACCGCGTTTGCCGATTTTAGCGCACCTTTTCAGTTAACTGGTCGAGGATTTTTGAAAAAAAATGGTGCAGTTATCCGGCATTAGTGACCATGCGCGATGCAGATATGCGGAGTCACTAACAATGCAGTGAATGGGAACCGGTTTTGGATATTGGGATTCGGTGCAATTAAATGGAAGGTGCGTTTATCTGAGGTGCAATTAAGTGGCTTCTACTGTACAATGTTGCAATCAATTGACTGGTTGAGATCAAGAAAGCGTAGCCAGTCTGCCTTTATATCATTGTCAATCTTCCTGATTTTGGTGTAGGACATTTGCATGAACCCTCCTTCATGTACTCATGATGTCGCCAATCAGTGCCGGATATTGGACCTGAGATCAGTGGGTACCAGCAGACTGTAACAATGCTGTTCTAAAGCTTTCTGCATGGAGGTGCAACTACATGTACACGCAGGAAAGGTTGTTCCATCGTTGGACAAGTTTCCCCACTCCCTGATTAGACTGTAACTGTGTTTTCTACTGTCTAGACTAGCTGGAAAGCTCTTTTCGCCATCCCCATGCATGGGCCCAGCTGGGCACCCAGCTTTCCTTTTCCCCTTTTCTGTCCTATGTGCAGCTGCGCCCCCTAGCAGAACTTCAACAGACTGTTGCAAAGGTCGATGACCCATATGCCAGACTAGATGCATTTCTAGAATGACATCAATTTTGATGTAATCTACTTTTGAACATCAAGTTGCAGTTTGATATACATACTATTTCAAACATGACAGTTTATTCTATATAATATTATCATTTCTTTATTGATTGATTGATTGATTGATTGACATGATTTGAACTTCTTTTATGTACTTTCACAAACATATTGCATGATATTCATTTTCTCCAGATCTTGCTGAAATGCTGAATTCAAGGATAACAAGTTAGCCAAGGTGACCAAATGAAGCATCCGGAGACATTGCAGGAGAAATGTCTGTCCAGTGTGGGACACCACCTAGAGTCCTATCCACCAGACATCCTGTCCAGGCTACCCGGTACCTTTGTGACAGGTTTATTACCTCACCTGTGCCAACATCACCTGAACAGCTGTCATGATGACATCATGCAGACAGGTGAGGCATGAAGGTCCCGACTGTTAACATGTTTTCCAAGTTGTGAAGTTTTGCACATGAAGTTTTTTTTTTTTTTTTTGGCTGCATGTATTTCTGTCAATTTCTATTTGGGAATCCTTTGACATGTACCAAATTATGTGAAACTCTGTGTGTGTGTGTGTCTGTGTGTATGTGTATGTGTGTGTGACGGGTGCATTTGCACAAATTTTATGAAATTCAAACAGGAAGCACTTAAAGTATGTATGAATCCTATAAAAAATGGACACTTTTTATACAAACTGGACAAATGCTGCATTGGGGGAAGATATTGTATTTTTCTTAATGTTTCTGCCCACAATGTTTTTGCTTTAAGCATTGAACGAGAAGCCAGGGTGCCATCCGAAATGCTACCGGGGATCCTATACTCGCTTCCCTGAAAAATCTACTCAGTCTGGCATTTTGAATTGAATTCCTTTACTCAAGAGTTGTACAAAATTGTCTTGCTATATCATGTGTGCCTTGGACAGTATTTTTTTTCCAAAAGTTGGACCTTGATGATAAGAAGTTGAATTGTTGCTGTAGGTGTTGACCCAAACCCAGCGTGGCATACCCTTTTTGCCAGTCACTTCAAGTGGGAGTCAAGAATGAGGTTAAGGTACGAGCAGTCATAAGTAACATACATGATTGGAGTCCTCCTAGCAGTTTTCTTTGGGACTGCAAGGGCATTATTGTGTGAGACTTTGAACCAGGATCAGTACATTGTATGACTTTTGGCATGTAGGCAACAGTGGTTAACATTCAGGAACTAAGAATTAATCATTGCTTGTTTGTGATTTTATTTGACACAAGTAGGTTATGTAAGGATGAACATCTGATGCAGTAGACATAGATTACCGTATGCTATATAGTTATGTCAATCGGCATTTAGTAATTTAGTATTTACTGGCATTAGTGTTATAGTACACTACACAGACTCTCTGTGAGGCTCACAGAACTTTAAATGTAAAGTTAACGCCCACCTCAGCGCCACTCGTCAGCGCCCTGTATAATGAACATTATTCAGCTCTGCTGCTAAGCTGAGGACATGGCAACAGCATAGAAAACAAGAGCTTTTAAAAAAAGCTGGCGTTTCGGCTACGTTTATGAGTGTGAATTGTCTTTTCCCTTTACTTGAAGTAAAATCTGCCAGAGGAAGTCACTCAAGGGCTGTTCAGTCTATAAGAAAAATTGTCATTTTGGGAAATGAGTACTGTTTTAATAGAGAAAGGCAGATTGGGGAAAGCAATTTTGAAGTTACGTCACTTAACTTAAGTGCTTTTGAAAAAGCTGGTCTTGGCCTACAACTTGTACTTATTTGTAAAATGTACAATAGGCTCATTATAAAAGCTATCAATGTAATTATGTACATGGCACGCAATAAAACATAAAATTTGAAAAAGCACCATTGAATCATCAGCACTATGGTAATTAAGTGAAATAGAAGTTCATAACAGCTAAGGTTCTATCTAAAATGACTACCAAATGTCAAACAAATCAACAGCTACCTCATCCGTATTATTCTGGTTTCCGCATTTACAACATTTCTTCCTTATTTTCCTGGGTAATTTTGCTAAAATTCATGAAAATTCCCATAGTTTTGTGCCGAGCGGCGCCACTTTCCACGTCCGTGTTGTCTGAATGAAGTCGATACTGAACAATGGAGCATTTGCTACTGTAACAAAGGATCGCTGTTTTGCAAACAACATCAAGAGCCTCTGTTTACATCGGGGATAGAAGTTTAGTGGCGAGTGTTTTGCAAGAATCATCTTACCGCGCATAGGAGCCGCTGCACGGTATTTTCCATTACAATGAACAGAAAAATTCGAATGCCGGGTTTGGAATCTATGAAGTCCTGTTCATAAGACAAAGGCCTTGTATATATGAAATGAATATTTAAAAATAACAAATATAAAATATTTCTTTATTTATTAATGAAAAAATGAAAAAATGATATTCATTAATATGATATTGATAGATTAATATAATATCAATATGTATTTTTGATATTAGATATCTAAAAAGAAAAAAAGAATCCATGCACGGACACGAACCCGGATCTTCTGGGTCCAAAGTGCTTCGCGTTGCCAGATGGGCTAAGCTGCGGTACGTAACCCGTCACCCTGTACGTAATGCTATAACCTCACTATATGGTATCATTTATGCCGATTTTTGGTCGTTTTCTTGACGAAATCATTTTTTTTCTTCTGCAATCTTGTGGAATAGATGTAATATGGTCATTTTTCAGGATATCAAAGTCCGAAACCACAATGCAATGATATTTCCGAACAGTTGTAGCAGTTACATGCGGTCGCCCTCCTGTGTGTCATGCAAATGTAGCCTGCCTGCCTTTTCGTGCTCCCTTGCCATATAAGGCAACGGCTATACAAGGATTTGGGAACGTATTGCCATATAAGGTCTTCTGGTGTGCGACACAGTGTTGAACCAAACAGCATGCAAGCATGCATCGAGCATGCATCGAAGGTAAAAGCCAGGACATTGCGTTCCGGCGCGAAGGCGCCGAAACGCAAAAAAGGCTACATTAGTGATTTTTGAGAGTCAACAATTATTGGGACAAACACAAGTACATTATAGATAATGATAATAATGATGACAGTCTTTTCAATAATGCCTCATGCAAACTGAATATTATATGATGATAAAGTAGCAATAGAGATATAAGTGGATTTAGGTAACTTTTTGCAATAGGTTTATGAACTGAAATTCAAATTTTTGTTCTTGAAGAAATTGCTGAGTTTTGTAGTGATGATACGTTGTAACCTTCATCAACGTTTACGTGTCATATTTTTTTTTACCAACATTAAGGGTTGAGAAGACCGCCCCGTCTCATGATGGTAATGAAGACAGACCGGACTGGAGACAGCAGTATCTACAGAGGTACTTCCACAAACTACTGTGGTACCAGTCTCGTCCACACAGAACCCAGGAGGAAGACCACAGAGGTATTAGTATTAACTTCCCCAAACCTTGTTTGGTATACTGTAAAGGCAGAAATGTTCACCGTTTTCACGTTGAAATTTCAGCACAAACTTAAAACCACCATGAAACTTTTTGCCCACCTATGACTGTAGCACTACTATTGTTTCAAGCGCGAACTTAAAACCACCACGAACACTCTTACCACGAAAACCACCGCAAACACTCTTACCGCGAAAACTACCGTAAACGCTCTTACCGCGAAATAAAAACCAAGCGCATTTACAGTGTAGTACCTTCACCAAGGGGGGTATGATTTCTGTAACATTTGTTTGTGGTTTAACAGCATAACTCAAAGAGCCATTGATGGATTTGATATGCAAGTAGTAGGTGTCAAATGTTTCAGATCCTCCATGGTATGTAACTTGTAAAAAAAACATTATTGAGCTGACTGTAGGTACACACTAATATGCATACGTGATTTCATACAATTGCAAGATGATGTAATATTTGCATTGCCTGCTTATCAAAATTAAAGAATGTTTTTGCACGGTTGCTGAAGAAATTTGACTAAGGTACCTTTCTTTCCTCACAGAGACTCTCCTGCTGACAGCGAGCTGTTCAGACCAGTGTCTCCGTGCTGCACAGGACCTGATGCTGTACAGTCCACATGTCCACAGGCTCATTCTGTATGACAGTAGGGCATTTAACTACATACTACAGGACCAGCTCCTGCACAGGTTTGTTCATTTGTTGGTCCATATTTGTTTGCTCACTCACTCACTCACTCACTCACTCACTCACTCACTCGCTCGTTCATTCATTATTTCATTCGTTCAGACCCTTAGTTGTGCTTAGTGGCACATAGGGTAGCAAGTTTCCTTCAATAGCAACCTGAGCTGGTATATTGTTACAGGGAGGGGTTGATAGCCCTTCCCCTTTAACACGCTCCAGGCACCCCCTCGAACACGGGAGGAGGGTGTAGCCCAGGATTGAACCAGGGTCTCCCAGTTACCAACTACATGTAATTTGAAACAGGGAGGGGTTGCTAGCCAATCCGAGGCACCTTGATCCTCGAACATGGGACCCCTATTTCACATATCTTTCGAAAGACTCTGCAGCCCCAACCGGGATGTCCTGAACACAAGCTCAACTCTAAGGCCTTAACTACTGTACAGGACTTTGAATCTCAGTACAGTGACCCTTGGTCCTGGTGGTAGCCTGTCACAACTATACATATATCACATCATGTATTTACATATCAAAATAAATGTGCATATTAGTGTGTACCTACAGTCAGTTAAGCAAATTATTGAAGAAACATAAAGCACAATTGATTTGGTTCAACCACCTGTTCTTGACCACTGATCATGCATATGCTACACCTATGTTACAGATGTCTACTTGAACATGTGGAACACCTGGAGATGCGTTGGTTCCGAGGTCTACCAGGTGTGGGGACCTTCCTCAGAGGGTGTCTGGCATCACCAATTTCCAAACTGGAAAAACTGACCATGTACGGGGTACCCGGAGGAACGGACAAGTCGGCACTACAACTGCTCAGTCTCTGCGCAGGCGCAGAAACACATGCTAATGAAATACTCTGTCCACATTGTAATAACACACGGCATCATCTGAAAGAGTCAAATGTTCTTGCAGAGGACTTTTTGGGAGATGACTACATTGATATCAAACAAGATGGTATAATGAACAGGACGTCAGGACCACATTCGGCCAGAATCCCACCACAACAGAACATGCACAGTCTACACTCGGATGAAACTCTTTATGAGGATGAGGATGAAGACTGTAGATCTCGTAGGAGAACAGATTCCAGCGACTCAGTAAATGGAACTGTTTTGGACACAAGAACTAGTGACATAGAGGATCTGTATGATATAGCAGTAGGAGCAGGTTGTAGTACATCTGAAGACTCACAAAGAAATTGTGTTGAAGATGAATCCTCATTGCTGCCAGGCCATCCTAGGGACAGCTGCAGTTGTGGAGCCATGTGTCTTCCTGTACAGAACTCAGACACTGACGGCATCACCAATGCTGAAACTCTGCCATTGTTGGCACCACCTTCCACCAAACATCACGGCACGGTCAGGGAAATCATCCTACATGATGTTCTGACAAGTCCAAGTTTAGTGAGAAGCTTTAGTGACCTGCTGAAGACATGGTACAGCTTGGAAAGGGTCAGCATCAGTGGAGGTAAAGACATGCAGGCAGTACAGCCATAGATCTAGAGATTGTCATATTTTTGATTGTTGTGCAAATCAAACATTAAGTGTTTGTTGAAATATGAAACTTGATGTTACACGATGGAAATAGCAAAATAACTACCATATACTTCCATGAGGCATAAGCATCAAAGACTGCTAGTTGCAAACTTACTGTATGAAATATATATTGTAAATGAGGTTAGTGGGGGTGTTGTTTTCAACTGCCTCCAGTTGTCTGTATGTTTGTGTTTCTGGAGTTATAATTCAGGAACCTTGTGAATTTGTGATATCATATATATATATATAGAGTCAATTCCATGTCACCGAGAGGGTTTCCAGATGATATTGCTAATAAGTTTGAACAATTTAAGAGAAAAGACTATTTCAGTCAAAACAATTGCAGCCCGTTCAAACAATTAGAAATGAAAGTTTGAACATGTTTGAACTCATCTATATACTTTGGAAATATTATGAAAGTATTTGCACAAATATCTCTTTATTTAGAACAGTTTTCAAACATCTGTGTGATTGTTCTACTGTTGGAACATGTTCCAACATTTTGCATCATTCTCAAAATGGTAGATTTGGGTTATTGCCCCATAAAAGTAGGTGCTAATCAGGCTCTATTGTCTGCCTCTGTATATTTTTAGATTTCACGTCTGGACACTGGCAACTCTTTTGTCTTTAGGTGTCTATGCATGGCACCTAGGCCTAATCCCCTATACTTTGAAGGGATGTGTGAATTGCCCTGTTCCCAGCCCACTGACCCAGTTATATCATATTTGTAGAATGTTGGAACATGTTCAAACAAATAATCAATCTATGTTGCAACAGTTTAGAAACTAATACAAATAATGTGTTTAATGTTGGAAATTTGTTTAACCTTTTGGAACACAACAGAAAATATCTAGAACACCAAATGAATGTTGGAAATTGTTCTTAACAGTTACTTATCTCACATAGATTGTTACAAAGGTTTTGTAAATGTTAGAACAAAAGGCAACAAACACCCTCTCGGTAATGTGGAATTGACTCTATATATATATAATATTTGGTAAGTGGGTACCTGTGTTGATAACACGATGGTCACTTTTTTGTATCTTTTGTCCTGGACATGCCATGTACTGTACATGTATGGCTTTGGTTTAATAGGATTTGCCTGTAATCATGTATGACAACAATATTACCATTGGCATTGTTTTGTACAGGATCATACGACAGTCTGCCCAAGGATGATGTTGTGAGCAGTCTGCTGGAGTGTCAGAGGAAGGGAGGGAAGCTGACACATTTGTTCCTGGAGAATGAGCTTCTGTCTCACTGGATGTTTCCTAACATTCTACTCAGTCTGCTGCAAGCCAAACAAAGGTCAGAACACTTTAACAACACTTTGAAGGCAACCAAGGCAATAGTAGGGCCCAAAATATGGAAATAAAAAAATTCTGAAATCTTTATAGTAGTGACATTTACTAACACTATTTAACACATTTGCGTAATAACTTCATACTTTGCTCAAGGAGGTTAAAATATTTTTAACCTCCTTGCTTTGCTTTACTTTAATCTGTTGCTGATTTTTAATGACAATGTTAGAAGATGACCTTGATTATATCATTCTGTTTTTTCAGTAATATTGCTGCTAACAGTTCACCACATCTGAAGCAACTGAAGTTGCACCACTGTATTGCCTTTGGTCGGGATGTTTCCCATTGGAGACCTGTGTGCTGGAACAGCTTTCCAACCCTGTCCTCAGGTAAGAACAGTGATGTTGAATTGATCATTAAACTGTGACATCAGGGTTCGAAATTCACCTGTGCTTTGGTGCACCCAACCAAAAATATTAGGTGAACAGAAAGAATTTTGGGAGCAATATTATATACCTTTTGCTGTACTTAATTTGATGTATTACTGCGTTAAACTTTGTAATTATGTTTGGCTAACATTTAACTTTATTTCATGTGGTCACATGAAATAAAGTTTATTAATAATAAATGTTAGCAAAACATGATTACAAAGTTTAATGCAGTAATACATCAAATTAAGTACAGCAAAAGGTGTATAATATTACTTTTTGTGATACAATCAAGAATATTCTACTATTCTATGTATATAGTAGACTAAGTGTACAATTATAGTACCTTACACAGCACGAAATTGAATATTTAAGCAAACTTTCCGAATGACGGAAACAAGAATTAAAGTTCGGAAAATATTTCAGCAGAGTTTACGGGGCCGTTAATGCCGCTGAAAGTAAGATTTGAGCTTTCCGCAACCTTTCCGCGTTCGTTAACATGAATTAAATGCATACTATATCTTTCCATGGACTTTAAGCATCCTTATATACATCGTATAGATGAAACATTATGGTACATCAGTAACAAATATATTCTCCAAGCGGATATATTCTCTCCTGGGGACTAATAGTGCCTCCATTTTCAAAATCTTGGAGAATAGCTGATATACCCGAAACGGTCTTCGATCTTTAAGATACACCCATTTGCAGTAAACACCGATCCCGCTTAAGTCATTTCTGTTACAGTTTTTTTAAACAACGCACCATGCATGTGCACGCACATTGTACGTCTACTTTGTGGCAAAATTAAACATACAGTCCATACCTGTCTTCGTCGGAGTTGATCTTCTTTTATCCGTGTTAATGCTACAGCTTACAAAAAACAGCAGTTATATTCTAAGGTATTTTCCCCCTTTTATGTTTAGGTAGAGAAAAGCTGTCGGAAAGCGGACGTTTTTCCTTGCAGTTATTTCTACCTTTCCGATATCCTTCCGTTACATATAGGCTCGGTTTACATAGAAGGGGGAGACCTCCCCCCTTTTATGTTTAGGTAGAGAAAAGCTGCCTGAAAGAACAGAACAGAACAGATTTTTGATTTCATGCCATACATTGTACCATGTACGATTGTTGAGCAATAAAGTTCACTTCACTATAAGTTCGGTTTACATAGAAGGGGGAGACCTCCCCCCTTTTATGTTCAGGTAGGGAAAAGCTGACGGAAAGCGGGCGTTTTCCCTCGCAGTTATTTCTACCTTTCCGATATTCTTCCGTTACATATAGGCTCGGTTTGCGTAACCCACTCTTATGTTTAGGTAGAGAAAAGCTGCCGAAAAGCGGGCGTTTTACCTCGCAGTTATCTCTACCTTTCCGATATCCTTCCCTTACATATAGGGTCGGTTCACAAAGAAGGGGGGAGACCTCCCCCCTTTTATGTTTAGGTAGATTAAAGCTGTCGGAAAGCGGGCGTTTTCCCTCGCAATTATTTCTACCTTTCCGATATCCTTCCGTTACATATAGGTTCGGTTTGCATAGAAGGGGGGTGATCTCCCTCCTTTTATGTTTAGGTAGAGAAAATCTGTCGGAAAGCGAGCGTTTTCCCTCGCAGGTATTTCTACCTTTCCGATATCCTTCCGTTACATATAGGATCGGTTTACATAGAAGGGGGAGACCTCCCCCCTTTTATGTTAAGGTAGAGAAAAGCTGTCGAAAAGCGAGCGTTTTCCCTCGCAGTTATTTCTACCTTTCCGATATCCTTCCGTTACATATAGGATCGGTTTACATAGAAGGCGGGAGACCTCCCCCCTTTTATGTTAAGGTAGAGAAAAGCTGTCTGAAAGCAGGCGTTTATCCTCACAGTTTTTTTTACCTTTCCGATATCCTTCCGTTACATATAGGATCGGTTTACATAGAAGGGGGGGGGACCTCCCCCCTTTTATGTTTAGGTAGAGAAAAGCTGTCGGAAAGCGGTCGTTTTCCCCCCAGTTATTTCTACCTTTCCGATATCCTTCCGTTACATATAGACTCAGTTTATATAACCCACTCTTCTGTTTAGGTAGAGAAAAGCTGTCGGAAAGCGAGCGGTTATCCTCGCAGTTATTTCCACCTTTCCGATATTCTTCTGTAATCTTTAGGCTGGGTTTACGGTGCTCTCAGTTTTAGAAAACAGCGTGGAACATTGAGCTAACAACTCCCTCGGATTGCTAATCTATAGGTCGTCGGGCATACTGTCTTTGGCCACCGAACAAATTCGCCCAGTCCGCGGATCGAGACAGCGCGGCCGGCACATTTTGCAGATTTGTGTATTTCTGTTCCTTGTTTTGTATCAAAGATCATCAAATAACGCGTGTTCTCACGCAGTTTTCCTTTTTATAATCTACATGTATAAGTAACTTCTAGAAAGATTAACAGACTAACAGTATTTTCTATTGTCGCTCTCGAGTGTTGTTGTGTTCGGAGCAAAAGCGTAACGCAAGGACGTCTGCTTTTCAACTACAAATTTATACAGTGTGAAGTCGTAAACAAGCTGGGGCGGTACGTTGAGATGGTAATGAAACATCTCCATATTTACTAGCGGAATGCCATGTGACAGGGCATTACCCAATGACAGACAAGGGTGGCTTTTTCAAACTAACCGTATATCCCAGAGACAGAGATTTTTTACAGCGAAGACAGCTCATGAAGGAAGTTTGAACTCAGTCGTTTCAACCCACAAGTTATGGCCACGACGTTGTTCTTACCACCCGGAACCCGGACGGAAAAATGTAAAGCTGGGACAAGGACATCAGTCTGTACAACTTGGTGAAACCAAGGCGGTTTCATAGGATTATACTTCCTAGGTGAAACCAAGGAGATTTGGGTGAAATGGATCCGGAGTAGGATGGAGATGCTGAACGGGGCATGCGGGCACGCGATTCGGGACGGGGAAATCATTACTTTGTTGTATCTCCTAATCCACCCGGTACCAGTGGAGACAACGGTTAAACAACGGCGTGAGTGAAATTGGAACCTTTCTACCTGTCTTGATAGGAACCATTCCTGGCGACTCGCCCAACACTGGGACCGGAATCGTGGACTTGGAAATGGCGCAAAATGGTGAAGGGAGAATTTACCGACAATGTGAGATTCGGATCCCTCGTTGACCGCGTCAAGTACAAGTTAGAATATAATGACTGATGACGAAACCGCAAGTACCTAGTATGTGTTATTCAACCCGAAATGATTGTATTACTACTATTCACTCTATTTTGCCAATTTCTACTATTTTCCTAGCGATCCGCGGAGCCTGGTAGAGGCTAATAAGATACTAGCCTGAATGCCAGACCCCCAAACTCTGAAATATCTATCGTCACGAAATATATTTTAGAGTTTGGGGGTCTGGCATCCAGGCTAATAAGATACGGGTGGGAAGAAAAGTTAGTGTTAGGGGTTACGTTTTGGTGTCGATGTAATAGTTAGCTAGGGTTGGAACTTGGAAGTACATAATAGTCAGTAGTTGGGGTAAGGATTAGCCTGAATAGTTTATCAATGTTTGGTATAAGGTGACATTTTTTAAAGATGAAACTGGTAGTCCATATGTAAGAAATCATTTATTCCATTTTGTATGTGTATATTTGTAAAGATGGGGAGGGGTCTCGCTATAATGGTGTAACACGTTTTTATGCAGTATTATCATCTTTGAAATAAATTGTTTTTAACTTTTATCGGCCCTGTTGCATTTCATATTCATATTTACCTGTCTATGTAAGGTTTCGGAATGTTTAAGCCATCCGTAGCAAGTTAAGTCGTCGTAAAGGATTAAATTAGATACTGTGTAATGAAAAGGAAACGTATTGTAGAGACTACGTTTTAGCACGTTAAGCTCGTGTTTTTAGCACGTTAAGCTCGTGTTTTAAGCACGTTAAGCTCATAAAAAGGCTACGGAAAACACCAGGAAAGGTATAGCTTTAGGTAGTCCTTAGGCTGCGTGAACGGCACATGAACGTAGGGAAATCGTGACGGAAATTGATTATAAAGATGGACGAAAGATTACGGAATTAAATGTCTTTCCGTGTTGGATCTTCCGTAAAGGTACGGAAAGATTGTCCATAACGACGCGTTTACGCCTTGCAGATACCACGTTTGTAGCACGTTAAGGTCTTAAAAAGGTCACGGAAAGCCCGAGGAAAGGTACAGCTTTAAATAACCTTTCAAGCTGTGTGAACGGCACATAAACGTAGGGAGAATCGTGACGGAAATGGGTGATAAAGATGGACGAAATGGTACGGAAACGTCTCAATAAGCTAACACTTTCCGTCTTGGAACGGACGGGAAAATTGTCCTTAACGACGCCTTTACGCGTCGAATAGTCGCGTAAATACACGTGAAGAAGTGCAGAAACGTACCTGAACGTACTAAAGATTGTCCATAACGACGCCTTTACGCCTTGCAGATACCACGTTTGTAGCACGCTAAGGTCGTAAAAAGGTCACGGAAATACCGAGGAAAGGTATAGCTTTAGGTAACCTTTCAAGCTGTGTGAACGGCACATAAACGTAGGGGGAATCGCGACGGAAATGGGTGATAAAGATGGACAAAAGGGTACGGAAAGGTCTCAAGAAACTTGCACTTTCCGTGTTGGAACGTACGGAAAAATTGTCATTAACGACGCCTTTACGCGTCGAAAAGTCACGTAAATACACGTGAAGAAGTGCAGAAACGTACCTGAACGTACTTTCGGAAAGGGCACCTTATATGCAAAATTTAAGCAGACGTACAGGGGTCGTTAAGTTGCGGAAATAGTGAATAAACGTCACGTTTACGCTGCATTTAAGTATGCTTAAATACCAGATTTCGTGCCGTGTTACCCTATTTAAGCCTACAAAAATATCTTGGTGCACTGGTGCACCCACAGTCATAATTTACAGGACTCAGGTGCAATTTTGATTTGGGTGCACATTCACCCAGTATTTCAAGCCCAGACAGCCATAACTTTATATTCTTCTCTTGTCTGTTGGTACAGGTATGTCACTGTACAATGAAACAAGCTCTGGATGATATACATTGTACAAATGCAACATCAATCAATTGTTTGCAGGCATCAGTGTCTGACATGTATAGGGCTTGTCAGGCTGCAACATCACATAAATGTCCTTAAACCAATTATGGCTGTGGCGTTTCTACATTCCTGTTAGAAAACTACTTAATGGGGCATATTGTGACATGAGCATAAAACAAAATTCTTTGTTTTTGATTATTTTTCTACATACTTAGTCTAACGTTATACAATGCCAAATTTGTCAAATAACAGTGGATGTAAACAAACAATAACAACTCTGTGTGTTTACCTATTAGTAATAAGTCATTTGTTCAACCTTCCTGGTCACCACTTACTAATAGGTTTCATAATGAAGACACCTTTTTTTTTTTTCAACAAACTTTTTTTCCGCATGTTCACATAAATTTTGGGGTTCCCAGAGGATGTCATCCGTATAATGGAATCAGCATGGCCTAACTGTTTGGAATAATTTTTTTTCTATTATTGTGTAGTATTTAATAATAATGATAATCTTTATTGCATGTTCATTCCCCAGGGGGATAACTGCACTGGAGGCCACAGGGTGCCATACATGGGGTAGTTGAGAAAAGAATAATAAGAATAAAATTAACATTAATGTCTAATACAATACTAAGCACTATGCTATAAATGTCCTACTGTATAACTAGTTTCTAGTGGCTTCTCTCTTTTTAAGACATATGGCGACATAATTACATACTTCTTCTATTACATTAACATAATATGTGCATGACATCAAGTATCTAAAAGTATTTTGCTTTAAATTGATATTGTCTTACATCTCTTGTCAAGCTGAATTGATTTGAACAATGACTGACGTTCTTTTTCATACAATACACAGTCTAGTAAGAAATGCATTTCATCTTCAATACGTGAGTTATTACAAAATGTACATAATCTGTCATGTAGAGGGGTACGGCTATGCCTGCCAGATTCTATGTGTAACGGATGGTCACTTAAATAAATCTCCTTTAATAAATCTCCTGCTTCTGCAGAAACGGTGCAATGGCCTAGTTGGTAGAGTATTCGCCTTGTACCCGATAGGTCGTGAGTTCAAACCCCGGCTGGGTCCTACCAAAGACTTTAAAAATGGCAATTGGTACATACTGCTTTCTCTGCTAGCACTCAGCATTTGGGAAAGAGTATGGTAGTTAAACACACACATCACTACCAGCAGATCAGCCCCCTGCCGTAGTGACTTGCACAAATGTGTGTGGCCCAAGGGCTATAGAAATGGAGATGCCACCCCTATGTGTCTTTTCAAGACGCCCGGGTCACTTTAACTTTTAACTCAAACCTTTTTCTGTGGTCCTGTGTGTTGTCTAACTAGGTGGTGTCATGAGTGGGATTGTGTCTGTGGACTTGTCCTTCTGTGTACCGACGTTGGATGCCCAACCCAGCAGACCCCTGGACATGAGTGCCCTGACCTGGCTGATAGCTCACGACTCAGCACTCCGCTCACTCCGGCTTCACAACTGCCAGCTGTACACCGAGGAGCTAGCTACAGTCTTCAATGCCATCTCAGGTGATGTCAACCTCATCTTTGTAGCATTACATTCTTAAAGGCACCCAGAGCATTTCATAAGACTTGAAAATTTGAAATATTCTAGTTGGTGTAATCTTTATGAAATTGACAATTAATGCCACTGTTTACCACGTTCGGATTTCTTTTCAAAAGTGCGCAAAAACGGCACAAAAATAATCTACATGTTCATCTTTTAGTTTCACGCGCCTACTGTAAATACTGTAGATACCATAGCCCCGCCCACCTCCGTCAAAACGTAGAGATGCAAATTCAAAACATGAAAATGCAAATATTCGACGGTCACTGTCTCATTGGTCGAACCGCTAATTGTGATGGACAGTCAGGATCAGTCTATCAGGTCTTGGATTTTGTATCAGTTTTCACCACACAACATCGTATATCTTTGCTCCTTTAATGTCAAAATGTAATGGTATAGTGTTATTGAAACTTACTATGTGTAGGAATGACTAGAAAGTTGAGTTTTTTAATTAAAGTTTCAAGCCTCATAAAATGCTCTGGATGCCTTTAAGAATTGAAGAGTGAAACTGAAAGATACACCAGATTCCTAATTGCTTTATTCTGTGTTTATGCAGCACTCCCACTTATCAGTTCAAAACTATTGTTGGACATTCCATATTTAGGCATCTTTTCCTAGTGATTGTATCTGAGCACGTACAGGTGATATACATGTATACTTGATATTACCATATATGTCTAATGTATATATCTCACTTTGTGGATGTCAGCTAGCACCCTTTTTACAGATTTACAGTATTTACAGTATCAGTAACTCTTTAAATACTGATCTGATACTGTGTTTTTTATGGAAGGCTTGCTAATTGCAATAATATTTAAATACAGTATGTAGTAGTACTGACATTCGTTGCATGTTGAATGTACAGTTACTGGGAATACAGTTTTAATGAAGGTGATAACAGTAATAAATCAGTAATAGATCAGTAATGTTATAATAACAGTAACTGTTACTGTATAGTTTTTAATAGCATTTGATCAGTAGTGTAGGTTTACTAAGCTCTGTACCATTTTTTTCCTGACTTTAATGTCCGGTAATGATAACTTTGTTGCAACACACAATTCAAAAACAAATTGGACATTTCAGGTGGTAACACATTTTTATGTTTGTAGAGGCCCCAGACTCCAGCAAGTTGGAAATGCTTGATGTGTCCTTCAACAACTACAGGTCAGAGAATTTAGGCTCGGGGGCCTTGGCCCAGCTGATTAGCAAGTCCCGGCTGACTTGTCTAAAGATGGAAGTAGTTTCTTCCATTTCTGCAGGTGAGAAGAACAAAATGTTGTTAACTTTAGTGTCTGATATATTTTACTTTAAAAAAAGATAGAAAGTCGGACAAGAGGAGAAGTGAAAATAAGACCTGATGCATGAATCCTATCCTAACTTTTTTCAGATAGTAGATATAAGATGGAGATATTGTTTTTAACGTGTCTGTGTGTGTGCCTGTGTGTGTCTGTCTGTCTGTGTGAGTTTGTTTCCGGACTATTGTAGTCAGTATAACTTTGAACCTATGGATGGATTACAATGATATTTGCGCCAAATAACAGTAAAAGCAACTGGATATGATTTTTTTTTGAAACTCCACCAATGACATTTGGTATGTCGGTAGGTGTCGGGGAGACAAAGGTCAAGGTTGATTTTGGGCCCCCTGGTATGTGACTTTCGTACTGCAGCAGATCTTCTGTTTTTTGTATCTTTTGACCTGGACGTGCAATTGTATTTTGGAGGCAGATTGCTTGTGATGTAAAGAAGAAGTGGTGTATAGGTTTGGGCCCCCTAGTAGCCTGCTGTAGAACTGCAGTGGCAGTGTTGTCAAAATCTTCCAAGGTGAATAAAGAGAAAGGAACAAGAGATTTCCATCATATTTAGTATGTAGGTTGCATGACAAGTGTCTGAAATCTGGCATGGTTGCCTAGTGTGGCATGGTGGCCTTGTTGTCAGGGTTAGTGACTGAGTTAAGATCTCTAACATGTTTCGATGTTGTGACTTTGGGAAAGGCACTTCACACCATGCAATATATTATATGTAGTATGTATAAACTATGTTATATGTTGTAGCCAGTTTTCCTTGATCTAGCATAGTATCTAGATGGAATCTAAGTCCACAGAAAGTAAATTTTATGGATGACATTAATTTTTGTCTGATTTAAATAAAAAGAAAATTATTTTTTTTACGTCTGGCAACGGTCAACATGCCGAAAATGGGAAATGTCGTAAACACACAAGCATTGCTGTTTATTTTGGTTTCCTGGTGGTAAGATCATTCTGTGCTGATCAACTATGTTAGTAAAAGGTACTTAGGAACGACAGCAACGTCATTGCCTTTCAAAATTTGTTCAGAATAATTCCTTTGGTAAAGTCAGCAGTCAACAAATCAATTAGCAGGGATTTAAAAGGCTGGGTATTCATACTGTATAGACTGACGTAATATGACACTGTTACCTTTAGGGTAACACACCTGCTCGGCAGGTAGTAGTGACAGCTAGTTGTGAGTCAGACACACCTTACATCTAACTCTAGACGTTGTGTCTGTGATGGGTAATTTATCAAGTGCCCGTTTCCTTGGATGGTACATGCAGCTGTAGTTGAGATTGGAATTCAGGACAGATTGTACTAGGACGGATTGGAATTCCAATCTGCCCTAGCCTGGAACAGGTTGAAATTCCAATCTGCCCTGGCATACTGATTGAAATTCCAATATGTCCCTGGAGACAGTCTGCTCAATCTGTCCTGGGACAGATTGCAATTCCAATCTGTCCTAGGACCAATAGGAATGCTACCAGTATGTCTGGCTGATATGTTAATCAGTGACATTTGCATACAACCATTGTGGGTTAGTGGCCAGAGCTGAATTCTCCCTCCCCAGCCAGTTTCAAATTTGATGTCAAATTGACAGCATAAAGTAGATTGATCAAGTGATGGCAGAGGAGCAGCAGAAAGCAGACTTCTACAGATTGGTTGAAGAGCAGATCAGCAGCCTTGGGTGGAGAAAGAAGGAGGGTTTTTGTATCACACAAGAAAGATATGACAAGGCTCTACAAGCATTACAACTAGCCAAGGGGGTGAAGTGCCAAGATGGGAGCAAATTCAAGTTCTGGGCTACCAAACACTTCAAGCTTCAAGAAACTGGCTCGAAGAAGATTCTCTACTGCAAGAAGAGTTCCTGTCCTGTTGTCCCCAAGGAAGATATCTTTGACACAATAAAATGGTGAGCTATAATGTTATATGTACCATATATTGATTATATTTCACTCCATACAGGTATAGGCCTAGAGTGAAATACAGTGTATATATCTTTTTCAATACCTCATCAGTACCACTGTTGATAGGAGGGAAAATGTGTTTTTACTAGTATGTTGAATATTTGTTTATTTTGAGATTTTTTTCTATTCTCAGTTAAAAAATGCACATAGTGTATCTTGCGTTCCTGTGTCGTTATATGAACACCAAATGGAATTCGATATGAGGGTAGCTTTCCCTCTAGGGAGGGGTAATTTGGAACAGTCCACTTTAAATTAGATTAAAGGCGCCCCCTCTGCAAGAATGGACTCTTCCAGCAGCACCCCCATGTAAAATTGACCAGTCCAAAAGCATTTCAGACTGTTGCATAATCACCTCAGCCAACATGATAGAAAAAAGTTGTCTACCACGAAAGAATGTACTCTTCTAGCGACGTCCCCGTTTAAATGCACGTAAAAAACACTTCCACTCAGAAAATGGACTTTTGCATGATCTCCCGTCTGAAATAGGATTTTTTTAAACATTCCCCATGCAATAATGGACTCTTCCAGAGCGCCACCCCTTTAAAAAAATGTTCCCCTGTGCAAAAATGGACTCTTCCAGACTACCTGCGGCCATTGGTTTCTACTGCAAACCCTCGCTATCAGGCCCTTTTTTCAAATATTAACCATTTTCTGGACAGTACATGTACATCTATTGTGGCACTTTGTTCTGGACATTTAACATGCAACGAAGCTTTTGGCGTCATTGTCGGTGACCTTGAATATTACAAGGATTGTAAACGGTGCACACCCCAGTTCTTCCGCGACCGGGGTCCACAGAAGTGCGCGACAAAAAAGTGACGGAAGGGTTTCGAGGGGCTGGGTTTGAGTTTAGATTTCTCATAATGTGCTTCGAACTGACATTAGATACTAGCATGGCTGAAAAGCGTATGAATTGGTGTGTTTTGGGTGAAAATTGCGTTTCGATCTGAGCCTTACTTCCGGATATCCATCCGCGTTGATGGTGAAATGTCCCTTGGCCGGAGATTGACCTTTGTTGCGTTCTGTGGGTCATGCTGACATGCCTCGCGCCGTGGATGATTAAAGAAATCTAAGTACTAGAATTTTCTTTATAATTGGCTCGACTGTACGCTAGGTTTTTCTCTTTCTGACAACATCAGTCGTTTCTACCTAGAAAATTTTTTCTACGAGTTTTATCCTACGCAAAAGTGCCAAAATTTGACCATCGTTTTTGACGTGAAAATTCTGTTTTTGTCTCCTGATTTACCAAAATTAGAGAGGTTGAAGAAACAGAACTCAGCTGGTCCTATAGCGGAAGGGATAGGCTTTCATCCCATACACAGTTGATTTACTTCGGAATACTTCCCTGGAAGAGACAGTACCTAGACTCGAGGGTGCGCAGTCTCCAATTGAAACCTCAAATAAACTGGGGTGTGCTCCCTAAATGCCAGTGTATTGATCCCAGTATGTTGATCCCAGATTATAAACATAAGACTACATGTCATGCCATGATTTTGCATACTTAAACATAACCTTACATATGTTTTCTTTGCACTTACAGATGGCAAATGACTAATCTGATGTTTTGTATACTGTTTTCACAGCTGCCACTCCAGGATTGGTCACTCTCGTCGCGACAAGACTTGGGAAGAGATCAAGAACAACTACTCGTGGATTCGTCATGACCTTGTTCAGCTGTACCTCCGCACCTGCCGAGAGTGTTCCACACGGGTTCCACTGAAGAAACCAGCTGCAGGGAGACCCATCATCTCACCTGGCTTCATGACACACATGCAGGTAGACCTCATAGATATGACCAGCAGGCCAGATCACAACTACAAATGGATTCTGCACATGCGAGACCACTTCACAAACTTCAGCTGGACCCATCCCCTGACCTCTACCCGACCTTCAGGAGTAGCAGAGAAGCTTGTACAGACCTTCTGCTTGTTTGGTTCACCCTGCATACTGCAATCTGACAATGGAGAGAAATTTGTCACTGGGATCATCAATGAGCTCACTGAGAAGTGGCCAGGCCTGGTCATCATTCATGGACGACCATGTTACCCACAGTCCCAGGGATGTATTGAGCGGGCCAATGTAGACCTACTGCTGGAGCTTGGGAAGTGGCTTGATGCACATCCAGAGAAGGGTTGGGCTGAAGGACTTCAACACATCACTTTTACCATAAACACATCAGTGAGCACAACGACAGGAACATCATCCTACGCACTTGTCTTCGGACAGTCTCCACACACACACTTAGCTACATTGCAGGCTTTGGCTGACCCAGGAATTCAAGTTGATGATGCTATCCCAGATTTCTTCGCTGACTCCAGAGCATCTGAACAACCTGCGCAGCTGACATCACGTATTGAGCCTTCCCCCAACCAGACTCCAGGCATCTCAACACAGCTAAAGCCAGAACCATCCAGCAGTCAGCAACCCTTGGCACAGGAATCCAGACCAGTGCCAATCAAGCATGGAAGATATTATCACCTCTTACATGGAGCAAAGATTGTGGCAGTTGGCACAGAAATCCTGGGCCGGGGAACAGTGAACGGGCAGACCATAGACCCGCAGCGGCAAGCCGTGTTCCAACTCACCAACGTCACAGATCCTACCCATGTACCCGCACCTGGCCATGGCAACCCATTTGAAGAAGCTCTTGTTGAAGGACAGTTTGTCATCTGGGAAAATGAGCAAACTACACCAGTGGATCAGTCAGACATGCCTAATAGCAAGATTCGGAAAATTACAAGGGCAACTACTGAATTTCATGATTAATGTTAACAGTGACTTAATGTTTGGTCACTCTTCAGTTCACTCCCTACAAAGTGCCACCCTTCTAGTGTTGGAGTATTTTATGATTATTCATGTACCGTAAATAAGTTTAGTGAGTGGTATACAACACATTAAAGTCTTAGTGTTTGTAAAAATGATGAATCCTTTGTTATTTGAAATTTTGAAGTTAAGCTTTAGAATATCAGATTATTTTGAAGTCTGTAATGTGGAAATTCTGAATAAAATGATGGTTTGCAAGACTGAAAATATTCTTGTTACGTTTACTTTGAAATAGATATGAGGTTGTCCAATATTGAGAATTGCGAATTGTCCAAGGCTTAGCACAGTTCCCGATTCCAATCTGTCCTTGAGCAAACTAATAAGGTCAATGACCTGGACCAGACGGCTGCCACCATGGTTACAAGTGGCATGACAGAAGGGCTGGTGAAGTGATTCACCTAGAATAGTTTGTGATGGTGACTGTACGCTGAAATTATTGAAATTATCATTAGTGGTAGATCAATTGAGGGCCCCTGAAGGGAACCTTACCACTCTGTACTGTTGTGTATCTATTGAAATGTTAGCTGTGAAATGATTCAGTCTAGTTTCCAAAACAATTTGATATAATCTAAATTTCTCCTAGTAGAACTGAAGATTGTCATCATGGTAAAATTCCAATTTGTCCAAGGACAGAACATATGATTGCGGTTCCAATTTGTCCAAGGAGGATCACGGATTTGCCTAGGACAAATTCCAATCAGTCGTAGGACAATCCCTGATTGTCCTGAATTCCAATCTCTACAGTGACATACATTGTGTACACATAACTGCATGTATAGCTTTGCCAAGCCTGGAAGCCTGCTATGCATGGAGGCTCGTCCATGGAGGCCTAGTTAAACTGACTGTCCATATCTGTCCAGCAGCCAGTACCTATTCTATAGGCTATATAGGCCTATCTCAGTCTGTACAATTCTGAGTGATTTTACCTTGACTTTCCCCAGGACATGGTGGATGCCCAATTGTTACATCTGACGTTGTCCTTGCTTTGAGAAGAAATACTAGGCTACGAGAACTGTGGCTGTCTGGAAACAGACTGGGTAAGTCAAAGCCTTGTATTTATTTAAAACCTGAGTGAATCTGAGCCAGCACGTATGCAGAACGTAAGCATTTCAGGTCATGTCCGCGTATTTGAGGTAACCGTTGAAATCTTGCAAATAGGTTCATATAGTTGTCCAAAGATATATCTTATGCAACATTAACCAAAGATTACAAAAAGGACCTTCCATCTGTAAACGATATTGTAGGCAGGCTATATACCGTATGCGCATTACGCATTGGATATGTGCTATCTGTGGCAGAGTTGAAGAACAAATATTTAGAAGCACTCTGAATGTCAAAATAATGTCCTTTCACTGATATATCTTAAGTACCGAATTGGTGTACTCGGTAAATGTTAATTTTCAGTTTCTAGACTTTCAGCATCTCTGTGCAAAAATATATCTGTACAGGTGATGCAGGTGTGGAGACTTTGATGCAGGTGTTTGCACCAGGTGGTCACAGCTGTCTACAGGTGCTGGCCCTGAGGTACATACACCACTTTCTGCTGTGTTCACTGTGATATCATCACAGGAATAATCAACGCAGCACATAATTATACAATGTACAATGTCATGTAATCTGGAAAAGTTTTGGTGCCATATCAAGCACTTAAACTATGGCATAGATGTTGATATGTTATGTTGATAGGGAAATGCATAATCTAGTTATGCAAGTAAGGTACCTGTTGACATACTAAGTAATCCAGGTACATGGCTGGGGGTGCTCACTGTTGATCAACTTGCATGTTAGTTGGGGCAAGGCATGCCCGTAGCCAGGATTTTGATTGGGGGGGGGGGGGGGGTCTTTTTAATGTTTGAGGGACCAGCGAGCG
Source organism: Branchiostoma lanceolatum (assembly GCA_035149815.1). Taxonomy (NCBI): domain Eukaryota; kingdom Metazoa; phylum Chordata; class Leptocardii; order Amphioxiformes; family Branchiostomatidae; genus Branchiostoma; species Branchiostoma lanceolatum. The sequence goes on along the minus strand of CM068878.1, from coordinate 18,067,355 downwards.
CCGCAGGCGCGAGCTTCTTAGGGGGGTCCGGGGGGGGCATAAAATTTTAAAAATTGAACCTTCTGATATGGCATTTCCTGTGTTTTTGAGTGGATTTCAAAGAAAGAAATCAGAGAACAAGTGAGCAGTTTTTCTTAGATTTTAGCCCCGCTGGTGATACAAATAAGTCCACCTTGAAAAAAAAGTGTAAAATTTTAGAAATTGAATCTTCCGAAAGGCTTTTTCCTGTGTTTTTGAAAGGGTTTCAGAGAAAAAATCAGAAACAAAGTGAGCAGTTTTTTCTAGGATTCTAGCCTTTGTGACCTTGCTGGTGATACAAATAAGTCCGCCTTGAAAAAAAGTGGACCTTGACGTTAAAAAGTGGACCTTCAAGCCTGTAAAAGTGGACCTTCAAGCCTGTGGGGGGTTCTTCCGAACCCCCCCTGGCTACGGGCATGCAAGGCCTTTGTTAAAGGTAGGCTGCAGGAGATTAAGCTAACCGTTTCTTTTTTTTCCTTATTAAGCTAACCTTGAATACAAACAAACTGAATGTAGTCAGTTAATGAAAAGGTCATCTTTTACATAAGTATAAATGTACACTAGGAAAATGTGACCACCTGGTGCACATGGTACATGTGTAGTCCAGTGGTTAGCGATCTTGCCTTTGGAAAAGCCCCAGGTTTGATCCCGGCTGTGTCGCTTATCCGACATACATGCTGCTAGAAAGGGTCGTAGTCCTTAGGACGGGAGGTTAAGCCATGGTCCAATGTTCATTGTGCTTGTTGAAAAGAGCTAGTTGAATTTCCCCGGTACAATGAACCTGTAAATACTGTACATAGCGTCTGTCTTCTCTGTCACGACCAGTGGAAGATTAGCTCATCTGTTCTTTTGAGCTATTAAAGGCAACCTAAGCAATATTAGGGCGTTGAAAGTCATGCCGTCATTCGGCCGAAAGTTACCGAAAATTGTCAACAGAAAACGGTTATGGCTGGATTGTGGGCTGATTATTGGGTGGTACCAATAAATGAAATACTCCTTTTGCGACTTGTTTCTGTTCTCTTTTTAAATGCCCAAAGTATGAAATAATGATGAAAATGTTCGAATATGGGGAAGTAAATGTCAATTTCATATAGATTGCTTTATCCAGAATATTTCCAGTTTTACCCCCTGAAATTGCTTAGGGTGCCTTTAATCTGGTTTGAGATCACTTTCCTTTCCTTATGATTGAAAGCATGCTTTCATACTACAGGTCGAATTTAATTCACACCCGAGGGCTCCAGGCCATCAATCGAGCACTCTGGACAGGAACGCGCCTGAGGACGCTGCTGATTGGTGGAAACTTCCTCCTGGCGGAGCCGGGTGGGAAGGAGGGCGTGGAGACCCTGCGCCGGCTGGTGGCACACGTCGACACAGGGCTGCCGTCCTTCCTGGACTCTGCAGCGCTCATGGTGGAACATGTGGCCCAGATGTAGAGAAAGCATTTTAGGTATCTCACTGGGCCACGCCTGTCTGCGACAAATCATAGCGGCAGTTTTTACAAATTTTTCAGTTTTCCCTTGCAGTCACACTGATGTGCGATGCAAGGGCAAAATATGTGGGGTTTGCGGAAAAAGCTGTCTACCAGGCCAGGCCACCAGGCCTGTCTACCAAATCAGGCTTCACAGATACTCCATTCATATCCCCACAAACTGTTATACATGTACACCATTGCATCCACGCCCTCTAGCGGATTACATCAAAATCACATCCATTACATATATCAAGAAATCTTCAAAGCAGAAATACTAGTACACTAATCTTGACAGTTGTTTTTTTAGTTGAATTTTAAGGGCCATCAAAGGAAAACAGGTCTCGTGGCTGGTGTTCAGAACAACAATACCAGTGCAACTGACCAGTTCACACGCAGTGTAGACAGGCCATCTTTTTCCGCAAACCCAAATATGTGACCTCTATACAAGCAAAATGGTCGCACCTGGAATGCCACATCCTTAGTTTCAGCCCAAAATTAGATACAAGATAACTTTATTGAAATTGCAGTGTTGTCACTGAATTAAAAACCAATGTACAATGATTGTAGATTCATAAAAAAAAGTTTTGCAATGTTGCAAATTTTAACTTATTTTCAATGCTTCAAAAAATTCGCCATTTCAGACGACAAAATTGGCAACCATTGGCGAGTCTTTCGCAAACAGTCGTGGTCCAATGAGAAACCCGCTTTAGTGGACCTTCAAGTGGGTTCTTTCTTGCCGTTGACCTGACCATACACTGTAAGTAACAGTCATGTCAGTGGGAATGTATGAAAATGTTAGCCATTTGACTTTAAAAGTTGTTAGTCCCTACCTCCAGTTTTAATCTTTCAAAGGAAACACCATTTCATGTGGGGTTGTCTGCAATCTGCTACAAAGTCCAACATGTATCCCCAGTCTTCAATACCTTGCCTCTGTTTCAAAGGAGAGAAGACTCTCATCTTCAAGTTACTCCGTGGAGTGGAGGATGACACCAAAACACAAACCATTTCTAACCATCATAAATAGGTTATGGTTTCATTGCTATTAGTTTATTAACAAACAATAAGTTTTCACAGATTTCTCATGAGTTTTAATATGTTTGACAAATAAAAGAAATGTTGGGCCCACAGAAAGTTGTTTCTTTTATTGTGATACTGAAAAAGTTCTTGTTGATTATTATAATATTATTATAGACTTATAGTATTACATGTATCTACATGTTTTTTGTGTTGCAGGTACATGTACTATTGAGAGTTTGTGGTTGAAAAAAAAAGAGCAAGGTGTTATGAGTTTACGGTTGTAGAAAACGTTAAGTTAGAAACACCCTGAATATTTCAAGTTTTACAGTACGGGCCAGGTCACATCGCAACTGAGGGCATTCTTGGGAGTCATACATGTGTCATACAAACTTCAGCCGTCTTATCACAGACAAACTTGTCTTAGGTCCTCAATGGCAGTTCATTCTGTCTGCTTGAAAATTCTACATCAAAATTGTATGATGGCCTACGATGAATATGACCACAACGTATATATACAGTGTGTATATCTATCATTGTATATATTTTTCCCAAAGGAGGATGTCACACACACTTGTACTCTGGATCTCCATCTTGCGAGGGTCAGACATGCAAGCACATACATGTAGATGTTGTGGCTGACAAGATATGGCCTTACAGTAACTGTTGTACTCCTGTCAAATCACTTTGAATTGCAGCTGTGTTTTCGGAAATTTATGATTCAAAAATTGTGAATGACCATGGCATCACTACTGATAAAATTCTGGGCTCCTAGCAGCTTCCTTATATACTGCACTTTTGTTACGCAAGCACCGCTCAGCTGTGGTGACGGGATTTGGGGTTCCTCTTTCCTTTGTAACTTTAACCTAGCCTCCTTCGCTGACTTTTAGGAGCACTGGGGTTTACTTTTTGGGGAGTGCCGATTCATTGTTTTCAACAAGAGATGGAAATTATATCTTCCCCGGTATTAGAAAATCTGGCCCATGTTGAAAATCTCAAATCAGCGCTCCCACCAAAAATAAACGCTGGTGCTCCTAGAAGTCTACGGAGGCTAACTTTAACCCTACTAGTGCTAACGTTCTGTGTCATGCACAACTACAGCCTGGCATAGTGATGCTCCATTAAACCTGGTGACTAGGGCTGTGGTCCAGACCTGGACCTAAATAAGTTCCATCATCTGCAAGAGTTATAATTTTTTATTATGTGGGCCGACTACTCTCTCTTCGGTGAATTGCGATGAGTTTACAGTTGGCAGGGCTTAATCGCAAGGATCTGGAGCGGCTGCCATACGGCAACAACGATCTGCAGGTAACCTCAATATGACAATTTCGGCCATTTGGCAGAAGGTCTTGAACCACTCACACTGGGAACGACCCCTACTGTTTGGTGGGTTCCTTAACATGCTCGAGGTGTAGCTCTCCATTTAACATCCTATCCGAGTGACATCCCTAACCTAAGCTCGGTACTCATTTCCAGTGAGTGAAGTGAGGAAAGTCCTGTAAAGTGCCTTTCCCCAGGGGCACATTGGAGCATGTCGGGATCTGGGCCAAACACTGATACACCACTTCTACAAACATGTACGTGTAGCAACTGTGGTAAATTCTCATCCTTGTATGAGTTCTTACATATTCTAATTTCAAAGAAAGTATTCACAAGTTTTTTTTTTTATTCTCAAGTGCAAGACTAAAAATCTTTGACACAGGATTTACCTTTGATGCATTTCTCTGCTATTTTGCAATGCTACGTTTTGACTGAGGTGGGCAGGTCTATGAGATTGGTCCATTCAGTCCATATGGCTGTGATCATCATCATCACATGGCTGTGATAAGAGAGTAGTCAGCCCACCCAATTACATTCTGTAATTTACAAATGACAGAAAAGGAGCAAAGTAGTTCAAACAATGTGGGATTTGAAGTATATTTAACCACGTTTTGCAAAATGTCTGTTGACCGTTGATTACATGAAGAGGTCAAGGTTATGATTTGTAGTTGTTTTTGCTGTTGAATGTGTGTGCATGGTAATACAAAAAAAGGGGAGGGGGGATTTCCTTGATAGATCCACTTAAATTTGGGGCCCGCTTTTATCATTTCAGATTACTTCAACTTAAATTTACAGGACACTGCAGAAATTTGCACTCTCAGAACACTTCCTCATCTAAAGTCCATTTTACCTGCATATTACATGCATTAAAGGAAAGCTACACAAAAAATTGAAAATCCTTCTATGCTATGCTTAATATATTCCAAAGTCAAATTCTTACTTAAAGTTGTTTCACATAAGTCCGTCATAGTTCTGGGATTTTCCACAGTTTGCAACTTATGCCGTGCTGACGCCTTCTCACCTGATAATTGAATTACATGACGCCAGTGTTTCAAATTTTTCACCTATTGATTGTATTATATGGCGTCAGTGTTCTAAAATTCAATCATCAGGTGAAAAATTTGAAACACTGACTTCATATAATTCAATTATCAGGTGCGGAGAAGGCGTCAGCAAGGCATAAGTTGCAAACTGTGGAAAATCCCAGAACTATGACGGACTTATGTGAAACAACTTTAACTTTTTAAGTAAGAATTTGACTTTGGAATATATTAAGCATAGCATAGTAGGATTTTCAATTTTTTGTGTAGCTTTCCTTTAAAAATATACATAGAGTTGGGATTACCTGGTCTTCCAAATGTCAAATTATCAAATTGAATGCAGAACACAAAAATGAAAAGTGTCAACAATGTCAAAATGAAAGGAGTCATCTACAATAATGCTGATTAAAAGCACCATCTCTTGACACGGTCTTGAACCAATTTTCGACAAATGAAAAAGGACTTTTTATGTTACAGGAAAGTACAGAGGAACGTAAACAAGCCATGGGCACAGTGACTAACGGTAACCATCGTTGAAAAACTGAGGTGCATACACAACTACACGTATTTACACACTGGACTTCATGCTACAATAAACATACATTTCTACTGACCTGACATTGTTAAAAACAAAGGAAACAAGTTAAAACCATATGCTAAGTCTGCAAGACAGAATAAAGACACTCATATCTAACACCTTACCAAACACTGTACATGACCACTGTTTCCCTTTTTTACATTGGTCGTCCTGCTTTACATTCACAACTGGACAAAAAGTATTTTCAAAGTTAGCCTGGGTGCCATCCAATTACTACAGGGGCTCCTACACTGATTTTGTCAGGGCAGCTAGTGTAGGAGCCCCAGTAGTAACCGGATGGCACCCAGGCTATTTCACTGTGGGCAAGCACAACAAACATGTAGCAATTTTGCTGTAAGTCATGTTGTTTTTACAGTCACCATCTTTGTTGTAGTGAAACCCTGATTGGACTGATATACAGTTACTGTAGTACTGTTTACGGAAAGTACGAGATCATCTTAGCATTGATTATAAATAAGTACATATAATGTGCCTGACTACAAATTTTTATCATTTCGGGCCAGTCACCAAAGATGGTATAAAACTGCAATATTTTATATCACTGTTTTATATCTTTTTCTACAACTTGGGTGGTATAAATAGCTGTTGTCACTGACAACACTGGCTGCCCTGTTTTTCAGACCCCTTGTACAGTTTTCAATCGCTTCACCAAATGTTTAGAATCCCATTTTCATTAAGCACTATTTTGAAAGAGTGATGTAATTTGGGCATTCCAAGATCTTCAAATATGTCTTATAGCAACAACAATAAAACACTAAATTATTATTCTCCGAGACAGGAAAATACTACATATTGCCAAACCAGAGTAGCTGTGTAACATCAGTGGATGGATCAACTTTAATGACTCAAACACACAATTCTGGAAATTTAATGATCATCAAATAACTTTTAAAAGTTTCATAACCCTGGTTTAATATCAGAACAAAATAAACTTTGTGACAACCAAGGGATAATTGGCTACTCAGCCTACTGGAATTCACTTGACAGCACTCAATTTGAAATTTAATTAAACCATGAGAAACAATTCTGTTTGTTGTTACTGGCCTTTTTTTCGTAAAAAAGGGTATTAGACAAAGTATTCAGGCAGCTTCATCTGTTGTAATACAACCAAAGTCAATCTTATTTCTGCTTTTTAATAAAATCATGAAAAAATTGTAACATCAACTGACATCACTGCTGGTTTCCTCACTTAACATAATGACAGGGGTTTGGATTGAAAGTTAAGACACGTTTTTTCATCATTCTTTGACTTCTGAGTGTCATGGATCAGAATCCACACACTTGCAAACAGCTGTTCTGTATAACTATAAGCCATATTAATAGGCACATTGTCACTTTAGGTGCTACACTCTAGAGTCTTCTGTAATAATAAGTCGGTATGCATGACTGAAGGAATTTCTTAGGAATCACAGACCTTTCTCATCATTCTAAAATAGGTTGACTACTATAACTTTTTTTATCCAGTTTGATAAGAGGACATTTGCATGTTTTATACATCAATTGTTGCTTATTGATAATGGAGTAATTACTAATAGTAAAAGTGATTATGAACATTTGCCAGACATCAAAGAAATAGCCTAACTGTCCTGAAACTGAAAAGGGTGTTCAGCTTTGCTATGGTCTAAGAAAAATGATCTTGTATGGAGTATCTTATTTCATGGACCTTGTGTTCTACATGTACATTTTGTACTAAGATATGATTGTCGCTACATGTCCATTTTGAGATGTCCGAAAGTACTAGTACTATAACATGTGAACCCATTGTGTTGTGTGTGCAATACTACAGGGCTATTCAAGAAAGTCCTTTACTCCATGGCATAACCCATTGTATACTAGGGATGCTTGCCTGAACTGAATCCACTTTTGCTTCTCAAAGCAATTTCTCTGTCAACAGCCAAATCAATTAGCACTCATCATAAAATAAACAACAGCCATACATTGCCACACAATAATGGTCATGCACCTCACAAAAAGGCCTTTCAAAGCTGTAGAGGCTGATAAAATAAAAGCAATGGCTAAAGGTAGTAATCTATATTTACTTTGTTGATGGCTAGCTAGATTTTTCAAGCTTCCTTGCATACACAACATCCTACAATGGGAATAATTTATGCACTACAATGCCCACTTCACCATCAATAACTTCAACCCCGAGACAACCATCAGTGAGTCAAGATTTTGATCTTAAAGAGCAAATGATCTTCGGATGTCAGCAAGAAAAATGGCTCCACCCCTGAAGCATCGCCAAAACAAATACATGTATACAGATCTCAATTCAGCACTTATGTGTAGTCTCCATACATGAATGTCCACAAGTTTCTTTCTGGTGTCTTGCACAAAAAAGCTGATCAATTGCTGAAATGGTGTTTCATTTTTCCCAGCCACAGGTTAGATTTGTGTGCTGACTTGAGGTATATCCATGGTTGTTATAGAATAAGACCACTGATGCCATTCCCTTATCAGAGGGTAAAACAGCTGCACTCGAATATCCTGGTCACCTGAACTTACAGGTCAAAGGTTGCTGCCCTCTGACCTCCACAAGAGGTCATGACCCCTGTCCAATGTCTCCCGACATTCAACAAGCAAAGTATCGCCTACTCTTCCCCTTTATGTGCCTTTGCGCTTCTGGGATGTTCATTACTTTTGGATCAAGTCCTTGCCATGGGTCCACTGCCATGCTGTGCTTGTAATACTTCTGAGGGCTAAAGTTTACTTCTCTCTCCTGATGTCTCGGCCCTGATCTCGACCCCTGTTTAAGATTTGAAAAATAATCATTAACTCATGTTAGACTAGCTCAGTTATGCATGATGATATGTTTCTCAAACAATGATGAAATATATTTATTTGCAGATCATTTTCCTGAACAACACAAACCAGCGAAACTTTTAGTTGCTGCCCATAGAGTCATGGAGAAGTTTTATAACATCTCTTCGACCCTGACTTGTTTGAAAGTATGTTAGAACTCTGTGCACTTCAAAGTTTGTTGGAAACTCCCAACGTATCCCCATTTCAGAGTATGTGGAAAAGATACAGACATGGTTCTTAGTTTGTCAAAAACAGAGTATGACACCAAAAACAAAATATAACATCTTATGACTATTTTCAACAACGATAGCATTATTCAATTAACACATTACAATTACATGCCCCAAATATACACACTTCTCTTGTTACTGAACATTGCACCATCAAAAATTCTTCGACTCAAGGTCTTTGTTGCAAGGTAGATAATGACTATGGCACAGCAAACATTGCAACCGGTACTGTAGCACTGTGGCTCAAAAAAAAAATACTTAGAAAAGCCGTAGAAGAAAATATTGTAATATCTTCCAACCGCATGTCATCACAATGGTTAAGCACAGACTGTTTGAGGATCAAACTGTTTGATCCTCAAACGATTTTTCGCTAGCTGCAGTGCGAGTTTCCGAACTGGTTGCGTTGTTCACTGTCATGTCATAATTTGATGTTCATACTTACTGTAAAAGGGGAAATGTTTGCAGGGATTAAATTCACATTGGTTTTAAGATTGCAGTTGAAACAAGGGTGTTGGCGGACAGAATATGTTCAGTGGTTTTGACTTAAGTTGGCGGTGAAGAGAAAAACGCAAACATAAAACCAACGCGAACATTTACCCTTTTACAGTACCTTGCAAGCCCACACAAATCCATTTTAGCAGGTATTCAGGCTCCAATCATACCTTGATACCTCAGTGATACTATACGTAATACAGGAGAGACTTGGCGTCCTGATCATGGATAATTTACATCCGCGCGTGCATCACTTTTCGCCAGGTTAACAAAAAATAAAAAGGTTAGATTATGAAAATAAACCAAACCCATCAACCGCACACGGGTCCCTACTCACCTGCGAGTTTTCTTGGAATTTTGGTCTGGACCCACCCTGCCCCCGATCTCCCCTCCCCCTGCCCCACGCAGGGCCCCCCCGCCCAAAACTCGACCTCGGAGGTCCGTCTCCGAAACACGGCCGAAATCGGGGCTGTGGGTTAGCCATAGGGCCGAACCCTTGTCTGTGACCGGGGGGAAACATCTGGGGAGATCTAAAGAAAGGAGGGGGCCGTCCGCCATGCGGGACAAAACTCTGTCCGCGTGGGGAGGGAAACGGCTTCGGCGGGGGTCCGCGTGACCCAGGGACACCGCTACCGTACGGGTTTGGCGGGAAGTTTCCTCGGTACATATCAAAATCCTTTTTTTGCTCTCATCCGGCAAATCTGTACGGTTGTTGATATGTTTTCTGTCGTGCCTCAGTCCTTACCAGCACAGACGACAACAGCTTGTTTGTCTGGGAGTGACGTCGTCAGTATCTGCGCGGTAATCTACTGACGTCATCAGTCTCTGCGTTCTGACCCTGTGATCTCGTATCCAGAACTTGTTGTTAAAAATGACTGTTAACAGTAAGATAGCCATAAAAAGGGGTTTCTAGCTTTTCTAGTAAATTTGATACATTTTTATAATCATTCATACATCATGAGCTGGATGTTTCAGGAAAATGATATTATGAAACAATCAATCCTGGGTTCGAGAGCTTTATGACCTCGGATAACCCTAACTCACAGCAATACTGATGACGTTTTACACAGATCTGGGGACGTTTAGCACAGTTCTGATGACGTAACCACTGGTTACGCAAAGCCTTGGAGGTCGGTGACGCAGCTGGAACTGTCTTATCCTTGTGTCTGAAGGTGAGTGGCCCCAAAATACACTCTAATCTCATAGATCGACGAAATATGTAGTTACAATGTGACAGGGGTGATGCTGACTTTGTCTGTTCCGTAGACTGGACGATAGAGATGGGTGTTCTGGTTTGGCAGCAGTGGCAAGACAGGCATGTTGACTCTTTCAGTCTTTGAGGGTGGGTAGATCTACTGTAAAAGGCGAAATCTTCGTGGTTGTTTTATTTTCTCGGTTAAAACAACCAGGAAAATTTTGTTCCGTTTTCTTACCCCCTTGTTTCAACCGTGAACTTGTAACCACTGCACCAACAACACTGCATTTCCTCCCTAATATGAAATTTTATCAACACGAATATTTCCCCTTTCACAGTAATATAAAAATTATAGTCTTCTGCATACATGTTGTGACTTTATGTGAGGGCTATGTAACAGACTACAAGCAAAATACGCTCTCCAGAACTTGCCAGACAATGCCATCTATCTCCTCGGTGCAGTGCCTTCTTGTCCCTAGCCGTGGTGACTAACGAGGGGAGTTTTTGCTTGATATTACATATACTTTCCCTTCTTAGTCGTGGGGCACGACAGAATTTGACTTCTACTCGAGCGACGCCGGCCTTCTTACTTGCACGCCGGGCCCGATTCTTGTTCTCCCTGAACTCCCAACGCCCTTACCTGCGACGCCGGTCAATTAAGCGACGCCGGAAACCCCATGTTAATCCACAACAGGGCTTGATGCGGCAGAAGTCAATGGAAAACAACATCGGGTCCACCATTTTTGGTTTGAAAATGCAAGGAGAGTAACGTCATCGCAACGTCATCGCTTATACAGCCTGATTGGTCAAGCCCAGTCATGTGAGTAAACGCACCAATCAGGCTGTACAAGCGATGACGTCGCGATGACGTCACTCTCTTTGTATTGTCAAACCAAAAATGGTGGACCCGATCTTGTTTTCCATTGACTTCTGCCGCATCAAGCCCTGTTGTGGATTAACATGGGGTTTCCGGCGTCGCTTAAATGACCGGCGTCGCAGGTAAGGGCGTTGGGAGTTCAGGGAGAACAAGAATCGGGCCCGGCGTACAAGTTAGAAGGCTGGCGTCGCTCGAGTAGAAGTCAAATTGTGTCGTGCCCACGACTAAGAAGGGAAAGTATATGTAATATCAAGCAAAAACTCCCTTCATTAGTCGCCACGGCTATCTTGTCCCCATTGTCTAAGGGCTGTCAGTGACCTTGTCCCAGGCTGTTCAAACGACATTTATCACAGGTTGCAAAAACCTGACAGAATGTTCTGCTTTACCTTGGGTCAACGGGCGCAGCCATGTTGATTTGTGACATCATGTGTTGGCCATGTTGAAACCATCAGCTGCCCGTCTTGACCAAACCATAAAATGTAGGAGTACTGTAGATTTTTTAAATCATCCACAGAAATTGCGATATTGTAACTAATACTCTGCTTACACAATACTGCAGAGGTCAGTCTGGGGTAAAATGTATATGGTGGATCCCTTTCAATGTGGAGGTGTTTACACACTGCACAGTCTCTGACATGAACAGCCGCCATCACCTTCTGTGTTAGAGATCCGTCAGACTATGTCAGGATCATAACAAAACCACTAGCTGGGTAACATCACAAGGATTAATTGGACATCCAACATGGTTCTCCTACATGGCATTTCAGCCCTTCCCTCCAGCAATGTCTTCCCATACAGGGCCCTCATCTAAATGCAGCACACACTCCAAACCACACTTATTTATACCACTATTCCTACTGCTACTTGTACTTTGCTTATCATTTTGATCACGTACTATAGAGTAACTACATGTAGTCGATTATACTAGTAGCAATACCCACCAAAATAACGTGTGTGGATTTGTATTTTTGGTGGTGACGGTTAATAAAAAGTTTGGTGTCAAATGCCCACATGCCACCAATGTTGTGCCCTTGAGGATTCAAATACGCTTTACATGACTTTCCTCACTCCGCCCCGGGTGTCAAAATGTGCATCTGACATTGGTTGGGGAGGTAAAAGGTGGTGGAAGGAGAGGGTTAGGCCTCCGCCTTCCAATATCATGTCCTAGACACAATGGATTACAACCCACTGGCCCTACGGTCTCAAAAAGGCTATGGGACTACCATTACCTTTACCTTAGTACCTTTACCCAGGGGCAAACATGTACAACAAAGGTCTCATTCATCTCCAAGCAGATCTTTGGGGGCAAAATCTAAACGATTTCTGACTGGCCCCCAAGATCTGACAGCCCAGTCCCCAGGTCAGACACTTCAAACCTGTTACAATTTTGTCCCCGAACATCTGCCTGGAGATGAGTAACTTATTGCTATGTACATCAAGCGGCAATCTTGGCAGAAAAAAGTTTGCTTAGCTCAGTAACTATAATTTTTTCGGTAGAATATACTATATTTATTAGTTTCTACAATATTGTTTAAGGAAGCAACTAGCTCTATGTTCAGATATATAAGATATATTTTTTGGTGATCTTATAGTGTTTGAGATGCTAACAGTACTGTTTGGTGTGCCTAACTTTGGATCTGTCCAACTAGAGTGATCTGGTGTGGTGTCCATCTGCATGACAGCTGTGTAAGGGTAGGCGCTTTGTACAGCGTGAGCCAAGTACGTGGACACTACTGTAGGAAAAGCAAGAAGTTTGTAAAAATAAAGATGGGACTGTAACCATGGTAACCATCTCCTGCACTTCTGCCACAGGTGGTGGCCTGGTATCTCGTCATGGCTGGACCGCTCTCCGCCACCGTGCGTGCCGCTACCCGCCGACGCCTCATCCCTCAGCGCGTGGCTCTGGTGTTGACGCAAGCGGCCGTGCAGAAAGTACAGACAATCATGGACAGTCGACCGGACATGATCGGGCTTAAAGTCGGCGTCCGCACGAGAGGCTGCAACGGACTGTCTTACACCATCGAGTACGCTAAAGAGAAGAACAAGCAGGACGAAGTCGTGGTACAAGACGGCGTGACCGTCTTGATCGACAAAAAGGCACAACTCACGCTGCTGGGAACAGAGATGGACTATCAGGAATCTAAACTAGCATCAGAATTTGTCTTCCACAACCCGAACATTAAAGGGACGTGTGGCTGTGGGGAAAGTTTCTCAGTATGATGCAACAATCCCTTCATCATGACATTTTTATTTTTATTGATGATTGTATATGCATACTCGGAACAATAAGAGCAGCCTTCAATGATGATATTATGTAACTTAGATTTGGATACTGATGATGAAGAGGAGATGATGGCTGCTGAAGACAAGATAACAACAGCAGACTCCAGTGGAAGCCATGTGTAGGAGGATCCTGTGACTTTAACGGACACTATTGTCTCCAGACCAAGTTCACTGTCATCAGGACGGAGAAGGAACAAGGTGGAGCGTGGGGAACGTTATTGGTCAAATCGGTGATCTTCTTGAACAAGGACGGAGATGACTCTCAAGTAAACTTAAAATTAAGGCAACTCTCAAAACATCGCCATGAAGCTGCAGACTGGACACCATAAGGCCTGACTGGTTTAGAAGAAATACCTTCTAGTTCTGACCAGTCAGTTGTTTAGCTCTTGAATTGTTGTGGAAACGTTTGTATTGAGATGACAAAAAATAGCTGATTTCAGTAGTTCTGAAATGCTACACATTAACTAAGGTCAATATGTGTAGATATGCCTGAAGATAAGTCAGCTGCTGTCTATTCATAGATTTATGCAAGTTTTGGCTAGGTCCCCATATTCTACCTGGCTTGATGTTTTCCTTGACTAATGATTTGAAGTAGGCACCTGGTAAAGTGGACTTTCAAACTTTAGGAAATGTCAGACCAATCCTACAAAGATCTTGGGTCTATTCTTAAGTTAAAGTCTGTTGTTCAGAGTTATTGCACCAAAAACCCAGGCAGAGGTAGCTATAGGAAGATGGGGGTCGGTCAAATCGGCTCATACTTTGTATATGTGGTATGTGGAACTAGGACAAACCCTATAATCATAGTTTGTTGTTGTTGTTGTTGTCCTTGTTTTATGTCCACATACTTACTACACATATAAAGCACTGTTGGGGCCAATTTGGCCATCCCCCACCTTCTGACCCCTGCCTGGTTTTCTCATGCAATTCTATTTTGTAGTTTATTTTGTGCAAGAAGCTATAGGAAAGAAGGCTGTTCTTATTAATCTGGTGATTTCTGAAGTTTTGTAACAATCATAGCTACTAATGTGTCTAGCCAGCACATTAACATCAATTTGGAAAAGAAAAAAAATTGACTTTTAGTCAAAATGAATTGAAGGACACACTACAGAACACAGAACCGTTCTTAGCCTATATATACCTGTCTGAGGTAGTTTGTACCCATGTGTTTATTGACAATAGGTACCTTACAATTTTACATTGTTAAGTGTATTGCAGCTTGATTATACAAGCTTGTAGAACACTGTGGAGATGTTTGTGTTCAGTTTTGATTTGAATTAAAACTGTCAAGTTGGATCTCAGACATGACCTTTCCCTGATATGTCTAGAAGACAGTGTCTTCTTGCTGTCCTGTATAAGAACAGACAACGAAATGTTCCCATGGCACGGGTAATTAAGGTAAAGGTAGTCCCAATCCTCCCATAGCATTTTTGAGGCCGTAGGGGCAGTGGGTTGTTATCCACAGGTACACGTTTTGCACCTGGGTGGAGTGAGGAAAGTCGTGTCAAGTGCCTTTCCCGAGGACACAGCATCTAGCCAGGAATGCCAGGAATAGAACGAGGCCTCTCATCCTTGTTTCCACTAGCCAGTTAGCCATTCAGTTCTGGCTAAACCTAATGTTTCCACAGTGCAGAAAGAGTCAACTAAAAAGATAGACTGCATGTACTGGGCTCCAGTACATTTTAAAAAAAAAAGTGAAGATAAAAATGTGCAACAAGACAATCCAAAGTGATACACAGCAAACTTGGTTTCCAGCATGCAGATGCCATAAAATGTGGTTCATAATATAAATCTGAATTAGTCAATAGTTAAATAGATTCAAAACTTTCATTCATTTGTTGAAGGGGGACTAAACCTTAGAAGCAAGTGTTCTGGTTCTGCAGATCCTTTTTTCTCAATCCATGATTATATTGTCGATAGGGCTCTCCTCGGCTTCAAATGTTTTCCAACCCACTTACTGTTTGAGATCCCATGTTGTTAATTTTCGTTGTTAAGTTAAATCTGTCATTTTAACTTTAAGCTTACGAAAATATATTTTCATCAATTTTATGTCATGAAGTCCACTGAATCATATTTTTAGGACAGTTTGGGGTGAAGTTCGTTTCTGTCCTATTAAAGAAGCAAATTTAAACTAGACATCCGTTGTGTTATACAGCAATAGTATCTGATAGCACAACAGTACCAGTATTCTGATAGCACCCCCATACCCCCCCCCCCCCTTTGAGTACCCTCCAGATAAATCACAATTTGGGGACCTCTTACAGTCTAAGTCATACCTCCATGAAATATTTTGAGCTTTTCTTATCATTTACCTACATAGAGTAATATTGTTTTCTCATTCATTATGCAAATCAGGTGTTAATTTGCATAATCTGTCCATGTGCCTCTCAGTTACATATGTCACATGTTTTGAATATTCCTATGATCATGGAACACATTTTTCCTCGTCAGTTCCTATTTACAAAGAAAACAATAGAAACTTTCCTTCCCGGACAGGAAACAGCACGCTGTACTAGTATGCTTATTAGCATATTACCCACTTCCGTCGCCGGCAACGGTTCTTCTTTAGACACAAAAAAAAAACCGGCACAGGCCCCCCGCTGAACATCGAACGACTGGGTCAGAGGTGGTCGTGACGACGATTCCAGGATTCCCGTTTATTGCCGTTGTACGATTATTTTGATCCTCTTTAGACGGCCAAAAAGTATCGACGTCGTCACGATAGGCAGTCGCACGACTGTATTTCATCGTCAGTGTAAAGTTGGCCTTACTTCCCCCAATCCCAGCCCACTGACTTTAATGTAAAAATTTTACAATAAATGGTACAAAATGGTAAATGCTATTACCATTGTCTAGAAACTGAGTTGATGACAAATATATCTATACTCTGGTACACTTTTAGTCTGAACTATGACTCATGTCAACTACACAGTCATGTACTTTATTTTTCTTTGGTTTCCATCTGTTCAATAGACTGCCGAGTATCATCAGGACCAGCCTCTCCAACACAGTCGGGTAACAGCTCCTGTAGCAAGGTCCTGTCATCAAGAGTCAAGTACACATTGATGCGTGGTCCTGGGACCGTCAGATGAGCAGGCTAGGGGAAGGCTATCAACAAGGTACATTGTAAAAATGAGCTGGCACTTGTTGTCTTAACAGACAGTAAAAGACCATCAATGTGGGGTCGTGTGGCGTAACGGCAGAGCGTTCAGTTGAGAACCAAGTGGTCCCGGGTTCGAATCTGTCATGTCACCGAGACTTTCCTCACTCCACCTAGATGTGAATTGGTACCTGACTTTGGTTGAGGTCCTATGTCATTGAGGTCACCAGTGCTGGCACTGAATGTCAGCCGCCCAGACCCTGGTGACAGTTCCACAAAATGAAGTGTGGAGCAAATATGTATCTGTTGCCCATGTGTATTATGTGATTGTAAACCCTGCACTAGTTCAACACTAGAAAAGCTGCCATTGCACAGGTAATGTCTGACCA
The DNA here is from genome assembly GCA_035149815.1 of Branchiostoma lanceolatum. Lineage (NCBI taxonomy): Eukaryota > Metazoa > Chordata > Leptocardii > Amphioxiformes > Branchiostomatidae > Branchiostoma > Branchiostoma lanceolatum. The sequence continues at coordinate 18,050,529 of CM068878.1, read as the reverse complement.
ATAAATCCGTTTCATATTCATAAACCATCATCTTTTTCTTAAGATGGTTCAGAAGTGCCCCTCCCCCATCCTATCTAAATTGATTTTCCATGCAGCTCTATTTTTAGAAGGAGAAGAGGGATGAAAATAGCCTTGTTGCGGTAATCAGTGGTATTTCCATCATCACTAAAGGGTCATCAGTACAGCAAATGACAGTACAGCCTTCTCGACAGGACTTTTGAGAGCTGTTAGCTATATCTGTGAGCCGTGTACATTAGTGCATTCCTAGATTGGAATGAGTGGTGTACATTAGCATTTCGTAAGTGGGTTATTATTTCACTGGACCCACGGCACATTGGTGGAATATCATGCAAAATGTACAAGTTAGTATGACTAAAAAGACAACAAAACACACAAAGAATATGACTTTTTTTTATTGAAGAAATTTGTTGTGAGTTCTGTCGAATTTCTCGGCCGCAGTGCCACAGCTTCAGCGAGATTTTAACAGTGCTAAGTGACCATTTCCCATTGACGGCCACTCTGAAACTGATGGCATCAATAAGTTAAAAGCATTTTCTACTCAAATCAGGTTCAAATATGTGATAGATAATGCTCCCTCCAGGATCACTTTCAGGCATTGTCTGCTTGATGTAGTGACTCGAACAACCGGTTCAGCCATTGTATTTGCCACATAGAAAGATATTTTCTACAATTCAACTGAAGATCTTTCAAGGACAAGTTTGTTCTGTCTATTCCGGTGACTTTCTCAGCTCGATAACTGTTTGTGTTCAGTTGTCTGTTGAGGTGGGCATTATCAAACACTCCGGTCTATCCTTCAGCTGTGTGGTCAGAGATTCTTGCCATTGTACATGTCTTAAGTTGAATTTTATCTTGGCCACTGACTATGTTTCTATGTTGTCCATTTAAACCTAGAGCTTTTGTTGTACAGGTTTCCATGAGGTGACCAACAGATGTTCAATGCTTTAATGATAGGGGTGTCGTTTTATAATTCTGCATTACTTGAAAAAACTGCTACGGTGCAAAAAACATCAGGACCTCAATAATTGCAAAGATTTAAACAAAAATCCCCTTTTCCTTAGTCACACAACTGTCTCCTTGGTTACAGGATGACCGACACGACTGTTAAGATGGCTGACATCCTCACCAGTTTGATCCGCGTGTCAGAGAAAGCTGCTCACCTGGCACGGACCGTCCGCTCCGAGCACGCACTGTTTGAGCTACTGGTGGAGGAAAAGACGGGTACAGCCAAGAACAAACGTTTCCAGCAGGACTTTAAGACGCTGGCAGATGTCTTGATACAGGAGATGATCAAACATGACCTTGGCAAACAGGTGGGTAATCCTCCACTGTCCTAAAGCCCCCGTCACAAATACGAAATTCAGCTCGGTCGACGTGTTGGCGAGCTTCAAATGTGCGTTTTCGGCCGAAGTACGGCCGACGTCCTGTTGATTGCGCGGGCTTCGGGCAATTTTCAGAAATAAAAGTTGATCCAAATACATGTATTGGCCTTTTACCAGGTTAGTCGATACTGACTTCGTCCATGTCCAAGAGATGATACCATCTCATGGGGGATTTTTAGTTTTAAGTGTTCGAAAATACGGTCGATGCTCGGGTGATTTTGAAATTCAGCGAGCTTCGGGAGATCTACAAAGTCGACTGACGCTCGCAAGAATTGTGACGCCGCCTTAAGCACAGAAAGGAAAACATGCATGGCTTTATGTCATGTATTGTGGAGAAGTTGAAACTGTTTCCAAAGCAAATAATTCAATATGTGATTCCAATTTAATATGTCTTCAATTTTTGTCCCTTTCCAAAAAAAGTTTGAGGCCATACTGTGATTCATACAAAAAAGCTGCAATATATAGACTGTAAGTTGCAAAAAAATATTAGGAAACGGATACTAATGTCATAGAATTCCTCTTTACCTATCATAAAATGTATGATTTTGGTGTAAAGTTATTCCTTGAGCGAAACAGATTTTGAGCCAGAGTGAAGTTTTCCAAAGTCTTCCAAGAAAATGTGAAGGAAAAATTTGGAATCTACATGTATATTCAAATTGTTATCTAATGTTCTGTAAGTTCAGTCATTTGTAAAACCTTCTTGGCCCAACTTTTGTTTTTCGTATGCTCATATCACGCTCATAGTTTTCAGGTCTCCAGAGAATGTCATCCATATAATCACATCAGTATGGCTTAATGGATAATGTGTTGCTGATATTGGTTTATTTTAATTGTGCGTCTCCAGTTCCCTTCCATCATTGACCACATCCATGGTGAAGAAGACAACACGTTCACAAACCAGCTGGGAGAGACGGTCACAGTGCAGGTCCAGCCGTCCCTACAGCAGACAGCAGACCTGCTCTGCACTGTACTGGACGGGAATCAACATGCTGCAACATTACTGGCTCAAGCAGTGCACTGGGAGGTCGCCATGGAGATGGATGAGAGATTGACAGCTGCTGCTAGTGACATCTCTGTGGAGTCCTTGGGAATATGGATTGACCCTATCGGTAAGACGGTTCGTTCCTTCATTCAGATCCTTGTACTAGTGCCCAGACACCAGGCACATAGGGCAGTAAGTTTCCTTGCTGTTTCTGTAGCACTATCTTTACAGGTGTTGCTTACCTTTTAATGTGCTCGAGGCACCTCCTTGAACACGGGATCCCCATCCTTTTCAAAAGACAGATGCAGCCCCAACCAAGATGACCTGTCATCTATATATATGTGGCCCATATGTCATTAGACACAAGGGACTGAACGAACAAGTGACAAAAGTATATGTCAGCAGAATTTGCCTATGTTTCTCCTGCCCAGGATAGATGATAAAAATGGGGTGTGACAGTCATTTTGTAATATCATACTCATAGCTAAATGTATTTAGCCTCTCGAACAGGAATTTTAAGATCTTTTAAGCTGCAGCAATGTCAGTGTTTCATGTAAAAGTTGAAATGTTTCCTATGGTTTTATGTTTGCATTTTTCATTTTAACTTCTTCACCGCAAACATAAACCATCGCAAACATTTCCTCTTTTACAATAAAATCTTGCATAGCAGTGTCAACTGCAGTATCATGTTTGTGAGACCTCCGTGATCACTCCATTTTCTGTCTAGGCCTAGTGGTGCATACCTAAACCCAAGTTTAGGTTAAGGTTCGGACTTGAGTCCAGAGTATAAGGTTCAGGTATGGACTAGAAAGTCCGGACTTGAACCAATGGAATATGTGTGCTACGAATATTTTTTTCCTGTTTCATATAAAATCGCATATGGGCATATATTTTACATGCAATTTGAAAATTATAATATGCAGAATTATATACAGTCAGTAATTAATGCAGAAGTTCAGTTATAAACACAAAACAGCAATGTTTTCATATTTTTCCAGTGCAAATTTCAAGATCTAAGGAAGCTTTAAGATGGTTTAAATCAAAAAGGAGTGTAAAAGCGAGAGATTTTTTTTTCAAGTCCGGATGTTTAGGTTTTTTTGGACTTGAACCTAAAGGTTAGGAACAGGTCCGGAACAGGTCCGGGGTTTAGGTACGCACCACTATCTAGGCCACACCAATTTTTTTTTTTGCTTCTCGGAACAGCCTCTCCTGTTTTTCTCATTTTAAAGAAAGAAAAAAAATTGGGTCACTAGCGGTATTCCCATTCACAAATTTTACTTTTTGTTCAGTTGTAAAACTCAATCCACAAAAAGTGATTATAAAGGCCTACCTAAAAAGTGTGGTCACATGTTATCAAAAGTTATAACATTTCATTTATTGCAACTATTTCTCAATATCAATTCATATATAACATAGCAAAAGGTAATTTTGGTACTGAAATTATAGCACTAGATCAAAGAAAGGGGTTCATTGTATAAAATGAGCCAAACAAAGCTGAAACTTGAATAATCCTTTTATTCTTTATGTTATGTAAACCCTTATCTTCACCCCAGACTACATGTATTTGCCAAAACAATTTGTTTTTCCCCGTCGCTCCAATTTTTTTCTGAAAAAATCTGAGAAGCAACAAATAAAATTGGTGTGGCCCTACCACAAAATTAAATCCCTGTGGACATTTCCCCTTTTTACAGTACTGCCTTAACTTGAAGCCACCGACACTAGCTACTGAACTCATTTTGTTCTAACTAGACTCTACAGCAGAGTACATCCGAGGTGCGGAGGATGAGACAGCTACGGACGGCGTGTTCCACCGCGGCCTGCAGTGCTGCACTGTTCTCATTGGTGCTTTTGATCGGGAGTCAGGCTTGCCTGTCATGGGAGTCATCAATCAACCATTTGCCCATAAGGACCAAGAAACTCTCAGGTGAGACCCAAAGCTGCCCAGATTATGAGACCCAGATTGAGGTTCGGTATTTACAGAAGATTTGATTTATTTTAAGACTCAAGATTTTTTTTTAACAAAGAATTATTTAATTTACAGTGCTATTAACATTAACAAAAAGAGTTGTCTCCCCCTACATAATGGAGCAGGGGAACAGGTCATTTATTGTAATAATTGACCACTTGAGATTTTTTTATTCACCACTTGTGGCACTTCTACTGCATCATTACCGATATAGAATGGGGACTTCTGATTGGTTGACGTCATCTGGCTAAATGATAATGATTATAATATTATGTTTATCTATGTTTCTAACTGAACTGAACTAACTTGCACGAGTAGTTTAAAGAATCTTGATGTTCCATATCCACCAGGTGGAAGAGTAGGCACCTGTGGGGCCTGTGTTACAACGGGTACAGCTGTCACTCACTCATGGACGCCATGGCAACAGAACAGTCCCACCAATCAGAGGCTAACAGGGTTCCCTCTGTGGTGCTGAGTGAGAGTGAGTCAGATGACATGAAGTCTCTCCTGAGCAGGGCTGGTTATAGACTTTGCTATGCCAATGGTGCTGGGTACAAGATGCTGTGTGTGATCGACCGTCTGGTGGATGCCTACGTGCTGACCAAGTCCTCTACCTACAAGTGGGACACATGTGGGCCTCATGCCATCCTAAGGGCACTGGGTGGGGGCATGGTGGACCTAGACGCAACAATTAAGCTGTTTACCGGTAAACAAGAGACTGGAGAGGTGGACTTAAAACAGTTGCAAATTAGATACAACCAACCAGATTCAGGTAGTACAACATGGGGGAACATGGGGGGGTTGTTAGCTTACTGGTCTCCAGAGTGTGCACGTAATGTACCAAGAGCCTTTCGTTCATTAGAATAGATTATGTCATAGAACCATACTTAAATGCCCATGCACTGTGATTGGCTGTCGGTCAGAGGTACAGATGCCTGTATTGGGCAGTGGTTTATCTTTAGTATGTTTATCATATGATTGTATTTTATTTGTTTTACTGAATGTCCTGCAGTTTTATCTCTTCTCGACCGAATATAACATGTGTTGGGCCATTTTGGAAATCAACTTTTATAAGTTGATGGAGTAACTCAGCTGTCTTGAGATGAAATAAAAATTAACCAAAAAAGTGGCAAGATAGAAGTCTTGGTCTTTGGTACAACCCCCATATTCTGAAATCACAGTCAATGGATACACTATTTGGGGAGTTGAACAAGACAAGAAGTTGGAATCAGTTGTGCCACAAGAATCGGGATGTAAAGCTGAAATCAGAAAAAGGATCAGCAAATTCAGAAGACAATGGAAATGTAGTGCTCCAACTCCTCCAAGCCTCAACCATCACTCAATCTTGTCTCCACTGAAGTAGAGAAAACAACACCATGTTCAAAATACGGTAAATAGTTCTGATTTTCATAAGAGGGAGTGTTCCAATTCTGCTAAGTTAATAGCATATCATCTTTATTTTTATTTTTATATTATATGTACCACATTGTATGTTATCAAGGCTGTACTTTTAAATATGCTCACATGTATGTATCTAGGGCTATGCCCAGTGTATGTCATGACTATATATTATATTAGAGACTTTAGACTAGAAAGTTTAGACCTGAGATGACAAGCAATCTGGAGACTTTGCTGTCCTGTGAGTCAGGTGTTACATGCAAGTAGTTTTACATTAAATAACAATGCTGTAGTTAAAATAGTTTGAATTTCCAAAGTGGTCAAAGGTTGAAATTAGTAATTTGGATCATTTAGAAAGTATGATACAAGAATTTGCAGTAATTGTAATACATGGTAGGAAGGAGATTCTAAAATTGTTTTCAGATTGCAATGTTTTGTTTCAAATAATTGTGGAAATGTTTTACCTGGTATTACAATGTAACTTTAGGTAGACTGTGAATGTGATTATGGATTCTTGAAAGACATGTCCAAAAAGGTAAAGGGTCCAGATAAATAATTGTCAACCCAATGGGACCAATGTTGTGAAAGGAAGCAATTAATTATATGCCATTGCTTGAGTTTATCCTCAGTATTTCAAACTACATTTGATGTTTGATGTATTAGTGTTTTGTAATTTTAACGTGTTTACTGCATTATTAACGTTGAGTATAATTGATGCATGTATGTGATGTCCGTACGTCAATTCAGCCATATCATGATATGGTTGCATGCTGCAAGCTGTTGGACAAGTGAGACTTTGACAATAAACCATTCTCATAGTTCAATACAATGAAAGAGTAACCATTAAATTGAAAATTAAGTGGAGCTTTTTGATGTTTTATGCTATATGCCAGTATATGGGTTATAGAGGAATTGTGTAAGAATGGAAAGAGTTGATTGTAATGCTGTGACGTCATTGGGATCAGTAGCTTGACAGCCCCCCTCCCCACCCCCATCCTAACACCTGTAACGGACCTGTGGCTACAAACAAAATTGTCACAATCTCTGTTTAAGCGCCAAATCAGTTACAAAATAACTTTACTGTATATCGATTGTACTGCCACTGAATTAAAGATCAAATTGAATGAACAATGATTAAAATTCACGAAAAAGAGATTTTTGCCCATTCGCGCAATTTTGCCAATTGCAATTTTTGTCATCAAATTTGCAATTTCAGGTAACAAATTGAGATATCTGCTTAACTTTGCTGCTCATCAGGGCTGAGAGAAGCAGTTCGACCTCCCAGCCTTGTGGTCCAGAAGCTGGATTGTTCACCACTAGCTCCACCACATAGATATAGAAGTAAATAATCAAACATGAATGTAACTATGAAAGACTGTGGGTACTTGCCAAATTTGCATATTTCTGTATAATCTCTGTATGTTACTAATATCGTAGTATAGGTATTGTATTTTAATATCACTACTTATTATCATTATTCTGTATTACAGTACATGCACACGACCGTGATTTCCCTTCAGGCATGTATTTGCAAGTAAACGATTATTGTTATACTTACTGTAAGTTAATTTGACAGAATGAACTTCAAATTTCACAGGTTGCCACCTGTCAGTTAGATATCCCTGCCTATAATCAATGCAGTCTTTGGTCAGTGCAGTAAAATTATAAAGTATTCGTAAGCTTTTAAGTTAGAGTAAGACTACTATTTTCGTATTGATGGTATAATCTGTGTAAGGATATTTTTTAAGACAAGAACATGGAACTGTCCGTATTTTGTATGTGGAAAGACGAGGTACTTTTACGATTAACCTTTATCCGTTTATAATAAAACATGACTACAGTCATTGTTTACATTTTATTTGGTATTGAATGTAAGTATTAATATCATTTTCCCTACCCACCTACCAAATATCATGACGACATTTTGTTGACATAGTGAGAAATGCCAACAAAGTTTTGAAATGCCAACGAAAGCAAGAAATAAATGACACCAAAGGCACTAGTCCAGATTGCTCAGGGATTTGTCAGGACTTCCAAGTTCCAATAGACATTCCACCAGCAGTCCAGTACTAGTGGCGAATCCGTAACAGATCCGGATGAGGAGAAACGTTATCCTGAACCTCAGATCCGAAAGAATCCGAAAATGAGGATTTTCGACGGATACGGCGCCGTACACTGCACGGAATTGCCGCAGATCCTGACGGATACGTACAGTCATTTGTCTGTATGTTGTCTAAAGAAACAGGCGGATACAGGCGGATCCGACAACGAATCCGTAACATATCCGAACTGGGAGAAACGAAATCCGGAACCTCAGATCCGAAAATTAGGATTTTCGACGGATACGGGGCCGTACACTGCACGAAATTGCCTCAGATCCTGACGGATACGTACAGTAATATTTTTTTATGGATGCAGGAGGATCCGACAGTGAATCCATAACATATCCGAAACATCGGACACGGTGATCCGGAACCCTGGATCCGACAGAATCCGAAAAAAAAGATATTCTTTATGTCATTATGATACAGATTCTATAATCGAATCTTTGCCATGCTCCCGCCAAGGATACCTTTGTGTTTGCCATTGGATCAGACGGATCCAACATACGGACTTTCTACTATCTTTGACATATTTCGACCCAGAATATGTTACTTTGTATTTGCCACGAATACGTACAGGTTCAACACACGAAGTTTGATAAAATGGTTGATTATTCATACATACTTTTGTATGAACAACTTAACGACATTTTTCAATGACAGGAAGTTGGGGAAATTATTAGAATAACTGTATGTAACATTCTTTCACAATTCGACATTTCCAAGTTCAAAAGCCATTAAATACAATACTGAAGCGATATGTGGCGAAGTACTAAACTTCCCTTTAGGCAGGCTGAGGAACATAAAGAAACCATGCAAGATGGCACGCGACCTTGAACACTTGGGTAATACAAATCATCTGTTTATTCATTTATTTGTAGGATGTCCAATTTGGCATCTCGAGGGCTGGATAGTCTCCAAGCGCTGCAAGACGTCCGAGAGGACGCTGACCCCTGCGGACTAGACAAGCTGCCAGTCGGCTTTGCTTAGATTTCGTTAGTATTTTGTAATGAATTAAGCATCTGAGAATGTATTGCTAGTGTTACACGTTAAGCGCAATTTCAATTGATAAAAATAACAACCGTAAAACGCACGTCTCAGAGTCAGAGTGCAGTGTAGTGTTCCAAAACCTGGTCTTCAGCACCAAGGACAACGCCCCCTACGGGAATCCGACGACTTCTGCAAGTTATGTGAAATTCGGTTTCCTGAAATATTTCTTAATAACAGTGACATAGATACTGTCGAAATTGTAACGTCATAGGTAAATTACACACACATCCTAATTACTCTAAGTGGATCACGTATTAAACTGCTTACGTCTTGCTTTGTGTGTTTAATGATGTTGTTATCTCCATGAAAAATTAAGATATAGTTTTGGGTGTGTCTGTGTGTGTGTGTGTGTGTGTGTGTCTGTGTTTGTGTTTCCGGACTACTGTAGTCAGCATAACTCAAGGACCTCTTGATGGATTACAATGATACTTAATGGCGTTTTTGTGAATATCTTCTAAGGAGAATAACTGACCAAAGGAATGACGGATTTCCATGATATTTAGAATGCAGGTAGCTTAGACAGAGGTGCACATAATGCTAATTGGGGCTTAATTTGCATAATCAAAAAGGAAGGTTTATATTTTCAGTGTTTTCCATTATAAGACTCAAATACATGTAACACATGTAGTTTATGGTAAGTGGAACATTAACAGATACCAATTATGCCAATAAATTCCTAATTTGCATAATCATTTCGAAAACGACACAATTCATCTAAGTGGTAAATGATAGGATCGTCAATATTTTGAAAAATCACTGTATGCATCGGTCAGAATCTGAGGCCATTTCGTGCAGTGAACGATATATCGCAACAGTCTACTTTTGCATCGACTTACAAGGCTGTTCTATAGTGTCTTCTTCCTATTCGTCCATGGCTGCTGATACTTCTAATTTCATCAATATCACCTCACCAATATCGTCATCACTGTCTTCTCTCCTTGTTAAGTGCACAGGTCTGGGATCAACCACCTTAACTAAAAACGAGAAGAATTTTACCCATGGATTTTACCAAAACAGAGAGGAAGTTGTACAAATAAAGGAACTTTAAACAATCCTTGAATAAATTCATCAGTCAAGTTTCATGACAGTTACAAGAACATTCTTCAAACAGTGACTTTGGAAAAGTCGATCACAAGTCTCGGCTTAGTCTCGTTCTCGCGAGACTAGGCCACTCCGTGAACAAGACGGACAGGAGTCGTCGAAAATTTGGAGGTGCGTATTTCGCTACCCTTTTCTAAAGTCACTGTTTGAAGAATGTTCTTGTAACTTTAAACAACGATTAAATACCGGTTTCATTAGCCACAATGTCATGGATAATACAATAGTGCCAGCTAACGATGTAGACAGAAACTGCAATAAATGTTTCATTAGCCTGCAGTGTTGATATGGATCGTTAGGGGTCACTATTGCACGGTGCGTCACTATTGCACGTTTGATGTGCTGTATCGTTGCAGGACTTCCAGCTGAGATGGTTAAAAAGTTACGGGAGGTGAAGGTCCCCATGAATGCTTCTCTGGCAGGGGACAAGTTAAAACATAAGATGAATTTCATGGGGAAACAACAGGAGACCACTTTCACCCTAGGAGATGAGGGCGAGAGGAAGACGATCCAGTTGTTGGTGCAAGAGAAGGGTGAGGAACTTAACAAACTTAAGAGAGAACGGTCGGAAGCTCGCACTGGCATAGTCAGCTCTTATGTTGAACCCTTGATCATAAGAAATTTGATATTTGATATTGATTAAAGGGTACATTAATATTTTTCAATTTTACGCGATGCCATACAGTTGATAAGGTAAAAGTGGAATTGATTGAATGATTGATCAAATGTAGGTTTCCGTACCGAGTGTAGTGGGTTTCTGTACCGTGACATGTGACCTTTATAATTAATAATGATAATTTTATTCCGCAACAAGTGTATAAGACACAAGCTATGGCAACTTAACAGTGTACTTGCAGAAGATTGCTCTCTAGTATGGTGTCTCTATAGTTGTATTTTCTTCTTTTGTGAAATTTGTGCTACTGTCCTGTATTTACAAGGTACACATTATAATATATACCCATAAATTCGGTACTTTTAGCCATTGAGATGAATTCTGATATAATGACAGACATGATTTTGATTGTTAACATTTGATACATGTTCGCGATAGGCGAGACCGTTGTTAAATATTGTGAGCATCCGACGGGCGCTGCCATTTGTGGATTCTGACATTAGCACTCAACAACAACACGCAATGTTCACTCTTACAAATTATGTCACCTACTTACAATTTCCCCCGGCATAATTTATAAATTACACTTAAACATGAACATGTCCGTGTTTTACAGCAAGCTCTTATTTCAGTTGTAAATTACTCCTTTAACATTTAGGTGATTTATACCATTGAGGGAGACCACCTTGTGGCCGTGCACCCTGATTATAACGGGTCGGGAATTTCCGTGCGCCTCAGACACCATCCGCACAGTGAGTGTTCTGAAGAGAACAATAAGCTTTCCTACGGGTTTAGCTCGGGCAGGGTTTTTAACTTCACAAATTTAGATATTTTCGAAAAAACTTAGCTAAAACAAATCGTTTGTTTATCTCTTTATTTTTAGGATATGAAAGCTGGTGACCTCGAGGGCTGGCAGGTCATGAAGCGCTGCTAGACGTTCGAGAGGACGCTGACCCCTGCAGACCAGACAAGCTCCTCTTTAACTTTGCTTAGAGATATTCTAGTGATTTGGTCTAAAAAAGAAATGATGTATCATGGTATCGCTTGCTGTCATGCGTTAAGTGGCATTTAAATGGGTAAAATCCACGTCTCAAAGTGCACGTGGAAACTCCACCCCACAGGCCCAAAGGCTCCAAAACCTGGCCGTCAGCACCAAGGACGTCGACAACGCCCCCTGGCGGCATGCCACGACCTAGGCAGATTATTCGATACTCGGTTTTCTAAAATATTTCATAGCACAGGTTGATTCGTAACTGTAGCGCTGCAGATACATCCTAAGTAATCAGAGCGGATCATTTATATGAACTGCTTACATCTTGTTTTCACTAGTGTATATGCATTAATGATGGTGGTAGGTTTAAACACAAGCTCTCTCGAAGTCTCTTGAATAGATTTTTATGGCTTATCTTTCAATGCTTTAGCCAAAGATTTAATGATACAAGAAAGAGCCAATCTCTGACACTCTCCTTTGTCATTTTTATCGTCCACTTATTTTCTGATTCGAAAGATAGAAGGTGGAAAGTAACCTGCAGTTTTTATATGGGTCGCTAGAGGCCACTATTGCACGGTTGTTGCACGCTGGTGCAATAGGCAGGTCGCGTTCAGAACACAATAAAATAGACCCTCTTTGTGCACAATTGGTGCTTTATAAGAAAGTTGCAAAAAATCATGATCAGAGATAATCCCTCTACATGAGAGATAATCCTTTCCGCAGGTCATGTGCACATGTTGCTGTTAAACTCTGTACAAGCGCACACCGCACAGTCCGTACCGCCCGTTGCGATTTCAGATCTCAAAAAATTCATGGGTTTAACACGACGAATACAAAACTTGGTGCCAAAATCTTCTTCCCAATGGCGTGGCTAACAACAGTTTTTCTAAGTTTGTCAGTCCCGGAGATCACAGCTTCTCCCCGATTTCCCATCACGATACTGTCCCGGAACTTCCTCAGCACCAAGGGCGGGGCAGCTGATTTGACTGTTATGGAAAAAAGAGCAGCTGAAAAACCGCATCGCATTAGCGTGGATATTAATTTTATACGCCAAACTCTGCTTGGAGAATTCTTTAAATTACAGAAGGGGAAATCAAATACTTGCCTTTATGCCTTACTCCAGTTACGCCTTACTTTTGCTGTTTACAGTCACAGGTGAGATTTGCCAAAGGTATGTCTCCAGGATTTTGGCCTTTATACTTTTTCGGGTCAGAGCAGTGAATTTCAGCTAAGTCTGCCTGACCAGGAACGTTAACGGCCTGTGAAAACGGCTTCATTTGATAATCACAGTACCAAGGATTTCCCTGGTCCGCGTATAGGTAAAACGGAAAGGCGCGGTCATATTTTAAAAGATCTCCTGGTAGCCATGTTAGATCGTTGTTGGTAACGTCGATAGAATGCACACCTTTAAGACCGTGGAACGCATCGGGGTCGATAACTGACAATTTAGCATTACAAGAGCAAGCTGGTAAGCGTTGTCAAGTTCCCGAACGACCAATCAGAGATGTGTACCAGAGGATTTTCCGAGCGGTCAAGTTTGTGAAAGTATAAAGGGCTATCTCGGGCACCCTAGCTAACATGTTATCGGCAAGCTGCACAATAGACACGTTAGAAACAGAAACAAAGTCGCTGTCTTGTTATGGCTAAGACGGAGAATTTGAATCTGCTTCACTGCGGAAGGTGTCTGAGAGGGTACTTTGTTCAGCCTGTTGCTTGCTACCCTAAATTCAAACTACGGAGCCCAGATGTCTGGTGCAAATCCGCCATCTTGGATTGCAGATATGTTCGAAAAATGTCCAGCTTCAAAGGGACTTTAGACATGCGAATTGTTCCCCGGGCAGACACTGGATTGGGGTATTAGAAATATCCAGAATCCGGGCATGTTTGATCACGTCCATTCTTTCGGGTATGGACTGCAGAAGGTTGTTTAATACTTACTGAGATGTCTGTCAACAGAGGCATGCCCTCAAACGACAGCTTAGTCAGACGGCTGTTGTTCATGTTTAGGCTTCTAGATCGCCTAGATTAGAATGAAGTGAGTTGAAAGTTAGACACCAAGGTCAGATGCAGGGAGGTGGATAAAAAAGGCGTTTGATCGTGTGGATCACCACCTCGCGGTAACAAGTCTGCTTGACATGGGACTCCGATCGTCACTCGCCAGCTGGCTTTGCAGTTTCCTTACCGAAAGAGCACAAAGAGTTGTTTACAACGGAGCCTACTCGGACTGGACTGTGACCACTTGTGGTCTTCCCCAGGGAACGGTGCTCGGTCCTCTCATTTTTCTCGCCATCATCAACAATGCGTGTGAAGATGCCACAGCATCGCGGTGGAAGTTTGTCGATGACATGAACCTGGCAGAGAGCCGATTGATGGACGCGGTCTCCACCTTGCAAACCGACCTAGACCATCTGACCACGTGGACAAACAACCGACAAATGAAACTACACCCCAAAAAGTGCAAAGTGATGCATGTGTCGTTCTCTAAAGTCCATGTCCCACGACCACACTTCTTGATAGCTGGCGAACCACTGGCGGAGGTCAAAGCTGTGAAACTACTTGGCTTGCACGTCCAAGCGGACCTCGGGTGGGAACTACATGTCAACCACGTGGTAAAACAGGGTAATAGGAAACTGTACCTACTCAAGCGACTCCGGTGTTTCGACCTCTCCCGGGGGGAATTACTGACGTGCTACAAGACCCTTGTGCGCCCAGCTTTGGAATACGCCGCCCCCGCATGGCATGCCGGACTAACAACAGCACAACGCGCCAGGATCGAAACCCTCCAGAGAAGAGCCTGTCGGATCATACTTGGCCCTGCGTATACCTCCTACAGGGAGGCGTGCAGCACCTTGGACCTGCCTACGCTAGACGCCCGGCGTCGTGACCTATGCCTCAACTTTGCTAAGAGACTGATAGAGTCCGAGACATTCAGGGACTGGTTCCCACCTACCCGGGGCGAAATCAGCTTAAGAGACACCCGAAACAAACACCTCCCGGCCACCACAAGAGCAAGGACAAAAAGATACCAGAACAGTCCGATACCCTTCATGACCACCCTACTAAACGGTGGTCATGAAGGGTACTGATTATGATTGACACTTACTTAGTATATATATATGATAAATATGTTTGTATTCTAAAATTCCGACGTATCCGTCTTCAACCTACCTGTTTTAAGGTAGTGTTTACCTGCGATTTTTAGAACGCATTTATTGTTAAATAGGAACGATTATGTTATTGTTATCGATATATGTTGCCTAATGTCTCTAGTTTTTAAAAACAATGTGAAAAGTACGCAATTCAGCCTATGGCTGCGAGGTACTTCCCATTTGCGATCACAATGATCAAATAAAAAACATTCATTCATTCATTCATTCATTAGACACTTTAGGGAGTCCACGAAAGAGCCCTTATACAAAAATACTTCGTAGGTTATGATGACAAAATGATAACGTTTTATCACACATACTAGCGACTATTACAAACCAGATCCGTGAATATAATTAAGAAAAACTGTTCTTAAAAGTCTATTCCTGAAAGTCCTGCTTTTTTGCTCCCCGACGCAAGACTGAACAGAACAGAGTTTGAGCGTACCCTTATGATAGACCACTTTCATGTACACAACTTTGTCCAGCTTTGTATTTAACTACACAGCTAACTGATTTAAAATTTGACAAGTCTTTATTTCATATGCTGGTATGCCATAGCCCCCAATATTTCAATCAATCAAGGCAAAATTAAGTGCCCGAGCGTTCCCAATGTTCAGCCACCGATGTGAATCAATTAACCAATATTTTTCAATACCCGCCCCTTTCCTCTATTTCTCGCACAAGGGACCTTTTTCTTTCCACAAGCTTCTCGTATGTTTCCTTAACATGGCGAACTAACTGAACAAACATCTGAAAAGTCTTGCCGTCAGATTTCCCAGCGTTTCTCTCGCGAGAGAAGTCTCCTTCCTCGAACTCTTCATTGTTTCCGATGACCTCCCCCTTCTCATGCCAGTTGGCAACAATCAGCTTCTCGTGGTTTACGTGGACGACGAACTTCACAAAGAGTTCGGCCTCCTCAACGCCGTACTCGAACAGATGTGCGTTGTCACGAATGATTTCCTCAGCCTTCAGATCCAGCGGGTGCATGAGGTAAAACAAGAACTTTCGCCATCTTGTTAACAACTGTACTCCCTCATCCCTTGTCTCCGGGTCCCGCCATTTTCTCTCGGCTTCTTGAAGATATTTCACCAGGTTCTCACGGCCCAGAAGGCCCTCCTTATAGCTCTTCTGATTGGCCAGCCTGTTGCCGTACAGAGGGCCGTACAGTTTGGAAAGTTGGTTGTTGACGTACGCAAGGTTGTTTCTGCGAAGCTCCAGTTCTTCGCTCTTCTGGTTCTGGTACAACAGTGTTCCGATCCCTACAGCTATAGAGATGGCCTGGAACGGCATGTCCTTCCAACGGAACCGCTCCTTTCATGGGAGGTAACACGAAATCTTCAGTTAATAATACAGGCGATTACCCGTTATAACGTTAACGAAAGAATATGTAAATACTGTACAGGAAAAGCAGTGGAAGATGAAATGCACTTTTTTTGCCATTGCCCACATTATAGCACCGATAGAGACAAACTATCTAACCTAGTCAGCAAAATTATCCCCAGCTTTGAATGCCGCACAGACCTAAAAAAATAAAACTGTCTTTCAGTTAACACCAGCCAATCCATACATCTCGCCAAACGTCGGGAATTTCATATTCCACTGCACACAAAAAAGAAATCAAACCCAATAACAACTGTTTAAACTAGAAGTAGCGCTAGTTGACGACTTTCATTTTACTTTGTGTTTATTTCATTATTGTGTACTTATCATTATTATTATATTCTTGTAATTAGACTCCGGGCATGAATTTGCAGACAAGTCATTATTATTATTATTAAAGTTATTGATAACCAAGCTACTGTGTGTAATTCATCAGGCTTGTTCATTGTTTACGAGTTGTTCGGATTTAGGTAATAGGAACAAAAAATGCAATGATTTCTGGCTGGCATATCCTTGTCATAAATCTTTTGTCATGCATCTTTTCTCATGTGATTTGATATGATACAAAATCATAAAAGTTCTATTTTGGGACAATTTGCTCAAAGACTCTTCATAAACGCAGTGTTTACGTACAGTCGAAACGTTTTGAGACCTGAAACTTTAGTTCATGGCGTTGCCACCTGACCTCATCTTTAGTTTTCTCGGCTGTTGTCATCCAGCGACGGTGCACGGACCGAAGGGCTGGTGTTAACGCCGCCGCGGCTAGTCTGCTGGTCTGCAACAGCCTCAGCTTCCCCCAAAGCAATAAGGCAGCCGACTGAGCCATGCTTACTACAGAAATAGTTATAAGAGAGGATAAAATCATCATCTGAAATTTATTTAGAGCAGAGTCAGGAGCAGAGTACAACGGATTCACGCTTATAAATACATCAGGCCGTGTAACGGGTAAGTGTTGAGTCATAGTATAACGTTAGATCATATTTGATAAAACTGATGCTTGTGATTTGCTACAAAACATGACAATGAATATTGTGTTTCACATTAGGTAGATGAATACATAGAACAAAGGGGCTCTACACAGAACAAATGTGATCGCTGCCTGGGGTCTTAAACAATGCAAGGTTTTTCAACAACACCTTTTGTCTTTGTAGCCGTCCTTTCACATGACGTTGTTGCCGAGGTTGGAACGACATATTCTGACGTTATTTTACTACACAAGTTAAACATTTCATGACCTCACCTGACAAATCAACGAAGCAAGTAAACACACCAACGTGACCTTGAAATGCCAAAGAAGCGTCGGTGTTTGACAGGTTTACGTAGGCGTCTGCCAGCTAGTGAACCATTTTTGTAAAATTCTTGTCTTACTCCGGAAGGTTTTCCTTGAGTAGGTTTACCTTCAATAATCTCCTAGTTGTCTTGAAAATCAAACTGTGCCCTGGAAAACTCTGCGCTGAGGAAAAAAAAAATCAAATTTCCTGTCACCTTTCTGGGACCTCTGTAGCACTTTTGACCCTGAACTTCCTGTCAGTGTCCCTGACGTACCTATTTCAAATGCCAATTGCGAAAGTGTTGAAACAAACCACCGTCAAGCACTACAAGTGACTACAAAACATCCGTTTCACGGAGGGAATTAGGCTACATTATGGAATAGTTTGAACCCTACCAAAGTAGGGCCCGATTGAGTCAAGTCTTTCGTGTTGTCACGATGTCATGAGTGTTGTCAGGATGTTGTGAGTGTTGTCAGGATGTTGTGAGTGTTGTAACGGTGTTGTGAGTGTTGTAACGGTGTTGTGAGTGCCTTGTCACGATGTCGTGAGTGCTGTAACGATGTCGGCAGTGTTGGCACAATATGGTGAGGTGGTGAGTGTTGTCAAAATGTGGTGAGTGTTGTCAGGATATGGTGATGACTCTGATGAGTGTTGTCAAGATTTGGTGAGTGTTGTCAGGATGTTGCGAGTGTTGGCAGGATGTGGTGAGTATTGTCACCATGTCGAGAGTGTTGTCACCATGTCGAGAGTGTTGTCACTATGTCGAGAGTGTTGTCACGATGTTTAGAGTGTTGTCACGATGTGTGGAGTGTTGTCACGATGTTTAGAGTGTTGTCACGATGTGTGGAGTGTTGTCACGATGTTTAGAGTGTTGTCACGATGTGTTGAGTGTTACGATGTGTTGAGTGTTGTTACGGTGTGTTGAGTGTTGTCACGTTCGCGAGGTGGCGAACTTCTATTCCGACCTTTATAACGAGATACAACGTAGAATTCAAAATGTCCATCCCCGCCTATGCAGAATGACACACAATTCACGGTGGTAAGCTAACGGTAAGGTCATAAACCTTGACCCCATGTTGTTGCTGGCTAAGTACTCACTGAAATCGGATATACGTATACGTGCGTGTTTTGTAGTGGTCAATGCAAATGACATTGGATACTTTTGATTATACAACAACCCTGTTCAAATAACCTAACTTAACGTTACTTGTACTGTACTCAGTGTTTCATTTGTTTTCTTGCCAACAAACTTTTCATGTTGATATCAGCATATGAACCTAAAACACCTTGGCAGAAACAGGACATTTCTGGTAAGACATAAGGAGATTGTAAAAGCAAAATTCACAAATATGACGTATAGAGCAGAGTATGTATGACTCTAATAGTAAGAAACATACACTAAAGACACATACCTCAGATTGCAGGGGAATTGTGCTCGGTTCCCGTTCGTCGGGAAATTATTGTGATTCAAGTCGGAATTAGCAGAGGTGTGTCACCTTTGAAACATATCTTATAATCGCTTGCTCTTTGTAAATCGTAGGTTATGATGACAACAAAATGATTCGTCACATATACTAGCAACGATTACAAGTCAGATCCATGAATCTTAAGAATATAAGTATATACCTGTCGCGGTTGCAAGTCTACTCCTGAAAGTCCTTCTATTTGCTCCCCGACGCAAGACTGAACAGAACAGAGTTTGCGTGTGCCCTGAAACCAGACCAATGTCACCTGACACCACCATGCTTTGTCTGACTTTCAAAAGAACTGCTTGCTTACTTTCTAATTGAATGGGAGTGAGGTAGTCCAGGGTAACCCTTTGTGTTAGGCCTTGCGTTCTGACGGTGTAAAGTCTTTCTTCAAATCATTTCATTTACGCAAAGACAGTAAGGTGTGAGAAGGCTTTGTTGAACCTGTAAACCTGCCATAGGACTCCCCCGCTGTCCGTGGAGTTTCTCCACAGATTTGGCAGTTTCTGACTAGAACGTGAACTATTTGAATTTAGTCTTCTTCCGAGAGTAGACCTTATTTAATCAACTCAACTACTGTGATAAGAAGCAGCAGCGTCTTATGAGATAGAAATTGCAGCCCATGTCAATCTGAATTCGCCACCGCGACTACTAACGTTACACTAGCCCTAAAACACACCGGTCCTATTCTTTGCCCCCTCCCCTGACGCGCTCCATATCATTGCAGTTGTTAATAGAGGAATACCTCAGTGTCCTATCTAATATGTGTTAGAGTATTTACAGGTTTGCGGTAGCAAAGCCTCTTCTGTTTTTGCTAGCAAAGACGGGGGCCGCCATGTTGGATGTGACCATTTTGTTGGGATGGGTGTTTTTTGGCGGAGAAAGGGCCGGAAATCCATTTCGCATCAGAGTGAGGATATGGGGAGAGGGAACATCCATTTCATGCCATTTGCAAGTTGGGGAGAGAAAAAGCATCCATTTTTTTCAAAATCAAATGTAAAATATCAACTATACACCTGGTTTTAAACTGTTTATTTGATAGCAATTGTTCACGAAACAGAGGAATGCAAAGTGTACATTGTGTTACAAAAAGCTGAAACAATTACAATCAACCCAGAAGAGGAAGACTTTTGATCTCAAAGCTAATGTATTTTGGTGTCCAGGACAATTAAGGTGGCCAGTCTTGTACTAGAAAAGCCACACAAACTACACGAATTATGAAGGCTAGTTGAGAACAAAAGACCTTTTTGCGAAGAATGCAAAACAAGAAGCAAATCGATTTGTAGGCTTTAAAGGCTTTAGATCTAACCCTAGATGCCATCGCAGCATAGTACATAATTTGACTACAGATTCTTACAGTACGCCGCATAACCAAACTGTGTCATTAACAAAAACTTCATCCACAGATTGCTGGGGGCATGACAGGAAGTTAAAATTAATTTGTGATTGTCATTTCAGTTCTAGTTTCAACCTAGAAATGTACCATCCCTCTGTCTACCTGAAGCATTATCAGCAGAGACAATCATGATCTCTAGATGGATGGCAAGGTGTTGAGCACATTTTGATGACACCCTGAATAATGTTGCTGGTGAGGGGTCGAGACATCTCGAGAGCAACGACTACTCCTGCACACAGCGCTCCAGCCTGTTTCTGCGGTATACAAATCCGATGCGTGGCAAATTCGGTTTTGATGAATGAATGATTTTATTCGTAAGGAACTCGCGGGCAAACACGCCCGAATTACGTCCTTATTACATGGTCTATACCAGTGGATATGTCGATGGCTGGGATTACATTCGAAGAAACCGCAAAGTTCAGTGTTTCTGAGATCTGTTGGCTCATAACTACTTAGGCTCTCCAACCACCTGCCTTCCGTTCTGGCCCTGTGCCATTGTCTTGGTTCTGACACAAGGCAAATTATGACGTGGTCTAGGTCCCCAACAACCACCGACCACGACATAAACGGAAAGGACAACAGATAGTAGAAGAGTCGAAGCAGTCATAAGCTAACAGAACCCGAAAAGTCCCCGTTCTCTGAAACTGTGAAACTTCACAGTCACTCCGCAAACAATCTCAGCCATCTACATAATCACAAAAACTGAATCAGTCACACACCGAGCCTATACGCTACAGAAACGGGCTAAAGCTATGCATGCAAAAGTAGCCACCACTCACAAAATGACCCAACCCCATACCAAGAACATCACTCAGGATGTCAACATAACACGTCAAGCACCCTACCATCAACCAAGAGATCGTGACTATCCCTACCGACAATGCCTCAGGCACACAGAGGGAATCGTACGTTCAGTTAAAGCTATGAATGCAACATCACAAATCATTAACTTCCAATCAGTCCTATCCCAATTATGTGGAAATATTTTGCACCTCAAAATGATAATGATGCAAATACTTATCAAGTTATCATTATTTTTTACTAATTTTTTCTGTTTTTGAAATTTTGTTAACGCAGTACTATGTCATAGTCTTTATAGACTGACTGACTATATAAATCATTATAACAATTCCAGGTCCTCTGACAGGGCTTGCACACGAGCACCGGTCTTTCTGGGCGTCACCGTGAATATGGCATTCTTTGCATTGGGCGACAACCTCTCACCCAGAATAATTCCCACTATGAACATCGGTGTAGTTGATCTGGGCTTGCTGGTATCAATAAGATCCTGGAAGCTACAGAGAGATGTCAGCTTCTTGTAACGGCTAGAAGGTAAAAAACAATCAATTAGGATGTTACTTCGGAACTCATGTGCACTTAAATATACGCACAAGTGTGACAGGGCCACGCACAGTTTTGTTTGTTGTCACCGACTATATTGATTATAGGCGCAAATAAACTTAGCCTTTGTAAAAGCTGCCATTTTGTTTTATAATATACTTACAAATGTACATGTTTATTCAGTATTTCATTCGAAAAGTACACTTGAGAACAACGAAAAAATGAGAGGATAATGTCAAGAAATGGGCTGGCATGAGACTAATCTAAATTTGGGGACCATACACCCTTGTGCGTATGTGGCCGTCAACACGAGTTGGACCCGTTCACACTAGCGCGTATATTCAAGTTCTTTATTGACATTTATTTGTATTAGGTAAAATTTGCGTCCGGAAAACATCTTATTTTTCGGTCCGATAACCAGGATGCACAACGCATACGGTGGGTCAAAGTTATTTCAAAAAGAAATCCTTTCCCACAAACTTTATGATTCGCGTATGCCTACGTATATCTTCCTTGCTATGAATAGATTCCCGTATGTGATGAGTGTTCCGGTTACACCAAAGCTTTGCTGATCGCATGCCTGACGCAATTCCGACGAATACCAAGCGTATTTCCGATATATAACAGGATAACTTTATTGCGCAACAATTGTACAAGGTACAAAGTATGGCTGATACATAACTACGGTTCTATATATATCTAAGGGCTAATGAACCTAATACAAGAGTGTCTAGTATATAACAAGGCGGCTGATTCCCTCTGTCATCATGGGTCGTGTGAAATGTGGATCAGCCATGATTATTCAATACTGGAACACAAGGAAACAGTTCCCTAAAACAATCACTGAGTAGAATGCACAACCTAACAATCTGGTTGAAGCCAAGTCGATAGAACTCCTTAAACTTGGGGTAGCCAATCACGGAATGTTGAGAGCCACTCGAACAGAGTATGGCGAGTCTACATGTTTTTTTTTTCCGATCAGTTCTGTAGTAATCGCTACCCCAGCATCACCCAGCTTTATGTAAGGAGATGGTTCCCATGGCAGTGTTCTTTAAGACATGGCAGTGTTTCCCATTAACGAAAAAATAATGTCGAATTAGCTACAAATATGGGCCTCCTTTCTATGATTACAATCATTGAGAACATTATTTGATAGGGTTCAGCGCTTCTGCTTGGAGATTGCCTCCTTTTGATTGGTCAATGGATTTATTCTTGAGCGCATGCGTACCACGTCATTTGCCAAGGTGTTTGATAGAGCGAGTTGTACCTGATTGTTAGCGCGATCATTAATAATAGATTCCATTATGATCAATTATCTTCTAAGAATGAACCAGCCCACCTTGAAGGCGGCTCAGCTGAGAAGCCTAGACGAATATAAATACGTGTCGGAAGGCCGAGGAGCCTCGCTCTTGAGTCCTCTCTTGCAGGTAAGTTTGTTCTTCAATAGGGGAGGGTGGGGTGGTGCACACGGCGGATTTTACATTGTTTGTTCATGAAGCCGGAGGCGTGGGAGACATGACTATATGTTCGCGTATCATATAGTCGTGTCCAAAGGTATATCTTATGCAAAGGCTGTCACTCTGATGCAACGTTGACCAAAGACGAAAGAGACTCCGAGTCGATAACAATAATCTGAGGTTTGGACAGTAGGCTGCATACCATACTGTAAATGCGGAAATGTTCGCAGTGGTTTTATGTTCGCGGTATTCGCGATGACCTCTTTACTGTGAACTCAAAACCACCACGAAAAACCGTTCCATCATGTGACCGTAGTACTACTATTGTTTGAGACGCGAACTCAAAACCACCCCGAGCGCCCCTTTTGCTCCCTACTGTAAAATGAAATCACCGCGAACACTTCTTTATTTACAGTATTCCCATTATCAGTACCTTCTAGCATGATAGGTTCTGTCACGCGGTCATGCCGCACCTCCACTCAGTAAACATGGCGGCTCGATATGTTTGTTTTGCACCCGACTCTGTAACAGAGATCGCTCTGCGGACTATCTAGTGGGGTGTGAAGACCGCTAGCCACACCTGTTAGCCGCGTTGGACTTAGTTGGCGCATGCGCTCTAGGCGCCAGGAAAAGGATGGAACCGTTGCCAGGAGACGACGGAGAACTATGACGCGATCATTGCGCAAGAAAAAACCTTTGACATGGTTCGGAAGACGTCGCGTGGTTCTTTATTTTAGAGAAGGAACAAGATGGTAATAGCCCTTTGTTCTGTGGCGAAAACCCGGAATAAAAAGCGATTTTCTACGCAGAGACGGCGATTTCGACAAAATGGAGTTAGGTTCGACATGTTCTATAGAACAGGTAAGTGATTATCAATGCTTGTCATTATCTAAAGTTTTCCGGTGGAATTTTGTTGTATATTCTGTTAGGCCATGCGGTTGGTCTAATATTTTTTCTGGTCGCGTCTGTCGCAACTATTTTTGTAACGCACGGTTATGGACGGCGGCGAGTCTTTAATGTGCCCACAAGTTCGAAGCGCAGGAGGCGTGGTTACCCGCTCGCGAAGAGGAAATCTGGCTTTGATTTCCATACTCCCAAGTTTGTGCCATCTTCATCGTGGGAAAATGGCGGGAGCCACGCCAAGAAAGGAGTGTGAACACATCGTTCTTAGCGGAATTCCTACCAATGTATGCGCCAACTGTGAGAAAAGTTTTGACGCGAACGGAAGGAAGAAGCGTAGGAACATTTTCGGCCCGGATGCAACCCTGGCAGGTCAAGGTTTCACCATAATACAAGTTGTCGAACTTTTGACAGGCGTCAACATCGTTCCACAACAGTGTCAACCCGAAGTTTGCAATTTGGGTATGTGCTGAATGTTTCACCACGATGAAGTCTTATGCAAGTGGTGCAAAAAAGTGTAGGGTGCAAAGAAGCATATTCCAGGAACGTGAAAGAAATGGGTTTCTTAACCATATCTGGAGGCCCAGGACAGTCGGGCGTCCGCGCGCTTTAGGTGTACTTTACATCAAGCTCTAGGGGGATGGCAGTCACAGGACCGGCTGGCCACTAAGGAGCGCGATTCGTCAGGCTAGCGACACCACCAACATGATACAGTGCACTGCGCGAAAGGGGGTCATTTCCGGGCGTTTCAATACTATGAAAATTCCCGAAATCATCACGTTTCCGACAATATCAAGAAATTTCCTGATATAGATATGCTATGTATACGGAGAAATATCTATGATTGGAAACGGGAACAAAATTGCACTCGGCGTATCCAGTCCGGGATATGCAACGTTTTATTTCCTGAATGTTTTCCGAAAATACCGAGTTTCCGGTAGCACATACGGATTTTTTCTGCTACGGACAGCCTGTATATACGGATAAATTTCTATGATTGGAAACGGGAACAAAATTGCACTCGGCGTATCCAGTCCGGGATATGCAACGTTTTATTTCCTGAATATTATCCGAAAATACCGAGTTTCCGGTAGCACATACGGATTTTTTCTGCTACGGACAGCCTGCATATACGGATAAATTTCTATGATGGGAAACGGGAACAAAATTGCACTCGGCGTATCCAGTCCGGGATATGTAACGTTTTATTTCCTGAATATTTTCCGAAAATACCGAGTTTCCGGTAGCACATACGGATTTTTTCTGCTACGGACAGCCTGTATATACGGATAAATTTTTATGATTGGAAACGAGAACAAATTTGCACTCGGCGTATCCGAATTCGGATATTCAACACTTTAGTTTCCGAATATTACCCTACTATTCCGAGTTTTCCGCAACGTATACGGAGTTGTTTTACGACGGACAGCCAGTGTGTACGGATAAATATCTATGATTGGAAACGGGAACAAATTTACACTCGGCGTATCCGGACTCAGATATGCTACAGTTTAGTTTCCGAATATTACCCTGAAATGCGGCACGTCTGTAACACCGAACATGCTACATTTCAGGCAGTTCTGCGTCCGCAATGTAACCAGGAGGCATTTGGAGTTATTGCGCTCCTGAAATCATATATGAATAGAACATATATACACGACAAAGAAAAGAACAGTAACAAGAATACTTAAATGACAAACTCTGTAATTGTTTAACTCCTATATATAACATTTCTGGACTGTTTCATGGTTCAAGTTGGGCACATAAATTTTGGTATCGGCAGATATTCAACAGCAGAAATAGATCTATAACTTACTGCACAGAAAAACACCTCTTGAACATTCTTGATTGCTCAATACATGTACACAACATTGCTGTTATAAGACCTGGGAATCAAGGTAAAAGTTAAGAATATATACAAGTAAGGTCAATACAAAAATAGATGATATAATACATACATGTACGTACATATGAGGTCAATATTCTGAATGAGTTCAAATTGAAAAGGAATCATACCAATCTCTTACTCCGTAGATTCAATGAATATAGAATGTACGCAAAGTGATCTTATAACAATTATAGCTTCTTCTGTAACTTTTATAATTACATCAGAGTATGAATCATACAAATTCTGTAAAGGGATGTATACGTAGTATATATATGAACATTTACAATGTGTTTTCGTATCATTCTACTCGTTCTGGGTGTTTTACGGCACACCCGCAACAGTAGTACGGTACGGAATTATTAACTTCGTTAGGCACCAGGTCTAACATGATATCCGTGACACGTAAAGGAAGGTTCTCATACAAATAGTACTGATTCTCAAACATACCGGTGTAACTAACAGACATATCTATATTCCAAATTGGGGGTGCGGAAGTCACACAGGTTGATTCGCTGCACAGGTGTTGCTGCACTGGAACTGTCTTTATAAACCCCGATATACTCAGCGGAAGATGCTGAAAAATAATCGCGACTAGAATAAGTTAAATGTAGAGACGGAGCTAGATCTACTACCTGAAATAAGCACCCTCCTTCTAAAAAAACCACACAGTGAAGGGTATCAAATCAAATAACTATAGCAAAAGGTAAAGTGAACAAAGTCAGGCCAAGAAAAATATGCAAAGGAGTGTTTCAACCCTCCCAAAACCTGCTAACTCTAACTTTTTCTTTTGGTCGACTGCTCGTGAAACACAAAATCGATAAACTTTGCGATCAATTGAGTAAAGAAACACTGAAACAGCAAGGGACATATGGATAAAACACAAGTACAACGGACTTATTTATGGACAGTACGCATGCATTGCTGGAGTATTTCAACCTCAGAGAATCCGTTAAACTTTGAATATGAAAAAAAGGTGTTCGGTGATAGGAACGCCTCCCCATGGATTTCGGAATACCATCAGAAAAAAATGTAACATTAACGGACAACAAATATTCTAAGATAATTTTCCGGGCAAGCAAATGATGTGTCGAAATATTTCAGAAAATGCTGTGTCGAAATTCCTGTTTGGAAACGGTCCAGATACGCGACATGTGTAACCTTCAGATTTGCCTGGAAATCTACCCTTTCCGTACATTGAACGAATATGTTACATATACGGCATACTGGTATTTCCGGATATGAGGGCAAGTAGAGAGAACCACATAAATAAACTTCGTATACGTAAAGGTACATGACACGTATACGGAAGAATCAGGTGTACTGCATTTGCCTAGGGCTGAGTATCAGTATATTCGGAATATTCTAATCATTTTGTCAGGTACTTTTCTGTATTCACGTTACAGCATGGATTTCTGTTGTATTTCAACCCCTGATATCTCCGTACACAGAAAGAAACACGTATTCGGAGTAAAGAAATGACCATATATAGTATCCGGGAAAATTATGATCACTGATATTTCCGTATACCTGCCTTATCACGTGGCACACATGTTTTCTGTTACGGGCAGATAGGAATTCGAAGCCTGCCTGTGGGTGGCCTGTTGTGTTGCACAAAACTTGGAGCTAAAAAACAATGTCTGTGAAACTCTCCTAGCTTCAAATTGACACACTAGGGAGAAATAACTAATTTCTGATGTAGGTATCAGTTTAACACGTCACCAAACAGTGGATAATGGAATTCGAAGTTACCGTGTTCTCGGCTTGTCCATCGTCTGAGGTCAATTTGCACCCTGACCCCGTCCTCGCTCCATCCACTTCGGTCCTGACTCCCGAGTTCATGCAGGTCATTTCTCGTCATCCCAGTTCAGAAAAGAAGAATCTTACGGTGTAATCCGTCCGATATATGAGGACTTGAACTCCGGCAGCTACCGAGCATCGGCACACCCCGGTTTCCTCTAACCGTTAAGTTCCGCGCTCACATTCCAGACATGCGTGGTAGACATACACTACTATACAAACGGACCAATCAGAAATCAGGCATGCTAGGGTCCATCTGGTGGCCCGGATGTACACATACCAGAGCGTTTCTTGGCACAATGTTCAATCTTTAAGACAGGCAAGCCGGTATTAACACAGAACTGTGCTGGAAGGGTGCCGTTATATATTTCTAGGGCAGGCTACATGCTTGAAGACACGTATACAAGCATTACCAATGAATTCACATCATGCAGTAGCAATATTTGAATATTGCAGGTATATGTTGTATTTCAATTTTCAAGTTTAGCATAATACACTCTTGTAATATTTTCTAAGATTTTAAAAACTACCAAAAAGCCAAAATTGTATATTTGCTGATTGATTTGATTGATATGCATAGAGGCAAAAAAGCTCCTCCTAGAGGCATAAGATATTATTGTACCGACCGTATCCTGATCGTGATACGTACGAACACGTCCGGAAATCTAAGTGGCCCACAATCCACCTCTGCTATGAATTGTCATTTCCGACTTATTTCCGGACAATTGATTCTGTTCAATTTCGGAGTCCGGAACGCCTTCAGAAAATATGCTACGTATACGGATTTCAGATATTTCCCGCAAACGCACATGGCACGTATTCGGAAGAATCAGGAGCACTTGCTTTGCTTTAACAAAGATAGCAACTTTTTCGGAGTCAATATATTCTCGGATATGTAGCGTGTTTTGACATAGTCATGACACAGCATGGATTGCTGAAGTATCTTAACAGATATCTCCGTATGTGTAAAGAACACGTATCCGGAGTTACAAAACGCCCATGTACAGTATCCGCAAATATCATATGTCGAATTTTTCTGCATACGCAATCAAACAATACCTACGTCGATGAAGATTAGACATCCAGGTAATAAGATACGCCAAAAAGCAATTACTCAAACAACTGGATATGATTTTGGAATACAATTTTGGAATACAAATCAAACAATACCTGATTGAAAATATTTCCGTAAATGTTATGTATCGACAAAATGTCCGGAAACGCTCAGCCTACTACGTGGCATGTCCAATAATGTGTCAAACTCATGATTTGTCCGTATACATGTATCCAAAGAATTCGGAAAAGTCATATTTATCCGGATTTGCTAGGAAACATTTCTTGACAAAAAATATGTCCGAATATGTTAGTGGTCGAAAAAGTACTTGCAAATGGTTTGTATATTTGACATGCCCAGTGATGTGTCAAACTTTGGATTTGTCCGGAAATACTATTTGAATGGATAACAACATTTTCGGAGTCAATATATTCACGGATATCTGACCTTTCACGACAGAGTCAGAATACAACGTGGATTGCCGGAGTATCGTAACAATGAATATCTCCGTATACGACCCTAAACAGTATCCGGAAAAATAAAATGTTTTATTTTTCCGGATTTGCTTGCAAAAATATATTGAATCAAAATATTTCCGAATATGTTAGGTATCGATTTGAGTACCTGGAAACGGTCCGAATATGTGACATGCCCAGTGATGTGTCAATTTCGGATTTGTCCGGAAATGGACCCCTTTCGCGCAGTGGTGTTTCCCGCGAATCCTCTCCAAAACAAGGGGAACCAAGGTGTATATCTCGGTCTTCCCGTAGCCGGTAGGAAGGCACGCAAAAACGTCGTTTCTCTGTTCGACCAAAAATTTAATCGTCTTTTCCTGAAGCGGCTTCAGGGGCCAAGGAATCCCAAAGTCCTCACACACTGTCTCCAGAACGCTCTGAAACTATGGTGTTGTGCTGGTAGTCGCCATTTTTCTTACAAATGAGGTGCGATCGATCAAATTTCTGGTCCCGCCTAGTACTCCGTCCTACTCCGCCCGGCCTACACCCGACTGGCGCCGATAATCATGTGATGGCTGGCCGGTAACTATGGTTATTCATATCCTGCCTTCCTATAGGGCGTTTCAGTCACGTGACCCTCCCCCTAGTAATGAGCACTGTCGGCTATTTTGGGGTCCACTTGATAGTGGAACCCTATAGAACACTCCGTAGAAATGGCAGATGTTTTCTACGCCATTCACGCCCTTCAAAACGTTTTGTCTCATAATCATAGTGTTTTGCCTCGTGGTCGGATGTTGGATTGGGACTGATAAGCACACACTGATCGGGTAACAGTAAGATTGGTTTTGCGTTTCTGGTGTAGGTGCGGGAACATACGAAGGGACTAACGACTGAAACAAAAGTGGTTTTCTGACATACGAACAACGGATCTAAATAGTTGAAGCTTGAGAATCAACGTGTGTGTATGGAAACCTTTGTATCTGGTCGAAAAGCACATTACGGGCCCGTTGTGTAATACAGTCGCGGCACCGTGCAGTCGTTGCTTGAGATACGTTCATAAACTGAGGGTCTTTCAACGTCGAACTTTCCAGATCATAACATACTCCTTGTCAACTAAATTTCTCACGATACTGTACTACGTGGCTGCAGGCCTGGGAAGACTTGTATGCTGTGAACTGATTTAATGCGTACTCTGTAAACAAACGTTTCCAGAACCAACTAAAAGAAAAGAGAAACTATGAAGAAAAAATCAATCTCTGTAATAATGATAGTGTTTTAAACGTTTTCCGAGTCAGTGAAAACTGCTCTTGCCTAGGTACAAGCACTGTTCCGTCGTGAAAATCGTATATCGAAACAGTGCTGTGTCTTTTATAGTCCGCCTACTTAACACGTACATGTTATTGCCATTGTGATCTATGTTTTTAAATTCGATGTGTATTGCAATGTAATTTAACGTTATATATTGTATATATTAATCTCCTGAACGGATTTTAAATTTTTGTGATTATGTAAATGTTACAACAACAATTCAACCTGTTGGCTGCCGCTGTTGTACATTCCTCTTCTGATAATAAACTATTTATACACATATGTATATATATATACATGTATTTCCATCATTATTAGTATGCAAGTAGCTTAGACAGAGATGTACTTATTTATAATGACATGCAAATTGGGACTTAATTTGCATAACCATTGAGGAAAGTTGGAGTGTTTTACATGATAGAAATCTGAAAATGATCGGACCGCTAACATTATGAACTGTGTAAGTTAGTCAAAGGTTTACATGACCAAGCATTGATTATGCAAATAAGGAAGTTATTTGCATAATCAAAATACTTAATGGAGATATGAGGTCTTCTAACTCTTTTTCTTTAAACAGCAATGTCAACATTTTCAAGATTGTATTGACTTATATAAATATAAAAAGTGTTCCTTTTATGTGTTTTTTTTCGCTATATGTCCTTTTTTAATGTCCATTTCCCTTAAAACTGCGGTTCCATCATTCCATATCTACAGCCCTTTTGGGACTGGCTTGAAGAAAGAGTTCCGCTCTGGGTGGCGCCAAACCTCATTACACTTTTGGGACTGATATTCGACATGGTGCCATCACTGCTACTTATGTACTACTCTCCTACAGCACGGGAAGAGGTGAGATATCTGGTAACAGTACTAGTGTTTTGATAAAGGTTGCTGGGCATTAGGGCTGACCCAAAAGTTGCTTTGCGCAGTGGAGGCCTCAAAATGGGAATCACCACCTAAGGTCATTGAAAATCCTTCTTTCGCTAGAAAATTTTGCCCCAATCTGGAAGCTTCGGTTAGAAGGAACAGGTGGGTTCTAAAAGCTCTCCCAGTTTGGTTAATGTTTGTCCAGTTCACCATTTTATTTGGCGTAAGGACAGATGTGAGTTGTTGGGTCATGCGGATGGATACATCAGAAATCTGGGGTAAGGTTTCTTTTCTACTTAAAGCTTTCCTCGGATTTTGAGCTAAACAACCTTCTGCTTTCTTTGCATTTTTTCAAGTAAACCCTTGTGACTTTCTAGTGGAAAAGAATTTTTAAGATTGAAATTTGAGTAAGTACTTTTATGATG
Source organism: Branchiostoma lanceolatum (assembly GCA_035149815.1). Lineage (NCBI taxonomy): Eukaryota > Metazoa > Chordata > Leptocardii > Amphioxiformes > Branchiostomatidae > Branchiostoma > Branchiostoma lanceolatum. Next base: position 18,018,775 of record CM068878.1, on the reverse strand, counting down.
CCTTGGTTCAGTGTATTGTAACATACTTTCCTATGGGCAGCCCTAACTTTTGTGTCAGCCTATTAATACGATTTGTACCACCGAGCGTAGTGACTTTAACATTTTAACCCATTCATTGTCACAATCACCAAGGAATGACTAGACTGGAACATTCTACGCGAATGTCATGCAATTAAGATGCATTGTGGGTTACATGTCAAAGATTTTTGCGGTCGACAACAGTCGATTCACCGCTTTTTGAGTCACGTTTTGCTGATAGGAGAATGAATTACGATGATCCGGATGAATCCATGAAAAAGAAGAACATCCAGTACCCGACGGGGCCCCATTTTCTCAATTGGAACCGAAGCATATGAACGGGGCCTAACTGATTGCCACCCAACTTAATCACACTGCTTATAGTGACTAGTAAGTGTTTCGTTTGTTTACTTTTGTATTCCATATACAGGCCCCAGCGTGGGTGTATTTGTTATTCGCCTTGGGAGTGTTCCTTTATCATACATTGGACCACATCGATGGTAAACAGGCTCGCCGAACAGGAAGCGCCACGCCGCTTGGAAATATTTTCGACCATGGCTGTGACGCCATATCAGTAGGTGAGAAGTTAAGAAAAATATAATGGTACATTCATTGAAGTATCGCATAAGCTGGTAAGCTGAACAAGATATATAGGATCTCTATAGCCGGATCCATGGCTGACATTTTATTTTGAAAAACAAAGTTCTTTCTTCACAACCACATAACTGTATTGTCAAATACCCGGATACTGTTGAGCAATGATAAGGACAAAATGCAGTTTGAAAAGTATATATTGGAATATACATAACAACATATATTGTTTGTTGTCAAGTAACAAAACTTATCTAACAAAACTGAGCTACTTTACTTTTGGGGCCTCATTGTTCGCAGTGGACCTAGCTGCATTGCAAAGTAAACCAGTCAGAATTGCCCTAAAGCAGATGACAGACGGTCGTCAAAATGTCGGCTATTGTTGAATATTTGGTTATGAATAAAGGACTTAGTTATTCAGTCATTCACGTCATCTGATGAAATTATTCATGCATTTTATATTGCACCCAATAGTTATGCTTTTGACACAATTTTTATGATTGTAGGCAAAAACTTTGTTTATGAATAGTTTAATTTGAGCAGCTGTAAATGGACCCTTGACAATATTTGGTATATGGATTGGTGTCGGCGAAAAGTAGGACAAGCCTGCCTCAACCATCTAAGACCTCCTTTGGTACTGCAGCAGAACTTCCTGTTTCTATATCTCGCGTTCTGGACATCACATACCATTTTAATATGTTTAGGCCTAGGAAAAAAATGTTGTGTTTCCGGTTACCCGACCGACCCTAGCCTTTTTTTGTGTCGGCTGCTGGCAAGGGACATAAAATTTCCGATCTGACATCTGAATTTGATTGATGAAAAACAGCGTGCGAAAAATTATACCCGCTTGCGCAGTTGCGCAGCGCAACGATATTTTGATTGGTGCAAGTTATTTCTAAACCCAGGTTGCGCAGTGCGCTACCTCAATTTCGGGCCTGAGAATTCGATATCGATTTAGCGGTAATTATTTGCACGAAGTAGAAAATTTGGACCAAGAAAACTCTACTCTTCTAACGTTACTTCTCTACGTCACACACGTGCACACACACACGCCTCACTTTCTTAAATTTCAATCGATACACAGAAATTGACCCCCGACCAAACAAGTTTATAAAGTTACCGATATTTTGTCACTCGTTTGCAAAAGACTATCGCTAAATATCGCGAGAATGCATGATAGTAATGACGCATTACTGCAGTCCTGGCAAACACCGCTACAGGGCAGTGTTTGAGTCGCAATTGTATTTCTATGGGGCGAAGTGTTGCTGGCGCTAATTTTTTTCGTTGGCAACGTTGAAAATTGCGCAAGTGGTGAATGAGTCCCTTTGATAAGCTGGGATTTCTTTAAAATTCTTAACTTTGCAACAATTATTGTTGAATAAACAAAGAAAGTTGTTAAAATGTTGTGACTTCGACCTTGTTGAAAAGCGGCCATGTGGCCGAACCAGCACTTCGAAGTAAAATAAAGACTTCAACTTGACTTGACAGTGGGAAAGCAACTGGACAATGACATAGACTATTGTATTTAGTGATTATTATACATGCATATTCTTAGTAATTCATCTGTCACTTTTCCAATTGGTAATTTTATTCCGGGGGTACTTTTATTAGATTTTGTTCAGCCCCCTACGGACAGCGCATGTTTAACCACATGAGAATTTAGTGCACTGGTTAGGAGGCTGGTCCAAGCACTGTGAGGCCAACGGTCAGTGCATTTGATGTCAACAGTAAATAAAGAAAAAAAAAGGGAATCCCTACTTACAGACCCTATTTTTTCAGGACCGTGACAGGAAACACAACATTTTTTTCCTTGGCCTTACCATGTTTTGCCCCATAGCAGCTTGTTGTTTTGACTGCAGGGTCACTTTTATCACCTCCCAGGCTTGTCTGTCTGTTTATGACCAGCATAATTCGATAAGTTCTATATGGATCTCTATTATATTTAACACGTTTGTAGGTGTTGCCAAAATAAAGAAACGACTAGATTATGGGCCCTTAGCGGCTTTCCATGATATTGCAGCAAGACGTCTAGTTTTCATATCCCTCGTTCGAGACGTGCTATGGTCTTTTTCAAGGAGAGATAGCTGTTGGACTCGCGAAGAAGCGGCGTGAGCGAGAGATTTCGGCCCAGTTTTCTGCAAATTATTCATGTATATAAAATAATAAGAGCATCGTCTGCACAGTTAATGCGATTCTGTCGTTTTTGTGTTAGGAAGAAATGTGCTATCACTGCACGAAATGGCCTCGTTTCCCGGCGTACACGTACCGGTATTTTCCTGTATTTTTGTCGGATACTGACGGATACTGACGGATACTGACGGATACAGGCGGATTCGTGTAAGGTATCCGACTATTTCCGCACGGGGATATAGAATATTTCCGGAAGAATCCGAAAGTAAGGTATTTTCGACGAATACGGAGCCGTACACTGCACGGAAATGCCACCGATCCTGACGGATACGAACAGGAATTTTTTTGTATTTTTAGCGGATACTGACGGATACAGGCGGATCCAACCTAACGGATCCGACTAAATGCGCACTGGGATATGGAATATTTCCGGAAGAATCCGAAAGTAAGGTATTTTCGACGAATACGGAGCCGTACACTGTACGGAAATGCCAGAGATCCTGACGGATGCGTACAGGAATTTTTCTGTATTTTTGGCGGATACTGACGGATACTGACGAATCCAACCTAACGGATCCGAAAATTTCCGCACCGGGATCGGGAATATTTCCGGAGGAATCCGAAAATGAGGTATTTTTGACGGATACCGAGCCGTACACTGTACGGAAATGCCAGAGATCCTGACGGATACGTACAGGAATTTTTCTGTATTTAAAAAAAAAAAATGGCGGATACTGACGGATACAAGCGGACTGTGATCCGGAACCTCAGATCCAGAGGAATACAAAAATATAAAATACAAAGGAATACAAAAAATACATTGCACGAAATTGCCCAAGATCCTGACAGATACGCACAGTATGTATTTGCCACGGATACAGACTGATCCAACATACAGACTTTCTACAATCTTTGACATATTGTGACTCTGAATATGTTTGTATTTGCCACGAATATGTACAAATCAAACACACAACGTTTGATAGAATGGTTGATCATTCATAAATACGCGTGCATTCTTAATTTAACGATACCTAAAACATTATTATTCAATGACAGGAAGTTTTGGGAAAGCCTGAATGTAACATTATTTCATATTTCAACATATATGCATTTCTGAGTTCAAAAACTATCAAACACAATACGGAAGTTCTATGTGGCTAAATAATCCATTTCGTTTAAGACAGACCGAGGGACATCCACATACTCAAAGCACCTCTGCATATACAGGTTAATGTCGGTAAATTGGGGTTGTGTAAGCACAATTGTTATAAAATGTATTACAATTAACAACCATCACATCATGGTGGTAATATTTACTGCTGTATAGTCCACTTGGACCAAAAATTTCTACATGTTCTACATATTCTACTCAAGTAATGAAAGCCCTTGTGGCCAGCTCTTCGTCAAAGATATCAGATACAATTAATTTCAAATACAGAGGTTGAAAATAGAAACTTCAAAGTTACATTATACTGTCTGAAAAACTCCCATGATGACACGCCACATTTTACACGTAAGTAGTATATGCCGTGGAACTGCATGTGTATAATCGTCCTCTCCCCATTCTCTGACTACATCTGAGTTCACTTCTTCCATGCACTCTTGGTAAGGTACAGGCAAGGCCGATTTATTCTGTATCTGCATGTTGGACTCAGCTTGGAGTTCATCTTGTGATGAACCAGTTCCTATATGATAAAACCAAATGATGAATAAATAGCAATTCACATACTTAGTATTTATTAATAAGTAACATGTCACATGATTTTGACATAACTGTGATAAAGGAGGTTATATAGACTATATAACCTCCTTGCTGTGATGGGCTTCGTTTCATCACAGCAGCTAACAAAAAACAAGGGACAATGGGTATCCATCATGCCTGTCTCAGCTAACATTGAAGTGTACCGATGATGGACTTAAGCCTTACCGAAGGAGCCTGAGGTACTCTGAGCATCTGACAGCTGATTGCTTTGTTCCAAGCCAAGCTAATGTCCTCACAACATGTGCTGCATTTGTGAAGGACGTATCTGCCGATGTTGTATAGGATATATATAAAGGGAAACAATGACAAATATTAAACATATCACATAATCACATTTGTAAAAAATGACTTACACATCCACTAATATATGCTTGTTCATAAACACCTTTATCTAACTTCACATGTTGCAATATTGACAGTCCTATAATTTTCCAATTAGATGAATTATGGTGATTTGCATTAATTATGCAAATTAGGGATTTATTTGCATAATTGGTATCTGTTGATGCTCCACTTTCCATAAACTACATATGTTGCATGTATTTGAGTCTGATAATGGAAAACACTGCAATTATAGAATTTCCTCATTAGTTATGCAAATTAAGTCCTAATTAGCAAAATTTGCACTTCATTGTCTACATCTCTGTCTAAGCTACCTGTATACCAAATTTCATGGAAATCCATCGTTCCTTTGTTCAGTTATTCTCCTAAGAAGATTTTCACGATAACGCCCCTGCAGTTCCAGAGGAAGCTGCTAGAGAGCCCAAGCCCACACCACGTCTTCATTACACCACAAGCTATCTGCCAGCAAAAAATCAAGACCATAGCACGTCCAGGTCAAAAGATACAAAAATGGAATTTCTGCTGCAGTACCAAGATCACGTGCTAGGGGGCTCAAAATCGACCTAGAATCTCGGCTTCACAACACCCGCCCACATACCAAATATCATTGTAATCCATCAAAAGGTTCTTGAGTTATGCTGACTAGAGTGGTCCGGAAACACAAACAGACAAACAAACAAACAAACAGACAAACAGACAGACACACGCACAGACACACCCAAAACAATATCTCCATTTTTCATGGAGATAAAAATGAATCTGGCATCGTTATTTGAATACGTAAAACTTACATTCATAACTTGAATATGATATTGATCAAACATGTACAGCTATAACTGAATGCAACAAGAGTTCCACGACCTCATATCTCCATGAACAATTCTATTCATGCAAATAACTTACACATTTGCATAAGATATGCTTAGTCATAAACACCTTTATCTAACTTACATATGTTGCAATATTGACAGGTCTATAATTTTTCAATTAGATGAATTATGGTGTTTTGCATTAATTATGCAAATAAGGAATTTATTTGCATAATTGGTATCTGTTGATGCTCCACTTTCCATAAACTACATATGTTACATGTATTTGAGTCTGATAATGGAAAAAACTGCAAGTATAGATTTTCCTCATCAGCTATGCAAATTAAGTCACAATTAGCATAATTTGCACTTCATTGTGTATATCTCTGTCTAAGCTACCTGCATACTAAGTATCATATTGAAAATCCTATAATTTTCCAATTAGATGAGATATGGTGTTTTGCATTAATTATGCAAATTAGGAATTGATTTGCATAATCGGTATCTGTTGATGCTCCACTTTCCATAAACTACATACGTTACATGTATTTGAGTCATCAAAACTCGCCTTGGTAAAGCCACGGGAATGTGGCAATACTTAAGGAAAATCTGGCTTTCTAAACAAATCAGCATACCCTTAAAGTTAAAGCTTTTTCAGTCCATTGTGGTACCGACAGCCATCTACGCATGCGAGACGTGGAAAAGCACCACAGAGACAGTACAAGCTCTAGACACATTCCAACGCAAATGTCTGAGATCAATTCTCGGCATTTCATGGCGAGACCATGTTACAAATGAAGAGCTCATGCAAAGAGCAAAAGTCCCCCCACTTAGCACAATTGTAATGAAAAGAAGATTAACCTTTGCCGGACATGCGTGGAGGTTACCCGAGCACAGAACGACTAAAATTGCCATGACCTGGAAACCGAAAGGCACACGTCCAAGAGGACGGCCTAAGGTCACTCTCAGGCGAACACTGCAAAACGACGGGAAGAAGCTAGGATTACATTCACTGGAGGAAATGGCAGGAGCGGCACAAGACCGCATCCTTTGGAGAAGAAGTATCCGGAGCCAAGATGACCTATGCAACAAAGTTGCGGGAGGATCTAAGGTCTAAGGTAAGGTATTTGAGTCTGATAATGGAAAACACTGCAAATATAGGTTTTCCTCATTAGCTATGCAAATTAAGTCCCAATTAGCATAATTTGCACTTCATTGTGTATATCTCTATCTAAGCTACCTACATACTAAATATCATGGAAATCGGTTGTTCCTTTGTTCAGTTATTCTCCTTAGAAGATTTTCACAAAAACGCCCCTGCAGTTCCAGAGGAAGCTGCTAGTGAGCCCAAACCTACACCACTTCTTTGTTACACCACAAGCTATCTGCCAGCAAAAAATCAAGACCACAGCACGTCCAGGTCAAAAGATACAAAAATTGAAGTTCCGCTGCAGTACCAAGGTCACATACCAGGGGGCCCAAAATCGACCTTGAACTTCGGCTTCACAACACCCGCCCACATACCAAATATCATCGTAATCCATCAAGAGGTTCCTGAGTTATGCTGACTACAGTAGTGCGGAAACACAAACAGACAAACAGACAGACAAACACACACACAGACACACCCAAAACGATATCTCCATTTTTCATGGAGATAATAATCACTGAAACACACTACTACCTCCACATAAGTTCCAGCTCACTATCCACAAACTGTGGGACCTTTGTGGGACAAATACTTATGACATTCTCTTCTGTTACAGGATATCTTTAATTATCTTTCCCTCAGCCGCTTGCTATGTTGTATCTGAAAAGTTAACCAGACACAAATGTCTGTTGACCATTGGCAAGAACGAACAAATTGAAAGCTATAAATTTCCTAGATCCTAACGGTGTGGAAGTGCAGGTCGACTGGACAATTCTTATTGTCATGCAAATGCGATGATATGTCAAGCCACAATAGGAGGATAACTGACGTTCAAACTAGTTAGAAACAGGAATTTTCCAATTTGTACTTACCAAAGGGCAGTCCCTCTAAATGATGAATCGACTCCCTACCAACTTTACAAGAGGGAGGGGGGCGACGAATATTGTATGCACGAAGAAGACTACTTCGCAATGCCGCGCGTTTGAGTTTACACCGAATCCCCTTCGACTCTCAAGTCACTAAAAATCACTGGTCGACCATGGTAGACTCTGACGATGCCATGTTAAGCACATAGAGTGATGAAACGCCGTTCTTGTCTCCGTGCTGTTCACCGACAAAACCGTTTCTCGCGCCTGACGTCATGACACGCAGTGTCTTGTGGGAGATCGGACACGAATCCCCTTCGACTCTCAAGTCACTAAAAATCACTGGTCGACCATGGTAGACTCTGACGATGCCATGTTAAGCACAGAGAGTGATGAAACGCCGTTCTTGTCTCCGTGCTGTTCACCGACAAAACCGTTTCTCGCGCCTGACGTCATGACACGCAGTGTCTTGTGGGAGATCGGACACGAATCCGTGTTCCGTATACGTCAGGATTTGTCGGAATTGTTGGATCTGAGGTGCATTGGATCCAGTCGGAAACGTTCCGTATCTGCTATGATGCACGATTGCGGATCCGCTGGATTTTTCAGGATCTGAGATCATGCCGTGCAGTGTGTATTTGTTGGGTAGGATCCGAAGCAACTACCGACAAACAAACAACCGATTATCTTTGCCATATTGAGAAATATCTGAAAACGAAGGATCCGCGCAAATATCCTCAGGTATCCGAGGCGCATCACGAATCCAGACGTATACGGCGTCGGAATTGCCGGATCTGAGCTGTACCTGGTATTTGTCTGAATTTGCTCGGAAACGTTCCGTATCTGTACCCGAAACGTATGAAGGATCCAGACGTATACGGCGCCGGAATTGTCGGATCTGAGGTGCATCGGATTCAATCGGAAACGTTCCGTGTCTGCTATAATGCGCAATTCCGGATCTGCTGGATTTGTCAGGAAATGAGATCATGCCGTGTCGTGTGTATTTATTCGTCAGGATCGTCAGGAACAACTACCGACATACAAACAATCCGAACATTCCAAATATAAAAACCGAGGGATCCGCACAAATATCTTCGGGTATCCGAGGCGCATCACGGATCCAGAAGAATACGGCGTGGGAATTGGTCGGATCTGCGGGCACCTCAGTATCCGAGCAGTGAACTGGGATTTTTCCGGATTCGCTCGGAAACGCCATGAGGCCCGATTCCGGATCCGTCAGGATACGTGGCCATTTCGTGCAGTGTATGTCCTTATGCTACGTTGCCTGTAATGTGTTGTTTACACATTATCATATCCATTCTTTGATTATGCTTTTTTCCCCCTTCTGCTCAGTTCTCTCGACTATCGCAATACTCTGCGCGATGAAAATGGGAGAGGAACCAGGCTTGATGTTTTTGTCGTTGATCATTTTCGCCTTTTTCTTCTACTGTTTCAACTGGGGTCAATACCTGACAGGGACATTCTCATATGGGTGGTAAGTAGTAATAATATTTCTTGAAAGGTTTATTTGTTGCCTTCTACAATGATTCCATGTTGTTTCGTTGGTTATGGTCGTGCATTCATTGGCTGCATGAGGGCCGATGTTACGCTGTTGTGTTCAATGATTAACATTATGTGCTATATCGTTAAAAGGTTGTACATTCCTCATTTGTTATGATCACGCTTTGCAAAGATCACATTGGCTTATGTAGTGAGTGGGTCGCCCCAAAATGTGTCGTCTGTCATTATGTTGTGCAGTGGCATTTTGGCACTTTTGTTTTGTGACACACTCCCAAAGACAGCTCTGGGTATGGTATATAAAAAATCAAAGCTTATGGTATGATTTTTTTTATTGTAAAGGGTATAATGTAATAAATCATATGGTGCTGATGTAATTATATTTACTACAATAAACTTGCTTAATCGATGAAAACAATCCTCCGTGAAGTATTATGGTGTTTTCAGTGAGGTTAACTGTTTGTTTGATTCCTTCTTTAACTACCGACACGTCACATTTAAGACAAATCCATCAAATGGATCCTGTTTTATAAGCGCAAAGACAAAGACCTAGACAAATCAAACTGTTCAAAGTATGAATGCGTCATTTAAGCAAGGAAGGCTATTGTGGCATTTGCTTATAAATTATGTAAATGACGCTCTGATTTGAATGAACTATATCTAATTGTGTTATATCTGAACTTCCAAATGCTGCAAGAATAAGATAACCATCATTTACCACATGACTACGGACGTATAGCATTTTCTTGCCAATTACGCAAATTAGGTCTTCATTTGCATATGTGATATCTCTCGATATTCCTCTTTATCTCAGTTACAGGCAGTGTAGGAATCCGGGGCCTGATATCTACTTTGATGCCATACGTAATTTGAGCAAAAAACACTCGCACCAGGTGGTGTCAAGGTCTCATTCCTGCGTTAGTCCGCGTGTATACTTCAAAAGAATCCGTCCAAAAACAATAACCGGGCATAAGAGGCGTGTGTTTAGGTAGATCATAAATTGCCTTTTATCGCGATCGGCCCGACCTGATATAAGAGAATTTGAGATAAAAGCTTGTTTATAATTGTCAGGATTAGGTTGGAAAGTTTCGTCATTCGAGCGATAGGATACGAGCGAGACGCATTTTTCTAGGAGTGCTGCGGTTGGCGCTGGCGGTACAACAGCGGCCTCGTGCGGATAGTGGATACTTGCAGTTTGAAATGCGATAAATATCGTTGTCACGGTTATATTTGGGTGAATCTTTTTTATTTCATGACGAGTACATGTGCTTCCAACAGAAAGTAAAACGACTCCATCATTTTTCTTTGTTTTCTAGATTTTTAGTCATAAAGTTGCATATTTCAACGTTGATTCCAATGGAAAAGCCTAACACAGGAATGAGACCTCAAGCCACCAGACAATTAAGGAAGTTAAAACAACACATCACCCAATATCTGCTGGGGAAAAATCCTATACTAGTGCACATGCACCCACGAAAGGTTACGGAATTAATGACCTGTTCCACAAGCCCGTCAAGATAGGGGTGCTTTTAGAATATAACATTAGCTGTTACGGGTTAAAAAACGAACAACGAATATCATCTCGCGCATCCTGGCAAAAGATATGCCATGTTACATACCAATGCAGCAAAGGGATCGTGATCGCTTTCAACGTACGCACGCAACTATTTACAACACTATTTCAGGAGGTGAACCTTGAAATTTAGGGATGTAGCACAATCAATCAATCATTCGCAGGCATCAGTAGCACAGCCTAGCTCCATTTTAGGATTTTAAACAAATGTATACCTTATCTTAAAGGCACCCAGAGCATCTTATTAGACTTGAAAACTGGATATGTTCTAGTTGCTGTCATTTTTATGAAATTTACCATTAATGCCACCGTTTTCCACATTTGCATTCGGATTTTTTATCAAAAGTGCGCAAAAACGGCACAAAAATAATCTACATGGTGATCTTTTAGTTTCACACACCTACTGTAAATACTGTATATACCATAGACACCTCCGTCAAATCATAGAAATGCAAAAATTAAAATATAAAAATGTAAATATTTGACGGACATGCAGTCAATCTCTCATTGGTCGAACCGCTAATTGTGATGGACAGTCAGATTCAGTCTATTAGGGCTTGGATTCTCTATCAGTTCTAACCACACAACGACATCGTATATTTGCTCCTTTAATTTCGATGTGTAACGGTATAGCGTTATTGATGTGTACTATGTGCTGGAATGACTCGAAATTTGAGTTTTTTTATTCAAGTTTTAAGCCTCATAAAATGCTCGGGATGCCTTTAAAGAATATGTTTTGGTAGGTTTTAGGTAGGTTTAGAATTATCAAGTAAGAATCTAAAGTAGGTAAGCACATGATAACGATAGGTTGCTCAATTCCTAGTGTGGAACAGCTCTAAATATCTTAAGATTCAATTAGTAAAACCTGACTAAAGGACTTGTCGCAGTTTCCCGATTAAGCGAAGGATCATCGTATTATGTTTTTTCTCAGTTGCTGTTCATGCTATCTATTACATTTGTCACTAATGCTGTTTCTTTTTTTTGTACCCTTTTTTTGTCTTCAGGATTGAAGGCCCAGAGATGTTTAGTATCGCCATGGGAATACATATTGTGTCAGCTGTTTTTGGTCCCTCCGTCTGGTCAATCAACGTAACGTATACTTTCTTTTGTTTTTTTATTGCATGTTGTACTGAAAGACAGTATCCTTTGAAGTTATAATGGATCCCTGTCATGGATGTCGTTTTCAAGCAACGAGTTATAGCAATTGCTTAACCCTATTCAGACCAAGGGGGATTTTCAGGCCCGTGCCAACTTTCATGTCGCATAACTCCTGAACCACTTATACTAGAACAGCCAAACTCGGAGTATTTTTATAAGATTCACTTACAATAGTACAATGTTTGTATAGCTTAAAATTACTTCGTATTGCCATGGCAACGGGTTTCTGACAAGCATATTTGACAAAAATCTCTTATCTTACTTCATGGTCAGTTCCTATAGCCAGTAAACTATCCGACTGAGCGAAGCAAGTGAGGTCGTTCACGAGGTGGTTATAGGCACCGACCATGCCTTATACACCGAAGGAACGCCGGAAATTAACGTTATCATCACATAGCCATTATTATATAATGAATTGATTAATTACACATGAATGATACAACTTCATTCACATCTATTCATTCATTCACTCTGTCCCATAGCTACTAGCTAGGCCGCAATCTGTCCCCAAAGATTCTCCTGCTCTAGCCCTGGGGGTCATCAGTCTGATCAGCTGGACCGTCTTCTGTCTCGACCTTCAAGTCATATGTCAAATTGAAAGTTCTCTTCTAATACACTTGACTGACATGTTGGATTTATGTGGAGAGCTCACGAATATGAAGTAATAATGACTAGGTGCCTATGGAAAATGAAGCCTTCCTTGGTTAACGTCATTTAGCTGCATGGTATCCGATAGCAGACTAACATCGTGGCAGAAAGCAGTTTCATGTGCGTGTACCGGGGAGTCTCATGTTTCGACTAGCTCACGGGTGTTAGCCGCGGTGTACAAGCAATACTTGATAACGACGACTAACACCGCAGTAGAAACGTATCATATACACTATTTCTCGCATTCTGAGAGGCAAAAAATGGTGGGTAAAAGTAGGTTTATTGCGTCCACATAGCGCCGACTTTCAATTAATTTTCCCACCACGAATCGATCTAATTTCTTTCTATGCCGCGAATTATTACTGAATGTTGCCTTCAGAAGAGGCTTGGCAACATTCTTATTGATATCGTTATCGCGCTTGCAAGAAGTATTTCCGGATTTAATTGAACCTACATGTCGTGTGTAACGAACACACTGGCTTTGACAATCTGCGTTAAAATGTTGCATTGGAATGATGATTTACGCCTATGGCAAGACAAAAGCAAAGAGATGCAAAAGTCCCGAACGCTATACTTTGATTGCATTGGAAATCTGATTCCAAACATATCATCACTCTCATTTTTTTCCATTACTGTCACATAGTATTTGAAAACAGCAGGTTAAGCTAATCATTACTATAGTCACCTAGTACACTCTCTTGGTTTATAGAAACTTTGGGTATTAACATAAAGGATCTGAAAAAAGAAAGCATGCAAATTTGTTGTTGTCTGTACATATAGGTGCCTCTGATAGGTTTAACAGCTCGAGCTGCGGGGATGTTAATCCTCGCGAGTCTGACAGCCTACAAAGAAATTGAAGTCTACTCAGCAATTTCAATGGTAGGTGGTATTACGTGACATTTTGTTTCTTAATCACTGAATACCTACTTCTGGTGCTACAGATTCGGAAGAAAGAGTAGAGGATGATTTTTAAGAAAGATATCGAATGGACCTGTACCCTAACCTTATCCAAACATGTATCAAAACGTGTTTTGTTCAGTACTTAGTACTATGTGAATATTAGGCATTTCGGAATCAGGTAACCAGCCTGTAGCTTTCTGAATTTTCCTTTTGAATATTTTCGAACACAGTTACACTTTTTTACCCGGTATGCTAATGGACGTGGCTCAAGTCCTGTTTTTTTCCCTAAAAAATATCTTATTCAAGGAAATGTCATACAAGTACAGATGATCAGAAATGCGCATGGTAAACAATGAACTACATAACAAAACAGCACAGCTACTTCAATCTTGATGAACAAAAGATGATGCGTGCCCTTCTTATGGTCAAGTACAAAACTTAAAGATACAACGAAGTAAATTCATGTTGTTTTGTTCCCACAAAGGACATGGATGCTCTGTCTCCGGGTCTTGCTTTCTTGCTCCCTGTTATCCAGGCTCTCGCCATCTACAAGACGTCACCCATGATGCTGTTCCAGACCCACCCCTGCCTCTTCCTGCTCATGATCGGAACAACCTTTGCGAAACTCACCAGCAAACTTATAGTGAGTGTTAATTACATGTAATACATGTAACTTATGGCAGTTGGAACATTAAACGTACCAATCATGCAAATTTGGAATCGTTAGCATCCGGCTATCTGGTAAAATGTCTGTCCTACTACTGGAAAGAGATATATTGAATGAGTGTACAAGGTACTTGTTGTGCCAGTGTCACCAAAATGAAAACAAATCTTGAGCAGATGTCACTCGAAAACAGAAAAATCCAGAGTATGTATGATGAACAATATGACTTCTAAATACCTACTATGAATCCAATAACAGTAATAACAAGTTATCGCAGCTACCAGCCAAGGATTGAGGCATTAAACGTTTGTTTGTCCTTTGATTGACAAGGAGTTGAACTCGTGATCACGTAGTACAGCAGGGACAAAATTATGATATAGCTTTAAACAGGTTTAGGTACAAAGGCTAGGTGTGACAGGTCGTTCAGTGTGACACAACTCGATGCAGTAACTCTGGCGTGTTACCCGATGTCTGCTCCGTCACGTACACGTTCGTTGCTTTTGAAATGGTCGTCACTTTTTTACGTGTAGCACGCTCCGTCACTTTAACACGCTCTGTCTACATCGTGATGTATCGTGGCGTAGTTGATAATGAATTAGAGTTTTCTAACTAATATGCTTTTTGACAACAATTTTAACCTTAGCAGGTGCACTTTTATAATGTGCTTACCATTCAGCACCATACTGTTCCTTTGTAATTGCAATGTTGGCACCTGTTCATAGTACAATAGAAGGCGTGCATTGAAGGCAATGATTTTGCCAATGAAAAATTAGACTTCTGAAGCTGGTTGATTGTGCATACATGCATGTGTGTTACAAGCAAACCGTGTGTAAGTGTACTGTACATGTTTGTAGTTACAAACAAGCCGTTTGTAAGTGTGCTGTACATATATGTATGTTACAATCAGCTGTGCATATTAATGAAAAGCTTTTTTATGACACAGCTATTGCTCTTGGGTTCTTTGGTTCTCCAGGTTGCACACATAACAAAAAGTCAGATGGCGATATTGGACTCATCGATGATTGGCCCAGGCTTGTTGCTCCTGAACCAGTGCTTCAACAGCTTCGTCGATGAGTACATCCTTCTCTGGATAACTTTGGTAAGAAGTTGCACTAAATCTGTAGATACAGGGCAATTGCACTTCGTAGCTGTTGCTATTAGTTAACCCTCATGCACTCTAAAATGTTTTTGCTACCAAAATGAGGGAATACTCATATAGGGTCCAAATGGACCTCATGATATTTTGTTCAGTATTATCTTTATTTTGCATTTTTTACCGTTTTACTTACATTGCTGCTTGCTTCGTCCATAAAAGAGGCACATTTTGATATGGTTAGGTGAGAATGATAATGTTCATTGTCGTCGTAATCAATACAAAATGTTTAGAAGGACCGCGTTTTGCACTAACGGTACAATATTGATCACCTATAACTTTGCTCCTCACTATTCTACAAAATACAGTAAAATCATTGTGATAACAAACTTAATCATAGTATCAAAATGATTATACTTCGAAATATACATATAAAGAAAAACTTTTTAAAATACCATGATTTGAAAACTGCACATTTTGCGGGCCCAATCGGACTCAACCCAGACTTTGGTATTGTACCAATCTCCTAAAAAGTCAAAGGAGCTATTCACTATTCTACAAAATACAGTAAAATCATTATGATAACAAACTGCATAGCATCAAAATGATGATACTTCGAAATATACATATAGAGAAAAAACTTTTTAAAATACCATGATTTGTAAACTGCACATTTTGCGGGCGCAATCGGACTCAACCCAGACTTTGGTATTGTACCAATCTCCTAAAAAGTCAAAGCAGATAGACTTTTACTGACAAAGTCACGGAATGAATTGAAAAAAAAGGTGTTCAAACGGCACTTCAAAATATAAGCCTTGGGTTCAAATAAACTCCGTCGGTGTGTATGAGAGTTAGAATTTATATATTCATTAAATACATCAAACGCTACTTACGACAGGCATCTTACGAGATGGACAGCTGGCAACTAACTGAGGTTAGAATGATTATTGCTGCAACAGACCCTGTTTGCCAACAGGTGCAATGGGTCTGCGCATTGATTTTCGTGCAGAAAGCCTGTTGACAAGCGCTCTACTACGTGTAAGGAAATATCGTTCGAAGAATCTTCACTGGCTTTTCGTGAGCTTTTACATACATATGTGATCTATTTCAGATATTTGTGACGCTTGATCTGGCTCAATACTGTTTCGCTATATGCTCCCAAATCTGCGAGCACCTTGACATCTACTGCTTCAGTATAACGAGCAAGCCGTCAACAAAGGGACTGAAAGGAAAGAACAACATCCACTGGAACAGTACTGCAAACAAGGAATAGGCGAGGTGGATTTAATATGGAGTTCAGTTGTGTGTAGATTGGGGGGGACAGAGGCTACAGAGGAGTTCAACTACAATCTTGTTTTGAAAATATGTCCGATACCGGAGACAGAAAAATCGACTAATCGCATTGTCGATACCTGCCTACTTGACTAAAACATTAATTAAGGGTTAATGACCCGCCTCGAGGTGTATATGGTGTCATAACGCCTGGCCATGTGCTATAACCACCGAATAAAACCGGTTTTATGAGGTGGTTATAGCACATGGCCAGGCGTTATGACACCATATACACCGAGGAAGAGGTGGATCATTAACAGAAGATGATAGATTTCATTTTGAAAACCAACCTTTCCAAAGATAATATTTTTAAACATCATCATTACTCCTTGCTTGGTGTCCTTCTGATTGGTCAATGCTGTGACCGGCTACACTTACAGTTCCGCCCGTTTGGATTTGACTTGTATTGAAATGGTTTATTCTATTTTTCACATGCTTACAAAAGATTTGATTT
The DNA here is from genome assembly GCA_035149815.1 of Branchiostoma lanceolatum. Classification (NCBI taxonomy): domain Eukaryota; kingdom Metazoa; phylum Chordata; class Leptocardii; order Amphioxiformes; family Branchiostomatidae; genus Branchiostoma; species Branchiostoma lanceolatum. Next base: position 18,001,764 of record CM068878.1, on the reverse strand, counting down.
ATTCTAAGATAGTAAACATTTAGGGGAACAAATAAACACTATACGAATGTTAACAAAAAGATAACCTCCCCCTCTACATAATGGGGCGAATGATGATCACGGGTGTGTTATTCGTCAATGTGCAATGGAGGCTTCTGATTGGTCGACGCCATCTGGCTATGTGATAATAGTCAATAACCCATCATTTCTGATGAAAACAACTGTTTTATCTAGCTTCGTGTATTGGGCCAGATACATTTATATTACTTAATTCTGCACATTTTCATTTGAAAATATTCTTATAAACTTACAGGGACATCATACCATAACGTTAAAACATTTTGTGCCCGTTCGACGGTGCTTTGAAGAATACCCGTATGTTAGAAATTAATCTATGATTCATAATATTTTTCCGTATATGGCTATATTTAAGAGTATGTCAGACTCTGCATACTTGAAATAATGAACGATTCCCAATTTTTGTGCGAATAGGGCAATATAAAAAGTATGTCTGGATTTTAGAAACCATACAAAAGCCATATCATATTCCTCCATGGCAATTCGTAAAGGTTTGATATTAGGAACCATAGTATTAGTCATCATATATTGTTCGTATAAGACTATATAATACGTATAAAGTACGTCTATATATAAGAAAATAGGTCTTTAGACACCTCATATTGATCATGTATGCTAATAAGTAAAAGGTAATTCTAGACATTAGAAAGCATACTATTAGACAGTATATATCATTTGTAAAGGACTATTTTAACTTTTTAATGTGAACTGGCCAATTGTTAAGGGCTAAACTATTCATTCACCGAATCACTAGAACTTGAACTTTAAAGGGGCATATTGTGACATGAGCATAAAACAAAATTCTTTGTTTTTGATTATTTTTCTACATCATTAGTTGAATCTACCTTATTACACTGCACAGCAATATTCATCACGTATGGATGCGACTTTGTAATATCGTGCGGACGTCTTCAAAAAAATTGTATACGCAATCCCCACCACCACTTGACTTGTCTGCCATTTTGTCGACCCATCGCCGAACACGCGATCGAACGTGCGACGTTCTGAAGTTTGATCACTTGTGGTGATTTTCCTATGACGCTCGATCTCCGACCGTAACGGTCGATTCGATCATTTCTTAGCGTTCTACGCTGGCTTATTTGAATATTAACTTGCGGGACGCAAGTTAATATGTAAATGAACCAGATTTTACACGTTTTGAGTATTTCGTCGTTTATTAATGGTGGAAATTTGACAAAATGACGGGAATATGTTGGAGATAAGTTACAAATAAGTTACAAATGTGAATCTTAGTGTAGATCTTTCAAATTCTTACTATTTGTAGTTTTTGCCCACCAGATTCTACAATATGCCCCTTTAACACAACCGTTTAAATTCAAATAAGGCAACGGCGGTTGATAATACATATACGTAGTTGCATTTTGGAAATCATATTTTCATTAGATACAATTGTTAATTAAGATATTTATCATTAAACATTTTAATGTGTCGTTTAAAAAAAAAGACAATAATCATTTGAAAACTGTATTTAGGGTGATACGTAAAAGAGTTTATAAATGTTAGAAACCATATTGTTACACCTTAGTTTTGGTCGTATGGGGCAATATATAATAGAGTGTTTATATAGAAAATTATGATGATGTGGCGCCGTATTTTGTTCGTATAGGGTAATATATTACGTGACATAAAACTTTTAATTTTTAGGAAATATACTATCTGATACCATCTATGTTGTTCATATGAGACAAATATGATACGAAATGTGCGTCTAGTTATTTGGAAAATAAATTATTAGACACCGTAAAAGTATAGATATCAGATATCATACTATTAGACAGCATTTCTTATTGTATATGGCAATACTAGTATGAAACAAGTATGTTTAATATTAGAAATCGTATTAACAGATAGCCTATTCTATTCGTATATGGCAATATGTAAGAAATATTTCTTGATATCAGAAACCATACTATTGGACAGCATATATTGGTCGTATATGATAATATACAAAGGTTTGTGTAGATAGTTGAAACAGTGTTATCAATTAGGTTTGCTGTGCATACAGAACAATACGTTAGGGTATGGCTATATATAAAAAAATCACAACTACTAAAATCCCAATGTGTATAGTTGACATAGCTCAACTGATAAAACATACCGGTTATGATATCTACAAAAACATCGATACCGTTTACAGTCAAGTTGCTAGACTGGAATCCCCATTTAGTTCTTTTTCACATCCAAAAGGTTCTGCATCTTAAGTTATGCAATCGTATGCATTCCCTAGTAAGGCATAGGAATATTAATATTGTGCTTAATATTACGGTCCTGAAAAAACAAAACAAAAACAAGGGTGGGTAGGGATTCCATTTGAAAAAGAAAATATTTGTATTTTCTAGATTTTGACAGGAGTCGTCCAACAAGTATAGTTTAACAATGTAAACCTGAAATGCGCTGAGGCACTGATATTACCATTACACCACTAAGGTAAGAATACAGAGGACAACGCTCACTCCAAATAACGACCCAGCCTGATGTCGTTTCAACAGTGTGAGAAGTCTGGCAGTCCTTTGTCACTACAGAATAGTAATGCAAAAATGAAAACGAAATGTTGTAAAACTTGTTAAAGTGAAAAATTCGGTACATACCATGTTTAGATTTCGCTGATTTTTGACACGTACAAGCAAAACCAAAATGCAAGGGTCACATAGTAGCTGGTTATTAGACAACATTGCGGTAGAGGGAATGATTAATCATATTGGAGATACCCACATTACTTGTGTGCAATTCAAACGAGTGGCCTTACCAGAAAACAAAATACATTCAGATACAAAGATTATTTGATTCTCATCAGTCGAAAGAAGAAGAACGTTTTTTATTGGTCAGAAATTACCCGTAGTGGCAGCCTTTCTAGCGCTGAATTGATGCAGGGTTTACAGATTTCATATATACATATATTATCCACACTTGCATTTTGTGGAACTGTCGCAAGGGTCTGGGTGGCTGCCATTCAACCAGGTGACCTCAACCGAAGTCAGGTACGCCACCAGGTGACCCCAACCGAAGTCAGGTACCCATTTACACCTGGGTAGAGTGAGGAAAGTCGTGTAAAGTGCCTTTCCCAAGGGCACAAGATCGGTGGCATGACAGGATTCGAACCCGGGACCTCTTGGTTCGAGCTATGTCCAGTATCAGGGTGAAGTGCACGAAGTTAGGGTGTACGAAGTTGTACGAAGTTGTACGAAGTTGTACGAAGTTGTACGAAGTTTACCTACTGGCTTTGAGGCTATATCGGGAGTCACAGATGACGTCAAATCGTTTATTGGATGACGTAATCTAACTTCGTACAGTAGGCAGGGTAGGGTGTCAAGTGTACGAAGTTGTCCGAAGTTGTGCAAAGTTACGTGACGTCATCTAACTTCGTACAGTAGGCAGGGTAGGGCGGCATGTGTACGAAGTTGTCCGAAGTTGTGCAAAGTTACGTGACGTCATCTAACTTCGTACAGTAGGCAGGGTAGGGTGGCAAGTGTACGAAGTTGTCCGAAGTTGTGCAAAGTTACGTGACGTCATCTAACTTCGTACAGTAGGCAGGGTAGGGTGGCATGTGTACGAAGTTGTCCGAAGTTGTGCAAAGTAACGCGACGTCATCTAACTTCGGACAGTAGGCAGGGTAGGGTGGCATGTGTACGAAGTTGTCCGAAGTTGTGCAAAGTTACGTGACGTCATCTAACTTCGTACAGTAGGCAGGGTAGGGTGGGAAATGTACGAAGTTGTCCGAAGTTGCGCAAAGTTACGTGACGTCATCTAACTTCGTACAGTAGGCAGGGTAGGGTGGCATGTGTACGAAGTTGTCCGAAGTTGCGCAAAGTTACGTGACGTCATCTAACTTCGTACAGTAGGCAGGGTAGGGTTGAAAATGTACGAAGCTGTCCGAAGTTGTGCAAAGTAACGTGACGTCATCTAACTTCGTACAGTAGGCAGGGTTGGGTGGAAAATGTACGAAGCTGTCCGAAGTTGTGCAAAGTTACGTGACGTCATCTAACTTCGTACAGTAGGCAGGGTAGGGTGGCAAGTGTACGAAGTTGTCCGAAGTTGTGCAAAGTTACGTGACGTCATCTAACTTCGTACAGTAGGCAGGGTAGGGTGGCATGTGTACGAAGTTGTCCGAAGTTGTGCAAAGTAACGCGACGTCATCTAACTTCGGACAGTAGGCAGGGTAGGGTGGCATGTGTACGAAGTTGTCCGAAGTTGTGCAAAGTTACGTGACGTCATCTAACTTCGTACAGTAGGCAGGGTAGGGTGGGAAATGTACGAAGTTGTCCGAAGTTGCGCAAAGTTACGTGACGTCATCTAACTTCGTACAGTAGGCAGGGTAGGGTGGCATGTGTACGAAGTTGTCCGAAGTTGCGCAAAGTTACGTGACGTCATCTAACTTCGTACAGTAGGCAGGGTAGGGTTGAAAATGTACGAAGCTGTCCGAAGTTGTGCAAAGTAACGTGACGTCATCTAACTTCGTACAGTAGGCAGGGTAGGGTGGAAAATGTACGAAGCTGTCCGAAGTTGTGCAAAGTTACGTGACGTCATCTAACTTCGTACAGTAGGCAGGGTAGGGTGGAAAATGTACGAAGTTGTCCGAAGTTGTGCAAAGTAACGTGACGTCATCTAACTTCGTACAGTAGGCAGGGTAGGGTGGCATGTGTACAAAGTTGTCCGAAGTTGTGCAAAGTAACGTGACGTCCGCAAACTGCGTACAGTAGGCAGGGTAGGGCGGCATGTGTACGAAGTTGTCCAAAGTTGCTTAATACATAGTAAAAAATTATATATATGTAAATATGATGCACACCACTCACGCATATAAGCAAATAAAATATAGATGCACATAAATCATCACAAAAACAATGTTCATGCATTGTAAAAAATTCATTTATTTTAGTTTAGTTAGTTTTATTTAAGTCTTTTAGTCTTTTATTTCTCCTCCTAAAGTTCGCTTAAACAATGCACACAAAATAATTTAAGATCACTCTTACTATTATATTTCCATTTTTTACATCACTTCTAAATACAAGTACCTAAAAACATCTCACATATCTATTTATAAACTACATGTATTGCAGTCTTCTTTCACTACTTTGTATCATAAGAAGTAGTAGTTGTTATTTTATTCCTTGTAATTTAACAATTAATTGAAGTACTTCCACCATTTAGTACAGAAGTATGGCAGTTTCTGCCTGCACGGTCACACCCCTTTAACATAAAAAGACTGTTTAAATTGATCGCCTTTTATTGGTTGTCGGAGCAAAGTCGTCGTCATCGTCGGCATCGCATAGTGGAGACAGCATCGTTGAAGCGGAGCTGCGAATATCATTAGAACAGTCCTTTGTTGTGACGTAATCTGTCTTATTATCTCCATGAAAAATGGAGATATTGTTTTGGGTGTGTCTGTGTGTGTGTGTGTCTGTCTGTCTGTTTGTTTGTCTGTTTGTGTTTCCGCACTACTATAGTCAGCATAACTCAGGAACCTCTTGATGGATTACGATGATATTTGGTATGTGGGCAGGTGTTGTGAAGCCGAAGTTCAAGGTCGATTTTGGACCCCCTGGTATGTGACCTTGGTACTGCAGCGGAACTTCAATTTTTGTATCTTTTGACCTGGACGTGCTGTGGTCTTGATTTTTGGGTGGCAGATAGCTTGTGATGTAACAAAGAAGTGGTGTAGGTTTGGGCCCCCTAGCAGCTTCCTCTGGAACTGCAGGGGCGTTTTTGTGAAAATCTTCTAAGGAGAATAACTGAACAAAGGAACAACCGATTTCCATGATATTTAGTATGTAGGTAGCTTAGATAGAGATATACACAATGAGATGCAAATTATGCTAATTGGGAATTAATTTGCATAGCTAATGAGGAAAACCTATATTTGTAGTGTTTTCCATTATCAGACTCAAATACATGTAACGTATGTAGTTTATGGAAAGTGGAGCATCAACAGATACCGATTATGCAAATAAATTCCTAATTTGCATAATTAATGCAAAACACCATATCTCATCTAATTGGAAAATTATAGGATTGTCAATATGATACTTAGTATGCAGGTAGCTTAGATAGAGATATACACAATGAAGTGCAAATTATGCTAATTGTGACTTAATTTGCATAGCTGATGAGGAAAATCTATACTTGCAGTTTTTTCCATTATCAGACTCAAATACATGTAACATTTGTAGTTTATGGAAAGTGGAGCATCAACAGATACCAATTATTTGCATAATTAATGCAAAACACCATAATTCATCTAATTAAAAAATTATAGACCTGTCAATATTGCAACATATGTAAGTTAGATAAAGGTGTTTATGACCAATCATATCTTATGCAAATGTGTAAGTTATTTTTCGTATGGCATTAAAGAATCAACGGGAGGAAATGATTGAAAATGCATTTTATCTGAGGTAGATACAGAACATATTATAATTAAAAAGGAAAATGGCTTAAGCATGATCTAGCCAAAAGTATACTTCATTCGGTTACTGGTAAATTTCCGTTTCTATAGCCCTTGTAATTGTGCCACACAAGACACTACCTCATGGGCTCGTCCACTGACAGTGGAATGAGTTCAACTCGATACTTTTTCGTTAAGATGCTGAGTGTTAGGCAGTGAAAGGACTTTGTGGCACTTTTGCCTTTGGTATGACCCGTCCATGGCATTTCCCCATCGTGTATCGATGGTATAAAAGATATGCAAATTCTCCCCATAACATACGATTGTGGCATAACCCAGCGATTTCGTGCTACTGGACGGATTGGAACGTGACACAAATACTGAAATATTTAGCAAGGCATAAAATTCGCACCGCCCAGTGCTGTCGCTGACTTGTAGGGGCACTGTGTTTTCCGACGAAGAACGCTTCAGTGTAAGGTAGGTGGTTACGACTAAACCCCAATATCTATATTTAAACCCCCTAACTTCCGCACGAAGTTAGGGGGTTAGGCGAACACTGGTACCGGTAAAGAAATCAATACGCAATGTACAGAATAGTCCACTTTAGGTAAGTGGGTGTTGTGCCAAGAAGCCAAATCAATTTAACACAAGCCATGCACTGATATCAAGTTACCAGCAGTTTATTGACAGCAGTTTGAAGACTTATAGCATATGGGTAGAATTTTGGAAATTATAGAATAATCTTATGGCTATTTATTAAGACTAACTAGCAAGTTTCATACTCATAGATATTGATCCAACATATCTTCTAAAATCTACAAAACTGTCTTCCTATTAACTGAATTGACTATTTCCTATTTTAATGAAAGAAAACATAGTTTTAGTTAAGATATTACAGTTTAAGTAGCCTGCAAAAATATGGCATGATTTGATTCGATCTGTCAACATTTGATGGTAGTACTGCTTTTTAGGGATGTTTTTTGAATGTTAAGAAGGGGCGATGTATAAATGCTACTACACGTACGTAATATGATGTTCTATAGTCCAGAGTGACCAGTGATTTATACTGAAGTTTCATTTTGGCTAAAGCCCTGGTTATATATAGCCGAACATGGCCCCCCGACCTACCTCCAATACATGGTTGGGAGTGGCTCGGGGGCTAAGTCGGCTGCTGTTCGGCGCGGTTGGTCGGCGTTCGGCTGCGCCAGCCGAATGTTTTGAAACACAAATGTGGACGGAAGGTGTGAAATGGGTTGGCTGGTAGTTGCTAGGGAGTCAGTAGCGGCCAGAGTGTGTTTGGAAGTCAAATTTGACTCTTGACCTAAAACTGGTGAGACTGCTCCCGACCTAACGCTAACCATGGTTGGCTGGTAATCGGGAGCCATGTTCGGCTGGATATATGTAACAAGGGATTAAATGATAATCACCAAACATGTACATCTATTATACAGTCCTACTTTGTGTTACTTCTGATGCATCTATTTTCAGATATCTGTGTTTCAGTCCATTTAGGCTTTTTTTTATTCCAAAGACAGGCCTCTTTGTCACTGCGTACCTAAACTATATCATCTTGTGTACTCAAGGTTCAAACAACACGGCAGGGGAGTGTCACATTTCATTACGTGTAAAGGGTTGAAATATTCTAGACGCCTGAAATTACGATTGAAATAGATCCACTATTTCTACTCCCGTTTGTCATGATTTTCAGCGACGCAAAATCCTATGTATGTCTGACTAGGTAGTAGTAATTAATCTATGGCATTTCATGTTCCCTTGCCAAACGGCAAAGTTTTCCTCATCCCTAAAACAGGTATCGTATCGCGGGGCGTGTTTGCGAAATACATTCACCAACTGTCTGGCGCGAGTAGGCTCCAATCGGATCTAATTTATCGCCAACTGGCGCCCGTTTGTCGCCAGTAATGGTGATTTTGTTTTGAAAAATATAAAAAAAAAGTCACACATAGCAACATTGCGCCAACTAGACGCCAACAGGCGCGATCACGGCACATCTCTTGTTAATCACTGTACATTGATTTTTATGCAGCAGCGCTACAATTTCCAATAAAGCTATCTAATTTGGGCCCGAAACTTAAAATGTGGCATTCCGGCCGAGGTCAGTTTGTTTGTAGAGGTCATATATTTCACCCGTGCGTCAGTGCGACCGCAAGGGATAGATGGCGAAAAGTTCGCAAAATTGCCGCAATTATTAGTTACAAACAGGGACAGTCCAATGAGATGCCCGCTTTATATACAAAAATGTGCAAATGTTCCCACTAACAGATGGTTATGGTATGCACCAGTGATCTCGTGCTACTGGGCGGATTGGAATGTGGCACAAATACTAAGATATTTAGTAAGGCATCAAATTCTTACCGCCCAGTGCTGTCACTGACTTCGAATGTAGGGGCAGTGTTTTTTTAGACGAAGAAAACATTTAAGGTAGGTGGATAGATATGTTAAAAATCTTTGCTCGCGAATTTCTATCAGTTCTTCGGTCCTCAGTTAGTTTCCACAAAATAAAACGTGCTTTCGAGCACAAGTTCGTGCGACCTTCCTAAGCTATGTGTGACTTTTATAAGATAGACCATCGTCTGAAAATCAAATGATAAAAATTATGAGAAAAATTAAAGCCTGAACCTATGAAATTTCAGCACAAAAACAACGCATCGCACGCTAACAGTATGTTTTACAATTTTGTTTAGCTGCAGTTACCTCCTGAAGAGACGAAGAATAGCGCCATGAAAACAGTTTCAGCCATGACGTGGTTTTTGAAAGTCCTGCTTGTGATAACGCTGACGTCGCACCACCTGCAGGGGCGAGCTCAGGAGAACGGTAAGGCCTAGAATTTTTTTTAGCTTATTGTTTTTCCGGTTACCCGACCGACCCTTAGCAAAAATCTGCCTACTTTTTGTGGGGTTGGCAAGGGACGCAAAATTATAAGACTCACAACAGACGTTATATTTCACACGTTGTTGACAAATTTAGAAATTGAGTTGATGTAAGAATATGAAGTTAACATTGTACCAGGTGTATTTGTATGATGTTGAAAATACCAGTGTGCTGACGACGTATTTAATCTTTAAATTTACTCATGAATAGACTGATTTGCATTATGAATGCGGGAAACTTGAGATATGTCTAAGACCCCTCTCACTGGACCCGCGGTACGCTGGCGGCGTCGCTGCGACCTAAACTGGATTTATATTACCCTTGATTTTATAATGGGAATATCATTCAAAACGTATGACCAAAAAGACAACAAATCACACAAAGTTTAAAGAGGTTCGTTTTTGTCGATGAAATTCGTTGAGTGCTTTGTCAATTCGATCGGTCACAGCGACGCCGCCAGCGTGCCGCGGTCCAGTGAGAGGGGAGCTTTATGAGGTCTCTGAACTCTTATGGATTTGATTCGATAATACTATTGTTTGTACAAAGCCAGATTAAAAATATTTTGGCCTCTCTTCGTCAATGTCCAGCTGCATGTGGTGACCACATAATCGGACGATCCTCTGGCGTCATCTTCTCTCCAAACTATCCTGCGACGTACGGCAACAACTTACACTGTACATGGACGATAGAGGGTGCCCTGGGAGAAGTGATTAGGATAGAACCTGTAGAGTTCTCCCTAGAAATGGACTACGACACACTCACAGTCTATGACGGAGACACTGTTTTTAGCTCAACCTTGATGGGGGAGTATAGCGGTAGGTTTGTTATTTCCATGAAAAATAGAGGTGTTATTTTGTATGTATGTATGTATGTATGTGTGTGTGTGTGTGTATGTATGTGTGTGTGTGTGTGTGTGTGATATTTGTGTGTGTGTGTTATGTGTGTGTATGTGATATTTGTGGTCATCACAATTAAAAACCTCTGGTTAGATTGAGATGATATTTGATATGTGGGCTTCCAGTTTGTGCATCTTTTGTCCTGGACATGCTAGGGTTTCAGCATTTTGGGTGGCAGATAGCTTTTGATGTCTGAAAGAAGTGGTGGAGATTTGGGCAGCCTACAGTGACGTTTTTTGATTAAATCTTTTTTAAAGAGGATCTTTTTTTCTGAATATAGAAACAGACGATTTCTATGATACTCAGTTTGTAGGTAGCTTAGACACAGATGTACATTCTATCATTCCAATGTTTTCCATAATAGGGCTTTACTACATTAACATATAATTATTATGCGATTTGTGGAAGTTCGAACATTAACAGATTACAAATTATGCAAATAAAGGTCTAATTTGCATAATGAATGCAAAAGTGGTAAATGAAAGGAATGTCATACCTTCTGGAGTTGTACGTCTCATAGCTAATGCTTTAGACACTTTGATTGATGACCCCACTCGCTGTATATATTAAGATGTGATAATATTGGACATTAGTGGAGAGTGGAGACAGAATTTGCACGATTACTTTTCATCCAAACATCGTTATTCTTCGTCAGTTGGTATAGCCTTTCTCATCAACACGCAAGTCCTTGTGTACCGGCTTGTTGTCCCATATATGTATTTACAAACGGAATCATACCTTTTCTATAGGACAGTACATTCCCCAGTATCTCGTCTCCACATCCAACATGATGCACCTTGTCTTAACTACTGACGACTCTTGGACTGAAGATGGTTTCAAGATCTACTATGAAGGTAATTATAAGGCCGGCATGACTTATATCCAATGTTGCGTGGTCGTCGACCCAACACTCAACCATTGGACAATATGGATTCACTGCTTCTGTCACGTGATTCAAGCAGTGGGTCAGATGAAACAGGTAGCCTAGGTGCCTGTGATGTCCCCCGTCCCTGCCTATTAATGGTTTCGGGGGGCTAATGTATTATATTCCGGTTCTGTGTGCAATATCTTTACTTTATCCAGGCCTAGATGTTTTGGCAACCACCCATAGTATGTATGTGTGGCGATATTTCGTAAGGCGATTGGCAGAACTTTGGCGTTTTATTTCGGTATCAATGTTTGGTAGCATATACTGCAACAACACAATGGATAGATAAATAAAGAAGGGAAAGACGGGTAGAAAGAACAAAAGAAAAAGAAATAAAGAAAGCGAAAAGGTAAGAAAGAAAGAAAGAAAGAAAGAGAGAGAAAGAGGGGGAGAAAGAGAGAGAGGCCGACTATTGTGACAATCCATCATATACAGATGTAGAACACAAAGAGAGCACAGACCTCTTTCTTTTTCATCAGTATTTGATGTGATGCAAGCTCCTTGCTCCGATCCTGGCGTTCCCGACAATGGCTACAGGTCCGGAGATGATTTCTCTGCCGGTTCGGTTCTCACATTTGCCTGCGATGACGGCTTCACTTTGATTGGAGAAGAAAAGCTCACCTGCGTGCCCGGACAGGGCTGGGGCGGCTCTTCCCCAACTTGTGAAGGTAGACATAAAATTACCTCCAGGAAAAAATGCTTCTTTTTCTTCACTATAATTGAAACGGATACGTGCTTTTCCAGTACCCATGTCCACAAGAACCAGTTTCTTGAATTAAAATCTAAACATATTGCTTGCGATTCGCATCACTTTATATTCAACGCAAATCATACTTTGCTTTGATGAAAACTCGGTAGTATGAGTGAAACTTTTTGAAGCAGCAAAAAGCTGAAATTTGTCATAAATGATACTAAACTGATATCTATCTATCATCAACAGAATTAATACACAGAATAAAGAAACCACCGTTGTTACAGAACCGCTGAGGATGGGAAATACCTATTCGACAAAGGCATATCCACTAACCAAAAACCGTTATTCAACAATGACGTATTTACATAGTACTGTTACTGTTAAATAAGTTCGCGGTAAAAATAAAATGGAGCGTTCACGGTGGTTTTGAGTTCGCGATAACGCTATAGTCACATACTGTTACAGTAATCAAAACACCGGCTTCTTTAAGGACAACCAATCGGAAACCTCCTACTAGAGACTCGACAATGGTGCTTCAGACGGACAAAACAGTCGCTTCCAACATATGATAATACTGTACAATATATAGTACATTCATGTAGCACTAAGACAAAGGGGTAGGCCGAAAGATGACAGAACAAAGATGTTCGCGGTGGTTTTGAGTCCTCGAACTTAAATGCGTGTACAGTATTCGCCTAGCCTCTACCAGGCTCCGCGCGATCGCTGGGAAAATAGTAAAAATCGGCCAAATAGAGTGAATAGTATGCCGTAGATCGCCTATTGAGCTTCATTGTATAGCGGACTACCCCTGGCATACTATTCACTCTATTTGGCCGATTTCTACTATTTTCCCAGCGATCGGACGGAGCCTGGTAGCTGCTATATTCGCCCAGTGCAACGTAATTGGGATTATATCTATACATCGCCAATAAACAATCTTGGTCCATCCTTATTTAATACCCAGCGGTATGTGGAGGCAACATCACCGGAAGAACGTCTGGTCTCATTTATTCACCCAACTACCCATGGCGGTACGACAACAACCTGGACTGTGCGTGGACCATAGAGGTCGCTTTGGGAATGGGCGTGTTGATGACACCAGAGTTCATGTCCATAGATGACAGTGACAAGATGATATTCTATGACGGTGGCCGTGAGGATAACGACATCTTGATTGGGGAGTTTAATGGTAGGTTTTGTGCAGTTTCTGATGTTTCGTGCCAGAAAAGTAAAATGTGGCAGGTTGAATAAAAGGTTAGATTTTAGTGTTAGCTTAAAGGGCATGAGACACCAAGGACATCAACATTAAGATTTGCCTGAAATTACATAAACATAATATTATTGTTTGATAACATAGAAATTTTCACAAAATATTCACACTTCGGATGTTATTGAACATCGAACCATCAAAACTTCATACCTCAAACTTTTGATTCTTCCCACCATGCAGGTAATTACATTAATCGGTGACTTGCCCAGTCATGACGTCACAATGAACATGGCAGCCGATTTGGAACTCTGCACTGCGGCTCGGAAAGAACGCTATTTTTTGCAAGCAAACAAAATAGAAATTGCTGTGTCTTTTAATCGTATGTTAACACCATAATTAATCACTGTTTCTTCATCAAATTATGCTTTTCGCAAGCCGTGGTGTAAGGTTACGAACCGACTGCCGTGTTCATTATTACGTCATGACTGGACATTAGTCACTGATTAATGTAATCACCTGGTGAGAAGATCAGATAAGAATAAAGAGCTGATCCATGGAAGTATGGTTTCTGATGGTTCAATGTTAGATAACATCAGAAGGGTGTGTATTTGTTTTAAACTTTTATATTCCTTGAATGATGCTACTCCTATTTCAGATAATAATAAAAAATGGTGTATTTTGGTGTCTTATGCCCTTTAAAGAGCCACAGGTCGTTATGAATGACTATTGTTTTCCGTTATTCGTATTCTTTAATGGACATACGGGACGCTCTAATTCTTTCACTTACCAAACAGAATAGTGAGAGAAGACACCTCAAGTCTGATTATCCTCGCCAGACGGTTATGTTTTCGGTTTTGCTATGGTGGATTGTAGGTAGGTGGGTTGTTACGGGAAGACAAAAGTCTAGTTCAATAATGTACATCGTAGCGGAACTTGTATGCACACGTGGTTTTGCCTGTAGGCAGCATAACTTGAGAAGTAGTGGATGGATCCTAATGATATTTGTGATGAGGTGTTTAGGTGTTGGAGAGGCGAAGGTCAAGTTCGATAATGGATCTCCTAGCGGCTTCCGACGGTACTGCAGTTGAACCTCCGTGTTCTGGAAGTGCTATGGTCGTACACGCGTCTTGTTTAGTCTACGATCTATCTGTCTAGATCAAGAAAATCCGTTGTATCACTATAATTAGTTTTCCCTTTTAGAATGGTATTTTTGGAAGATTTTCAAAGGGTGACTAGTGTTTATCATACGTTTATTTGTCTACTTATCACAATTTCTAAAACAGGAGGAGACATTCCTGGAGAAGTCAGATCAACTTCCAACGTCATCCACGTCGTCTTTATTTCTGACGAGTCTATTAGACAATGGGGCTTCAGAATCAAATACGAAGGTCAGGAGGCAACGGAATCAGCACTTGACCTAGCTATGTCTTGCATATTTTTTTCGTCACTTGTTATGTCGTTTTCTGTAAAACAGCTTTACCTACATAAAAAAGACTCTTTTTTATTTTATTTACACAAACAAGAGGTTTATTCCGCCGACTTTCGGGACCGCATGCTTAAGAAATAGATGATAATCGTGGCATTGTTTTTGATCGATAGTTGTGTATGTGTTACATTTATGTACGTTTGGGACCACATAGTGATGTCATCCCCTGTGATTGTACATGTGTAAATACTTTGCGTTTGGGATTGCATCTCATTGATATGTATAAGAAGCAACACCTGTGCTGCATTGCTATGTGAACCAGTCAGAATTGCCTTGAAGAAGGTGACAGATGGTCACCGAAACGTCGGTGGAATAAATCTCTTGGTTGTGTAAAAAAGAGTATTTTTTATTCAGCGACTTACCAACCTGATGAAACTATTTAGGGAGCTTTACATATAATCAAATATATATTTTGCATTAAAGGAACTTGCAATCATATATTTTCATATACAAAACATCAATAACATTTTACAATTGATTCTAACACACATCTACATCGTACAAATTGATTATGTTTTATTTTTCGGATTAGAATTTAGCTTGCTGCACGCTCCCTGCCCGGACCCCGGAGTTCCGCTAGGCGGCCACAGGTATGGGAACACCTTTACCGTGGGGTCCATCGTGACTTTTGAATGCGTTGAAGGTTTCACTTTGATGGGTGAGGAACAACTCAGATGCTTGACTGGCCATGCGAGGGGCTGGAACCATCCTCCGCCAACTTGTGAAAGTAAGAAATACTTAACATTCACTTACATTATTGTATGTTTCTTAGATGTTCTAGCTTTACCTTTGTTATCCAATTTTGAGGCATGTTCACAAAGGAAACCGATTAAAAAGAGGTACTTAGGACAAACAGCACTTTTTAAAGAACTATTTGAACAATGTATACGGGGGAAAATCAGTCAAAGGTGAGCCATAAAGTTGCTCTACATCATTTTTTTCGCACAAACCAATTGTAATTGGTTGTCTTAGCCTTAGAACACGTTATGCATGATTGGAAGACGAAAACTTTCTCTGTCCCGAGGTTCAATGAAGGTTTTGACTACAATTCTGTTACAACTGTTGCTAGTACGAACACGTAGGAAAATATTCTAACACGATATTCCTCCATTCCTAGTTGCTTGTGGCGGTTACCTGACTGGAAGATCTTCTGGCGTCATTTTTTCTCCCGGCTATCCTGGTCCGTATCCCAACAACCTGGACTGTACGTGGACCATAGAGGTGGACTCGGGGGAAGGGATAAAGATCTCACCAGCTGAATTCTCTCTACAGGAAGGCTATGGCAAATTTATCATCTTCGACGGAGACACCAAGTTCAACGCCACCTTGGTAGGAGAATACAGCGGTAGGTTTGCAGTAGTTTTGTCGCCTGTCGCAGTGTGACCAAAAGATCGGTGGTATCAAGGATTACGTCTTAGATGGTGTGTCTATACATCACCCTCCTTTATTAGCGCTGAAACCCGCTCGGGAAATGTTCGGCAAACCCTCCCGGTCTCAGCCCTGATCTTTTGAACGGAGATTTTTGGCTTCTGGGGGCGTCACTGACAGTTGCTCATAAATAATTAATGAGCTAGCCTTATTTGGCACAAATAGTCGTTAGTTGCTCATGAATAATTAAGTAGCGATGTAAAACGTAAGCTGGTTGACTGATAGCTTCCCAGCGTCCTTTGCGGCTTCGCTCGAGATGAGCTTTAGCAAACCCTCTGATTGGCTGAAATCTGTTTGGTGGTGACGTTACCAGAAACGTGCACAGGGGCTCGGAAGGGCAGGGCCGCTATGGGAGGTAACGAACATATCGGGTCTGCTGGGAGGATGCTAGACATCTGACGTCGTAAAAAAATTTTTTCAAGTTCTTGCCTGAGGGCTTATTGCAACATGAAACAATGTATAGAAAAGTATAAAGATAGTGTAAGTTAACAATGGGGACAAGTGGAACAATTGACTTTTCTAATAACTGCTACGGAATACAATCTAAGCTTTTTGGTTTTGACTTATTTTTTTGGAAGCAGTGGAAGACAATGTGTCCCGCTTTTTCTGCAATGAGTAGGTTTTGAGAGGTTGTGACACCAACATTTACATCTTGGGATGTGTTAATATCATAATGTATATTTACAAGACTATTACGTATTCACAGGGCAAGACATTCCTGAAGAAATCATGTCCACGTCCAACATCATCCACCTTGTCCTCACCACTGACGACTCTTATGTTGAGGACGGTTTCAAGCTCTTCTACGACGGTAATGAGTGGAGAACTGTAGATTTTCCCATTGTAAAACATTGTAAGAAAAAAAATGGCAGGACAGTGAACATTGTATAGACAGTATAACGATATTTTTCAACCCTAAAGACGTTATACTTAATTCACCAATTCTTCGTTAACGCGTTAAAATGATGTCAAATACTAGTAGCAGGCCACTATTTTTTAAAATACCCCATGACTTTGTCGTTGGTGATTTCCCCGTACCAGGACATGATGCCAATATAATAAATAACGTTTTTGCCGCCATTGGTAGCTGATTTAATTTTTAGTTATAACTTGCACCCATCAGTCAGACCGGCTTGTCACAGTTGGATTGAATATCTCAAAAATTAAACCTGCTCGCATCACACAAAACTAGCGAAAGGTAATCAACTATAGTGTTGACAAGTTCATACCGTTAGGTATTAAAGTATTTTGGAAAACTTTCCTATTTTCTTTACAGTTTTCTACTTTCCCGTCAACAAATAAAGAATGGGCGTATAACAGATACATTAATGTACTGCCCTTGTTTTGATTAAATTGATTCTGTCCTGGTGCTTGACAGCATATCGTGTAGCAACAAACATTGTAGTCCAGTACTATTAATTCATTTCACAGATATGTTATATGTTAACTTAAGATTTACATTTCCAATGTGGATTAACATTTTGTTATTTGTGTGGCCTTAGCATTTCCTTTGAACAGTGATCCTTGTCCGGACCCCGGCGTTCCGAAAAACGGCTACAGGGTTGGAGACAGTTTCAGCTGGGATTCGCTGGTTTCATTCGGTTGCAATGATGGCTACCTTTTGATTGGTCAGGCAAGAATCCGGTGCCAAGCCGGAAGTAGATGGTCCCATCCTTTTCCGAGTTGTGTAGGTAAGTAAAACCTGACTCGTGTAATATACTTAAACATACCACTCACTTATACGCAGATCTTACGTTAGCAGAGTACCTAATAATATCTAACGCTTTGTCATTGAGTGATTAGGGTAGCGAGTTTATGGCATTTTCAGTATTACCCAAACTTTTAGTTGCAGACTTGTATAACCATTTAAACGCAAATTCATGCCTGAAGTCTTCATGCCAAAGATATTGTTAAAAGTTAAAGGTATTGGTTTCTACTTGGTTTCTCTTATGTTCCCCCCCCCCCAAACAGTCTGTGTAATGACATAGTAACTTTGTACCAGAAAATCTATTATAAACATGTACTTTACGGAAGCCCAAATGGCAACATCTCTAACGAAGTCCTATCATTTTCTCCCCTACATATACATATAAGAAACTACGTGCCCATCAAGCCGTGTCTTGTACGAAGAGGAGGGGGAAATCCGGTCTACTAAGGATGTGCATTATTCTCACCATGGATTCTCCGCATCATCTTTAGTGCCTGCTCATGATAGCTGACGGCCTTTCTGTGATCACCAAGTTCCCTCCAGGCATTACCCAAGTTGCTAAGTGACCTGGCGATGTGAGGATGTACAGTGTACTCACCATAGATAATCCGCCTCATTTGTAGTGATTGTTCATAAAAGCTCACGGCCTTTCTGTGATCACCAAGTTCACCCCAGGCGACACCTAAATTGTTAAGTGAATCGGCGATGTCCGGATGTGCAATACCATCACCATGGATTTCCCGCCTAATCTGTAGTGCCTGTTCAAGATAGCCGACACCCTTTTTTTGTAATTACCATGATGATTCCAGGCGTTACCCAGATTGTTAAGTATGTTGGCGATGTCAGGATGTACAGTGCTCTCACCAAGGATTCCTTTAAATACAACTGTCTTTTCGAAGACAGCATGTGAGTGCCAAGCTGATGATTAGCACGGCGTACATACTAGTGTATTGAAGTAGATGCAAGTTGATTGAAAAATATAACGGAAAACATTGCTTTTTTTAAAGACCTTCACGGATATGGACGGATTCACGAACTGTCCGAAGAGGCCGGCTCGTTCTCGTCCATGAACTACCCGTATCAGTACGACAACAACGTGTATCAACAGTGGAGCATATCCGTCGATGTACACAAACACATCAAACTCAAGTTCAACTACTTCGATGTGGAATTAGTTGAAGGCTGCAGTGGGGACTATGTCATCGTTGACGATCCTTTGGTTCGGGACCAGATGCGGCATTGTGGCAGCTGTTCCCCTGCTCCGTACGTATCGGTTGGGAACAGTCTTGTTGTCGGGTTTGTGGCAGACTTTGTGATCCGTAAAATCGGGTTTTCGGCACGATATGAAGCAATGGAGGACAGACCAGGTTAGTGGTACAACATAACTCCCAGTCTGTGTTTTAATTATATGGGCAAAATGTTTAGATATTAAGCGAACAAGACGACAGCTAAAGAAAATTGATTTTTTTTTTTTCACCTAAACCATTCTGACTTTTGAAGTAGTGGAATTGTTTTGGTGAACAGTTCCATCAGCTAAGTTGGTACCGCATCTGTTAGCAGCGACACCTAGCTGCAGTACGTAACAGAATTAGCCAGAATCGCCCTGAGGAATAACGTCAGTATTGAATATTAGACACTTAGTTGTGAACAAAGAATTTTGTTATCTGATAAATTTATAGTCAGCCAACACATTTTTGTCTTTGCTTGCCTCCCTCCATACTGTGTAGAATCATCTGTTCTAGACGTACCCGCTTCTGATTGGCTGTGGATGAGAGACAGTATCAAGCAAATCAGTGTCAGCGCCTCTACCAATCAGGTGTGGGCATTAGATGACGATGGGAAGCCTCTACGACGCACGGGAATTACTCAAACAACACCTGAAGGTGACTATATCTGCTAAATGTTGCACGATTTCTTTAGAAGTGTTTCCCAAGTGTTCTGCAACTTTAAAAGGAAACCATTCAAAATTAACATTTTCTTTCGCAGAAACACACGATTGTAACTTGCAACTCTTTTGCACAAAGACTTAAAGTGGCCGAGTCTGCAAATATCTTAAAACGTAATTTTATGTTACACTGTACTGTACATTGTCTTAAAACTCAAAAGCAAAAGACTAAGTGAAAAAAAAATCGTTTGAAGAATAAAACTGTTCTCCAAATCAACAAAAGGATTCACTTAATTTTCGACGTGTTCTTCAGCTTTCTGATACAATCACTCGGGACACGTGACATTTATTTACTTGTGACGTCAGCAAGGGGTAAAAGATTGCTGGAAGTCAATATCACCCCCCGTCACGGTTGATGAGAGAATACCGGTGCGCGCTGATGTTGATTGCCTCCTTTTAGATTGACGGTCTCCGACAAAGTAGTTGTTGAGTTGTAGAACAGTTTATTTCTTCATTAATGTAATCTACCAACTTTCCTGCTAAATGTGTTATTCAATATTCCGTAGGAACAGACTGGGAAGTGGTCGGCACGGAAAGGTTTCTGCAGATCTCAGTAGGAAGTGTTGGCGTGTGGGCAGTCTATAACCACTCTACCCTGATGTACCGGGCGGGAACATTCGGGTGAGAACAAATATTATCACATAGCCAGAAGGCGTCGACCAATCAGAAGCTTCCATTGCCCATGTGTTATGACGCCATAACACACCCGTTCGACCGTTCCATTATGTAAAGGGGGAGGTTATCTTTTTGTTAACATTCGTATAATGTTTTTTTGTTCCCAAAAATGTTTACTATCTTAAAATAAATCAAATATTTTGTAAGCATATGACAAAATAGATTATCACATAGGTAGATGGCGTCGACCAATCAGAAGCCTCCATTGCCCGCAATAAGTGGTCTGTTATCACGCCATAACACACCACTTATGACGTCATGTCAGAACACAACCGTTCCATATTGTAGAGGGGGTATCTTTTTGATGAATCTTTTTCTTAACCTTGTTTAAAAAATCTTTATAACCGTTGCATTTTGTAGAGGGGGTATCTATGTGATGAATCTTTTTCTTAACCTTGTTTAAAAAATCTTTATTGTCTTTGAATTCCTAAAAATTTCCTTAGAATACATGAAAAAAGGAAAACAAATTTAAAATTCCCAAAAATGTTCCGCGTGTTCCATCTGCTGTTGGCCAAAGAAACCACGTTCTATCTAAGGTTCCGCGCGTTCCATTTTCTGCTGGCCAAAGAACCTGTGTTCTATTCAGGTTACCTGAGGTCATGTTGCAGGGAGATTCTTCAATGATAATATTTTCTGACTGACCTGAAACAAACCCTCCTATCCTGTGTGGTTGAAATAAATAAATCAGGCAACAGTTGTACATATTCTTCATCATCTTCTGTTAAAAAAGGACAAATGTGAATTCTGAAATGCATTCTTAATAGTATAAGGGATCTATGCGTCAAACAGAAATTGTCTACTCTTATATGCGTCAGTTTGGATAAGCTATATGATAATAACGTTAATGACCCGCCTCTTCCTCGGTGTATATGGTGTCGGTGGTTTTATTCGGTGGTTATAGCACATGGCCAGGCGTTATGACACCATATACACCTTGGGGCGGGTCATTAACACTTAAATAAACCATTTAAATACAACCACCAACTCATAAAACCACCTCGTTCGCTTCGCTCACTCTGTTATTTTTATTCGGTGGTTATAGCACATGGTCAGGCGTTATGACACCATATACAACTCGGGATGGGTCAATAACCCTTAATTATTGAGTTAAAAGGATTAGTAAATGAGTAGAATAAGGTAGTTCACACTTCCAAGTACGCGTGTGCAGTGACCTGAATTTTAGGTAATATGTCAAAGATGAAGTCCAATGAGACATAAACAAAACACTTCAGTACAGTGTTATGCAAATCGAAACGAGAGCTGTTTACAAATTAGGGGCTTTCACCTTTGATGTATTACCCACAATTCCTGTCGCTGCGCATGCGTTCTTGGAAGTGTGAACGGCCTTATTGATAGATCTCTGGGTAGTAACAGCGTGCAACCCCAGCAACCTCAGTGTATGTATCATTTAAACGGTTATTTCAAAATTGATATAGAAAATTAAAAGTGTTACACACGACTAAAAGTAAGCTTTGCAGACAGCATGTGGTATTTTTCTTCAGCTCTGAATGGATATTCTCATGACCTGGAAGTCAAATGTCACAAAGGTCACGTGCTATTTAAGATATCTACAGCACTTGAAGCTACGTTTTGTTCATTAATGTACATCTGTGTATGCGTGTATTGCACCATACCACTTTATCGTCGTGTTTATTATTTAAGTAGTCACATATTCTGATCATTCCAGAAACAAAGCAACGGCGGGAACAGGTTGGGAGGCGGTACATATCGACCTCATCGGAAGAGACCTCTTTTACTTCAAAGGACTATCATACGGCTATTCCTGGCTTGGGCACGAAATTGACTGGATCTATGCAGGGAAAGATTTCGTTTGGGTCATTGGAACTAACCCTGCTTTCTCCATAGGAGCTACCATAGCTAGAAAAGGTAAATATAAACCCTTACCAAATTGTTTCCGCCCCTAATTTCCGTCTCGTAAGCGGTCATTGCCATAAACGGTCGATGCCATATCGCATAATCGTACAAGTTCCGTCCAAACCGTGATGTTTCTGGACTTAGGGCTTGGGTCAGGGTACTAGATACTGGGTTCGAACCCGAGCTGGCGCACTTTCTTTTTTCCACAGATTTTCTTTTTTACCCATGAAACTGTAATTTTTTAGTACATTTGTAATAGAAATATTGAGTTTTAAACGTTTTTTTATTCTTGTCTGGACCCCCAGCCCTATGTTATGATGCGCTTAGATATGGCACCGACAGCGATATGGCATCAATGGTTTTAAATGGCAATGACCGTAAACGAGACGGAAATGCACTCGGTGGCTACATGTTTGTTTGTGTCCATTTAGCATCTTTGTCACCTGTAGCTCAAATGCGCACCGCGTACGCGCCAATACGCTCACTCGGAATTACGTGCACCACAGATGCTTTCTTCATTTTCCCACAACGCCTATTATGTTTCACGAAACATACACCTGGCATTAAGATATGTCGCATATAAGTTGCCTAACTGTCGTTTTTATGACGACTTCGTCTTACTTCGTCATAAAAACGACAGTTTGGCACCTTATATGTGGCATATTTTAATGTCAGAAACATCTTAACGGAAGGTACAGAATTTGGCGACAGGCATTGTAAACCACCTTACAGCGTACAAGAACTGTAACAGGAGAGATCTGACTTGATTTGTCGGAGGGCCTCGGTAACTAGATTCACAAGTTAGCCGGCCATTCTCTGAACTGAATAGTACGTTCTCGGCTGCTTTTTAAATTTTGCAGACGATAACAGTTTTTAGGGCTTTTTAGGAAACCGATTGTTATAACCTCTTCTACGTCAAAACCGACAAGTATTGTTGTGGTGCATTTTTCGTAAAACATAATAGAAAAATGAAGAAAGCATCGATGGTGCCCATAATTTGGCTTATGTCAAATCGTAAATGCTGGCCACAGCAATATGTGTATTTAAATGAGAATGAGCATTATATGACGGACAGCGTTTGTTGCTATGACACCCATTTAGTCAAATTAATGCTAAAGATTTCTAGTGAAGATCACGTGACCGATCACGCTTTTTAGATACTTCCACTTAATCTTCACAGGCATCAACTCGAGGAGACCCACAGGTGCATCATGGGAAGCCGTAGGGGCGGTAAACATGAAAGAAGTCAGCATCAGCTCCAGAACCGGCCAGCTGTGGGGGGTGGAACTCAGCGGTCGGGTCTGGCGTGCACCTTTCTATTGTGAAATATCCGGTAAGATGATGCTTACATTCTTTTGAAGTGAACAAAATAATTACATTATGTAATGAGTTTTTTCAAATATGCCTACACGTACATTTTGCAAACCACTACACTGATTTGCATAGATTACAATATGCTAATCACAGAAAAAAAATCATAAACCAACGATATTATAGCATCTACCCGGCACTTAATTTTACATTATTATGTACATGCATTATCCCGGTAGTGTGAATAACAAGTCAAGTCAGAGTCAAGTCAAGTTTATTGCACAACAATGGCACCAGGTACAATGCACGGCAAATAACATGGAATATTAACAACTACGGGCTATTTATACTAGTGTACTAATCTAACAACATTACTCGAAACATAAAATAATGGAATGATATATTTCACATTATGGTACGGCTTCTATTTTGCATAGCATTATATGTGACTAGGCCTTGATAGACAGATACATGGTCAGGACATGATAGAAGTACATTGAATATTTCTCTACTTATTCCAGGTACTGTTATTTCATTCTTACATGAAATCATTAATGTTTTTCTTTCTTCATTATAAAATGGACATATGATAAGTAAATGGTATTCATCTTCAATAATCAACATGTTGCAATAGTCAGTCAACTTATTCCCCCGACAATTTGTTTGTGTGTCTGTCCCCTTTGCTCCGTCTAGATTCCTTTAAGGTGCCTGTGATTTGTCTTTGCAGTGAAAAACCACTGGGAAGTCATCGATGGCTGCTTCGCGTCCGTGTCGGTGGGACGTGCGGGGGTTTGGGCGGTGGACACCGATGGCCAGGTGCACCACAGAGCGGGCACATATCTGCAGGAGACCGCCCCTGGTGAAGCATGGGTTCATATACCAGGAGCGACGCTGCAGCAGGTCGATGTGGGGGATGGGGTTGTCTGGGGTGTGGACTCCTCTCACCGTGCGGTCGTGCTGCGGATACCTACCGACAGGAAGTTCTGCCAAGTGGGCTTGAGAGGACGGTCGATGTGCTACGCAGTTCAGAAGGGTACCACGACTGATTGTCTTGATATTTACCTTCGCGGAGAAGGTTATATTTTTGGTAGCGTTTGTATGTGTGTATGCACATGTATGTATGTATGTATGCATGTATGTATGTATGTAAAAGACCAGCATAACTCGAGAAGGCCTGGATGGATTGTCTTCATACTTGGTATGCGGGTAGGTTTTCTTGAGACCTGGAAATGATTAGATTTGGGGCCTCTAGCGACTTTCTAAGTTACTGCAGCAGAACGTCATGTTTTGATATTTCGCGTTCTGGACATGCTAAGGTCATGATTTTTGAGTGGTAGATAGCCCTTGGGTGGTAAAGTACGTTGTGTAGGTTTGGGCCACCTAGCATTTTTTCGACTGCAGCAGCCAATCATGTTTCATAGTTTGAATAACTCAAGAAGAGGTTGACGGATCGTCGTGATATTTGGTATGTTACATCAAACACGTCACGTAACTGAGAAAGAGATGAACATGGACAGATATCAATTATGCAAATGAATACCTAGTTTGCATAATTAAGGGCAAAGTACTATAACTCAATAATAGTAGATGATGGGGATTTCATTCTTGCAGCTTTTGGAAGGTAAGTAGATATTATCAGGCATAAATCATGCAAATGAGGGCCTCATTTACATAATTTATGAGAAATGCTACAATAGCCTTCTGACAAACATTTAATCATTGCACACAACATAAAAAAGATTGCTCTGGGGAGCTTTCGAGACGAACTCTCTACAAAAGCCTTCTTTGCTAAGGTAAGACTTTCATACTTTGAACAACTTGTGTTATTTGGGTAGAGAAGTTGATCATCGGACATAAGTCATGCAAATGACGTCTTTATTTGCATATCGAATTGAAAACTTTTATGATATGCCACTTAAAAAGGTAAACATCAGCGAAGGCATGGGGTCGTGGACCTCTAGTTATCTTTAATGTACATGCCTGTGCACGTCGACATAGATCACTTGATTGTCATGGTAATAGGAGACATATGTATAGTCTGATCAATGCACTAATTACATCATAGATCAAGGGTCAGGGGTCGTCACACTATCCCCTCCTTAATAAGCATTCGTCCTATGTTGATTGATCATAAAATCCCATGGAGTAGTAATTGAAAAAAATGTCTTATCGCAACATTATAATAGCCTGGCATCTTAGGGTCACTAGAACAAGATTGGCCTTAGATATTAGGTCAACGCCTCCCCTGGAGTACATCGATGTCACTCTCATCATGTTACCTTTATATGAATATGCTGTATATGGCAACATGTCCTTATCATGGTGACTATATTTTCGATAGGGAAATGTATCCTCATTGTCTGGTTATTAATCCTCCCTTCTTTTAAAGAAAACCGTCTGTGTGCAGACGACGAGGTCATTTGTCCTCACAGCGAGAAATGTATCCCAGAATGCAGCGTGTGTGACGGAATCCTAGACTGTGGAGATGATGACGACACAGACGAGCGGAACTGTTGTGAGTATAATTACCTCCGTTAAAATGGAGGTATAGTTTTGGGGCACATTTTGCTGTGATCGTGCGTATCCGGCGCAATATTTCAATTAGCTCTGAATGGATTGCGAAGATATTTGGCATATGCTGGTAGGTGTTGTGGACGAGAAGGTCAGTTCGATTTTGGGCCTCTTCTGGCGGACCTTCTTACTGTAGCAGAATATCATGTCCTGGTTTTTTGTTCAGCCTTTATCATCTTAACATGGATTACTGAAAACAAGTGATCTTAACAAGCTCGCTGTTAGTGATTACAAATATTTGTTGATATTGCCGTCGATTGGTTGTGCAGAAGAAGACCTAGGTTATGATGATTTGGTATTCTATATCACATTAAAGGAGAAGAGGAAGTTCCCGTTTGAAAAAAAAAAGTCACAAGAACATCACGTATTATGCCCTTGATGTTTGTTTTGTACATACTTAAAGATAGTAAAAATGACATTTGGGATATCACTTTTCAGGTCAATAGAACGTTTGATGAAAATACACAATTGGGCCGATCCTCGATAGCTCTGGGAAGGTATTGTACTTGCTATATGATAGAGCTGTGATCGTTCACATTGTAGTGCCTATTGGCACATTGGTCACCATGTTTTCTCGCTGTTTCTGAAGCATATATTTCAACAGAGGGGGGTGGTAACTTGATAGCCCTTACCTTTAACGTACTGTAACGTACATTTCCTCGAACAATGGACTTTCATTTTACGTCCCTTCTGAAAGTCGGGTGCAGCCCCAACTCAGATGTTGTGTACCATGGATACTGCACATTATGGTCCGTTCCGATTTCGGTGTTTTGATTTATTATTTGCAGGGTTTGCCGGCTGTCCTGAGAAACACAGGCGCATGTGTGGCGGAGAACTCGGCTGCTACAGCCCCAGCCGCGTGTGCGACGGTGAACGGAATTGTGGGGAGATCACCGACGACGAGAGGGACTGTCGGGGTATGGCCGATGTTTGCGTGTTTGTGTCCGAGAATGATCCACTATGTGCCAGTCTTACAGCATGGGTCTTTCCCTACAGCCGGCACTTTACGACCCCGTCTGTTGCCAACACCTAGCTTATTAGTTATGCACCTAGCTTATTAGCTATGCTTTGTTAGATTAACAATACCGTCTCAAACTTTTTTTGGACACGGACAAAAATCAATGCGCACGTGGATATCATCAATATACTCCAATCAACATGTTCTTATTATTAGGAGATCGAGAACAAATATTACCCGCATGATATGATAAATGAGTGAGACGTGTTCTTTAATTTTACAGACAGCTGCGTCCCGTTTTACTCTCGTCACTTTTCGCTACAACGGGATCTCATCGAGTGCCGCGATTTTTCAGGCTGCGTTGAAAGCACGAAAGTTTGTGATGGGCAAAACGACTGTTCAGATGGCTCCGATGAGATTAAATGTGGTAGGAATTTATCTAGAAATCATGCCATAATATATAGGACTTAATTAATAATAAAGTTTGCTACTTTACTTCAACACAAGCATTAAAGAAGGTCGACGTAAGAACGACAGAATTCGAGGTGAGCTACATTTGCTTGTGTTGAAGGAAGGTGTCAAACTTTATCATCTTTATTTTCATTAAAACTTTATCATGGAATGTACTTACAGTGATGAGCTTTCGTGCTTATAGTGAAACATATGCAAGTTATGGCAGTTGGAAAAGCAGACAGATACCAATCATGCAAATGAAGGCCTAATTTACATAAAAATTCCATTGCTCAATATGCTTTGAATAAAAGTACTATTGTAGATAGGTTATCACAGACTGTGCAGTTTCCTTATTATGCAGATGTCAAGACAGGACAGAGTCCACTGATTTGAATTCTATAGTGCTTGTATTTGATTTTATGTTTATGATTTGTCTTTTAAAAAGAGGACTTCTGCTCCCTCCATGGTTTATTCGGCGATGTCGCGTACTGGAAGTGTCGTGGTTCCCCCGGCTGTGTTAGGGGAGAGTTTCTGTGTAACGGTATTTCCGACTGCATGGATGGGTCGGACGAAGAGAACTGTGGTAAGAAAAATATTTTTTTTTTCGATTTACGTAACTATCATAATTAACTTCCAAATGCTTTGTGTAGTCATATCGTAACTTCTTTCTAGGTTACCGTA
The DNA here is from genome assembly GCA_035149815.1 of Branchiostoma lanceolatum. Lineage (NCBI taxonomy): Eukaryota > Metazoa > Chordata > Leptocardii > Amphioxiformes > Branchiostomatidae > Branchiostoma > Branchiostoma lanceolatum. The sequence goes on along the minus strand of CM068878.1, from coordinate 17,973,599 downwards.
GCAATGACTAGGAATACTTTCTATATTCAGCAGCAATGATAATGAATAATGAATGGTTTTATAAAAAAACAGCCTCGCAGGCAACCGTTGGTTACTTGAATTGCGGTGGAGATTACATTCTATTGTTATAAAAGCGCAAAATTATTGGATTATTCATTGTATGTACACGTGATCAAATTGAAATTCTTCTTTTAAAAATATCCTTACAAATATCATATAATACAGACGGTAGCATAATATCGATGTGCTACATCAACATCAAAATTAAATAGTATCATAATTCAAAATGCACACAATTTTTTGACAAATATGCAATATCATACTGTCATTGAACATTACAATCAAAAGAAAATTATTTAGACCCGATGGTTTTATTGCATGGTAATTAGCCAAGTAGAACTGTCAATGACGTCACAGTGAACATGGCGACCAGTTAGGCATAGGAAAATAAATGCTGTGTTTTCAAATACTTCCTGATAACAATACGGTCAGTAGGTAGGGGTTCCCTTTTTTTCTTTTTCCTTCTTACATTTCGGCCGAATTGATCCAAGAAATACAGTTTATTAATGTAAAACTAAAATGCATCAGGACATTGGTATCTTCAAAAATCATATTGTAATTGTACAGATGTATACTGTATTCGTTTCAACGACTGCAGATGCAGAGACCAGTGGATGATGATGATGATGATGATACTGTACAAGCACAGATATATCGATAATCTGAACAGAAAGGACAATATTCACTAGAAGTTCTTTAATAAACTGTTCAAGATTTAACAGGGTGAGAAATACAAGTCGGTTATGAATTTCATTACTCAGATATCAGACTTAGGATTTTATGATTTTCTTAATAAGCCTTTTCTTTAGATGAAATGAGATGAAATTTATTTATTTTTATAAATGTTTCTATAGATTTTTCAGTGAACAAAAAAGAAAAACAACTGAAAAACAAACTGTATGGCACATAAGTCAAATAAACCGTATATAACAATAACGTACACGCAATAATCTGTACAAAACCCCTATAAAGTAAATAAAGAATAATACACAATTTATCTAAACAAAAACTTTTGAATCAAACCAGCATTAAGAACGTAACAAGTTGAAAATTATTTTGCTTTTGTCCAAGATCAAGATGACTTGTGCACGTCTATTGGCTACTGGACCTGTAAAAGCACGGTCCCTCCCTATCCGAAGTGCATCAAGCGGCTGGACCGGTGTAACGGCGCGGTGGACTGCAGAGACTTCTCGGATGAGATCGGCTGTGGTAAGGGAAATATTTGTATGTCGTTCTGTGAAAAGTTTATCAGGTTTGTAAGTCACTGGATGATAAAATTCTTTGTACACCGCATTTACTATGTAGGTAGCTATGGAAACACTTCAGGTTTGGGACCTCATCTGTAAGCAGCGACACCTAGCTGCAGTGCAAAGTGTACCAGTCAGAGTTGCCCATACGAAGGTGACAGACGGTCACCAAACGTCGGTGTAAATAAAATACTTGGTTGTGTACAAAGCATTTTTTATCCATATATGTCGTGTGCTTTATCAGTTTGAGATGAAAAAAGAAAATACGGTACTGTGTTGTAGTAATTTTTCTATAAATGCTCTTTCCAGGCTTCTTCTTTCGTTTTGTTTGGTGCTAACGTTGCGTTTTTTTATAATTAACATCTTTTACCATTATTCAAAGACTACTGTGGACATGATGCAATGGCTGGCTTCAATATCATTAATTTCTGGGACAGCAACATCGTCACACAGGGAGAGGACTCATCGGGACTATATCAAGATGGCTGCATTCCCCTCGACTACGTTTGCGATGGGATAGACGACTGGTATTCACAAGACGAAACCAACTGTGCCCAAGGTAATGTAACCTTACCAATGGCAAATATCGTCCAATTTATTACAAACGTATCTATCTTCAAACTGCGCGGACGGAACCAAATGTTTAACCCATTGGAAGAATTATCAGCTCTTCTAAAAAGAAAATGAATAGTCTGTAAGTTTATCTCCGCCTGTTTAAAGGGATGACAACAAAGTTACTTGCCCCCATTGGAGCCCATGATAAGACCCTATAAAAGTACTTACCTTAACTTCAATCTTAAAAACACTTCTCCACCAGGAAGTCACAAGGGTATACTTGATAAACATGCAAAGAAAACAGAGGGTTGTACAGCTCAAACTCGCAAAACGCCACACGGAAGTAAACAGACCCTATCTCTGACCTAGTTTCCAGCCATACCCATCCGCATGACCCAACAACTCACATATGTTCTTACGCCACCAAAACTGCTGAACTAAACAATTTTCAACTAAAATGGGAAAGCTAAGATCCTACCTGTTCCTTCTAACCAAAAAAGTCTCCAGATTGGGCAAAAATTTTCAAGGAAAAGAAAGGTTTCAAAGATTTTAAGTAGGGACTACAAACGAGTTCAAAGATTGTGCCACTCAACTTAGGGGTAAGCCCTAAAGCCGTGCGAGCTTGTATTTATGCTGAGGTCTATGATGAAGAATTGTGCTAACGTTACCCATTATCGTCCATTTCAGTCTTTCTCCTTCTAGCGCTATACTTGAAGAACATAAACCAGAAAAAATGCACATTAACTAGGCAAAGTAGTCTACAGACAAATGATACTTAAGTCACTATGTTTGTCCCATTGCTTGCTTGGCGTGATGGAAGAAAACAATGTAGTGCAGTGAATTTCACTGACATGAGCGGCACAAGAAGAGTTATGACTAAGGATCATACATGTGGACATGACCCAAACTGGACGATAACTGGTAGTGGGCGATAACTGGTCATGTTATGTTATATTGTAACAAGAGCTATCTGCCACCCACAAATCATGACCATAGCATGTCCAGAACGTAAAATGCAAAACAGGACGCCTTCATTTTGCAAAATATACACTTAATAATTTCCATTATCAATCCTACTATAGCTAGCACATTTGAACTTTTAGACAGCCGTGCACCTTTCTTATTACAGGACTAACAGATCAATGTCCAGAATGGCAGTGTCCTGGAGAAAATACCTGCGTGTCACGCTATAAACGATGTGATACTGTAATAGACTGTGCGAACGGGGAGGATGAAAATCGCTGTGGTGAGTGCATTAGTCTAAATGTAATTAAAAAAGACGGATCCCGACTGTCCAGCAAAGTTTGCAGTTCAACCAATAAGAAAACAGTTACAAGTTTTGCACATCTTTGTTCTTTGTTTTGTATTTTTGTTTTAACGTCAGAAAAATAACCGAATTCAATTATCATTTACGTAAGTTTTATGAGCTATTGTCTGCAAAAAGACACCTTCTGAAAAAGAACACGTATATGAATACGTGCTTCTACAAATTTTGACTACGATTTTACTTTCGTTAGCATAGATAAAGTTATAAATTTATTGGGCCTGTCACAAAATTGACAAAAGTCCAAAACAGATGAACGCATTCAAGCAAAAAAAAGCAGGTGGTACTAGTGCTGTAGAATAAAATTGAAAATGTGTTCCAGCAGGAGCCCATGCATAGACTCATGTAATTAGATTCTTGTAGGTCAGTGCTGTTGATTACTATTGTCGGCTATTGTCTTATTTTGCGTTTGAATTTAAATTCCAAAGCACGGGCAATAGCCGCCATCTTTGTGTCGACAAGGCCAGCCATGCCCAGCAACATAGTTCTCGGGAACTCTCACAAGATCTCGTCCAAAACTAAATGAACGTGATTTTGCTGATTGCACCAGTGGTCTGTGATCTGAAATCTCGTAAAAGTTGGCCGCTGCACACTGTAAAGAAACGTTTAAGACTTTGAACAAGCTAGTCCAGCCTTCAAATTCCATTATGTCTTATTTTCCTACATTAAATAGATGCATTCTGTGAGCTTGTGGGAGGATGGAAGTGCCAGTGTGATCAACTTACTAAATGCTACTTTGCCGAAAACATTTGCAACGGATTGAGTAGTTGTTTTTCGCCGTTAGGAAATGGCTGTGATGACGACGAGCAACGATGTGGTACTGTGTCTACTTTTGAATTTCTTCTTTCAACAGATGACGTCTTCAGGCTACTAAATGTCTTTTTAAAGATTTCTCATTGGTAACCAGATAATGAAACTGAAACGAGGATTATGCATATCGATAACAATGCAATTATCTGGTATTTCATTATATGACATGTGTCCTAAAATGCATGCGTAAATTCAGATATTATCAAAAACACGTGACCTCTACAGACAAAATGTCACATTCTCAGTTTTGGTTCCAATCAGATCATAGTGTTGAAATGAAGGAGCTAAAATAAAATGCAGAAATTTTGCCTATCCACGCCATTTTGCCAACTGTAATTTTTTTCAATTGAAAAAAGAAACATACGCAATTTCGGGCGGCATTTTAAGCCACTTTGCGAATAGTTCTTTCGCAATATGGCGCAATTAGACGGAGTCCACTTTAGTAAAATTGATCTGACATTTGTTAATACTACAGATGAGTACTGCAAGGCAGTTGGTGGCTTCGACTGTGGTGCGAATGTCTGCATAGAGCAGCATCTAGTCTGTGATGGACATCCTGACTGCGACTTCAGAATCTTCTCAGGCGCTCCAGCAGATGAACAGGGCTGTGGTAAATCTGTATCTGTAACTATGTAGCCGGTATAACCGTCATTCGGTGTAACACACCAGCCTCACTGGCACGCGGCGCGGCAGCAGCTGGTTATATCACACTGAACGGCCTGTCACACCTAGTCTTTGAGCATCTGACTGCAACCGTTCTTTAAAGCTATTTCTTGAGAACTCTTCTACAGTACTTGATGACAACGAGTTCCAGTCTACTATGGTTCTCGGAAAATACCAATTTTTGAACACATCTATCCTTGGTTGATAACTCTGGTACTTAAAGACAAGATTGGTTCTAGTATTTTTCTGAGCTGGCATTAGACACTTATCAGACGGTACGTCCAAAAGTTTATTAGTCATTTTGTTCATCATGCAAAGTTTCGATGTTTCTCTTCTGTCTATCATTCGTTCTCCTATTATATACTTTGTGTGCTTACATCGAGAGAATTTACGATAGCTATTCTGTGTTAGAAAGAATATAGGAATGGCTTGGCATTTGACCATATTTGGTACTTCGTTGTATTGTTGTGTTGATTTCAACCGGGCTCAATCCCAGAAATTGGCGTTATTTTCTAAACGACTAGATCTTCATGAATACAAACTAAACAAATGGTTTTTAATATTCCATCAAAGATTAAGAAAAGATTAACCATTTATAATTCAGGTTGAAAATTGATGACGACTCTTAACAACATAGTTTTCAAAAACCTTTATTCCGTTGTATGTCGTTTGCCCATTTGTCGAAGTTACGATATCATAATCTCCAAGCAGATCTAACGGTTGCAAAGACCGTATCCAACTGGCAAAAGGAGTTTTATTGCAAACTCCTTTTGCCAGTTGGATACGGTCTTTGCAATAGTTAGATCTGCTTGGAGATTATGCATGATATCGGTCTACACAGCAATTAATCCTTCGCCCTTGGGCAATACAGTCCTAAAGACTTAAGAGCCAATGTCTTTAAGGATCAAACAATAGTGCTCACGGTCAAAAAATCGATTTGGCTTATATTTTGCACAGAGATTGGCCCACAACCCCTAGCTTTCTTTCTGCTCAACACCCATCGTTGCCATGGCAACAGACCAATCAAGTTTTGGGGCCATTTGGGCAGATTTTTGTTTGGCGAGAACATGGAAATTGGTAAAGTTTAGAGCACACTCACTGACAAATGTTTTAGCGTAGCGCAAAACTCAAAATGCTAGAGCAATTTTAGACTAATGCCTAATAGCCAAACTTGTAGCAAAATGGTGTGAATTCGATGTATAGATAGATTTAAGTACTTGGGCATGATTTTTGCCTAACTTTGAGACGTTATACGTCACAAAGTGTAAAATATTTCCGCTTGACATTTATCAGACATACAAATACATGGAAGAGCTACTAAATGAATGCTTGCAAAGTTTGGGTTCTTGTTTTAATAGTCTGTGGTTGGTACCAGAAGTAGGTCACTTTTCATGATTTTAGAAAAAAATTGATTTTTCCGAACTTTTAAATATATAATCTAACAAACTAAGATATTTCTGTAGTGTATATTCCTGTCAAAAATACACCTAATTGCTGTTTATAAGTTGCATGCTAGCAAAAGTTTAGATGTTTTTCCATTGCCGTGAAGTTGTCCCTGAAAGTAGATAATTTTTATACTTGTACTCAAATTTGGATTTTCGGCTGTCTTTCAGCTGATGAAAATACCAACTGAGATTTTTTTCTGGCTCAATTCTTTATCAGATGATCTTTTTGAAGTGGCTATTTGGAAGTTTAGATACTTTTTATAAGCCTCAATATCCATTACAGGTAGTTGTGTTGGGTTCTGGACTGCGATGGCAATGGAGATGGAGCTTCTCGGAATATCAGACTACTACAATCACACCTGCAGCTCAGGAAAGTGCGCCGGAAGTTACGATTTATGTGACGATGTTGACACCTGTGGCAACTGGGAGGATGAGCAAGATTGTGGTGAACCTTTTTTTCTGTTTAGAAAAATCATTTGTGATTCATTTCCAATTGTTCGTGTAACCACAACAAAAAACCCGCAGTGTTTGAATTGAATCAATCACCATGACCAATCCGAACTTTCTCACATTAACGGACTAACAGAAAGCCACAAATAAAGAAAACGTTGGACTTTTCGTCATCCTTTTCTTTCAAAAATGAAGTCCAATCCAACCTTCTCAGATATAGCCAGTACAAGTACATATGAGTGGTCTCTTGTTACAACAAGGTCAATCACTGATCACTGACTCGTATATTTCCCCTATACTTCTACCATGTACTGTCAGATTTAGTCGATTCCAATTAAGCAGATGCGAGGGAAGCTAAGAAAAATCTCCCGACCCAGTATCTTTAGTCTTTTTGGTCGTACGTGTACGTTTTGAATGATATTCCCATTATAAAGTCAAGGGTAACACCAATCCAGTTCAGAACGCATCGACGCCGCCAGCGTGCCGCGGGTACAGTTTTCCTTTCTTAACTGGGGTTTGGAGGTCCCTATCTGGACCGATGTGATGCTTGACCGATGTGATGTTTTTTACTTCAGCATTTGAGTTTTTTTGTTGGTGTTTTTTTCAGTGTCAGTGGATTGTCATGTCGCACAATGTGAAGCAACACACAAGTGCCTGACGTTAAAAGATCCCTTCTGTAGTGGAATTCCTGAATGTTTGGATTCTACGGACGAAGTGAAGTGTGGTATGTGTTATTTTGCATGATTTTTATTTTATACTTTTTGCACAACACGAAATGACATAATAGGATAAACAGTACAAAATAGGTGCAGCGCGTAATAGTTTGTACTAAGGCTTTCTCCTCTATACTAATTAAAATCTATTCTATTCTGAATTACTAATTGTCGATAGATGATAACAAAGTGATACAAGTTGTTCATAGAAATTGTGATAATGACGCCATAAGAGTAATAAAATGATCATTGAGATATATGTGTTTACTGTTTATTTCAGGCTCGATGGCCATTATTGACAAACACATACAATACAATACACATAGGCAAAAACATTTAGAAATAAATGAATAAATAAATCAAGACAAGAACTGAACATATGAGACAGGGAACTAGGATGTTTTTACACTGTGTTATTATTAATGCGTTCTACTAATCAGATGTTATATCATTTGTATGAAAATAACATTATCGGCTTGAACAATTAGATAGAGGTCGACATGGTAAATATACAAGTTTGTTCATATCATATGATAAGACTTCAGCAACGTTCTATTATCATAATAAGATACGCTTACACAACGCCTTTTATACAGATACATGTACATATATGAATGCTTGAATGATTGAACGCATGCATGAAATCTATCTCTCCGCAGTTGTACATGGTACAAATATGGCAACACGTATGGCAACAATAACAAACACAATGAAATTCGTCTATAACAAACACAATAATACTCCTCTATTCTTAAAACGATGACTAATGCGTTAGCCTTGCTATTTGATGTATCTTTTTTGTAGGCTTGACGAAATGCATGGATACGATGATAGGCCTCGATATATACAAAGAAATAAGCACCGCACAATACTGCGACGGCAAAGCCGACTGCAGATCAGGCGCAGATGAGAGTCCAGCGAAATGTGGCAAGTACCGCTGATTTGATTGAACCCGCCCGATGTCCAAAAGATTTCACCCCCTGCAGTTTGCCTTGGCCCCCAAGGTAGCGTGCGTAGTCCAGTGGTTAGCGATCTTGCCTCTGGAACTAGATGCCTCGGGTTCGATCCCGGCTGTGTCGCTCACCGGACATGCACGCTATCGGAAAGGGTCGCAGTCCTTTGGACTGGACATTAAGCCGTGGTCCACTGTTCATTGTGCTTGTCGAAAAGAGCTAGGGGAATTCCCTCGGTACAATGAACCTGTAAATACTGTCTTCTCTGTCACGACCAGTGGAAGATTAGCTCATCTGTTCATTGAGTTAATTTGAGCTAAACTGGTTTGAGATCACTATCCTTTCCTTTCCCCTCACTGGACAAATTTCCCCCCGTACCTCGGCTCCTTCAGTGATTTCGCCCCTCTGGCAAACTTTGTTCTGAAGTGTGCATTTTTTTCGTCACAATCTAACGTGACATTTATTTTCCAGCTATGTATGCAGACAGACTGCCGTGCATCGCATCTAATCGGTTTGTATCAACCCGCAGCATGTGTGACGGCATACCGGACTGCTCCGATTCCTCAGACGAAGATGCCTGTATTGGTAAGCCTATCTTTTAAACATGGCTAACGGCTAAGTTAAGTTCAACTTCTTCTTCTTCTTCTTTCGTACTGCCGAACCCTTGTTAACAAGGCTTATTGGCAGCTGCGCATGGGTTATGATTTGACAAACATGGGAAAAGGCACGGTCAATACACAAAAACGTATCCTGTAGGTGCAAAAGACAACACAGTGAAGGTAATATTTACATATGTACAAGACGTGAGGGGGTGACTCAATGCTGCAGAGTCCTCCCCAGTTCAGACTTGAACTGGGCGAGGGACTCTGCCTCCACCGCACCAGGCTCTAAATCATTCCATTCCCTGATGGAGCGCGGGAAAAAGGAGAGCCTGTAGAAGTTGTTCTTGCTCGCGATGGCCTGCAGAGTTTGTGTGTGATTGGTGCGGCGGGAGCATCGAGCCACCTGGAGGAGCCTGGTTGAGTGTGGGACGGAGATGATGTTATTAATGATCTTATAAAGAGTAACCTGGCGGGCAATTTTCCTTCAACTTCAAGATATGCCAACACCATATGGTGTATAGCGTGGTGCCCATCTCCGTTTTTTCTTATACCTTGGGGCACACAGATGCGCCAAAATTATTTAGATATTAATATTGATATTCATGATCTGTTCATACATCTACACATGTACAAGGAAGCGAGAAGAAGTTGACTCTACTGTTTTAGCTTAGCTTATCACTTTCGTCTACCATGTATGTTTAAACTTTGTACTGTATATATATATTTCACTAAATATGTCACTAACATGTTAGTTACGTTTATGTAAGACGACCTGTATCTAGCCCCTCGGGGCACGAATGTACAATAAAGGTCTTCTTCATTCATTTATATTATTGTTGCATGTCTGGGCCTTTGCCTATATGGTTTTGTGCATGGACTACACGTTTAATCATTTTCGGAGACTTCTCACTAAATCTACTGCCTCTCTTCTCCTAAGGAATTGGAGCTTGTTTGCTTCCAGTGACCTTACTCCTTGATGAGTATTCCATTGAGGAAAGTATTGGTACAAGTCCCTTCGCTCACCGTACGCAAGATCTGTCCCTAACGCTATGGGTGGTTGAAAGTCTTGATGACTGGATGCAAATTACATTGGAGGCCACTGTACAGCTGACTGGAATAGTTATTTCTGGTATGAGGTCATCGCATCCTCCCGTATTTACCATGAAATACGGATTGGGAAGAAACTGTCTGTCAACGTATAAGGAGGGTGATATGGCGAAGGTATGTTGGTGTTTATTGGTCGCTGTATAGGGTATGGTATTCTCCGTAAGTCAACTTTTTCTCTGATATTTCTAAACTCTTTTAGTGCTATTTGTACACAGCAAAGTATACACCGACGTTTCAGTGCCATTCTGTTCCCTTCCTCATGGTAATTCTGACTGGTTCACTTTGCACTGCAGCTATAGGTGTCGCTGCTTACAGATGTTGTCCCAAACATATTTACGCATACGCGTAGAGGTTAAGCCTCTTTTAGAGTCTTTCTGTCTAAACCATGGTGCCACTATAAGCGTTCCTCACTCATCGTCGAGAAAATGGTTTACATAGGCGACAATGCAACAATACTATTTCTATGTCAGCTGACTTAATTTGAAATTTGTATACATTTTGGCATCAAATTATAACAACTTGCTCTATCAATACTGCTTTGGTAAAAATGTTTAAACCCGTCCGCCGTTTGATTGATTGATTGATTGATTGGTTGGTTGCAAAGCTATTCCAAACACCTTCGACCGGCTCGGATAGAGTTGGGTATCACTTGGACGTTGCAGTGCAAACTAAAGTGGTGAGACTTACACCGCAGGCATTGCTGGGCATGGCTGTTTTGGACGTTGGACTACTGGGATGTCCCATTAAAGGTGCGATTCGAAAATTTTACTGCGAAGATCATTTCCCTTGACTTGACTATTCTGGCATTTGCTTGTTATAGATCCATAATTTTTGTCATAAAATTTACCCGAATACCAAGAATTTTCTCGTCTCAACAATTTCTACGGCAAATGTTGCATGTTTGAATTTATCGATATAATGATTTAAAGGATGCTTTTGCGTTGCAGAGCAACGCGTTAAAGACCTGTCCTGTGGCAAAGGTTGGACGATGTTTGAAGAACGTTGCTACCAAAAATTTACTTCTCCGCTTATCTGGTGGGCTGCGGAGAGGTACTGTCAAGCTCTGGATGGTCATCTGGTGGCAGTCAACACGCCACAGGAAAACGACTTCATGCGGAGAAGCTTCGGAAATGGCTGGATAGGGATGAAGATTGATGCCATCCTGATCAAGAAAGAAAGACAGGTATTCTATCTTGTAACATAATCCTCTTCCCTTGTCACGTATTTGCGTCCATTTGTAGGCACGGTTTAAGTTTGCCCATTACAGCAAAGTGTATTTTATTCTCCATCACCTTAATCAAAGGATGATCAATACTTTTTACTATGTATTACAAGTTATGTTTCTTACTTGCCTGCTATGAATATCGTGGGCTTGCTGTTTAGATTGTATCTAGCCGGGTCGGGGATTCTATTACATAATTCTTTTTACGTCGACGAAGGTTAAAGTACGATACGCCAAATAACAGTTACTCAAGCAACTGGCTATGATTTTGTAAACGGTCAGACGTTTCAAGTAGCATCCACTACTTTTCGTCTCTGAGCAAGATCAGTCGAACAGCAGGTTCGAACAACGAACTATCCAGTCGCTTGAGTAACTGTTATTGGGCGAATAATTCTTTTTTTTTCCAGAAAATTGTCAATTTTACGTGGAGTGATGGAAGTCCTGCCGGAGACGCCTTCCGGGAACAAAACATCTCGTACGACGTTTTCCGGGATTATATCTGGCGACTCAATGATCCTTTCTGTGCTTTCTCAGAAGACCATGGTGTGTTCATGTTACATTAACTCTTTCCACTGACCCCTTGTATACTTATGTACCGTTCTATATGCTGTAAGCTAGCGCATAGTCCAGGAGGAAAAACCTGAAAAATTCGTCCCGTAGCACACCCTGTGCAATGATTAGTACAGTGTCATGAAAAGATAGTTTGATGTCTCTCGTTTATTTCAGGTGTGAATAATATGGTCCAGGTGGGATATCATGGTTCAAGGGGTCTTATGCAAATTAAGCAAATATGCAACAAATTAAAAAAGAAAGCATAACTTGTGTAATCCAAGTCACAATCAGCAGTAAAGTGTTCGGTTTCTGACCCTGGAAAGTGCCTGGCATGTTTCTATGGCAACCGTTGCTAAGGAAAAAATACTTAAATGTCAACGGAAAGGCCTATTTTTTGTTTACAGAATCTCCTCCTAGACTAATAATTGATAGTATCCATACCATTGCACTATTGCATCGATTTCTGTCTATAGTTTACAGCTACATGAACGCTATGCCCTTGAACTTCTACAGGATCCTGGAGTATCCATCCTTGCAGCCTGATTGAGAAAGAATTTATCTGTGAGAAAGGTACCGTAACCAGTCAGTCCTTATTAGCATATTCTATCTGACGATGCGTAACCTCCCTCCTTAAAACATTAATCCACCGGGTTACATAAATCCGCCACTTTGAAAAACCGTGACTTTTGAGAGATCTTAGACCCCCCCCCCCCCATCCACAGTTTAGATATACAGGAGTGCATTATACCGGGGTACGTAGTCTTGGAGATCTGTTTGGTCGTATATTTTCAGGGTGGCGGAATTATGTACTGTGGAGGAATTATGTTCGTAGATGTTACATAAGTTAAAGAAAATATGGCGCACTCATGGATGAGATATTCTCGACAACAATCTAGAGAACATTGTATTTGACATTTCATAAGATGGCACATGGCAACCAGACTCTCAGTCTAGTAAACAAGGGTTTAGCCATTTTGGTTACTATAGCAAGGGCAAGTGGTACCACTCTTGACTGGGTTCCCCAGCTTGGGCTCGATATTGCGCAAGCGTCAACTAAGTGCAGCCTAAAGCAGGTAAAAGGTCCGGTGTGTTTAGTAAGGCCTTTGATTCCTTCAAGTTCGTAAGTGGTGGAAATAGATTTTTCTCCCAAAATGACTATCAAAATGTTGCAAGGTATTAAAACTTTTCAAACATGTATTTTGTAAACTCATTCAGCATTGGCCTTCTAAATTTATATGCCACTTCGAGCGATTATAACGTGCAAGGAAGTTTTGATAAACATTGGTATCATAATGGAATAACTTGGTTCTTTTTAGATCCTATATCCCATGGCGGGGGAGATGGTGATGATACTACGGCACAGTGTCACGATGCAGACTTAACAGCTACTAGATACGATTTTCACGCGTATATTCCGGATATGACAGGTAGGAAAACCGGTACTACTTAAGACGTAACAATGTCAGATAGAGGAGTGTTTCCTTCACTCGCTAGTTCATTTATGTTTGTAGAAGACATTCTGGATTAAAGCTAGATGTCATACAAAATGGCATTCTCTTTTTAGATCTATTTCTATTGGTTCTTTTTAGATCCTATACTCCATATCCCTTAACTCATATCCATGCATGATTACTCAAGTTATAGCGAATTCTTAATTGTACTGAGTTGTCACTATATTGTTTCATTTGTTTATCACTCAACTTATTTCTTTCGTTTGCTTGATTTATATAGATTGTTATAATTTGATAAAGTGAGGCCCATAAGCTTACGGCCGTCCTTGCACTGTCTTATCTCACACAAATTTGCATTGTTATGTATTCATAATCTTACAAATGTGAACAAATAAACAAAACAATAAACAAAGTCGAACTGAAATTAGTCACACAGAAAATGGACTTACCCATATTTTCGACTGTTCAACTCCGGTCTTTGTCATGGAATGAGCAATCCACTACTTCCGCGAAGTCCACATTTTGTGAGTTGGTAATTACAGTTCAACTTTGATCCAGAGAGGTACCAAAAACGCAGTACATACAACTGGTCTCTTATATGCCCACTCAACCACAAAAAATTATCCAAATTCCATCCTAATCATCTTGTCAATCTTTTTTTTTTAGTGTGTGACGATTGTATGGCTCGCCAGACAACATGTGGGAATATCCGCTGCGGTAGCCCTGACCAATACCGTTGTGGCCTGATCTACTCGCCTGGATACCCGACTGCCTTCCCTCGCCCAGTGATCTGCCTGTGGACCATCGATGGTCCTCGTGGAAGCTACGTCACTCTTATGCTGCTGGACGTTGATTTGCCCGGATACTCGAGAGGCGTCTGCACCAGCCGTGTGCTGCAGGTTTTTGAACTTTTTATTCAAAGATTAAAGACAAAGACAAAGTGGCGCTGCACTCAAGTTATACAACTCATAATTGCCAACGCCACTTAACAAATATACAAACTTATAGATATAACGTTAGATCTCGCTCTCTCTATATATGTACAACAAGTGTGCCTTCGTCCCCCCACCCACACCCAAGAAATTATGAATTCAATTCAAAAGTAAAAACAGACTGAAGTAAATAAGATAGTTGACTTCTATATCATTTGCTCGGAGATTCTCTGTCCAATATCGCTAGAAGCGTTGGGTCTGTTGGATGTATATTTGTGTAAGTAGAATGATAATTGAATATGCTGCAGGTTAGGGACAGGTTCCTGACGGTAGGATGGAACACGATCCACGGGCTGTGCCGTGGTGAGGGCGAACAAAAGCGGTTTGTGTCCAGCTCCAATGACATGCAGTTGGCCATGCTAGCGACCAGCAGTAGCGGTGCTATCGGCGGCAGTCGGGGGTTCATGGCAACTTTCAACATCAGCACTTTCAGCGCCGTCGGCCAGGTACACAACCTACCGGATGATGCAGGTGAACATTTATTTTTACCAAATCATAGATTTCATTTTGAAAACTACATTTCCACAGATAATATTTGATAACATTGCAATATTGGCATGTCAAATCTTTTTCAAATCTATTATCTATTATCATCAGTCCTCCCTGCTGGGTGTCCTTCTGACAATGCTGTGCGCGGCTCCACTTACAGTTCCGCCCGTTTAGATTTGACTTGTATTGAAATGGTTTATTCTATTTTGTCATATGCTTACAAAAGATTTGATTTATTCTAAGATAGTAAACATTTTGAGGAACAAATAAACATTATACGAATGTTAACAAAAAGATACCCCCCCCCCCCTACAGAATGGGAGGAATGATGATCACGGGTGTGTTATGGTGTCATAACACATGGGCAATGGAGGCTTCTCATTGGTTGACGTCATCTGGCTATGTGATAATAAGCTATCAATGTCCATTGCTAGCCTGCCTTTTAAATGATACAATAGAGCATAATGTATCTTGGATAAACCATGCTCGCTATCCTTGTAACAAACTGGACAGAATCTAGCACTCTACTGTTAACAACGAAATTAAGATCTAAGTCTTTCCTTACCTGGCCGACGTTTCTGTAACACCCCGATACCTTTTTCATGACCTGAATGCCAGCAAATCAGCTAAAAGAATATAATTTCCACGTGACTTAGCAGCCAAATGAAACTATTCACGGAGAAGTTGATGAAGTTTAAACATCCAGGTAATAAGATAAGCCAAAGAAAAGATAGCTACATAAGCAACTGGATACAATTTGGAAACAGTCAGACGTTTCAGACAGCATCCGCTATCTTCCGTCTGTGACTAAAGAAAGACGTACTATTCTATTGAACTATCTGACATTGTCTTCACTTCATTGACATATCTACTCAGAGTTTTGGTATAAAACAAAGTTCTACCAGATCTTTCTTTAGTCACTGACGAAAGATAGCGGATGCTCTCATGTCTGAAACGTCTGACTATTTCAAAATGTCATTCGGTTGCTTGAGTAATTATTTTGGGCGTATTCACGGAGAAACTTGTCGTCTATCTGATTGACCAGGGTTCATTTGCCCGTGCGGTTGGCATTTGTTCCGCCGAAACTGCTACCAGACGTTTCTGCATAAAGTGCCAGTCAACTGGAAAGAGGCAGACGTCAAGTGCCGAGAAGTCGGCGCCAACTTGACCAGCATCGCTGACCGACAGGAAATGGAATTTCTCCACCTGCTTTTGGTCACCAACGTTGTTGTGAAGCGCATCGCTGATCCCAAACTCTTCATAGGTAAACCACGTAGGACGTATATATATATATATCTACAAGTGTTGTTCTTTCGTGATTTATCAATGTCATGCATGCACACAGATGGTTGTCAGGGTTTGAAATACAATTAAGCAACCTGCAATTTGCAAGCGATTTTCAAGATTTGCAAGTAAAAGTAATATAAACTTGCAATTTTGCAAGTTGAAAATACCAGTGGATCGTGACTTCGTGTAAGCACTGCGAAACAAAATCGTAAGTGCTAACTACTAAACAATAAAGGCTACATAATTAAATCTGTATTTAGATGTTTAGTCTTCTAACAATGCTATAAAAGTTGCTATGTCAGGCTGAGTATGTACATGTATGTACAGCAAAAGCAGTTACATACCGACTATGATAAGGCAAGTTAATTTTTCAGATTGTAAGGAAAATTTTTGCCAGGTTGCAATTTTGCAAGTAACCGAAAAAAAGTATTTTGAACACTGGTTATGTAATGGACGAAGTGTGTTATTATGCCGCCACATGTTTCAAAAAGAGAGCAGAAGCTAATAGAACATAGATGTACGGTAGTACATTTGTATAGTGTTTAGTACTATGTTAGATTTTAATGTTAACGTTAGTATAATTATTTCTCTCATATTCGTTACACCATGTATGGTAACCTATTTATCTCCCTACGAATGAATATGCAATTAAGATCATTATTATCATTATAATGAATTTAAAGAGTAGGATGTGTGAGTAGATCAATTAAATCAGTCCGGATATGCATCTTGTACTGTTCAGTACTAACCTGGTGTTTTACGCCCTGAGGCAGTTTACTACACCCTGTTGAAAGCAGAGCCCCTATCGCTCGATTCGTTGGCTCGCTCGCGTAGGGGCCCTGCTCTTTAGCCCCGGTAGACACGGTTCTGGCGACGTCGCCACTAAAACAGCATCAGCCAATCAGAGGGTTTGCTAAACCTCATCTAGAGCAAAAGTGCAAAGGAAGTTGGGAAGCTATCAACAAATCAGGTTACGTCTCACATCGTTACTTTAGGTTCAGAACAAATACACCGCCAAATTGTGCCAAATAAGGATAGCTTATTAATCATTCATGAGCAACTGTCAGTAACGTCGCCAGAACCGTGTCTACCGGAGCTAAAGAGCAGGGCCCCTACGCGAGCGAGCCAACGAATCGAGCGATAGGGGCTCTGCTTAATTTCAGGAGGGTGGTTTACTAGTAATGCAATACAGACATACTAGCAAAAGTGTAATTTCCTTGCCCCAGGTCTCTATGATGTCTACGAAAACCGAACCTTCGTCTGGACAGATGGCACCCCCTTGACATTCACGGACTGGTGAGTAGTATTTTAAAAACAGAGAAAGAAATAGAATAATTAACATTTAAGCTACATTCAAGTCACATAGTCTGCCTACCTGCCTATGTGCTCACGTCATGAAGTGGCCCAGTTTTTTTCCTTAGTACAGTTTCCACCGAATAATTTACTGAACTGCCTAGCTAAAAATAATGATTATTAGAAAAAAACAGTATTGCATGAATGTGTACATGTATGTATGTATGTATGTATGTGTGTGTGTGTGTGTGTGTGTGTGTGTGTGTGTGTGTGTGTGTGTGTGTGTGTGTGTGTGTGTGTGTATGTGTGTGTGTGTGCGCGCGCACGTTTGTCTGTGGACTAGGATTTTACCTAGTTGCTATTGGTGGATGGTGTTTGATATTTGTCTTGCGTTCTGAAATTTTGGTCCCTCTAGCGGCTTTTCTTTGTACTGCAGCCGACAAAACGTCTGGTGTTTGTATCTTCTGACCTGGACATACCCTAGTCTTGTCACAAAGGTATCATCTGTTCACCCCTTCTACCTCAGGTCACCTGTGGACATCCGGACCGGCTTCCCACAACCAGACGGCGCCAAGATCAACTTCTGCGTTGCCATAGTGATGAAGAACGTCTGGGGATCTGACCAGTGGTACGACGGGGCCTGCGATGATCGAGACACGAGATCTTTTATCTGCAAGAGGGAGACCGAACGGGTGACCCGTTCAGGAAATGATTAATAGGGGCACATACTATAAGGGAAACGGTCGCGGTAATCTGGTTTTGCGCTGGGGAGAGAATTGAGTGTTCGTCGTAAGTTTGCGGTAGACGGGCCGAAGGCAAAACAAAATTTTCGCGGTCGTTTTAAGTTGGCCGATGAAGTCTCCGCGAAGCCACGATCATGAAACCATCGCGAACAACTCGCTTATACAGGTTATTCAAATAGTTTGCGGCCTCACAGGAAAACAAGGGGATTTTGGACCCTCCGTATACAAATCTGCAGTCCAGAGGTTTTGTCCATTCTGTCCAAATGAGATTGAAGATGAACGTCACTTTATCATGGATTGTTTACGATATGTTTATAGACTCTCAAATCTGTTCAACTTTCTTTTCGCTTGTTTAAAAGAGCTGTAATAAACTCCATCCTATATATGAATTTCATCACTCTAGGAGGATGTCTCGCTCACGGTGTACAAATAGATAGGTATATTAAAGAATGTTAAGACTTCAGAACCAGTAGTGTAAATGATACTTAAACTCAACATTATAATTCATTAATTCGTAGGTTAATTCGTTTGTTGTATCCACGTATGTGTTTGTATGTGTAGTTGTGGCAGACCTTATCTCGAGAAGTTGTACCAGGATCTTTATGATATTTGGCTTGTGTACTGGTTCTTTTATGTCTAGATGTAACGATACACCAATTAAGAATACACGGCCTTCCGCAAGTGGTTTTGATAGAGTTGCATTAAAGCGATAGCTCTCGTGCTTTCTACTCGCTATCTATATAGCACGCAATTGCTTGTCTCCAAATCTATTTCATATCTTGCGTATATATGCACACAGTAGTGTCAAATGCTTACGGAAACGGGAATCTAACGTTACATCATCAGTATCTGAAACATACTAGGTAGTTGTAGGGGGGTGTCACTATATTTGATAACTAGCTTTGAGCATTTGAACTACTTCATTACAGGTTTATGTAAAATAGCGTACTCTAGCTAGTTTGGCCAGTATTCTAGGTAACGACGTCACAAAGAATGCGTTATATCGTAACAAATGCTACATCATTTTAAATCGATGGTTAATTTTCACTACGACAATATGTAAGTACAAATAGTATGTTTTCATCCGGAAACATGTAGGTATATGGATAACTATCAACACAACATATACACAACTCTACAGAAAAAAAAAATGGAAAAAATAAACTGAAAATTATAACAAGCAAATGATTACGAAATTATCTCGCACTGAGTTGAGTTTGTTGTTGCATTATTTAGAATATTGGCGCTGCTATTCGTTAGACCATAAGCACGAATAAGATAACAATAATTTAAGTGATTTATCTCCCAAAAACTGATTGGGGGCGTAGCTAAGTGCTCGGGCAAATGGTGAGTCCCGCGAAAGAGAGGGAGAGAGAGAGAGAGAAGGCAAAATGGAGCGAGTGAGCGAAAAAGATAGCGGATCAAATATGAGACTGAGAGCAAGAGCGTTAGTTTCATGGATTTGTGATAGGCAGCTTAAAACTAAAATTGAGAGAGAAAGGGGGAGAGAAAGACGGGGAGGGAGGTGGTGAGTGAGAAAGATAGTGAATAAAAGTGTGCGATTGTGTGTGTTTGTGTGTGTGTGTGTACTATGACCGCCTATATGTGTGTGTGTGTATGTGTGTGTGCGTGTGTGAGAGAGTGAGAGAGAGAGAGAGATAGAGCGAGAGTAAGAGAGTAAGAGAGTAAGAGTGAGGTTCATAAATTTGTGAAAGGCTATTTAAAATTGAAATTGAGAAAGAAAGAAAAATAAATAAATAAAGAGAAAGAATAAAAGTGGTAAGGGACGGGTGAGCGAGAAAGATAGAGGGTAAAAGAAAGTGTGTGAGAGAGTAATTCATAGATTTCTGAAAGTCTGCTTAAAATGTTCGTTGTAGAATTATATAACGCCTATTTGACCTAGATTTCACCCCCCGCACCTCACATACCAAACAAACAGGGTTGAGAACAAAGGCAAGAGGTACATGGGCGGAGACGAAGTGGAAACATAACAGCCTCTTCAATTCTTTCCCTCTTCTGGGTTTGTTGGCAGTAAGATAGTGACGTCATGACAAACCAACGGAACCACTTAAAAAATTGCCGAGGCAGTAATTTCCCAAAGTAAGGCCAACCTCCTTGGTAAGGCCATATTGATTCGATTCTATGGCTGGCATCATCTGGGAACACCAACATCGATGCGAGCGTGCGAAAAAAGAAATTATAGGCAGAAAAAAATTGCCCTCATTATGAAATCTAAGTGGTCAGGAGGGTTGAACAAATTACGTACGGTGTACCGAACAATGGATTTTTACTTTTGTTTCTTTACTTCTTCCTTGACTTTAGAATTGTCTTTCACATTCTATGACATTAGTAACCTTTTTCGATGTGTTTTTCTTTTAATTTATGGCATATATCCGCTCCTTTTGCAGCTAATGGGTACAGTTACAGTATGGTGGGAACCTTTTTCTTGAAAACGCAAATTCATGCGCGCATGGATGTCATCCACATAATCGAATTGATATGGCCTAAAGAGGAGATGGCACCTGTAGCCGTGGTTGTAACTTATTCCCAGTTAGAGTCCTAAAGGTTTCAGCTTTAGTATCTAGATTTAGAGTCAGTCTCTGATGGAAGATAGGGTGGAGTGGAGAAAGCTTTGTTTGTTTGAACCTTTGTATAATAATATTCATGATAAGCTCAAATCGGCATGCAGGCCGCTTTTCATTGAGGTCCTAAGGGAAGATGTAAGGGTCAGATACAATATAGCAGAGATACACAGTCATTTGAGTCCTAATAACTCTATCAACATATATCATTACATATCTATGGTACAACAATATACAATTGCTACAACATACAACATATAGTAGGGCGAAAGCTGGTTCATGTTCCGTGTCCGTTCGTTTTGTTCATATCCGTTACTTCAAGAGTCTCTTAAAGGAAGTCAGATTCGGAGCCGTGTGTCTGTCTTTTAAGTTCGGTTTGAGCGGGAGCTCGACCAAAGCAAGTAAGTATTTATAGTTAAGGTCTTTGAAATGTGATTTTCTTTTTATAGCTCTTTGTAGTAGTTATGTGTAACAAATTAATACCGGTCTAAAGCGTTCTCCTTTTAAAACTCCGAGCACCAGTGCACTTTCCTGGCCGACTTTCCCTTTATTTGTTCACCTGGGTTATTTCAAGAAACAATCCGTCAGTGATGAAATGTGCGTGAAAGATGGGTTAGGCTAGACTAGCGAGTGGGTATTACTGAATTTCATTCTAAGACGCTATCCTCATTTGCAGGCTTCCCGGGCAGCGCCGGCGTTTATTCTGGAGTTTATTTAATCCACTGATTCGCGATTTTTTGGGACCGTATCTGCCTGGGGGACCGTATCTGCTGATGGGTGAGGCGTATCTGCTTTGAGCCCGAAACCACTGCTATGGGAAGTCGCTGCTCAAAGGTTTTTCTGCGATGGTCGTGTTTATTACGGGAATTTAGCACATCCATGCCAAATGGTAATAATTGTTTTTGGATGGGCATTTTTAGAAGCCGACCTGAAGCCGACTTCCCATAGCAGCGGTTTTAGGCTCCAAGCAGATACGGTCCCCCTCGGAGATACGGTTCCCCAAGCATATACGGTCCCGATACCTTAAAAATTGCGAATAAGCGCTCACCCAAAAATAAACGCCGGCTCTGCCCGGGAAGCCTTCAAAGGCGGCTACTTAGACACAGCATCGCGTCGCTGTGGTGTGGCGTAACGGTTAGAGTGTTGGGATCGGAACCAGTAGGTTTTGGGTTCGATACTCGCCTTACCCCGAAGTTGTGCCCTCGGGGAAGGCACACATGATATAATACCATGGCGGTGGAGTGACGCCCATCGAGCCTCTTCGGACTAATCTGCCAAAAGTGTGCAAACAAGAAAAACATTCTCGGATTTGTTCCGCCAATGTTCCAACATACGCACAATTGCCACCATGAACCGTAATCATTTTGTAGCTCACATCAACGTAGAAAATTTTCAGACCAATCCAGTGGCGTTTGAACTACATTACTCTAAACGTCATATCCTTTGTTGTATATAATTACTTCGGATAAAAGTTTCCGGTAGGGGATAATGAATGACGTATCATGGCGACCAAGACTGTTATTCCTTGAGGTAAAGAACGTTGTTTTAACACCTGTATTCCTCTACATGAGAGTATAAAGCTTGAAGTTTATCAGCCGCAGCTTTGTCTATACTTCAAAGAGTTCTTCAGGTAGGTGTGCTCATCCGTGAAAACCTTAATTAGCACTTAAAACGATTTCAAGACGAGAGATTTACCTGGGACTTTAAAGACTTGCCGCGTCTATAGTCGAGCTGGTCTATAAAAACCGACGCAGCGCAAGGAAGGCTAGAGTCGACGGCGAGATTCTGGACCGAACAGCGAAAAGTATCGTCTGGGACCAAGGAGCGCTGACTTACTTTACATCTATTTAGGAAGGTAATTCATGTGTCTTTCTTTACATCTAATTTTGTCATTTGTTTCAGTATGTACATGAGACGATGAGTAATGCAAAAAGAAAATCTGTTTATTCTTGGCTTCTTTTCCGGACGAAGTTACAGATCTAGAGAGTTTGGTGCTTAGACCGATGTCCTTGTAAAGCCACCCTCTCACTGCACTCACGGCACGCTGTCGGCGTCGCTTCGTCCTAAACTGGATTTGTGTTACCCTTGGAGTGCTTTGTCAATTCGATCAGCCGCAGCGACGCCGCCGGTGTTCCGTGGATGCAGTGAGAGGGGGGCTTTAGTGACGCCGGCGTCCTAAATAGCGAAATTATTCTTGCTGCTTCCAAATCTAGCGAAGAATTACTAGCTACTAACTAGACATGAACAAAGATTGAAATCCTGTCTCAGGTGTGCGGGACAACCATGCGCTGGTTTGTAGTTGCACTGTCCGTGGTGGTTCTTGTAGCACACGGGTTGGAGGGAAGCCCGGTGAAGAAGAGCGGGGGCGTCGCCGGGGTCGAGAAGTCGGAGAAGCAAAAGAAGAAGGTACGTTTGAGTCAGCAGTTTCTATTCTAGCTAGATTTTCTCTCCTATTCAGCAAAACTAGACCACGTATATATCAAGATTTCCTGGGATGTATCAAAACCATACAAGATATTACGATTCTCGGCGTGTGACTTTCCAGCGGAGGATCTGTTTAGATTTGCTATATGTTGTCATGTGTTCTATAGTACATGACATAGTTCATTAAGGGCTAATTCATGAGTTTTGGGCCCCATTTTGTATTGAGAACAATAACCCTAGATCATGTCAAACAATTGCCAACAGTTTCACTACACTGCATTTCTTTTCATGGACTTAGCTACATCCCCAAAAAGGCACTTTTCCAGCTGAAAGCGCCGGACAGCATCGCCTCCAATGCCAGGCTGTGCACGTCCGACCTCGCGCGCGGCTGCCCAACTTTACCTGCGAATTTCCTAAATTACAAACAAGCTTTCATCAGTTTGACGCTTGAGATCAGTTGGGCTGGAGAAAAGGGAATTTCTCACCGAAATAAACACACGTTCATGCAGCCGCTCATATTTTGGGGTACTCGGAGTAATACAGGAATGAGACCTTATGATATTAGCAATACTTTAAATGTTCTTCCCTGTGTTTTACCGGTTTCTGAACTATACCGTTCCCTCATCATTGTATGTTTCAAGCTGCTTAGTGACGTCATGGGACAACTCCGCGTGTTGGCTCCCGAGAAGAAACACGAATCCCGACAGGCCACGCTCGGAGGTACTTTACATGGTTTTATATTCTAGGAGTAACTTATTCTCCAAGCAGATGATTGGATTGATGGAATATTGTATCTTTTTTGACTGCCTCATTCTTTGAAATGCAATAATCTGTTCTGTTTCTTTTAACTGATTTCTTGATAT
Organism: Branchiostoma lanceolatum; assembly: GCA_035149815.1. NCBI lineage: Eukaryota > Metazoa > Chordata > Leptocardii > Amphioxiformes > Branchiostomatidae > Branchiostoma > Branchiostoma lanceolatum. Next base: position 17,949,772 of record CM068878.1, on the reverse strand, counting down.
GTACCATCCTATAACCTAAAGGCTACTTTAAAATGTCGGGATTATTACATTGCAGTAAATAAATGCAGTTTGATTCATATTTCGTCCCATTTCGGTCCATTTCGTTTATTCTGTACACCTGTTAGATGTGGTCATTTTATTCATTAAGAGAAAGGGCGCTGAACACTGTTCTTCAAACATTCCAGTTAAGAATGTTGATTTCTTTAGCTTTGCCGTATACATCAGTGTAAGAGGTTCAATCCATCGATTATGGTGTGAGGGGTTGCACTTGTCATTTCGGATGGTGATGTAAACTTAAGCCTTTAATTTGCAACCGTGTATCGAGGAGCTTCAGACGTAAGTCTCAGGCGTCAAACGTAAAAGAACCCCCTCAGTACTTGGCTGAAAATGCGGGCGAAAAAAAAGCATCATACTTCACGTTATTCGAAGATGACTAGTATCGTTACTGCTTTACTTTGTCAGCAGCTGACTGTGCCTACGAGTGCGAGACGACCTTTTCCTACTACTCCAGCTGTATACCAGAGAACTGGGTTTGCGACGGAATGGAGGACTGTACCACCGGGGAGGACGAGTCGCACTGCGGGGAAAGTAAGCACAACTTTTCATTCATTTCCAACAGTCATTCTTGCCTGGGTGCCATTAGCCCGGAAACCATACCATCGGTGGCTCCTCGATATCTCTACGGCGCTATGAGTGACCCCCGCCCGCCCAGAGAGCTTAGCCCGCTCGTGGTGTTGGTTTAAGGCCTTGGATTAAATTACATCGCCGTCTACGGTGGCGGCGAAACAACGATGGCTGCGAAACTCTATATGGCTAAGAAAACGATCTGACGGAAATGGGTCAATATAGCAGACTGAGTCCGGTAAAACACACCTAAGCCGACCCGTAGAGACTGGTGACCAGGCCAGGGTGCCATCCGCCGTAGTAACCGCTGGCTCAATCTTTAGCAAGCGAGAGAATGGAGACAGCGGTTGCTACGGAGGATGGCACCCATGCTAACATTAATCTGCGTTCTACAACGTTTTTTTAGGTCATGTGATCTCCGAACCTTACGAAGGCTGAGTAGAGACGACCAAAATTCGGCAAACATGTCTTTGTTGCGTTCGAATACAATTGAGCTCTGTTTCGCAGGTTATCGTGCATTGCGTCCAGAAATCTAGACCAATATACTTGGAATACGGTTCAGCTCTGTTTCGTGATTTATTCTCAATTACGCGTAGCTAGGAATTTCGGTTGACATAGAACAACTTTAAATATTCTTGCAAAAATGCATCTTTATCACATGGTCGCGCATATCTTGTCTTATTCTTGTATGTTCAGTAGTGCCTACCTTAAAAAATGAGATGTGTACCAGAGGTATGACGCATAACAAACATTCAAAACTCTGACTTGGCACATAGATCATTTCTTCCCCACAAAAACTGTCAAGATGAATTTGACCGACAAAGCATGGATTACAACAGCCATAAAATGCCTGATACGGAAACGTCAGAAGGCCTTCAACCAACAGAACGACGAGGTTTGGAAGAGGCTCAGGAACAAAGTTATACACTCCATAAAGATTGCAAAGAAAGCTCACTATGCTAATAAGGTGCGACAGCTGAAACAAGAAAACCCATCAAAGTGGTACAAGGAACTCAAGTTTGTATGCAACATTGCAAAACCACCCAGTTCCATACACGTACCTAATGTCGACCCAGCAGACCATCAAGCTATCGCGGATGGGATTAACAAACACCTGTCCAGTGTTTCCCAGCAGGCTCCTCCTGTATGCATCGAAGAGCTACCTGCGTACTTACCAGCGCCAGCCCCTCCTCCACAAATCCTACCTTGGGTTATGTACAATGAACTCAGTCGTATCAGAGTCCGTAAGGCCGGCGGGCCGGACGGTATCGCTCCTAGGCTTGTGAAGATGTTTGCTTGTGAACTTGCTGACCCTCTGACAGATGTTTTCAACTCATCTCTGAAAGAAGGAGTCGTTCCCACTCAATGGAAGGAGGCTGTCGTTGCTCCTATTCCGAAAGAGCTTCCGGCAGTTGTGGACAAACTGCGCCCAATCTCCCTCACGGCGATCTTCGCCAAGATATGTGAAGGCCTAGTGGCGAAGTGGGTCACGTCGGACGTCTGGACTAGCATCGACCGGCGGCAATTCGGTGCTATCAAGAGGAGCTCCACGACCCATTGTCTTGTAAGCCTGACACATTTCCTTTACCAAGGCGCAGAGGCAAGCGGCAATATGGGAAGAATAGTACTAACTGACTATACTAAGGCCTTCGACACCGTCAGCCACCAACGCGCTATCTGTAGATTACTGAGCATGGGTACTAGAGCTTCTATCATGCCATGGATTGTGAGCTTCCTGACAGAAAGGCGTCAGAAAGTACGCTACGTCTCTGCCATGTCGGACTGGGAAACGTTGACTTCAGGAGTTCCACAAGGCACCAAACTGGGCCCTGTAATTTTCGTCTGTATAATCAACGACGCAAGTCAATCCCATGACGATCGATGGAAATATGTGGACGATTTAACACTCGGGGAAAACAGAAACGTGCGCAAACAGTCATACCTTCAGGATCAAGTGGATTCACTTGAAATATGGTCCAACACTGCGCAACTGAAACTAAACCCTAAGAAATGTATGGTGCTGACTGTTTGTTTTATGAAGAGCCCACCTCCCCCTCCACCCATAACTCTCGGGGGTAAACCCCTTCTGACAGTGACCGTTGCTAAAGTGTTGGGAATCTGGTTGCAATCTATTCTGAAATGGGACAAACAAGTCTGTGAGTCTACCAAGAAGGCCAACAAACGTATGTTTATGCTCCGGAGACTTAAGACGTTCGGTCTCTCGACGCCAGATTTGGTAACCGTGTACTGCGGCTATATTAGGCCTATCCTGGAGTACTGTGCACCCGTCTATCACCACAGCCTCACAAACAAACAGACAATAACTCTTGAAAATGTACAAAGACGCGCATGCCGAATCATTCTAGGTCGCCACTACCATGACTACGCCACATCTCTACAACAATGCGGGCTTGAGACTTTGAAGGAAAGGAGAAACAACCTCTGCCGAAGATTTGCTGCCAGCATGGAAAAATCAGAGAGAACTGTAGACCTTTTGCCCCCAACCCGACTAGCGTCACATGGACGTAACCTCAGAAACTCAAAAACTCTGTCTCTGCCTACTGCTCGCACCACTAGGTTTAGTAACAGCCCAGTTCCATCACTTCTAAGGTTACTTAATGAAACAAAATGACTCTGCTGCCTGAGCAGTCTTATGTTATAATCAATGGATTTAATGTTGTACATACGAGATGGTTTTTTAGAACGACAATGTTGTCAGAGTTGATTTTATGACAATAAGTGCAATGAGTGGAATAGTGCAATAATTTGATGTTTAAATGTGATTCGTACGATTTATGTCACAATAGACGCAATTCAGTCTACAAATGTAGTACTGCAAGTTCTGTTGATTAATAAAAACCATTTTTGATTGATTGATTGATTGATTGATTCAAAACACTTCAGACTTTTTGTTTGCTTGTTCACAGGTGAACTGATCCCTGAATTTGCGCCCTACACCACCTACCCCCCTCCCATCCTGGGCGGGCCGGACACCATCTATCCGGGACCAGGTATATATTTAGTACAGACACTTATGCAAGTTCTTTGCAGAGGATGATGTGAATTAGACTGTCCAGACATGTGGTTACTGAGAAACAGCCCGTCAAACTGGTTATTCAGTCATCCTCTTTTTCGTTTGCATTAATGTATTCTGGTGCTGTCTCATGGATATCTGTTAATCCACGCTCGGTTACTTTTTTTCTTAAAACCATGTCTCTTTAGTCTGTCCCGCCTCCAATGTAACGTTAGATCTGGCTCGATCAATGTATTTTTTGTTCCAAGACTACGTTCCGGAGGATTGCAACTTCTACTGCTCGAACGACGCTTACAACTTCTGCATTCCGGAGTCCTGGCATTGTGACGGATATCCGGACTGTTACGACAGTAGTGACGAACAGCACTGCGAGAGGGGTAATTACAACGGTTACTGAAGAGTGATTTGTTTGGAAATAGAAATGTTGTAAACGAATTATAACACAACACAATACAACACAACACAATACAATGCAACACAACACAACACAATGCAACACAACACAAAACAAGACAACACAACACAACACAATACAATGCAACACAACACAACACAATGCAGCACAACACAACACAATACAACACAACACAACACAACAAAACACAGCACAATACAACACAGCACAACACAATACAACACAAAACAACACAATAAAATACAACACAATACAACACAACAGAAAACAATACAACACAACACGACGCAATACAACGCAACACAACACAACACGACGCAATACAACGCAACACAATACAACACAATACAGTTGATTGAAAATACGTGTGTGTTACAGTTCTCTAACTAGTATAGTTCTAATAACCTGAACAATTTCAGCCAACGGTTTACTAGACGACTGAACTTATATATTTAGCATCTTGTATTCAACATGTATGAATTGTTCACATGTATCTCTATTTCTCAACACAGATGACCCTCCTGGATTACCCCATTATCCGATACCACCAACCGCGCACCCATTGGATGGTAGGTCTACATTTTTTATTGAATTCGTCGAGACGTGATTTATCCGAGTGTGTACACGTGTGTGTGTCTGTACAAAATGTTCCATATCGATTATAATACCCTTGACTGTTGTAGCTAGAGTATACAGAAGGTTTAGAATGATTGGTGTATATATATATTTTTTTTTTTAGTTGATCACAACGTGAAAGGAGAGGTCAACAAATTTACAATTTGACCTCCCAAACACTTAATACAACATTGCAATGCACGGACTTGATAAGCCCCCCCCCCCCCCGGGTCGACAGATGATGATGATGAATACATAACAAAATCAACTATGTTTGAATGATATTATATGATATCAGACGGGTGATCAGTTCGCTTGAGCCCCCGTCACAAATAATAAATTCAGCTCGGCCGACGTGTTGGCGAGCTTCAAATGTGCATTTTCGGCCGAAGTACGGCCGACGTCCTGTCAATTACGCGGGCTTCGGGCGATTTTGAGAAATCAATGTTGATCCAAATGTTGGCCTTTTACACGGTTAGTCGATTCTGACTTTGTCCATGTCCAAGAGATGGTACCATCTCTTGGGGGATTTTTAGTTATTAGTGTTTGATGGACGATCACCCGAGATTTTCATTGAAAAATACGGTCGACGCGCGGACGATTTTGAAATTCGGCGAGCTTCGTGCGATCTACAAATTCAGCCGACGCTCGCATGAATTGTGACGCTGGCTTTACCAATACAACCACAGAGGTTATAACCCAACTTATCATAGATAGTGCACTAGTGACAAGTCTAGGGGTGTATGTGTGACTGAACGCTGAAGTCTTAGATCTCAGGGAAATTAGCCCACATCTTCTTCAAAAGTACGATTGCGGGAGCTCTATACTTATCATCATATCTCTTTATGTTTTGTTTTCTAAGTGTACTATCCGGACAACTGCACGTTTCTGTGCGACAACGACATGAACGGATTCTGCATTCCGGACTACTGGGAGTGTGATGACTATCCGGATTGTCGTGACGGAAGCGACGAGTTCAATTGTGACGGATCCGGAGGTGAATCTAAACTCAAGCGACTCCAACCTCCGGACTAGCGTTTATTGTCCCCTTTATTCATTCACTTGTTCTTTTCATTGAATGAATATGAATGAATGAATGAATGATTTTATTGCACAACAATTGCATCAGTGACAATGTATGGCAATTTACAGACAAAATGATAGGTAACAATCTAGTTCTATATAGGAATATTTCTAGTTACTGTAAGACTATATCCTGTGTGATCTACGGCAATTGGATCATGGAACTAATACAAACTTAGAGTTGCGTGTTTCTAGGCTAATTGTATCGGTAATAATGTACAGCAATTTACAGATAACGTAGGTAACAATCTAGTTCTATTTAAGAATATTTCTGATAACTATAAAGCTACATCAAGTGCAATCTACAGTAAATACTACATGGAACTATAGCCAATATGGACATTGTGTTTCGTATTTCTAGGCTTATTTGCGACTTAATTGGAGAGGATTTTCTACAGATTTCTTTTCGGGGGTAAATTGGGTCATTTTCCGAAAGTACCTATGTACCTGTATACCTGTGAATGTTACTTGCCCGAAAATTCATTACAGCGAAGTATTGATATTCAATTTTGAAAGGAAACACGGATGGCTTCCCATATTGTGTGTAATATAACTAACAGGAATTTCCAACCAACTTCAATCTCGACCATATCAATTCAACTGTAGGGTTACGGGTGAATCTGACTGTTTGTTGACATGGCATATGTACGACGCTTGGCTCTAAGTATGCAATAAATCTTAAACTCTTGCGTTGTTTCAGTATTCTTACTTCTGTAACTGTTTGTACACTGTAGGACACCACACCGTTTGCGATCCGATGGATTTCCTGGGACCAGTAACAGGTAAGAACTGAATATGTCGCCAGAGTACAGTAGAGATCTGTCTTGTTAACTTGCCAACGGTTTATATCAAATTTCTCAACTCAAGTGCTTTACTACTGTCTCTCGATGTTTAGATATTTTTGAGAGATTTGTCTTGTTCACACCGGTTCTATTCCGTTGTATCAACTTCATCGTATTTTTTCTGTAGACGTCCCTGTGTTTGTTGCACTCCTGGGTTCCGTGTCATCTTTACCGATTCCTGAACTAATGGCGATGCTGAATGGTAAGTGTGAACTGTAAAATGAGCAAATTAACGTAGAGAATACATTTGCAGTATTTGGGCACGGTTCAAAAGAGACACCATGCGGATCACTGAAGTACTGCAACTCTTTGCCAAGTCCTTAACTGTGCACTTTGCAGTAACACTAACAGTGCCCCAAAGTGTTGCTAATGATCTTACAGCCTAATCCAGCTTGTAACCGCGTTCTTCTGGTAGCTACCGTACTGAAGAAATGTTCTGAAGCATTCACAAAACTTTGTTTTACGTTCGAACCCTTGTTTCTAACCTTTTCCGATCGAAGCAGTTGGCGCGACCAACGCACGGTTAAAAAGAGACACCCTGCGGTGGACTGAAGTACTGCAATCAGCGTTCTTATAGCAAAATTGTTTAAAGTTACGCCGTTTTCAGTGTCCCAATGTGCCCACAACGGCACAAAAAATGATCACACCCAAAAGAGGGCCTGGTACAACATCGCGGGCCATTTGTGTAATTGTGGTTCTTTTTGGGCACTGTAACTGCGTAGATATGCGAGTACAGTGCTAAGCTGATCACTGAGTGCAGTACATCAGTCAGTCGTATGATGTCTCTTTTGAACCGTGCCCGCTGTGTGTGGGTTGTGCTACCTTTTTGTATTGTAGACAAGGGCCCCACAATAAAGCAGTGTCTTACACTGAGATGGGCTAAATAGAGCAAGAAATAGATAAATAGACAGGGATCAGCAGTGGAACAAAGTTTGTGTGATCATCAGCGTTTGAATTTATTAGCAACCGTGTAGATTAGCAAGTTTTCTACAACCTCTGACTGTAGTACTTCAGTCAGCCGTAGCGTGTCCCTTTTGAACCGTGCCGACTGCGTGTATGAAAGTTAACCAGGTTCATTTCTCCACCACAAAGTCTAAAATGAGGAAGTTACATTAGCAGCATTATTTAGCAAGGCAGGCCAGATAAAACTTTAAGCGCCGATTAAAAGCAACTTATTAATTGGTTTATTGCTTAATCTATTGGTTGACCGATTGATTGATTGATTAATCTAATGAAACAAACTGTTTGAATGCTTGTGGTGCGTGTATACCTTGGTAAGGGTCATCATCATCATCATCATATTTATTACCCCCAGATAACCCCGCGAGGGGCAAAGTAGGGGGGGGGGGGTCCCAGGCTAAGGCGGGCAGGCCTCCAGCCTGGCGCGGTATGACTCAACGGTGGAAGCCGTAACAACCGAGCCAGGGCGTTCCACTCGGGGATTGTGCAGGGTCTATCTGATGTTGCAGTATTCAATTCAGCCGCTAGACGTCTCTTTTGAACCGCGCCATGACGCTGGTTTCTTTTCTTTTTTTTCGTTAAGCAGTACAAAATGCTTGAAAAGTGTCTTTTTGTTTGTGCACAAGATCAAACGTAAGGTCGCACATTCATTATATGTTATTATGTTATTAGGGTCGAAGCATGGCGGAGGTCCTCTGCCGGATGGTTCCGGTATGCATGGTGGATTCCCGGAACCTCATGGATTCCCAGAGCCTCATGGATTCCCGGAACACGGCGGATTCCCAGAGCCTCACGGATTCCCGGAACACGGCGGATTCCCAGAGCCTCACGGATTCCCGGAACACGGCGGATTCCCTGGAATCGGAGGGTTCCCTGAACCTCACGTCGACCCAGCTGATCCATACATGTTGGGTAAGCCGACTGAAGCTTTAGAGTCACACCCTCTAATAGTAGCACCAGACAGTTGTATGTGTCACATGGAAGACTTACGCTGTGCGCCACTAGCGCCACTGGATATGCTAACTAGCAATACAGTCATCTTATAGTTTTTTTTGTTTGTTTGTTTGTTTGTTTGTTTGTTTGTTTTACATACCCGGTAAACCGCATGAAGGCGTAACACACCAGGTCTGTATTAAAGAGTACAAGCTGCATATCTGGACAGATTTATTTGATCCACACACACCGGGAAGGACCTCTTCTCGTTTCGATAAGTTTGTTGGGTTCTTAAAGGTGCTTAAGGTATGGCTCTCCTCAAACACGGGATCTCCATTTAACGTCCTATCCGAGGAACATCTCTAACCGAAGCTAGGTACTCATTTTCACTTGAGTTAAGTAGGAAAGTCGTGTTAAGTACCTTTCTCATGGGCATAACGTCAACGGGACAAATCAGGGAACCCCGGATTCGAACCCGGTATTCCTGGGTTCTTGTGCCAAACACCCTGCCACTACGCCACCGCGACGCCACGTTTTCTTAACATCAATGAACACCAGTAGGAGAATTCCTATAGGCACGACAACATACGATGTGTACACATTTAACATCCTGCAGAGTGCAAAACCGGGGCACTCACAATACTAATCTGTAAAAATTGTGATTTTGTCATTGTCATAGATCATGGGATGTACGGAGGGCCTTACAGCTACATCGCGAAGAAATCTACCCAGGCGAAGAAATCCGCCATCCAGGGCGCCAAGGAACTGAAGACGGCTGCTGCAAAGAAGAAGGCTGAACTTCAACAGCTTCTCCGCAAGGGGGCGCCACAGGGTCAGTCCAACGGGAAAGCCGTCCTCGCGCATGCTCAGAAGCAGGCGAAGAAGTGGTTCAACTCCAAAGTTGGAAGCGTTGCCTCCAAGGTGAAGACTTACAGCCACACGGCACGTGACCTGGCAAACCTGAAACGAAAAGCTGATGAGGCACCGAAGATATAAACACCGAGCTTAAAGGTGCCTAAGCGATTTCAGGGGGTAAAACTTGAAATATTCTGGGAAAAGCAATTCTGTTTTGTGAAATTAAAATTGACATTTACTTCCCCATATAAGTACAGTTGCATCAATATTTCATACTTTGGGCGTCTAAAAAGAGCAGAAACAAGCCGCAAAAGGAATATTCTATTCATTGGTACCACCCATCAGCCCAGAATCCAGCCGTAACCGTTTTCTGTCGACAATTTTCAGTAACTTCCGGCCGCGTTACGTCACAATGCCCATGCAAATTGAGCCATGACCATGTGATTATTTCTCTGGAAGTGTTCCGGACTTACCGGTCAGAATCGCTCATGTTCGGAAGATTTAAAATAATGGCTGGCTTCTAAGTTCTCAGATTTTCAACTAGTTCCCACCACACAACGACATCGCATTTTTGCTCCATGATGGTCGACATGCAATGGTATAGCGTTATCAAAGTTTACTATGGTTCAAGAAATTGGATAGAAATCACTAAAACAATGATTTTGAAAATATGACTTTCAACGCCCAAATATTGCTTAGGTTGCCTTTAAGATAACGGACAGAACACAAACAGATCAATCTCACGTGTTCATTCAGTCTGTTCACTTGCGATCATATGGAATGGAAAACGGCATGGCAACTTTTTTTTATACAAACTTTTATATCTTTAGTGTATTATGTTATCGCCTGAATTGGCTGTGTGTGTACATGTGTGTGTGTGTGTGTGTGTGTGTGTGTGTGTGTGTGTGTGTGTGTGTGTGTGTGTGTGTGTGTGTGTGTGTGTGTGTGTGTGTGTGTGCGGGTGCGGGTGCGTGTGTATACGTGTGTGCGCGTGAGTTTATAGTAGGAACCATTCTTTCTCAATAAAGTTTATAATCTACCAGCTTCATCAGTTCTTTTTGAGTTGCTGTTGACTGAAAACAAGCACAGGAAAAGCGCTCTCGACTTCTTCTGTTGATTAGATATTAATGCGACAAAACACATTATCATTTATGATCTATATTCAATGACGACCCCTCATATTGAAACTTCTTAGATATGGTACTTCAGAATCTCAAAAGGTCGCATTCTCAAAACTATAGTCAAGCTAGAGTTCCAAGACCTCATAACTTCGTCAGATGATGGTAACCTTTTTGAGTGATATACATGTTTTCCATTGATTATGCAAGGAAGGCCATCATCAGCATAAGTTATATGAGTTGATGATATTCTTTACGCTTATAACAAAATATATTCATAAACTTTCCTTACTTACTAGTTATTAGCTCCTGATTTGTATGACTAGTATTTGATTATGTAAGGCACCACCTGAGCCATCTACATGCCAAAAAATCACGATGATCTGTCGACCCCTTCCTGAGTTCATGTCCAAAGGTCAAAACGAAAATGCCCACTGCAGTTCCAAACAAGCCGCTAGGGGGGCCAAACGTACACAACTTACTTCCTGCGTTATAAGGTATTCACCAGACCGTAGCATTTGTAGATTACTTAACCTCAAACTTTGAAGCTTCGCTGCGATGCCTTAGGTACCCGCTAGGAGGCCCATTATCGAACTTGACCGTCCTTTCTGCAAACCCTGCCCATTCACCAAATATTATGCAGAATCATGCACAGCTTCTCAAGTTATGCTGTGTACATACATACATACATGCACACATACAGACACAGCCCCCTGCAGTACCGACGGAAAATGCCAGTTGAATCATTTTCGAACTTGACCTATGTTTCAACAACCGCTACTCACCTACTGAATTAGATCATGAAGACCTATTGACAGCTTATACTGTTGACCTAAATACATGCCTGCAGCTGCTCCACCCTGGTTTAACTGGAAACATAACCTTCTTGGCGAAGGTAATAAGCCTCCAAACTTCAAACCCCTTTGCAGTCCTTACGCAATTTCCACCATTCCCAAAAGAGGCGGAAATTTGACGATAGTTTTAGTAACGTTTAAGGGGACGGCCTGGAGCTGTACTGCAGACAAGGCTCTCATAGGGTATATTTTACGATTGTTGGCGACGCCTTAGGGGCGGAGGCATTTATTACAGTATTACGATCACTTTGAAAGAATTTCAGGAATTGCACGAATGCATTCCCCTGGGAATTGGTTTTGAGGTAGCCGTCGGTTGTGTAGTTTATGGAAGGAAAGGAGAGGCCTTTGTAGATTTGTATGTGTAAAACACCATTTTGGAGAACTTGCTACTTAAGGCACAGAAACTGGCTACCATTTTTTGATTTTCAAATATGCTTCTCTGTTTCTAACAAGAGAGAACAATATTTACATTCCTCTTGTTCTGATAAGATTCAACTAGGAATACATTGAAATATCAAAGCTTGATTTTTTGGCGACGCCTACAATAAAGGATTTTATGTTTGGGTATGTAGCTGATACATGTTCTTTTAGATGCTCCCTGAAGACTATAGCGAACACATAAAGGATAAAGGAAGGACGCGGATACAAGCAAGGTTTCTTTAACATTGGACATAGTAGATGTTTTGTGTGAGAGTTTTTATTCGTTTGTGTTTCATTTGTTTTTATCCTGTGCGTTGCGTCACCCTTCATATTTTTTTCTCTCTTTTTTTTCTTTTCGGCTTTGCGACGATCCTGCATTCATTGTTTGTTTCTCCTGGGTTGACGTTATCAGCGCACACTCCAATTCTTCCACGATGACTCCAGTGAAGTCCTTATAGAACCAAGGGTGGCCACGGCGTAGCTCACCTGCGGGCACAATGAAAGAAATCATTCACTGCCGTTCGCCGAGGAGCAAATTGATCTCCCTTTCTCTCTAGCTATCTATCTATATTTTATTCAAACCAGTAAACACAGGTTGAGAGTCTGAGATGCTTGCTCAGTTACGAAGGTCAGCCTTTACAATGACCCAACATATGAATTATATGTTACCCAGGTCAACAAAAACGGCAAAATTTAGTGATCTAGCCAGCACCCGTCATTTTAGTCATTTGACAGAATTTATGCCACTCATGACGTCCAAAGATTTTGCATATTCTTTTATCTTTAACGAGCAAAAATAGGTGTGTAAAGATAATGAGAGCTTGAAATTTTGCAACGAAAACGAGTAAATCTGCGTAGGTTTGCGGCAGAGCCGATTCAGATAATTTCTAACGCCCTCTGGCGACCGGAGAGACGACACACAGGCCAGTAGGTGGGGAAATTCCCGTCCCCATTATATTACTTTTCTGACCGGTCTCACCGGACTAACGTTTTTGTGACTATTTCCCCCCACTCCCGTTCAGCGTCCGTTGTTGCAAGCAAAGAAGTCACATGCATAAAAGTCTGAAATACTTATAATATAGTTATCAGACTTTCTGTAATTTTGGTGAATATTATTAAACTTTCAAGCTCACACGCGCTTTCTTCCCTCGAAACATGATAAAGGACGTTTGATATTCCACCAATAACAGCGCCCGCCCGTGCGGCGGGAATGGGACAAAAATAATTATTTCCGGATCCGGTGATTTTTTTTCGTCAAACAAAATTCTGATCACGGAAAAAATCCTGCAGGCTGGCTGTTGCCTGTGTGGGCTTACCGCTATGAGACATCGTGTTTCACGTTGTCTCATAGGCGGTGAGCCACCGAGTTTTGTGCCTTTATACGGATCGTTATTTCATCTCACCTCTTTACTCTAGCCAGTGAATTCCTTCTAAGGTTTTCAGGGTGGGCATGGCGTAGCTCACCTGCGGGAACAAAGAGAGAAAAGGGCATGAATAAATTGATGTCATCTACTGCCAATCACTCAAAAAAAATCTGATTTGCCCTTTATTTTAATGAAAATCATCCTTACTTCACAAAGACTTCAAAATTATTCAACGTTTGTTCTTTATTTGGGTTTATAAAATCATGAAAATTACATTCTGATTTGTATCATCTAATTAAATCGATCATCACGTAAGCTATCCACATATCAAAAACAAGTATACAGGTTTGGATGAATATCCCTTTATGGTTTGTCGGGCCCCTAGGGACAGGCCTTCCAGCAGAGGAATATTTGCACAAGTTTTGCAACTAACATGTGTTAGATGACACAGTATGCAAGTGCCCCATAATAGAAAACCTCATTAGTAATGCAAATTTAGTCCTAATATGCATAATTTGCACTTCATCATTTATATCAATTTTTCGTGGAGATGAAAATATACATGACTCAGTCATCCTTAATACTTCATTGATCACTCAAGCATATGATTTACGTCATTAGTTGCACATTGGACCAAAGTTTACGAAACTTATACTGATCGAAGTAATCAACAGAGCTAACTAGAAAAAAACTGCTACATGGGCACCATTACAAAAGAAGACTTACAACAAGAAGAAAATGACAACGACTATAACCCACTTACCTAATACAGAACATCAAAGTAAGGCCCTTACAAACAAATGAATGCATAATACAAAATACAACCAATCATAGACGAGTACAAGTTCACCTCCGGTGCCTTAAAAAACACGGACAGCTAATCAACAATCGCCATACAATCGGTACAAAAAAAAAAAAAACATATGCTAGGGAATATTGAAAATACTGATTCAATAAAAACAACAAATCATTAGTATCACCTCGCGTATCATGACGTCGAACAACAAGAAGACAATGCCCTAAACGACCAAATTCTGTCACCGCAACTCTGTCGACATTAGTATGTTTACAATACAACAATTGAATCTGACTGATAACATATAAAAATATCCGGGTCACGGTTTTACTTACTTACCATGGTCGAAAAAAACCTTTCTACGCTTTGCAGCTCACGACCATCGACTAAAGGACATACCTTTTTAATCTTGCACACTTGAAAAAAAACAGACGCCCGGGGGACAGGGTCCCCTAGCGCCATTCCTGGCCGTCCAGTGCCGCCCGTATACAGCGCTAGCATGCCTTTCTAATCGTAATACCACAGCGAACCCACAAAAAAATCCTACAAACACCGAAAACTAGCGAATTTAAAGAAAGTCCATATAAATAGCACTGACTAGTATAAAACCAACAGATTCAGAATGCAGCAGACCAAGTAGTAAAGCGCTACTTCTAACTACCCTTGTGCAACGTTATTCTACGGTAGTCCGCAACAAGACGAAGAAATGTATACCTGGTACCCCACGATCACAAGAACCCAGAACTGTTCTGGGCGGAAATCATTGTTGACATTATAAAAAACGGTGACAAATTGTCTACTCGTTGATCATCATTCTACATGTAACGTAAGTAATGACACATTGAGATGTCCGCCACAATAATGAATAGCCAATTCAAAAATTCGTCAAGTGTACAACATCTTAACAAGGTACTAGTATTTGTGGCAATTATCAAAATAACCAAACGAATTCCTGAACTACAACGTTAGCAGGATAGAATACGTGAAAAACAATGTACACTTTAGCCAGTTGTCAAAACAACGTCTAGGCATCTCATTCACTAGCTCACATATTAAACCATATCGAGTAACTGCTTTTTTGGCGTATCTTTAAGTTATTACCTGGGTGTCTAATCTTCATCGACAGCTCACACATTAGGCATGATTACGGAAACACATATCAGCTTTAACAAAACTCGTCAACAAAGAGAAAATTTAGACTTCTCGGCAGTAACAAAATTGGTAAAAGAAACACCGGAGCAGACGGATACGTGAACAAATACAAGGAGGTTAAGGACAGAAACGTACACTCTAAGGTGGCATCAAGTCTACCGTGCTTCGGTCTGGCTCTCGTCGGGGCAGAGGGGGCTTTTCGCCGCCTGGTGCTTTTGCATTCACGCGGCAGAAGTTGGCCAACTCCTACCGAGTAAAAAAAAAGCACCGGGTGCAAAGGACAATAAACCTGGCAACAGAGAGTTCCGTATGCCACGAAGAAAGCTCGGCCGCAGATAGCCCTGGGCCTATAAACATAGCGAAATCCGAGGGGCCTGCATGGTAGAGGCTAAAATCAAACCACTGAGCCCATCTTGGTATTTCATAGTTTTCATTTCGTAAAATTTAGTGCAAAGTAAAAGTAAATTTTCAAGTTGCTGTCTATTATCAAATGTAAGAAACTTCGACAGAAACACATTTAACGTATGAAAAGTTTTCAAGAACTTACCTTGAAAGAATTCCGGGTCTCCGCTTCAACACAAGCCCGTTAGCGTTTCCCCGTCGTGTTAGACTATTCCTGGCGGCGGGCCCCGGTATGCAGTCCTGCTATTGTCGCCGGGTGCCCCGGTCCGCAATCCCCGCTGCACGGCGCGCCCTTGCCCCGGAGCTGACCTGACGGTACACTGTATGTAACGCTAGCCTCGAAGGTTATGCATATATGAAACGCTGAGGGCGGGGACTGTGGTGAGGTTTTTATAACAGAGTGTGCAATTTATCAAGTGGGAGGGATTATGTAATTAGATCACACGACTGATTGGTTAAAACGTGAAGTAGTATAGTCTAAGTCGGAGGGGTCGCATGATCCGGGCGGCTGCGGGCGGCTCCTCTGGCGCCGCCCTTATTAGCATAATATGTGTATAATGGACAGGTCCTATATGAATGGGATCGCCCCAATTAGCATAATATATGTATGATTGGCAGGAATTATAATGAAGGTATACCATGGTTTATGATATGTGTATGCCTATATCTATTGTTTTACCTATATCATATATCTATCACATATCAATTGATATACCTCTGTTTTATGATAGGTCATAGGCATATCGAGGATGCCTATAATATATGTATATGTGTATGTATGTGGAGGAAAGGATAATATACTAAGAAACTTATTTGATCAGATAGACATCGTGCGTGAACATGTAACGTTGTCATTTATAATATACATATCCATAACCATTGGAGTAGATGGACGTGTTGCTCCGGAGTAGAATTCTGCTCCGAGGTATGCTCCGGAGAAGATGATTAAGTGTATTTTGTGGTACGTTACGTATATTTGTCGTGTATTTTGATACATCGATATCTATATACGTACAGAGCATTTTGAATGAATTAATGCTTTGGAGTAGATGGATGTGTTGCTCCGGAGTAAAATATTGCGCCGGAGTATGCTCCGGAGTAGATGATTTAGTGTATTTGTGGTCAGTAACGTATATTTGCCATGTATGTACCTATCATGTATGCATATATCATCAACACAAACGACACTAGGGTAAAGGGATACTGTTTCATAACACTTTATTTATAACTCAGTCATGAATGTATCTAGAACTCACAAGCCAGCGTAAGTCGTGTCCTATAGGTTACGTGAAACGCAGTATCACTAATTCATTAGGAAAGAAAGTTGTGCTGATGGCGGTATATCAACGTTACATTACTTTAAGACGAGGTAACCATATTTTTTCATCAACGTGTTTTCTGAGACCCAGTTCTTGCTGTGAACAATCTCAAAACTGTGACGAGGCAGCGCAGCAAACTCTATCAGATAAAACTTTTTGCCAGCGCGTTTCGTCTCCTTGATTACGCGTTGAGGGACATCGCCTGGCTGGTAAGGTAGGAGGGTGGTCCAGTCTCGATAGAGTGTAAACTCCTCTTCATCACCACTGTCGTAGCCGTGCTCTTCACTTTCATTAGATGACGACATGCTAGACATGTCAGAGCTCGCATCAGTCTCGGAACCACTTGGTTCGCTGTCTGTTCCTGTTCTTGATCCCTGTGAGTCCGTCACAGAAGACATGTCAGAACCTGCATCAGTCTCGGAACCACTTGGGTCGGTTTCTGTCGTTGACTCCTGAGAGTCCATCACAGACTCATCTTCTTCAGAGACGATTTCTACATCATGTGACGCCATCGAGCCCTCATCTTTGTCATCGTCAGTGTTGCCTTCTTCATCTTCTTCGTTGACCGATAAACCAAACGTGTCCGCATCATGTTCAGAGTCGGAGTCGTCGAAAATATCACGCCCTCGGTAGGATCCCGTCTCGGCGTCTGCGACGACTTCTCCTGAAGCAACGGCCGACTTGTCTCGATGCTTTCTTTCTTGGTGTCGATCGAGGTTAAACTTACGAGTAAACTCCTGATCACAAATTTCGCAGACGTAAGGCATGCTTCCTACCTCTTCGGTGGACAGTGGGAAAATGACGAGATATCGATGAACACTCAAACATATATATTCCATGCAAATGAGTGCTTCGCGATCTTATCAAGCTATACAATGAGTGACTCATGTTATTTGCCATGTATGCAAAATCAGAGACACTCCATCTTTATCATTGTGTTTATACGTCAGGGATTGTTAATGTGTTACATGTATGCAAATGACTCATGAGTTACTCGATAGTTTTTTCTCATTTTCATTTCAGGGATGCGTTCATCTTTTCAATTTGCACACATTGTGTAGTTAATCTTAGTTTATGCGAGTATCTTAACTTATGCGTGTATCTGTTTCAAGATATTGTTAAGGAAGAAAGACAAACTTCGTTTGACGTCATGTTGGGTTTATTCATACCTTGAAACTTTGTACATGTACCTGGGCAAATACAACATATCTGCAACTGAACACACTACTCTGACTTAAAGAAACAACATGACATTTACTTGATATATAGGCAGACAGTTTTTTGTCTTCTGTTTTTTAACAGAAATACCATCTGTAGCGGTCTACAGGCTATATATCTAATGGTAGGGTTGTGACACCGTCATCCTGAACTTGACGTTTTGGATAAAAATAGGAAAAAGCGTCTCCTGTTTGCGTGTAGGTCAACATCTGATTATCCTTCACGCGGAAGCCTCTGTTCACGCCCTGACCACTTTTCTGGGTCTCTAGGACTCGGAGGTACTTTTGGAGCGTAATATTGTTGTCTTTTTTGCTCACCCCCTTGCAACTGAATTTGTCATTTGATTTATCGTCACCACCAAAGCAATAATAGGTTTTGGAACACAGCCCGACGATCGCATCCCCGGACCATTCTTCCTTGAAGAGCCCGGGAGTGCGCTTATCGTAAGCCGCGTGCTGTGGGTCGTCCGTGCGGGGGAACCAGAGGTGTTTTTCTTTATCGAACCTGTCACGCATGTGGGGTTCGATGACGTCCTCCAGCCTGTCCGCAGAGATGGCGATGTAGGCCGAGTCCGTGTCCATCTCGCAATATTGAAAGTCAGACACGTCCACAAATGTCAACATGAAGTCGTAATAGAATTGGAGCATGCGCAATTTGGCATACTGATACACGAAAAATCCGATTTGAAGGGGCAGGTCGAATTTGATGCGGCGCTTACCTGTCTCGATTTCGTAAAATCCATCGACCACCTCGGTGATCATTCTAAAACAGGGGTAATTATTCTTTTGCGTCGCTGCGACGTCACTGTCGCAGTAGCACACGTCAGACTGCTTCTCTTTGTTAGTGACCGTCTTGCCATAAGCACTGTTACCAATTAGTTTCATCGTGTCCGCGATGACTTTCTTCTTGTCGTCTTTGTCGCCGGCACGACGTGCGTCACTGACCTTGTTGCCAAAAGGTTCAAAACACTTTTTGGGCATGTATTCTAGTACCTGATGAATGTGGGTCACTTTCAACCCCTTCTCCAGATACCATTTTAGCAAGGGTGTGGCTAGCAAGATCTTTTTACCAAACATGCTGCCAATTAGAGCGCGGCTTGGTTTTGACATGATGTGATGTGTTTCGGCGTACTGCTTCATGAATGGACCGATGTCGTCGATGGAAATGTTGCAGTTTTTAAAGATCGGGGGCATTTCGGAAAATTGTCTTTTGAGATGTGCAGGAACTTCAATATCGCACTCGACCACACCGAACAACTCATCTTCGCGGACAGCTTGGAGGATTTCCTCTTCGGGCAATGTGTACTTTGTCTCGGTGTGTGTCTTGCGCCCAGCCAAAAAGGCGGACACCTCTTGATTCCTCTTCAGTCTTTGCCACTGACACTCCCACATTTCGAGCACTTTGTACCCCTCTTCCCGCAAATACTCGGTCATTTCGTCTGTGTCTCCCCTTAATTCGGCCATCGACTTATTTCGAATTGAATTGGTGTCAATGTCCGCGGTGAGGTGGCAGTTATGACCGTGCCAGAAGCACCCGTGGAACTGGAAGATTTCACCAGTCTGCGAACAAAACCCGTCTACGGGAACTTGGCGGAGACCAATACGTTTTTCAGTATGGTTAAATTTGTTCCGGATGACGATGTCACGGCTGTGCCCTACCCAGTCTAACCATTCTGTAGCCATGCGACCCCAGTAATGACCGGAATACTCTCTCTGAAAATCATTGTCTGCCCGACGACGAATATAATACCCGGTCGGCATGTCCTGCATCAGTGACCATAGATACAAGGCGTTGGCATCAAAGCCAATCACCTTTTGACAGAGTTTTGGTTATCTACCTAAATCTTTCATGTCCTTCTGCCTGATAAAGGTCTTACCCTTCTGGTGCTGTCTATGAATTATTAAACTTGGACCCCCTACAATGTTTTCTTTAAATAACCTAAACACGTCTTCTTTGTCTGGCAGTGTGAAGTAAATGTTCGACGGCAGGTTCATGAAGAGATACTTAAGTGTCAGTCCCGGGACGCTGATCCCGTCCTTAAACATGTCGATCCCGAGGTCTTTGTAGAAGGCAGCCATCTTCTGGATGACCGCCAACATGGGGACGACATCCTTGTTGTTGTACCTGCAGGAACAGGGAAGAAAGAACCTTTAGGCTTCCGCGCACGACCTTTCAAAGACCGATAAGGAAAATGGGAAACCCAACAACACCACAAGAGACGCACACCTACCACATCAAGAAGTCCCGCATGTTCTGCATGCCGTGCTGCTGCCACACGTCCACGCAGTGCTGGTAGTCGTCAGGAGAAATGTGTGACCCCCGCAGCTTGCTGAAGAAGGCGTCCGGCGGTGGGAGTTGAGTGTGGTCCAGTTTGGACAGGTCGTCCATCCATTCGTACCTTTCATATATACATGGAATGAAAATACGTCATCTTTAGGGTTAACACGATTTTGGTAATATCTACAAGTTAAACCACCAGCCAAACAACAAAGAAACAAACGCATAACAAAGATGTCGACTTACGGAAAGAATCCTTTCGTCTCCTGGCACTCGTACGCTTTGAGGAGGTGAGAGTACGAGAACCCCGGTGCCACATAGTTGATCAGGTCCAGGAATTTCAGTTCGTCCGTCTCTATGGACATGAAACTGTTATCCTTCTTGATGGGACGTAGGGTCTCCTGTTGTCTGTACAGATGGGGAAGGAAAACCTTCTTCATGGCGTTCACATCGTATCTACCAGAGTTGAACCCGATGACGGGTAATTGACGGAGGTGGCGGTGGAGCCGGCCACTCAACCTGCTGACCCAACTTTCTTTTCCTGACCCTTTCTCTTCACCCTCCCAGTCATTTTCTTCTTCTGTCATCGTGGATTTGTCGTCTTCCTCTCCTGACGTTACGGAGTAGTCATGTTCTTCTCCCGACATCACAAAATCACCATCTTCGTCTTTCCGTTCCACCAGCACAGAGTCTTCTTCTTTGTGGGCTTCTTCTTCCGACATCACAAAGTCTTGTTCTGTGTTGTCTTGTTCCGGCATCACGATGTCTTGTTCTTGGGGTTGAGACATGAAGGTTTCTTCGTCATCATCCGGGTCCAAGGCCTCTATCCGTTCAAAGACGTCGGCAAATTGCTCCATCAACTCCTCGCAGGCCGCGTCACTGATCTGCTGAAGATACTTTAACATCTTGTCGGCAACAACGGCAGGATCACCCTCGGAGACAAAACATTTTGGCGTCGTGAATCCCGGTACATTGGAGCAGACGCTGACGCTCAGCAGTTCATGCACGGCCTCCCACGTCATCTTGTCCGTGGTTTGACCGGAAATTGGTTTCAAGAGGCACTCGATGTCGTACGTCGCCCGGTAAGGATAGTAGCGATCGCCTGGATTTACGCGGATACCTACGTCGTCCAGCTGCTCGAATATGGTTTGCCTTCTGTTGTATGCCCCGCCAGGATAGACGTATTTTATGGCCCCGGTGCAGTTTGACTGGTGAACTTTCAAGTTGTAGGCGCGGTTGAACTTCCTACCGCACGTGGGGCAGCCATACGAATTTGCATACTTCGTAAACTCTCTAATGTAGCTGAAGTGATCCTCGTATAGGTTCAAGTACATTGTGTTCTCATGACGGGTGAGGGGTCGCCTGACCAGTTCAGCAAACGGTGTTTCGTTTTCCTCGTCTTCTTCGTCGCCTTTCTGAAGCGTGTACACGTAGATATTGACTTGAAAGAGTTTTTCTACGTCGGCCAAGTCATCTAGAGACACCCCGCAGAACTCTTTCTCGGCCAAGGCCACCGCTTTCAGATACTGTTGGAAGAGATCCTTGGTCGCCGTCTCGAGTTGTTTCGGATCCTTACCGTAGTGTGCTGCAAGACAGCGGAAGAAACACAGATTGTCGTCGAAGGGTCCGTGCGTTCCACTTTGAAGGGTGACGATGGCTTTGTTGTTTAGAATGTAGGCGGGGAGATTCCTGGGTGCGCCGATAGGATGGTTCTTCCCCAGTTTGCTGACGTAGAATTCTACTTGGGGAATGGCGTGGACGATCCATTTCGAGTCCGGACGCTGTTGTCGGCAATACTCTAGAACATCTTTGTCGGCTATTTTGTCCAGGAATCTTTGCAGGTCTTCTTCGTTGTTGATTATCATCGGTTTCTCCAGGAAGCGGCTGTTGTTCTCGCAGGGGTAGTAATAACGAAGTTCACCTTCCTTGCTACGAAGGACAAACCCATACGACAGGTTGATCTTGAACGCCTCCTTTTGGTTTTGGAATATCGCACGTACTTTGTCCACCAAGACGTCTACGTTGACGGAGTTTAATCGAAAATTATATCTGTCATTGACCAATTTTCTCTGGAAATGTGTACGTATTTTTGACCATTTTTCTTTATACATCTGTTCCAAGGCCGGATCGTCATCTTCTAAAACCAAGTCTTCTGGTTTGTCCCGGGGATCTTCCTGAAGGGGAAACAAGTCATCTGGTGGCGTGGGCTGAACCTTTCTACGCTTCGGCACAGCAGCATCGGCGTTGCTAGAATGGTGCCGTTTGTGGCCACGGGATGTGGACGGTGCGTCTTCGGGGTGTGTCTCTTCCCCGTGCCTCTGCAGTTCTTTTACTGTATTAAACGCCGCGTTACACAGACGGCAGCGGAATATAAGGCTCGTCGGAAGTTTGTCGTGTGTGCGCTTGTGTTCTCGCAGGTTGTCTGCCCTTGCGAACTTTTTACCACAGAAATTGCATTTGTGCTGAGGCGCGGTAGATGCATGCTTCTGCTGTTGATGTCGTTTTATGTCGTGAACACGGGTAAATGTTTGTCCACATGTCTCGCAGTGGTGGGTAGGTGTCGCGGTATGTGCTACTTTCTTGTGACGACTAAAGGACTGTCTATGTTTGAACTCTTTTCCACTCTGGTCGCATTGGAATGTCATTGCTGCACTGTACTGACGACTTTGCTCTGAAACACAGAACGAACGACGTAAGAAAAAAAATGCCGACTAACGATGGGCAAAGATAGAATCCGACAAGACATGGAAGTCGTGTCTTACACTATGAACGACAATGGGGTAGGAACAATATAGTGACAGATTATCTTTAAACCAAAGCCCAATAATTAGCTAGTGTTCCCAAACATCAGCTAGAAGGTCATTGACAGATGAGCAAGTTTACAATGACACGACGGACCAGGACATTAACTAATCTTTCCCAGGGACAAACTGGCTACTAGAGATGCATCGCTTATGCGTTTCCTTGGATATCGACCTTGTTGGACCCTAGCCTCTTCATCTATCAACTTTCTGCAGACATATTTGAGTATCTCATGATTTGCAAAACCATAAAAAAAAGCAAATCTTAACGTTTAAAGTACGCAAACTTGTTATCCGATTATAGACAATAGAAAAAACTCTCCCGGTATCGGTGCATCAACTCCCAACAGACGGGATCCCGAATAAATTCCTACGGTAACAAGGGAACGCACACTGCAACTGTACAAACTATAACGTAATGTAACTGTATGTAAGTTCTAACGGTGCGTTTTCCAACTACCTTAATCTTTGAAAACCGAAACAACAAAAATTACTATTTTTTCACCCTCTGCATTCTTTTGTTTGGTCGAACAAAAGACGTCGGGTCAAAAGGGATAATAACTGCATACCATTCTTCTCTCACGGTACAACAGCACGTCAAAAACCAATATATAACATACTTAACAATCAGATATACATGAGATAGAACCGTTTTCCAATACGTTAAACCAAGGAGATTTTATCTAGAACATTCCAGATAAAACCACCTTGGTCAAACATAGATGTGTTGGAACAGCGAACAAGACAATGTTGTTTCTACATACCAGACTTATTTTTTTCGTTTTGGTGGTCATGGTAGCTTGCGCCTAAAGGTTTGGTCTATCACTTGTCAAGAAACATTTAGTTCTCTGATCATCCTTTGTATCGAGTACTATCGACCCACCAGGCGTTATAGCTCGGCCTACATATACATTGAAAGGCAAAGGACGAAAATAAAAAAAGATTAAGGCAGACTTACTAGGTTGACGACCACTGTGACGAGTTGAGGTGATGGGCGCTGAAGAGACCGGGGTGAGATTCAGTCCTCGGAGTTCCACAGCTCGCTAACCAACTGAATTCCGCCTCAACTTTTGACCGTTTATACATGTATCCCTCTAGCCCGGTCAAAACTGGTTCTCGAACGAACAATAGGTGGTGTTTCCATAGATTGCTAAAAATAGCCCACGCCACCCGTCCCGATCGGGACATGTACGAACATGCTGACAGAAAACAATAGAGGGGTACGCGGTGTTTTCCCAAAGATCTGCCCTGAAAGCTTTTGTTCTTGGCTGCTTCTACTCGTGACTTTCCATACTATACGGTAAGATACAATGTACCTTCTGACGTGATATCTGTGTGAGTTTTCGGAACAATTGACAAACAAAACTTTTATCTGGTATTTGGTAGTGGAATTGTGGCATTATAGAAACGGCGAGAATGAAATAGGCAAGTGCTCAAAACGAAACCATGTCGACCATACGAAAATGCTCTCCCCACCCATACATAATATCGTGCTAGGACGTTTGCAAGATGCAAGATATGTTGCTCGGTGTCTCTAAATATCTGGTAAGAGTACGATGGCAGAATATGTTGTTTGGTCGGGGTTGCCTCTGTGGTACCATTGTGTAAACCAAATATTTGGCTCCTCATGAATTATTCTTTTGTGGGGAGAGGGGACAAACATCGGAATGCCTCCGCTAAAATAGAATTTAAAAAAAAAAAAGGGGGAGCGCGCCCGCTTGCTCTAAGTGCATTATAGCTCAACCACATTTTGCACACATAAATGTGTAGAAAGCACCAACACATCTTATAGACTTACCCAACAGCGGTCAGTTCTTGGTCATGTATGCCCTATGAAATACGCATGTCTTCTAACCGCGCTTCACCTTAAACTTGCAGTGCATCAAATAAAATTTCAGCAGACGTGATAATTCTTTTCATGCGCATGCATGATAAAACAGGTCAACAGAATAAGACCTAGGTATAGTGTAAAAAAAAGTCAGACGTACGCATATGTCACCCGCATGCATATGAAAGCCAGCAATCTTAATCTAAAACTGACCGCAAAGATCAGTCTTGATCAATACACGTGCTGATATAGATGTTTGGTTTGAACTCATACACTCAAGATGGACTGACTGCATATAGATGATATTTACAAAGTCGATAAAGGGACGTAAACATAAAATACAGGACCTTGATACGTTCACGACCGAAACCGTGCCCCCCATACCCCAGTGTCTTGTGTGTTACTGTGTTGATGTATGCGTACATGATGATAGGTAAATACACGACAAATATACGTAACTTACCACAAAATACACTTAATCATCTTCTCCGGAGCATACCTTGGAGCAGAATTCTACTCCGGAGCAACACGTCCATCTACTCCAATGGTTATGGATATGTATATTATAAATGACAACGTTACATGTTCACGCACGATGTCTATCTGATCAAATAAGTTTCTTAGTATATTATCCTTTCCTCCACATACATACACATATACATATATTATAGGCATCCTCGATACGCCCATGACCTATCATAAAACAGAGGTATATCAATTGATATGTGATAGATATATGATATAGGTAAAACAATAGATATAGGCATACACATATCATAAACCATGGTATACCTTCATTATAATTCCTGCCAATCATACATATATTATGCTAATTGGGGCGATCCCATTCATATAGGACCTGTCCATTATACACATATTATGCTAATAAGGGCGGCGCCAGAGGAGCCGCCCGCAGCCGCCCGGAACATGCGACCCCTCCGACTTAGACTATACTACTCGTGAGATTAGATTTCAATATTTAGAGCAGAACCCTGAAATCCCTGAAGTCAGCTAATATCCAGACCACCGGCTGGTCCCCATATGATGAAACTAGGTCAACATTGTTTTAATTACATAGTTGACCTCAGTTGACCTCAGTTGGGGTGCTAGTAGTGAGACACTGACAGTTTGTATTTGCACTTCTCTATCAAAAGTATGACTATTGAGTATATATTAAATGACTACAATCTTTGAAGGTCTATAGATATAGGTCTGCAATATCTATATCTATCTATTTATCTACCTATCTATCTCTCTCTACGTATATATATCATGGGTCACTAGTGATTTACAACTTGTTCCTTGGGCCCTCTATCATAAGGGGCTGTCCACAAATAGCGCTTCAAGTGCCTGACCAACCTTTGCCCGTCGTGCGTGGGAAACTAAAAGATCCAAAGATTGTGAAATGTTGGAGCCTTAGATTTAGGAAAACTCTCAACATTGGTACAAATTTGTCATAAAAGATAAATATCATAACACTGTTTGCATTTGCAATAGATTCTCGATAACTACTAGCAGTACTTGCAATTGTAACGCAATCTCCCACTGACAGAGACTTATATGGCGATTAAATAAGACTAGTAAACTATAAATGAGGGCCTGCATGACCATTTTCGTAAGACGTAATTCAGCCTTTTTCGTGTTCGTAATCCGTAGGCAGTCGCCCCAAATCAACGTAATTCGTAATCAGTACATAAACCGTAACGCGTAATTGGTCGCTTTCTTTCTACGTAAACCGTAAGTTACCTTTATGCAACGTAAAGCGTAATCCATAAATTGCAGGTACAGCGTAGGCTGATTTCAAAATGGTCCAATCCACAAGCGAGCGCCTCCCATCATTATGTCCGCGATGAATTCTATCAAAATTCCCCTAAGACTAAGTATACTGTGGTACGCAGAGCATCGTGCTGAAAGGTCGCGAACCCAAGCAAAGCATAAGCTCAGCAAAGAACACCCTGGGTGCGATACCCTCACTCTCGATCGATGACGTGTGACTACATCTACGTATACCCCGAGGTCTTACGATGGCCCCTCTATGATGCACGTACATCTAGTATTTGTTTACCCTATGTGCAAAAATAACAATCAGTTGCACCATCGAAAATCACATCACACTGTCTACTTCACTCAAGAGCAGGCTGGGATGTTAATTCATGGCCACTCCCATGTCAGAGCACAGGCGGTAGGCAAAGGTATTGTCGTTGAATAGCTGCTGAAGTTTCTTTGAAAGTAAGAGGTAATTAGCAAAGGACGACGGGAGAAACCATCCCCGCTAATGATGGGGGGGGGGGGGCATTTCCGAAGTGAGCGACGGGAGTAATTGTCTTCGGGAGCATTTGAGCGAAAATATGTACCGCGGCGGTTACCCAACATAAATACCGTAGCCTAAAGCCCGTGGTCAGAGGTGACTCACAATTAGCTCCAGAGCGACCAGACTGGTTCGACTTCATTTCATGCAGGAGTAATACCGCGTGGCGGATCATCGCTAAGATATCTCTAACATTGTCATCCGATTTGTGCCTCACAGGTGGGAATACATTTATTGTACGAATTCTAGATCTCTGAAGAATGTTTGCATTGCGACATAGACAATATGTATATACATATTAAAAGTTACTATTTTTCATATAAGAAGGCTGGTGCTGACATTGCTGCTAACTCTGTTTGAAAAGACCAGACCAGCCTTGACAGGCTTTCTCGCACTGAATGCTTCTTCTGTTTTCAGTTGCCACACGTTATGCTCAAAAGTTACGAAAAAGTCGTTCCGAAAGTTATTTATTCGGGTGGAAAAATACGTATACGTGTCGAGGTGGGGTAGGAATGGGGTGGGGTAATTGGTTTGGTACGTAATGGACGTGACCAGATTATCAATTGCAGTCACTGACACTGTCAGTGCAATTGTTATATCAATTTGGTTAAACGTTGCCGCACAAATCTAGTGTCTTTTACAAAAGCGCACGTCAGGATACCATGTTGTCATTGGACGAGCCATGGCATTGTGCAATGAGACTGTACTTCCTTCAAATACGCTGAAATGGAGTTAGGAGAACTTCAATGTATGTGATAGCACAGGTCCCTCAATAACGTCACATTACTATTTCTAAGTACACAAAAATAGAAATTTCCACCATAAAAGGTCTTCATTCATAAGCAAGCTGTGGTGTTTATCGGGCTCAAATGTGGCTTCCCATGCCAGATGTGACGTGAAAGTTCGTAGTTCAATAGTGCTACGTATCATAAGTAAACAAACAGGTTAAACTTCATTTGATACAGAAGTCATTGCGTGTGACCTCACGCCAGTCTAGACTCCGTCATTATCACTCATGCGTTTAATGCAAATGCTAAATTAAGGTGCTTTTCAAGTCATCTCCATGATGCTAAAAATCGCTTGCTTTGACGAAGCTAAGAGTTCAGCCTCTAGGTGTGTGAGTTTTGGCTCAGAATTTAAAGTAGGGCGTAGAGAGGCTGACTAAATTTAGCGTCATATGTAGCTCCGGAATTTAGCGTTTAGCGTTCTCGAGACGCCCCCATGCAGGCCGCTCTCAAGGAGGTGTCCTCAAAAGTAGGTATTCAACATAACATCAATAGTTTTGACGCAGAACTAGATAGTTGAAGCTTTGTAAAGTCTTTAAGCCTGTTCGAAAGCCTCATGATTTAACGTAATTCGTAATCAGCTCTGAGACTTCAACGTAATTCGTAATCGGCGGCGAAAATGTTGCATGATTCATAATCACTACTCCCCCATGCAGGCCCTCATAAATATTTCCTTGCATAGACACCAAACATTTTAAGAAGAGGTACAAAATATGGCAAGGGTTGTGCGGCAAGTTTGCCCCCTTTCTCCACTTCTGTACGCAATCTCACTCGAGCCGTTTGCGGCGACAGTGCGCAAAGACACAGAGGTGCACGGAGTCAAACTGCCCGGTGGCTATGAAGCCATTGAGACGATAACTTTGCCTTCCTAGCCTCCTTTGCAGGCTCCGAGGCGGCTTTTTGGGGGGCTAAATAATACACTTTTTTGCAGCCAGCCCGTAACTATCAGCCACCCCGTAACTATCAGCCGCCTAGAGCCTGCGCTATTTCGGTGCGTCAAAGCGAAATCAAAATCACGTTAGGGCGATTAATCTAGGCGGCTGATAGTTACGGGGTGGCTGATAGTTACGGGCTGGCTGCAAAAAGTGTATTATTTAGCCCCCCAAAAAGCCGCTTCAGAGCCTGCATAGACTACGACCCCTTGTCGTGTTAGGCTATCGTTGTAATGTCTCTCCTTTATGGCCTTATGTCATTTTGATGTGTCAAGTTGGCAGGAGTGGGTTGGTGGGAGCACGCGGATAAGTAACCTGTCGTGTTTAGCTTGACTTGTCCTTTTTCTGTCGCCCTTCCTTTGTCTGAGCTGAATGTTAGTAACGTTGAAAAGTTGAAAAAAAATATAGTTAAATAGTTGAATAAGCACTTGCTGTCTTTCTTTCATTTTGATTATGTTATACCCCAATAAAAACGGGTTAGATAAGCACTTGTCTGTCTTGTCTAGCCTTTCTTCTTTTTGATTTTGTTACACCCCAATTGAAAACGGGTTTGGTCTCAAGTGTCAGTATTCTGGAGGAGACAGTACTAGGTACATAATAAACCCTGATTTGTTTTCTAAAGTGAGCGAGGATACAAAAACGTATTCAACATTCTTGCACAAAGAAAACAAATAAAACTTACACGTCCATTATTCCTTAAAGGCAAGAATTTCTGTGGAATATCATACAACACTAGCAACGGACTACCATTTTCTTTTAAAGACACAATAAGGTGAATCAAGTCGAAAAAAACGACCATCACACCAAAAGTGTCGTGCGGAGTCCAGGGGTTAGCAGCCCTGTCTCTAGATCAAAAAGTTCGAATCTCGGCTGTGTCGATCACCCGACATGCACACTACTGGAAATGATCGCAGTCTTCTGTTCTTTGTGCTTATCGAAACGAGCTTGGGGGAATTTGCCCGTAAAAAGAACGTGTTAATACTATAAATAACGTTTTCTGTGTCACGACCAGTGAAATGATAGCTCTACATTGAGCTCAACTTGCTGGTTAGAGATCACTTTCTAGTTCCCATTGCATGTAAAATGACAGGGATCGTGTGGCTTTACGGCAGGGTGTTCGACCCAGAACCAACTGGTCCCGGGTTCAAATCCCCCTGACGTCACCGATGTTGTGCCCTTGGGAAAGGCACTTTACACGGCTTTCCTCACTCCAACTAGGTGTAAAATGGGTGTATTGTTCAATGTACGTGACACATAGGATGAAAAACTTGAGTGCAGTGCCACATCGTCCTTGTCTGTTAAAAGGCGAAGTAAAAAAAAAAGATGAAAAAAGGGCCGAAAAAGATAACACAATCAAGCACGCTTCAAATAAGGGACAAGGTATAGGTTTTCGTTTGCTTTAGATTTCAAACCACAATTGATTTACCGTAACAGCATGCGTCGCTTTTTAAGTCACCATTACTTGTTGAACATTGGCCCAAAATTTCCACACAGACTAAAACGCAAGCAAAGAGCGTCCACAACCACTCATTGGGGGCTTAAGTTATCGGGAATTAATATCTCCGGACGTTTTGAGCGTACAAAAATGGATTTTTCGGCCTTTACCTTAATATTATTCTTCAGAATATACAGAAACATTAAGATTTGTGGTCACGTTTAGGGCTTTTTTTTGTTCACACCCGAAAACAGCCAACGTCAGTATTTAAGAAAACATTTAGACAAAGTTATGTAACATGCGTAACACGGTAGGATTTCAGGTATAGACATTGGCTAATTTAATTTCACTTCATGGTGCGACATGTGCGAGAGGTTCTTTTTCTAACTATCATGATGTTTTTGAAAATGTCACAATTAGCTTTATCTGAAAACACGATGGCTAAATTTTCAAAATAGACGTCATAAACAATGTAACAAGACTTGAAGCGACAACCATGGTATCATGGCCAACAAGTCTTTTATTCCTGTATTCAAGAAGTGCAAAAAGTGACGCAAGCTAGTGTGGTACACTGGTTCTGAAGTTGGCAACTACACTCATAGCTACCACATAAGTGCCACCTTTACAACTATCGAACTACTAAAGCTACAGTCATGGCTATCTCACTAGTGTCAGTTCTACAAACATAATCAAGGCTATACAACAAGATAGTCTCTCCTAGACTAACTACGCCAGCTAAATGGAAAATATTTGCTAGGGTTTGACTTGCAGGCTCGTAGGATGGCAGGTTTGACCCTCTCTCCATAGCCGACAACCTTAGCATACTATTCACTCTATTTGGCCAATTTCTACTATTTTCCCAGCCATCCGCGGGACCTGGTAGAGGCTAACAACAAGACATAGTTTCCCATTTTTGCATACTGTCGCGTTATGTTGACCACCGGAGGGGGAAACAATTTTGTTTTCTAATCAGGCGAAAATAATGAGCGCGCTGATGTCATCTATGACATTTACTTGCTCTGGCCTAACGTCCTATTTTCGATACCTGCCTAACAGCCTACGGAGCTAGGTGATAGAGTGTTTACAAAGGAACTAAGATAGAGTATTTACAAAGGAATTAAAGGACAAAGAAACTAGGTCACCTTCCGTCTATGGTTTCAGCAGAGATCTGTGCGAAGGAAACATTTCATCATGCGTTTTAAGGAGGCGGGTGACACACCAAGGTGGTTCAGGGCAGGAATGGTGTTTCTATTTGTGTTGACCTTGGGTTTGATGTGTATGACTTGGTGCGAACCGTCCACATATGCAGAACCACGATTTCCTCTGATGAAGCCAGCTGGTGACCTAAATAAGACGAATCAACGGTATGTGGTTGTTTGTTTGTTTGAACCTTTTTTATTCATGATAAGCTCAAATCGGCAAGCAGGCCGCTTTTCAGTGAGGTCATGAGGGAAGAGGTAAGGGTCAGATACAATATAGCAGAGATACACAGTCATTTGAATCCTAATAACTCTATCAGCATATATCATTACATAATTATGGTACAACAATATACAATTGCTAAAACATACAACATATTAGTAGGGCGAAAGCTGGTTCATGGTCCGCGTCCGTTCGTTTTGTTCATTTCCGTTACTTCAAGAGTCTCTTAAAGGAAGTCAGATTCGGAGCCGTACGTGTGTCTGTTCCAGACATTTGGGTCGCGGTCTTAAGGTTATCGTAAATGTGCGTATATCTCAGACACGTTGTTTTACTCTTTTATGCTTTTCTACAGCAAAATTATACATCGTTTCAAAAGCGTTTTAAACCTTCTTGGTCGTTTCTTTCTTTCTACGAAATGGATTGCAAGCCTTCTGTAATGTGAGACAGCTAGCTAGCTAAAACATATTGGCGAAATCTTGGTTTTTTCTCCCTTTGACGTACCTTCAGTTTTTTGTCCTTGTTTTAATTTCATTTTGTATTGATAAGAAAACTTAACTATCAGGGAAATCAATCAAAGGACTTATACAATTAAGGATAGAAAACGTTTGTAACGTCTAAAGACTTGATATGATATAACACCACGACACCGGTGTTCCGGCAAAGCTGCCTGTGGCCGCGTGTATTGTACTGTTGCAATTCTAACTAGAGTTCCACGACCCCATGTACCTTCGCCAATTGATATAAACTTTTCGAATGATGTATTATAAAGGTTGATCATTGATTCTGCAAACAAGGTTTATTGTTTTCTATTCTGGCCAAAACTTAACTACGACGTAATTCAGCCAACTACAGAGTTTGTCACGGCACGGTATACTTTGGTAAACAAGTACGTAATTCACACAAGTGGCTCCAATACGACTTAACTTACAACTACGACATACTTTAAGGTAACTATGACGTAGCTAGGCCGCAACCTACTTCGAGACGACTTAACCTACGGCTCCAGCCATCCATTTCTGAGAAACTGACCATCCTATGCCGGAGGTAAATCAAGCTGATCAGTATGTAGGCCACCCCATAATAGCCGGAGCTAATGAAAGCTTGAGCTACTATTGTGCCGTCGACCTATATGGGTAGATAAAATCTTAAATTTGCCGCCTTTCGTTTCAAAACGTGGTCAAGAGCAACGTTTATATAAAATGGCTAAAACATAAACGAGAGTGAGTTAGAAGTTAGAGTGATCTCACAAGTTAGAAAGAGATCTTTCTCAGAATTACATTCCATGTTTTTCGAAATGCACCTATGATTGGTGTGGGGGAGGGGGGATATCGATGTATCTTTCCACAATCGTTAATCCTCCATTCTCCTACAGTGTCAAAACGCAGACGGCAACAAATGTGACCAAAGAATCCGAGGCAGCACCAGTAAGCCGACCCGGTACAATACGAAGCGTCATAGGAACTTCGAATGAAACGAAAGCAACAAATGGTTGTTCTTGGCCAAAACAATCCGAACAGCATTGTTCTTTCAACGAGACAGAGGTGCTTAATATGAGGTAAGCACTACATTATTCTGTATCTCAACAAATTGAGCAGTTTCGAAATAAGAACCATCTCAACGACAGACAATGCACAGTTGGACGGGCCATGCCAGTATTCTCAAATCAGATTTCAAAAGGCAAAATATACCCCCCCTATACGTCAGATAAAATAGTGAGATAGCTTCTAATTCTATTGTTCTGACTACAAAGGAAATGCATATGTTAAACCGAGGTGTCACTGCTGGTATAGATACCGACACGGACATATATCTTGCTTGGAAGCATGCATGTGTGTTTCCGACTCAAAAAAATGATGTGCATGTTTAGAACGTTGTCAGATGTTATCAGTAAATATGAACAGAATTCCCATTCTATTGCAAATGCCTTGTTGTTTGTCTTGACTCAGCCAACTGGTTGAATAGTATCTTTTCTACTTTCAGACAACATATTCTCAAATTCTTCAACCCGGAAACAAACCTGACGATAACGAAGTCCAACCTACATATCGGGCAACTTTTGAAATACGAATTTCGTGTCAGGAATAAGTCAAATTTATTCAAAGTCACCAAGGACTTCTTCAAGTTGATCCCAAATGGGTCACCTCTGAAGGAACGCCATTTTAACACATGTGCAGTCGTAGGCAACTCTGGGATTCTGCGGAACAGTAGTTGTGGTCAAGAAATCGACTCCATGGACTTCGTCATGCGGTGTAACCTGCCTCAAATCGAAGGTTATGAGAAAGATGTCGGCTCCAAGGCAAACTTCACTACAATGAACCCATCCGTGGTCTCGCATAACTTCGGACAATGGCGTAATAAAACAAAGGATGATTACGATCGGCTGTTGCGACGTCTGAAACAAGTTGGCGACCAAATCTTGTACGTACCCGCTTTAACGATTGCGTTTGGTGAGGAGAATGTGAGGATTATCACACAGGTTGTTCTACAACACAAACTGCCGATGAAGACTGCTTTTCCACCGGCGGGTCTCAACAATCTCATTAAAAAGTAAGTTATCATTTTCACCTCTATGTACATCGGGGAGGGGGGTGTTTTCGGTAACGTTCGAGTTTGTCTCTCCAC
Organism: Branchiostoma lanceolatum; assembly: GCA_035149815.1. Classification (NCBI taxonomy): domain Eukaryota; kingdom Metazoa; phylum Chordata; class Leptocardii; order Amphioxiformes; family Branchiostomatidae; genus Branchiostoma; species Branchiostoma lanceolatum. The sequence continues at coordinate 17,915,358 of CM068878.1, read as the reverse complement.
ATGTCCGTCTAAGAATACGATAACTTGAGAAGGCTAAAATGGATTGTAATTTTTGTCTATGTCCTGTTAACTTTCTGGGACCTTTCTGGCACCGTTGACCCTATAGTTCCGGTTAGTGTCCCCGGGCCCCAAAGTTTCAGGCATTCAAATCCCAATTGCCGGAGTACGGACATATATACAACACACCAAACACACGAATGAACATTTTTTTTAAAGGAAAGCTACACAAAAACTTGAAAATCCTACAATGCTATGCTTAATATATTCCAAAGTCAAGTTCTTACTTCAAGTTGTTTCACATAAGTCCGTCATAGTTTTGGGATCTTCCACAATTTGCCACTTATGCCGTGCTGACTCCTTGTCACCTGATAATCATGGTACTCATGAACGTTGACGTCATATAATTCAATTATCAGGTGAGATTATCACGTTCTCACCTGATAATTGAATTTTATGACGTCAGTGTTCAGTGTACCAAAATTGTCAGATGAGAAGGCGTCAGCACGGCATAAGTTGCAAACGGTGAAAAATAAAAGAAAAATGACGAACTTATGTGATACAACTTGAACTTAGAACTTGACTTTGGAATATATTAATCAAAGCATAGTAGAATTTTCAATATGTAAATCTATATTGATGTGGTCGACGTCTAATGATAAAGCAACATAAGTGTAGATGCCATCTTAATCATACTCTTATGGTAATGTGATTTGCTTTTTTTTCTTGCACCATTGTCTTGTTTCGGTAATTTTAAGATCATCATACATGCAGTAAAAGTGATAAAATTAAATATGATACAGAATTTGGACAAACCCTGGGTTGAAGATCCGCGGGCTCCGCCCATCCACGGGTGTTCACATGTACACCATGGCTGCAACCATCTGCGATCAGATCCACCTGTACGGCTTCTATCCGTTCACTAAGGACAAACGAGGCAGGGCTCTTCGCTACCACTACTACGGCACGATGGAGAAGCAAATTGACAAAGAGGCTCACAACATGCCGGAAGAATTTAGGGTATTTCAGCAGCTCCACCGGCGGGGTGCAGTGGTACTGCATTCAGAAACATGCAATTGATTGATCGTTTTAGTAAATGAATAGATTTGCTGTCTATTTTTTTTTAAAGAAGTATCTTGGTTATTAGGTATGCAAATATACAGTCCTGTGATTTGTCTTTATTTCCATGCTACTTAATTTAATCTTTAGGCCATGCTGATTTAATTGTATGTATAGCATCCTCCGGGGACCTCAAACCTGATGCGAGCGTGCGAATAAAAACTTTGGAATTGACTTTGGTATCATGCGACACTAATATCCGTTTTCCAAAATATTTGTTTGCAACTTACAGCATATATTTTGTACTTTTGTACGGTTTACAATCTACGATTTACAATCATATGAAATATTATTTTGGGAAACGGACGAAAATTGACGCGCACGCGGATCTAACAGTATATCGTCAAATTAATATGGCCTTATCTAGCCAGGAAGCCGCATATTCCTACGTGAGGGCTTGCATGCCCTTTTTCGTAAGGCGTAATTCAGTCTTTCTCGTCTTCGTAATCCATAAGCCAATGGCAACCGGAAAAACCGATTGAACATGTCAAAGTCACTAACTTGTATGGATCGTATGCAAATGTCATTCAAATGTAAATCGAATATGAAAAGTTTCTATGGTAAGACAACACCATAGCAACTGTTGTTGTCTTTTGAAGAAGATGTTGCGACTCCATTGTTATTTCCATGATAGGATACAGGAGAATAGAATAAATTAGAATTGCCAATTTTTCGCTAAATTTGCCATCCTCTGCACTCAACATGTGTAAATAAACTGATGATATGCTTATGAATTCAATATGTTACTTTTTGTATAACCTGGGAGTGAGTGAATTTGACTCAAAGTGTGTGTGCGTCCTTCAAGTGCCATCCTAGTAACGACAACAACCCCCTCCTCCCTCAGTGCCGCTCATTTTGTCCCCTGGGGTTAATGGACTACTCCTTATTATTGCATGAAATACTCAAGTGGCCTTGACCCTGGATGGACCGTGGGTCAAATTGCGCCGAACGACCCCCAGAACCCTACCGGCTTTGCTAGTAGCGTGGTTGATATGAGTGTCCCACCGCAAATCGTCGGACAGTTGTACTCCAAGATAGGGGTGGGACTTGACACCGGTAAGGGCTTCTCCACAGAGGGAGTACTGGTTTAGGGTGCGGTGTTTCTTACGGGTGATATGGAGTTCTCAATATGCTGGACACTTTAGGAGTCAGCAGAACCGACTGGAGAGCTCTGGCCGAAAACAGAACATCCTGGAGAGAGATGTCTGTAGCCGCCATCCATCTGCCCTGATGTCTGCGGTTGCTTAAGGTAGGATTTCAGGTATAGACATTGGCTAATTTAATTTCACTTCATGGTGAGACATGTGCGAGAGGCTGTTTTTCTAACTATCATGATGTTTTCGAAAATGTCACAATTATAGCTTCAGGCTCCCTAAAAACACGATTGCTGGATTTTCAAAATAGGCGCAATTAACGTTGTAATAAGAATTGAAGCGACAATCATGGCATCATGGCCAACAAGTCTTTTATTCCTGTATTCAAGAAGTGCACAAAGCTAGTGTGGTAGACTGGTTATGAAGTTGGCAACTACACTCATGCCTACCACATAATTGCCACCTTTACAACTATATATATATATCGAAATTCTACAGCTAGTCATGGCTACCTCACTAGTGTCACTTCTACAAGCACAATCAAGTCAAGACAAGATAGTCTCTACCAGACTAACTACGCCAGCTATAGGGAAAATATTTACTAGGGTTTCACTTGCAGGGTCCTAGAATGGCAGATTGGACCCTCTCTCCGTAGCCGACACCCTTTGCATACTATTCACTCTATTTGACCGATTTCTACTGTTTTCCCAGCTATCCACGGGGCTTGGTAGAGGCTAACAACAAGACATAGTTTCCCATTTTAGCATACTTTCTCGTTATGCTGACCATCCATTCTAATCAGGCGAAAATAATGAGCGTGCTGATGTCATCCATGACCTTTACTTCCTCTGGCCTAACGCCCTATTATTTCGATACCTGTCGAACAACCTACGGAATTAGGTGACAGAGTATTCACAAAGGAATAACATGGAATTAAAGAACAAAGAAACTAGGTCGCCTTCTGCATATGGTTTTAGCAGAGATCTGTGCGAAGGAAACGATTCAACATGCGTTCGAAGGAGGCGGGTGACACACCAAGGTGGTTCAGGGCAGGAATGGTGTTTCTATTTGTGTTGACCTTGGGTATGATGTGTATGACTTGGCGCGAAATGTCCACATATGCAGAACCACGAGTTTTTCTGATGAAGCCCGGCACTGGTGACTTAAATGAGACGCCTCGACGGTATGTGGTTGTTTGTTTGAACGTTTGTTTATTCATGATAAGCTCAAATCGGCACGAAGGCCGCTTTTCTTTGAGGTCATGAGGGAAGAGGTAAGGGTCAGATACAATATAGCTGAGATACTCAGTCATTTGAGTCCTAATAACTCGCTTTGTTCATTTCCGTTACTTCAAGAGTCCCTTATAGGAGGTCAGATTCGGAGCCGTACGTGTGTCTGGCGATAGGCTGTTCCAGACATTTGGTCCGCGGTAGGCTACCGATCTTCTGAAGGCTATCGTAAATGTGTGTATATCTCAGACACGTTGTTTTTCTCTTCTTTGTTTTTCTACAGCAAAATCATGCATCGTACAAGGAGGTATTTTAAAACTCCTTGATCGTTTCTTTCTTTCTTTCTACGAAATGGATTGCAACCTATCCGTCATGTGAGACAGCTAGCTAGCTAAAACATATTGTGGAAATCTTGGTCAATTTTTCCTTCCTTTGCCCTTCAGGTTTTGTCGTTGTTGAAATTTCATTTTGTATTAATAATAAAACGTAACGATCAGGGAAATCTGAAGACTGAATATGATATAACACTACATGTTCTGTAATGTTTTATGTGTGGGTCACGACACCGGCAATAGCTGTCTGTGGCCCGCTTGTATTGTACCGTCGCAATTTTAACTAGAGTTCCACGACCCAATGTACCTTCGCCAAATGATATTAACTTTAACGAATGATGTATTGTAAAGGTTTCTCATTGATTGTGCAACCAAGGTTTATGGTTTTCTTTTATGGTCAAAACTCAACTACGACGTAATTCAGCCAACTACGACGTAGTTTGACATGGTACGGCATACTTTGGTAAACAAGTATGTAATTCACACAAGTGGCTCCAATAAGACTTAACTAACAACTACGACATACTTTAAGGCAACTACGACGTAGCTAGGTCACAACCTACTTCAAGATGACTTAACCCACGGCTCCAGCTATCCATTACTGAGAAACTGACCATCCTATGCCGGAAGCAAACCAAACTGATCTGTATGTAGGCCACGCCATAATAGCCGGAGCTAATGATAGCTTGAGCTACTATTGTGACGTCGACCTATACGGGTAGATAAAATCTAAAATCTAAAATTTGCCACCTTTCGTTTTAAAACGTGCGGATCGATTGGTCAAGAGCAACGTTTATGGAAAGTGGCTAAAACATAAACGAGAGTGAGTTAGAAGTAAGACTGATCTCACAAGTTAGAGTGGGATCTTTCTCAGAATTACATTTCATGTGTTACGAAATGCACCTATGATTGGTGTGGGGGAGAGGGGATATCGATGTAGCTTTCACAATCGTTAATCCTCCATTCTCCTACAGTGTCAAAACGCAGACAGCAACGAATGTGACCAAAGAATCCGTGGCAGCACCAGTAGGCCGGCCCGGTACCATACCGAGCGTCACAGGAACTTCGAATGAAACGAAAACAACAAATGGTTGTTCTTGGCCAAAATAATCCGAACAGCATTGTCCTTTCAACTGGACAGAGGTGCTTGGTATGAGGTAAGCACTATTTTATTCTGTATCTCAACAAATGAGCAGTTTCGAAATAAGAACCATCTCAACGAGAGACAATGCAAAGTTGGACGGGCCATGCCAGTATTCTCAAATCAGATTTCAAAAGGCAAAATATATCTCCCCCCCTATACGTCAGATAAAATGGTGAGATAGCTTCTAATTCTATTGTTTTGACTACAAAGGAAATGCATATGTTAAACTGAGGTGTCACTGCAGGTATAGATACCGACACGGACATATATCTTGCTTGGAAGCATGCATGTGTATTTCCGACTCAAAAAAGATGATGCGCATGTTTAGAACGTTGTCAGATGTTATCAGTAAATATGAACAGAATTCCCATTCTATAACAAACGCCTTGGTCTTTGTCTTGACTCAGCCAACTGGTTAAATAGTACGCCAAAAATAATTACTCAAGCAATTGGATAAGATTTTGAAAAAGTCAGACGTTTCAGACAGTATCCACTGTCTTTCGTCAGTGACTAACGATAGGACTGAGAACACCAGGTTTTATACCAAAACTCTGAATAGATATGTTAATGAGGTAAAGACAATTTAGGATGTCTTGAAGTAGTCTTTAAAAAGAAGATTAATTGAAGACAAAGTTTATGCCAATAGTACAATAGGTTAAATAGTATCTTTTCTACTTCCAGACAACATATTCTCAAGTTTTACAACCCGGAAACAAACCTGACGCTAACGAAATCCAGCTTACATATCGGGCAACTTTTAAGATACGAATTTAGTGCCAGGAAGGTTAAGTCAAATTCATTCATAGTCATCGAGGACTTCTTGAAGTTGATCCCAAATGAGTCACCTCTGAAGGAACGCCATTTTAACACATGTGCAGTCGTAGGCAACTCTGGGATTTTGCGGAACAGTAGTTGTGGTCATGAAATTGACTCCATGGACTTCGTCATACGGTGTAACCTGCCTCAAATCGAAGGTTATGAGAAAGATGTCGGCTCCAAGGCAAACTTCACTACAATGAACCCATCCGTGGTCTCGCATAACTTCGGACAATGGCGTAATAAAACAAAGGATGATTACGATCGGCTGTTGCGACGTCTGAAACAAGTTGGCGACCAAATCTTGTACGTACCCGCTTTAACGATTGCGTTTGGTGAGGAGTATGTGAGGATTATCACACAGGTTGTTCTACAACACAAACTGCCGATGAAGACTGCTTTTCCACCGGCGGGTCTCAACAATCTCATTAAAAAGTAAGTTATCATTTTCACCTCTATGTACATCGGGGAGGGGGGTGTTTTCGGTAACGTTCGAGTTTGTCTCTCCACATGTCCGTCTTAGAATACGATAACTTGAGAAGGCTAAAATGGATTGTAATTTTTGTCTATGTCCTGTTAACTTTCTGGGACCTTTCTGGCACCGTTGACCCTATAGTTCCGGTTAGTGTCCCCGGGCCCCAAAGTTTCAGGCATTCAAATCCCAATTGCCGGAGTACGGACATATATACAACACACCAAACACACGAATGAACATTTTTTTTAAAGGAAAGCTACACAAAAACTTGAAAATCCTACAATGCTATGCTTAATATATTCCAAAGTCAAGTTCTTACTTCAAGTTGTTTCACATAAGTCCGTCATAGTTTTGGGATCTTCCACAATTTGCAACTTATGCCGTGCTGACTCCTTGTCACCTGAAAATCATGGTACGTTGACGTCATATAATTCAATTATCAGGTGAGATTATCACGTTCTCACCTGATAATTGAATTTTATGACGTCAGTGTTCAGTGTACCAAAATTGTCAGATGAGAAGGCGTCAGCACGGCATAAGTTGCAAACGGTGAAAAATAAAAGAAAAATGACGAACTTATGTGATACAACTTGAACTTAGAACTTGACTTTGGAATATATTAATCAAAGCATAGTAGAATTTTCAATATGTAAATCTATATTGATGTGGTCGACGTCTAATGATAAAGCAACATAAGTGTAGATGCCATCTTAATCATACTCTTATGGTAATGTGATTTGCTTTTTTTTCTTGCACCATTGTCTTGTTTCGGTAATTTTAAGATCATCATACATGCAGTAAAAGTGATAAAATTAAATATGATACAGAATTTGGACAAACCCTGGGTTGAAGATCAGCGGGCTCCGTCCGTCCACGGGTGTTCACATGTACACCCTGGCCGCCACCATCTGCGATCAGATCCACTTGTACGGCTTCTATCCTTTCACTAAGGACAAACAAGGCAGGGCTCTGCGCTACCACTACTACGGCACGATGGAGAAGCAAATTGACAAAGAGGCTCACAACATGTCGGAAGAATTTAGGGTATTTCAGCAGCTCCACCGGCGGGGTGCAGTGGTACTGCATTCAGAAACATGCAATTGATTGATCGTTTTAGTAAATGAATAGATTTGCTGTCTATGTTTTTTTTGAAGTATCTTGGTTATTAGGTATGCAAATATACAGTCCTATAATTTGTCTTTATTTCCATGCTACTTAATTTAATCTTTAGGCCATGTTGATTTAATTGTATGTATAGCATCCTCCGGGGACCTCAAACCTGATGCGAGCGTGCGAATAAAAACTTTGGAATTGACTTTGGTATTATGCGACACTAATATCCGTTTTCCAAAATATTTGTTTGCAACTGACAGCATATATTTTGTACTTTTGTACGGTTTACAATCTACGATTTACAATTATATGAAATATTATTTTGGGAAACGGACGAAAATTGACGCGCAGGTGGATGTCACCGTATATCGTCAAATCAAGATGGCCTTATCTAGCCAGGAAGCCGCATATTCCTACGTGAGGGCTTGCATGCCCTTTTTCGTAAGGCGTAATTCAGTCTTTTTCGTCTTCGTAATCCATAGGCAGTCGCCCCAAATCAACGTACCAAATCCAGCTATTTGCATTACTGTTGATAGCATATTTAAGGAATGTGCATAGAATTTTGAAAACACAAACCATTTCCCATTCACTCCATTATAAATAAGATGGCATAATTGCATTAGCCATTTTCGCACACTCTTGTTATTTGCATAAAATAATGCCAATGGCAACCGGAAAAACCGATTGAACACGTCAAAGTCACTAACTTGTATGGATCGTATGCAAATGTCATTCAAATGTAAATCGAATATGAAAAGTTTCTATGGTAAGACAACACCATAGCAACTGTTGTTGTCTTTTGAAGAAGATGTTGCGACTCCATTGTTATTTCCATGATAGGATACAGGAGAATAGAATAAATTAGAATTGCCAATTTTTCGCTAAATTTGCCATCCTCTGCACTCAACATGTGTAAATAAACTTATGATATGCTTATGAATTCAATATGTTACATTTTGTATAACCTGGGAGTGAGTGAATTTGACTCAAAGTGTGTGTGCGTCCTTCAAGTGCCATCCTAGTAACGACAACAACCCCCTCCTCCCTCAGTGCCGCTCATTTTGTCCCCTGGGGTTAATGGACTACTCCTTATTATTGCATGAAATACTCAAGTGGCCTTGACCCTGGATGGACCGTGGGTCAAATTGCGCCGAATGACCCCTAGAACCCCACCGGCTTTGCTAGTAGCGTGGTTGATATGAGTGTCCCACCGCAAATCGTCGGACAGTTGTACTCCAAGATAGGGGTGGGACTTGACACCGGTAAGGGCTTCTCCACAGAGGGAGTACTGGTTTAGGGTGTGGTGTTTCTTACGGGTGATATGGAGTTCTCAATATGCTGGACACTTTAGGAGTCAGCAGAACCGACTGGAGAGCTCTGGCCGAAAACAGAACATCCTGGAGAGAGATGTCTGTAGCCGCCATCCATCTGCCCTGATGTCTGCGGTTGCTTAAGGTAGGATTTCAGGTATAGACATTGGCTAATTTAATTTCACTTCATGGTGAGACATGTGTGAGAGGTTGTTTTTCTAACTATCATGATGTTTTCGAAAATGTCACAATTATAGCTTCAGGCTCCCTAAAAACACGATTGCTGAATTTTCAAAATAGGCGCAATTAAAGTTGTAATAAGAATTGAAGCGACAATCATGGCATCATGGCCAACAAGTCTTTTATTCCTGTATTCAAGAAGTGCACAAAGCTAGTGTGGTAGACTGGTTATGAAGTTGGCAACTACACTCATGCCTACCACATAAGTGCCACCTTTACAACTATATATATATCGAAATTCTACAGCTATAGTCATGGCTACCTCACTAGTGTCACTTCTACAAGCACAATCAAGGCTACAACAAGATTGTCTCTACCAGACTAACTACGCCAGCTATAGGGAGAATATTTACTAGGGTTTCACTTGCAGGGTCCTAGAATGGCAGATTGGACCCTCTCTCCGTAGCCGACACCCTTAGCATACTATTCACTCTATTTGACCGATTTCTACTGTTTTCCCAGCTATCCACGGGGCTCGGTAGAGGCTAACAACAAGACATAGTTTCCCATTTTAGCATACTTTCTCGTTATGCTGACCATCCATTCTAATCAGGCGAAAATAATGAGCGTGCTGATGTCATCCATGACCTTTACTTCCTCTGGCCTAACGCCCTATTATTTCGATACCTGTTGAACAACCTACGGAATTAGGTGACAGAGTATTCACAAAGGAATAACATGGACTTAAAGAACAAAGAAACTAGGTCGCCTTCTGCATATGGTTTTAGCAGAGATCTGTGCGAAGGAAACGTTTCAACATGCGTTCGAAGGAGGCGGGTGACACACCAAGGTGGTTCAGGGCAGGAATGGTGTTTCTATTTGTGTTGACCTTGGGTATGATGTGTATGACTTGGCGCGAAATGTTCACATATGCAGAACCACGAGTTTTTCTGATGAAGCCCGGCACTGGTGACTTAAATGAGACGCCTCGACGGTATGTGGTTGTTTGTTTGAACGTTTGTTATCTTCGCCGAGTACTATAGTACTCGGGGTAGATTATGTTTTCGGTTGAGCCAGCTGTTTGGTGGGTCTGTATGTATGTCAAGAGCATAACTCAAGAAACCTTTGATGAATCTTTATGATTTTTGGTAGGTGTGTAGTGGTTGTGCAAAGGAAGGTCAAGTTCAAAAATGGTTTACCATGCGTTTTTCAACAGTACTGCAGCGGACTTTTAATTTTCGTGCGTTTGTATGTAGGCAAAAAAAGTGACGGAAACGTTGACGGATCTTCATGATTTTTTGCAGGTGTGTAGATGTTGTAGAAACGGAGGTCAAGTTCAAAAATGGTTTTCCTGGCATTTTCCGTCGGTACTGCAGCGGGCTTTTTGTGGATGTGTATTTTCTTGTGGACAACATAACTCAAGAAGCTGTTGATGGATCTGTATGATATTTAGTGGATGGGTAGGGTTTATGGAAAGGAAGGTCAAGTTCGATAATCGGCCTTCTAGCGAGTACCTAAGGTACTGCAGCGGAGCTTCAAAATGTACTGGCATATTTTCTGAAAGTGCTATGGTCATGATATTTGTGTGGTAGATAGTTCATGCCACAAGAAGTAAGTTCTGTAAGTTTGGGCCCCCTAGCGGCTTGTTCAGAACTGCAGTGGGTGTTTTTGTTTTGACATTCGGACACGTATTACTTGAGAAGGGGTGAAGAGATTGTCGTGAAGTTTTATATGTAGAGAGCTCAGATGGTGCTGCTAGCTAGAAGCATAAATAAACAGATGGGGTACATAAATAAACAAATGGGGCAGTCTCACTACAATTCAAGCAGATGTGTGGGTCCAGTTGGTTTTTAAAGTGTTCAGTTTCGGCATTTTTGTCCAACACACGGGTTGAGACATAACGGAAAGGGAACAAAATAGAAAGCCTTACAAAACACCTAAAAACATGTGAATAACCAGCCGGACCCACTCCTCTGCTCAGAGAGTACACTGCACCAAAACTGCACCACTGCTAGGTATTACCTAGCACCGTATGGAAAAATAACATGTACTATGTCTTGCAAAATGTGTATGATATGGAATAAAGATTTATTCTATTCATATATATTGACTGTACCATTTAATTATAACTTTCAATTTTTTTGATGACCAGTTATAACATATATCAGCACACTATACACATATACTAGTCCTGTACCACTAAATGATTTTTATCCCTATCTAGACTGGACTCATTCTCCACCCCCACCCCCCATCATAACTTTCAAACGGTATGGTGTATGTAGTCTCCAAGCAGACCCAATGGATTGCAAAGACCGTATCCAACTGGAAGAAGGAGCTTGGGTTGCAAAACGTACTTCCTCTGCCAGTTTGATACGGTCTTTATGCAACCTATAGATCTGCTTGGAGATTATGGTGAATGATCAAGTTTGCAGGGGGTGATAAGCATGTAAATATTAATCACTCTCCACAATAAGCCTTGATTATTTGGCGAAGATAATGTGTTCGTGGAACTCTAGTTTATTCATGATAAGCTCAAATCGGCACGAAGGCCGCTTTTCTTTGAGGTCATGAGGGAAGAGGTAAGGGTCAGATACAATATAGCAGAGATACTCAGTCATTTGAGTCCTAATAACTCGCTTTGTTCATTTCCGTTACTTCAAGAGTCCCTTATAGGAGGTCAGATTCGGAGCCTTACGTGTGTCTGGCGATAGGCTGTTCCAGACATTTGGTCCGCAGTAGGCTACCGATCTTCTGAAGGCTATCGTAAATGTGTGTATATCTCAGACACGTTGTTTTTCTCTTCTTTGTTTTTCTACAGCAAAATCATGCATCGTACAAGGAGGTATTTTAAAACTCCTTGATCGTTTCTTTCTTTCTTTCTACGAAATGGATTGCAACCTATCCGTAATGTGAGACAGCTAGCTAGCTAAAACATATTGGCGAAATCTTGGTCAATTTTTCCTTCCTTTTCCCTTCAGGTGTTGTCGTTGTTGAAATTTCATTTTGTATTAATAATAAAACGTAACGATCAGGGAAATCTGAAGACTGAATATGATATAACACTACATGTTCTGTAATGTTTTATGTGTGGGTCACGACACCGGCAATAGCTGTCTGTGGCCCGCTTGTATTGTACCGTCGCAATTTTAACTAGAGTTCCACGACCCAATGTACCTTCACCAAATGATATTTACTTTAACGAATGATGTATTGTAAAGGGTTCTCATTGATTCTGCAACCAAGGTTTATGGTTTTCTTTTATGGTCAAAACTCAACTTCGACGTAATTCAGCCAACTACGACGTAGTTTGACATGGTACGGCATACTTGGACGAACAACGACTATGGTTTTCTATTTCGGTCAAAATTCAATTACGACGTACTTGAGTCAACTACAACGTCGTTTACCAAACTACGACGTACAACGTCGCACTATGACGTACTTCACAGAAACGGGTTTGATGAGGCTTAATTTATTAATTTATTATGCTTGATGTATTAATTTATTGATTTCCCCCCCAAGTACGACCTACTTAACTAAAGTATGTTCTGTCTGAATTAGGACGTACTTACCCAAACTACGTCGTAGTTGGTCAGACTGAATTACGACGTACTTGATACCCAAACTACGTCGTAGTTGGTCACTGAATTACGGCGTCGTTAAAAAACACTCAAGTACGTTCTGATTTCGGTACGTCGTAGTGATGAGTGAACTACGTAGTAAAGTGTGATTTCACTACATCGTAGTGAAGTAGTCTGGTGGCATGAAGTACTTATGACCTATATCAAACTACGTCGTAGTGAAGAACGTCTTGACTACGACGTGCTAACCTGACATACTTTAGCCTAACTTCAAGGTGCTCAGCTACGACGTGGTTGAGTCTACTACGACGTGGTTGAGTCTACTACGAACAACCGTAGTTTACAAACTGCACTTAACCTCTCCCGCAAGAGGCGCTTTTGTGCTTTATGATGGCACGACTCAACTTTCGTATACCTAAGGACTTGATAAAAAAACACACCATCAATCCAATCTCTTTCTTCCTAAATTTCCAGCATGCCGCCCATATATAGCCTGTGTTTTATAGAGGTTCATGTTAAGGTCCGGCAATTTTCCCAAAGTAAGAGAAAGCTTGTATTGCAATATGTACAGACCCCTCATTTCCTTAAAGTAAAGTCGTATCGTCTGCTACTTAACATTTTTTAACTTCACTTATATCTTCACCATCCGTTAGTTCAATTTCATATATCTCTTTGTCTTTGTTTATATTGCGGATAATGGGCAGCCTTGTCTTAGGCCTCGTCCGAGAAGGAAGAATTAAGAAGTCCAACCGTTGTTGATAACTCCACCTGTACATTTTTTAAATATTATTTAATCCAGTTCATATACTTATTGTCAAAATCATTTTTTCCAGTACCTAACATAAGAAGTTCCACTCAACCGAATTAAAAGCTCTTCTAAACTTAAGAAATAGTAATATGCCGGGAATGTTTTTTGCTTCTGTGTAGGTCATAATATCCACAAGCAGTCTTATATTTTCAATATTGTATTCTTCCCCACTCTTGTTTAGCAATTTGAGAATAGGTTTTATTTGTGATAAAGACAATTCCCCTTTTTCTAATCCTTCGCTAATTGAATCAATTACCAGTTGGCCTATAATATCCAAGAAAGCTTTGTAAAACTCGACTGTTAGTCCATCTGAACTAGGAATTTTTCCTGTTTTCATTTTTGATAGCGCACTTTGAAATTCTCTATCTTCAAGTGTCTTATCAAAAATGTATGTAAAGTCTTTGTAAGTGTAGCTTTGTAAATCTTTGTTCTGTGTCTGTTTTTATGGGCCATGGGCCTGATACAAATAAACAAATAAATAAATAAATAAAAATCAAATTATTCTTCAGGCACAAGGTGAGTGGTATGTGGACATTGTCTAGAAATTTGTTTACTTCGTCCTCTTGCACCTGTCTAGATGTGTACACATTTGCACAGAATTCCTTGCATTGTGCGAGTATTTCGTAAACATTTGATTGTTGAGTCCTGTCAGTTTTGTAATAGTGTGTTTTTGTATTTCTTCGTTCTAAATTTCTAAATTTAGATATAACTTTGTAAATTTGTCGCCATCTTCATTATATTTTGTCTTTGCCCTTATTCTTGCCCCCGTTGCTTTGTATTCATAGAACTTAAAATCTAGCTGTTTCTTTGTTTGGTTATACCTTAAAACGATCGCAATGTCAGCAGTATAGCTTTATTTCTAGTTCTAGAAGTTCTTTTTCGAGTACTCGTTTTCAGCGGAGTCGCGCCTTGTGTTTATTATATTGAACTGTTGTGTCTTTGATACCTTTCTTACATAATTCACATAGTGTTCTATTGTCTTCCTCTTTGTATCTGTTTTGAAAAAGCTCCACTGTTTGTGTTAAGATTTTTAGACTGTTATTAAAGCGCCATAACCCTAGGCCTCTTCCTTCGTTTAGTGGCTATTTTCACCGATGGCCTGTGCGTACAGCCTGTCTAATGTCAGCTCCGATTATTCTATTTTTGAAAGATTCATGGATTAAGAAAAATCTAGTCTACGGGTTATCAAAGGATTAAATTGTCTCCGAGTAAATTGTAGTTTGTGAAGACATGTTTCTCTCCAAACGTCATGTATTTTGGAATTACTGTTTTACAAATGTTGTGAATTATCGAGGCTGAGTCAGTGTAGTATGCGTTGTTTTGTTTGGAGGGCTGTCGTTTGTCTTCTTGAAGATCTATGATTGTGTTCCAGTCTCCCCCGATAATAAGGTCATGTATGTTGTATTCAAAACTCTTCCTGACAGGAAGAAATTCATTTGCACCTGTTCAACTGCAATTAGTAGTGGTCAATATTCAATCATACCTAGGAATAAACATCATTTTCAAAGCCTTGGATGACTTCTAAGCATGTTCCTAACATCTTTTAAGTTGCGTTTCTGTCACCAATTCCGGACTTTTGAGGGAGAAGACATCTCCCAGACGATAGGATTGTTCATTCAGGATATAAGGCAGAGAGTTTACGTAAAGAACTTAATGTACTATAAGTGATTGGGTAAGTCCCTGTGGAAGTTTTATTTGTTTCCCTTAGCACACTCATCGACAACATCCGTACCAACAAGACCAACAGCGAAGAGTGCAGTTCAGCCGCCGAACTTTCCTCCTGCCAACGTCGTCTGACGCTTACCTAGATAGTAGAAGGCAGCCGACCAACCGTCGTACTCCCCTCCTGCCAACGCCGCAATTGGCCCCTCACCAGGAAGTCAGAAGGCAGCCAGCAACCCGTCGCAATCCTCTTTTGCCACCGCCACCGCCACAAAGTCACTAACTCAACCATTTCTTGTACCCCAATGAATTGGGTGTTGGCTGCCATAGCAACGCATGAAGACGCACGATGTTTTTATTTTATATATTTCTTATTTCAAAACATTATTTTTTCTCCTGGTACTGGTACTTGTATTTTTTACATAATGCAATGCATTTCTACCAGTTTGTCATGTATTAGACAGTGGTATAATCTTTTTTTTGATACCTAAATTCAATGATGACCAACAGCCACTCCATCTAGCCCTGTTAATCGACAAAAATGTACTCGTGAACACCCTTTGTAAACTCAATAAAGTTTTTCGAGTACGTATTGTCCTTCATGTCGGTAAGCAATGCGACCCCTGTGAATCCAATGTCTCCTTCAATCAATGTCAATAAAGTAATGTGAGGTCTTCCAACTCTAAGTTTTCCCTTGGGTAAGCACCATTAGCCGCCTAGCAGGTTCTTCACCCGGCAGGGCGAGCCGGGGTCGTCACACTACTTAGGAAATGGATGACAGAGAGCCATAGAGTTGCTTATTTGTTATATGGCCTCTCCAGATACATTGTATACCACTCTTACGTTCTTGTGTAGGTAACGTCCAGTTTGTTACTCTGGGATGCACTCATGACCCTTGACTAAGAGCTATAGGTTAGAATGGTCTCGGGAGCCTTCCATATATTTGTAGAGAATGGAGAGCAAGCTTGAGAAATCCTGCACTCCATTAGCCTGAGTGCAATCTTGTTTCAGTTCCAGAAGGTCTGAGAGCCTGGAACTGAAACAGGCTAGCACTCCATACCTCTCCCTGAATCGGTATAGCCCCCTAAATACTTGAAGTCTACTACAAGTTCGACTTCAGAGCAGTCAGATGTCACAGTTAGTTGCTGGGATGATGTTGGGTTCAGATGCATCTTTGTTGGGATAGATGTAAATATAACGTTAAGCCGGTGGCCTGACATGACCGTTCTACTTTGATAAGCAATATTTGTGAAGCAAGTAATACAGAGTTTTCGAGAAGGCCTATGTCGTCCACAAAGGCAATATCGGGAAGTACTTATCAGGGGAGCCGACTACTACGACGACGCCGGAGGGTATTAAAACCAGCAGTGTCAGAAATTGAGCAATTTAAAGCATAGTCTAGGCATATAACGAACAGAAACGGTACAAAGGTGCCCACCGCAGTACACCTGCAGGGGCCGCCAAGCTCACGACCGCATCGAAAGGTAAGTCAGTGCAGCAGAACGCACAGCGGCGGCGATGACAAGCAGGCAGCGCCCAATTAAGTAATTTTCGGAGGAAAATTTTTCACAAGGACACATTTGTCTTGGAAAGACAAGAAATGGTTTGTAATTTCTGTGAAATTTGACTTTGTGACGCCATGCACTTCGTAGTTGTTTTGAAAAGTGAGATTGAACCGAACTGTACTAATCTTGCGGTTAACCGTTATAAGAGTACAATGGACATAACAACATCGATTTTATAGTGAGTGAAAGTATTCACAAACATTTGTATTTACAATGTTTACAGTGGGAAGTGGGAACGTTTTATCAAAACACTTAATGGAGGAATGGGTGTTACTCCACACACATTTTTGCCCGTCAAGGTCCTAAAAACATTTCCGCGAAATCCGACAGTAAAGTCACCACATGCTTGAAAAATTATGGGGCGGTCGCCATGGGCAGGGATAAGGCTCTGCGGTCGCCATGGCCAGGTATTCGCCCAGGCAGGTCTGACTGTAGTAGAAACTTCGTTCTAAACGTCAAATCGCGGATACTTTCTATGACTTCCAAAGTACCAATCTGAAAAAAAAAAACATTTTTTGCAAGCTGACACCTTCAAGCATCGCACTGGTGAGTTTGTTTTCTCAGATTAGGGCCCTGTCAAACTTGTGCGTGTATTCAAGTGCGCGTGAGTTGGGCTTTGACATTTTTTTTGGTTTAAGTAAAAAAGTTGTTTTCTACTTTGACCCAGCGTTGTGCGGTCTATTGATCGGAAAAACCGAAAACATGTTAATACACAAGTCATGGGGACTTGTACATGTATATACGCACAAGTGTGACAGGGGCTAAGGTGGGTCGAGGTGAAGGTGCTTTAGAAAGCGATTTGACGGGTAATGGTTGATTTGAATCTGAGTTTCAAATTGATCGATTGGTCGGGTGAATAAGCAAAGCTAGGAAGTCATTCACCAAGCCAGGTTATGAAATGGGTCACCGTTCGCTTAATCAATACGTTTTCTCAGAAAACGCAGAAACGTGGTCGCTAGTTTCCTTTTTTCCGGGTACATATGCTCTAGTGCAAAAAGGGAAAGATGAAAAGGAAATCAATCTCGCCAGGAGCTGGATTCATGATTTTAGTTTCAAAATTTCAAATCTAGAAAAAAAATCAAGAAATAGTGTGACAAATAATTATATAAAGCAGCATACATATGGCTTACATATGCTGGGCTCACATACCCCTGTGCTACACGCATTACCTTTACCGTTACCTAGTCTCATCCTCATGCCTGAGGGTCGGGGACTATGGTAGCATCCAGTAAGCCTCCTCCACTTCCTCCTGTCTTACACGCATTACCTAAAGGGTGATTACTCTTGTCCAAGCGAAAACCTACGTACCTCTTGTTCGGTTTACCACCCGAACACGAAATAAATCTTTGTTTGCATGAAAAAAAGCTGTAGTGTACTATTACTAGAGCCACATGAGAAGCTGCCGAATCCAGAATGCTACCATCATCAGAAAAGATGGAGAGATGCCTACTGTACTATCTTTTAATACAAACCTGTGAAGTTAGCGTCCAATTTCAGGGTAAATTTCCAGCTAAACGTTTCCTCGAAACAGATGTCATTTCTAGTCTTCCTGGCAGCAGTACAGTGAGATGAATTGTATAGCGGCCTAAACTGGAATCGTTCCTACCTGGTGGAATCAACTCAAGTCTAATCTACTCCACTCTGTAGCAACTAGTCTGTATAACGTATACTCCAGCTGTCCGGGGCTGTTACGGCCCATCCCCACGCGGGTAATTTATCATGTCCCAATCCTGGACAAGCCGGATTTCCTTGTTTAACCGTGAAATCATCCAGTCAGAGACAATCTCAACTGTGTTTTCTTAACCTGATTGTGTTCCAGGTTGCCGGATGTTCAGTTATCACACACATGTTATGCGTTTCAAAGGGTAAGAGCAAAAGGAAACGTTGATAAATATTGTATTTGCTTTTTAGGTTAACAAGCCAAACACTTTGACGCTAAACAGTGACAACAACAAAAACTACTACTTTGTATGTTCACTTGTTTGTGTTCAAAACGTATTTAACGTTAAAAACACTCGGGAAGGAGTGTGTGAATGAATGAATGAATGAATGAATGAATGAATGAGTGTTTATTTCTCTTATACTGTATTTCATTCTTAGATCATCGGATAGAACTTGTGTTCTTATTTTGATGTGTTCGTTTTGCTAATTACAGGTGTCCGTGGTCGGACAGATTGTACACGTCGGTTGGATTTGAAATCTATACTACGAAATACGGAAAGGAAGACACCCGATGTTACCGACGTTTGCTTGCTTGCGTGCTTTTGTGGCGCGAGTCGGGAGAAATACACAGTCTGGTAGATCTGAAGGTGGTTACGGTAGACACATGACATGATTAATGAGCGGATCAAATGAACACGCTGACACTTTATCTGGGCCTTGCGACCATTCGCACGATCGTTGAGCTGCACGGAAAGATGGCCTTCTTGTCTTTTTGTGGATTGTTCGTGTTCATCGCATTGCTATCCACGAGAAGTGTTGACGGTAAGCCTTTCGTCCATACTGAGATTAAGGTCTCATTTATGAGTTTTTTTCCTCCCATAGGCTTACATGTTATAATACGTGTTTTATATGGGCGCGTTCGTAATGAAGATATAGAAAATGTGCCGATGTTATTCATTGTTTGTGAAAAACATTTACCCTGGATCATGTGGAAAAATTACCAACATTTTCACTACATACAATGTCTTTTTATTGCAATAGCAAACTGCACTTAGCTACACACAAAAAAAAAACATTTTCTAGCTGTAAGCGCTAAATCGTATTACCGCCAATGTCCGGCTGTGGACGTCCGACCTCGTGCGCGGCTGCCGAACTTTATCCGCTAAGTTCTTCGGTAACAAACAAGCTTTAATCAGTTTGATGCTTGAGATCAATTGGGATAGCTAAAAGGGAATTTCCCACCGATATAAACACACATTCATTCAGCCGTTCATTTTTTGGGGCACGGACGGAATGAGAAATGTTGTTTCATTACTAGTAATTTGTTGCGAGTACCCTACATTCTGGAACATGGTAATACATTACGTTGCGGCCGTATTAATTCCCGTTTATTTTTAATTTTGAAGGTAATGGGATTACGCCTGAAGAAGTTCGTGAGCTGCTGAATGAAGTTCAGACCACCATACGGCAGGCACAAGACGTCATCGATTCAGCATGCAGCGAGGAGGCCTTACTGGAGGTTGAAGAAAATTTACAGCGAGCAGTCAGCCACGTCCGTGTTGTTCGCGCAAGATTGAACAGACTCCCTGGCCCCCAACAAACAGATTCGGTACATTCTATCCGGGCGACGCAGGATGAAATTGAGGGAAAGGTTAGCAGATATCTTGGTGATGTCAGGCGACAAATTGATGAAATCGGCAACGATCAACCACGACCACAGACAACATCTGAAGGAGGAAGTGGTCGCCCGAGATTTGTGCTTGACCCTGGAGTCGTCCGTGCATCATTCGAAACAGGATTAGCGTTCAATGTTGCTGCCAGGCTGCATGGTAAGAACGTCTCGTTTCTATCGGTCATTATGTTTTCAAAATTCATTATAGTTATTACAGTGTACAAGCGACAATCAACGACGTTAATTTTTTAAGGGGGACAACTGCTTTCGGATACGACTTCATATTATCATTATCACCGTGTAAAATCGCGATATTGTTTTGAGTCGGTCTGTGTGTGGGGGTGGTGTTAATTTGCGTGTCCGCATATTTGTTGTCCGCATAACTTTCGAACGTCTTGGTCGATTGAAGGCATTTGCCATGTGAATAGATGTCGGGAAGACGAAGAGCAAGGTAAAAAATGAGCCTGGTTGATGACCTACGTGTTTTTGCAAGTTTTTGCGCAAATTTTGACGGTAATATATAACTTTATTGCGCAACAGTTGTACAAGGTACAAAGTAATGTAAAGTAGTTACAAGAATATTCCTCAAACAGTGACTTAAAAAGGTTGCGAAATACGGACCTCCAAATTTTCGACGTCTTCTGTACGTCTTGTTCACGGAGTGACCTAGTCTCGCGAGAACACGAGACTAGACCGAGACTTGTGAAGATCGTCCTGCCTCCCCGCCTCCTTGCGGAGTAGGGGTAAGTAGGACTTGCAACCTCCGGTACAATTTGGTGGTGCGTATTTCGCTACCTTTTTAAGTCACTGTTTGAGGAATATTCTTGTAGCTGCTATTATACGTGTAAAGTAATGTAAAGTAATATAAAGGGCATTTTTCTCCACAGGTGAGTCCGACTCTACATTTTACAGACGACGGCGCGAAATGTCCTTGACACAAAGAGAGCGTTACAACAACATCACCGATCAAGACCTGGACGACAGAATAAGACAGCCTGCCGCGACAGACCCTAATTCGGGAACTGATTTCACGGTGGCGGCACTGGAGAACGAAGGAATCCGGGTCGCAAGGAACCGAGTATACTATTCATTAAGAAGGGTAGATAGACAGCGGACGGCTAATAGATGGCGGGCACCTATTCCGAGACAAAACTACTGGGTTCCTTGTCCAAATTGGTGTTGGCATTTGGATAGCCACCATAAGCTTAACGGGTAAGACCAACGTCAAGGTAGCAGAACACAGTTTTCGGCCTATGGGGATTTCTATAGTTAAGGGCCGCAAGGTGACTAGCTTCGACACGGTAAAAATTATAGTGCGGTGCACTTGAGAAATACTAAAAAAAAATATGCTTGAGTTTAGGAAACAACCTACAAATAAACTAAAAAAACAATAAATTCTGTCGGCGTATCGGCTCCTCACGCCCACTTTGAAACAGCCCTCTGCGAGAGGTCACTGAACTGCAGCCATCTGACCCCGTGAGGCGGTTGCACAAGATGGCGCATTTATACAAAGCGGAAAAGGCCCACTATCCAAATCCAGTCTAAAAGCCGACATATTTCTACACCACACAGCACAGTTTACACATGGCTGCCTCTCACATGCAGCTTTCTACCGGTCTTCCAGGGTTTGGCCCGCACTATTTTCTGAACCCGCGTCATGGACGCACTCGTGGATAAAAACTGTGTTCTGCGACCTCAACATTTTCACACCGCAGCATTACTTTACCATAATTCAAAAAAGTACGATAAAGTCAAGCTGGCGGTGTTGTTACTTCGATGAATTACATGGCCTCATTCGTAGACGTCTTGGAACGGCGGCGTCTATATTTGGGGTGGGGCGTTACGCGATGTTCTCCCAAGGAGGCTATTTATATTATTACCGCCATGCGGTTGCCCTGCGGTTGCATCCAAATATAACAAAAGAAAAATTACAATGTACTCAAAAACAATTGTAATAGCTTCAATCTTAATATGTTCTTGAGGACTTTACTTCTATCCATCAGGCATTTCAGATAGATCATTATCTTTATTAATGAGCGCGCTAATTTCATCCGTAGAATTTACATCCTGTGTCCTTGGCCTTATGGCGATTTTAGTGATTTACAACGATACCAGTAGAAGCTAGTTGGCGGTAACAAGAGAGGTCCGGTCCATATATGTATTTAACGTCGAGGTACGAAACTGCCACAAGACATGACCAGGCTATCTTAAGTTGATATTCATCATATTCATTTTGTTTCTTATAGGATATACCAAAGCCGTTGGAAAGTGTCAATTCAAGGTGGGGTTGACGGG
This sequence comes from Branchiostoma lanceolatum, assembly GCA_035149815.1. NCBI lineage: Eukaryota > Metazoa > Chordata > Leptocardii > Amphioxiformes > Branchiostomatidae > Branchiostoma > Branchiostoma lanceolatum. Next base: position 17,893,301 of record CM068878.1, on the reverse strand, counting down.
TAAGTAATACGTTAATACAGTTCTGCTTAAACCTGAACTACACCTAGTTAGATTAGCCGGAAAGTTCGATCACTGCATCCTGTGTTTTTGTGTATAGCATTGTATTATACAAGACAAAGATGAACACTATACGCCATACTACCACAGACTACATACACCTAACGCTACTTCTCCCCAACTCAACAAACTGACAAACTTACAAACCTTCAGTGCTCGTTTTATAGTAGACAGGAAATCCTCCTACACAATATTACAATCATATTAGTCACCGCATTCCTTTTCATAAGGTAGTTTATAGAATTCTCAGCTTCTTGTACACCCTTGAATGACTTTTGGGTTCCCCAGCCTCCAAATATGGCACAGCTATATTCTCCAAGCAGAGGTTTCAATGGGGGAGAATAATAGCCTTTTTTTTGCATTCTCTCGAGTGTGTTAAAAATCCCGGCCACCATTCTCCCCCGATCGAAACCTCAGCTTGGATAATAGGTCCAACCTACGACAGCAAGAGAATGCTCCTACTGGGAGTTGACCTAGATGTAGGGGCTAGATGGGCCATTCACAGAACAACTACTGTATTCTCAAAGCAGAGGGCTGGTTGTGACGTGTTTTTAAGCGTTTTTGTTGTGCTTTCTACTTTGTCATGTTTTTTATCCCGTGTGTGTTTGCAAGAAAATCACAGTTTTACCAGAACTCAACACATATTCCAATCATTTCCATCCGTTACAGGTACAGCAGGACGTGTGTTTATCTCGGAGCAGCAGGACACAATACGGCTGCTCAAACAATGAGGATGTTTCTGAAGGGAGCTTTAGAATATGGGCTACCAAGTCGAATACGAACAGATAAGGGTGGGGAAAATAACGAAGTAGGTCGTTTTATGGTTAGGTTGAGGGGACAGACACACGGAGCTCACATTAAGGGAACTTCCGTACACAATGCACGTGTTGAACGTTTTTGGGGTATTATGAGAAACAAGGCCACCAGACGCTTCCAAGATCTTTTTGAAAGCTTTGAAAGAGAGGGTATATTAGACCCAAGTTCCCCTGTTGATATTTTTGCTCTCCATTTTGTCTTCCTCCCCATCATTAATTCAGCATTAGACACTTTCAGATCTCGCTTTAATACTCGCCACATAAGAACAGCCGAACAAATGACTCCTAATCAATTAATGTTTTATGGTTTTGAGACTAACAGGAACAAAGACTACACATCAGTAAGAGAACATTACCACGGACAACCCTTTGACATTAATACTTTAATGGAACACCGTTCTGATGAGGAACAACTGTTAATTTTGTGCAGGCGCGGTGATCTGGCGATAAGTGAGGACTGTTTGCAACAGTTGTTTAGGGAAGTTTTACCCTTTGATTTTGATGTCATGATTCTTATGAATAACAGAGAAAAATATCTGTTAGCGAGAGATATTCTGCGACATTACTTTGCTGAGTAATCCGAATATCACGCTTTTGTTTATTTCTCTACTATTTACATTGTTTATTGTTTAGTATTATAGGTAAGTTAAATACTAGTAGTTAGAAGATGGCTGAGACCTATCTATGGGAAAATAGTAAAGTTCCTCCCACAAGGGGCTTCCTTGACTCCCGAGTCCTGGAAAACCATTCGCTATTAGAATTTAAAGTTATACTTTGTTTATTCTTCAATGTGTAAGTGTCTACGGGACAACAGCCCACTTAGGTTTGTTGTGAACATCTGTTGTATGACTATAACCTAAAAGTTAAATTTGTTATATAAACCACAGAGACTTCTGTATGTGTTTCCATGTAATAACAATACAATGCTGTGGATTTTACCTAACTACATGAAGTTCAAAGGTAGTGAAAGTAGGAACAGGGTGAGGCAGTTGAGATACACATGTCAATGTCAGCAAAAACACATTAAAGTCATGTCTCTCGCTTATATCAGTAGATACATAGACTAAAGTGTTCTTTATTTGCATTGATTTTTGGCTTAGTCAATCAATCGGAAAAATGTAGCTATTTGTATGATTTATTACTTTTGTATGTTTGATGATAACTGATTTATGTTCTATCATTGTGAATAAATAATTCATTCACTTTATGATCAGTTATCCTTTTCTTTTGTTCAGTTCTGACTTTGTAAGTGTTCCATTTTAAATCAACCGAAGGGACCACCCTCAAGATTCATATCAAATAAATGAATAATTCTAGCTTGATAAACCGTATGTGGCTCTCATTATACGTAGTTGCTTAGTGCATTTCTTGGTGAAGAAAATGAAGACCCGAAAAGGATAGAAGCCTGCTTAAACGCGTGTTTATAGCGGTGCGCAGCTTGTATCGAAAAAGAACGGAAGTTGAGTTGTGCCGTCATAAAGCACAAAAGCGCCTCTTGCGGGGAGAGGTTAAGTGCAGTTTGTAAACTACCGTAACGGTTCGTCGTAGTAGACTCAACCACGTCGTAGTAGACTCAACCACGTCGTAGCTGAGCACCCTACGTTAGGCTAAAGTATGTCGTGGGTTAGCACGTCGCAGTCAAGACGTACTTCACTACGACGTAGTTTGAAAAATAGGTTAGGTCATAAGGTGCCACCAGACTACTTCACTACTTCACTCATCACTCAGATCTCAATGTACTTGTATCTTTTTAAACGACAACGTAATTCAGTGACCGACTACGACGTAGTTTAGGTATCAAGTACGCCGTAATTCAGTGACCAACTACGACGTAGTTTGGGTATCAAGTACGTCGTAATTCAGTCTGACCAACTACGACGTAGTTTGGGTAAGTACGTCCTAATTCAGACAGAACATACTTTAGTTAAGTAGGTCGTACTTGGGGGGGAAATCAATAAATTAATACATCAAGCATAATAAATTAATAAATTAAGCCTCATTAAACCCGTTTCTGTGAAGTACGTCATAGTGCGACGTTGTACGTCGTAGTTTGGTAAACGACGTTGTAGTTGACTCAAGTACGTCGTAATTGAATTTTGACCGAAATAGAAAACCATAAACGACGTAATGCACACAAGTGGCTCCAATAAGACTTAACTAACAACTAGGACATACTTTAAGGCAACTACGACGTTGCTAGGTCACAACCTACTTCAAGATGACTTAACCCACGGCTCCAGCTATCCATTACTGAGAAACTGACAATCCTATGCCGGAAGCAAACCAAACTGATCTGTATGTAGGCCACGCCATAATAGCCGGAGCTAATGATAGCTTGAGCTACTATTGTGACGTCGACCTATACGGGTAGATAAAATCTAAAATCTAAAATTTGCCACCTTTCGTTTTAAAACGTGCGGATCGATTGGTCAAGAGCAACGTTTATAGAAAGTGGCTAAAACATAAACGAGAGTGAGTTAGAAGTAAGATTGATCTCACAAGTTAGAGTGGGATCTTTCTCAGAATTACATTCCATGTGTTTGGAAATGATTGGTGTGGGGGAGGGGGGATATCGATGTATCTTTCCACAATCGCTAATCCTCCATTCTCCTACAGTTTCAAAACGCAGACGGCAACAAATGTGACCAAAGAATCCGTGGTAGCACCTGTAGGCCGGCCCGGTACCAAACAAAGCGTCATAGGAACGTCGAATGAGACGAAAACAACAAATGGTTGTTCTTGGCCAAAACAATCCGAACAGCATTGTCCTTTCAAAGAGACAGAGGTGCTTAATATGAGGTAAGCACTACATTATTCTGTATCTCAACAAATTGAGCACTTTCGAAATAAGAACCATCTCAACGAGAGGCAATACACAGTTGAACGGGCCATGCCAGTAGTCTCAAATCAGATTTCAAAAGGCAAAATATATTTGTTATCCCCCCCCCCCTATACGTCAGACAAAATGGTGAGATAGCTTCTAATTCTATTGTTCTGACTACAAAGGAAATGCATATGTTAAACCGAGGTGTCACTGCAGGTATAGATACCGACACGGACATATATCTTGCTTGGAAGCATGCATGTGTATTTCCGACTCAAAAAAATGATGCGCATGTTTAGAACGTTGTCAGATGTTATCAGTAAATATGAACAGAATTCCCATTCTATTGCAAATGCCTTGTTGTTTGTCTTGACTCAGCCAACTGGTTGAATGGTATCTTTTCTACTTCCAGACAACATATTCTCAAGTTTTACAACCCGGAAACAAACCTGACGATAACGAAGTCCAGCCTACATATCGGGCAACTTTTGAAATACGAATTTCGTGTCAGGAATAAGTCGAATTCATTCAAAGTCACCGAGGACTTCTTGAAGTTGATCCCAAATGAATCACCTCTGAAGGAACGCCATTTTAACACATGTGCAGTCGTAGGCAACTCTGGGATTCTGCGGAACAGTAGTTGTGGTCATGAAATTGACTCCATGGACTTCGTCATACGGTGTAACCTGCCTCAAATCGAAGGTTATGAGAAAGATGTCGGCTCCAAGGCGAACTTCACTACAATGAACCCATCCGTGGTCTCGCATAACTTCGGACAATGGCGTAACAAAACAAAGGATGATTACGATCGGCTGTTGCGACGTCTGAAACAAGTTGGCGACGAAATCTTGTACGTACCTGCTTTACCTATTGCGTTTGGTGAGGAGTATGTGAGGGTTATCACACAGGTTGTTCTACAACACAAACTGCCGATGAAGACTGCTTTTCCACCGGCGGGTCTCAACAATCTCATTAAAAAGTAAGTTATCATTTTCACCTCTATGCACATCGGGGAGGGGGGTGTTTTCGGTAACGTTCGAGTTTGTCTCTCCACATGTCCGTCAAAGAATACGATAACTTGAGAAGGCTAAAATGGATTGTAATTTTTGTCTATGTCCTGTTAACTTTCTGGGACCTTTCTGGCACCATTGACCCTATAGTTCCGGTAAGTGTCCCCGGGCCCCAAAGTTTCAGGCATTCAAATCCCATTTGCCGGAGTATGGCCATATATGCAACACACCAAACACACGAATGAACAAGTTTCTTTCCTTAAAGGAAAGCTACACAAAAATTGAAAATCCTACAATGCTATGCTTAATATATTCCAAAGTCAAGTTCTTACTTCAAGTTGTTTCACATAAGTCCGTCATAGTTTCGGGATCTTCCACAATTTGCAACTTATGCCGTGCTGACGCCTTGTCACCTGATAATCATGGTACACTGAACGTTGACGTCATATAATTCAATTATCAGGTGAGATTATCACGTTCTCACCTGATAATTGAATTTTATGACGTCAGTGTTCAGTGTACCAAAATTATCAGATGAGAAGGCGTCAGCACGGCATAAGTTGCAAACGGTGAAAAATACAAGAAAAATGACGAACTTATGTGATACAACTTGAAATTAGAACTTGACTTTGGAATATACAGTAGACTCCAGCTATGTGCATTACTGTTAATAGCATATTTCGGGGATATGCATAAAATTACTAAAACCCAAACCATTTCCCATTCACTCCATTATAAATAAAATGGCATAATTGCATTAGCCATTTTCGCATACTCCTGCTATTTGCATAAAATAATGCCAATGGTTACAGGTAAAACTTGTTGAACATGTCAAAGTCACTAACTCTTATGGATCTTATGCAAATGTCATTCAGATGTAAATCGAGTATGGATAGTTTCTATGGTTAGACAACACCATAGGAACTGTTATTGTCCTTTGTGTTTTGAAAAAGCTGTAGCTACTCCATTGTCATTTGCTGTGATAGGATTCAGAAGAATATAATTGCCAATTTTTCGCTAAGTTTGCCATTCTTTGCACTCAACATGTGTAAATAAACTGATGATATGCTTATGAATTCAATATGTTACATTTTTTATAACCTGGGAGTGAGTGAATTTGACAGAAAGTGTGTGTGTTTCCTTCAAGTGCCATCCTGGTAACCACTACAACCCCCTCCCCCCTCAGTGCCACTCATTTTGTCCCCTAGGGTTAATTGACTACTCCTTATAATTGCATAAAATACACTGGCAAATCAGTTATGCAAATAAGCGGATTCTACTGTAGTAATCAAAGCATAGTAGAATTTTCAATATGTAAATCTATATTGATGTGGTCGACGTCTAATGATAAAGCAACATAAGTGTAGATGCCATCTCAATCATACTCTTATGGTAATGTGTTTTGCTTTTTTTATTGCACCATTGTCTTGTTTCGGTAATTTTAAGATCATCATACATGCACTAAAAGCCAAGTAATAAAGGTAAATATGTTACAGAATTTGGACAAACCCTGGGTTAAAGGTCAGCGGGCTCCGTCCGTCCACGGGTGTTCACATGTACACCATGGCTGCCACCATCTGCGATCAGATCCACCTGTACGGCTTCTATCCGTTCACTAAGGACAAACAAGGCAGGGCTCTGCGCTACCACTACTACGGCACGATGGAGAAGCAAATTAACAAAGAGGCTCACAACATGCCGGAAGAATTTAGGGTATTTCAGCAGCTCCACCGGCGGGGTGCTGTGGTACTGCATGCAGAAATATGCCATTGATTGATCTTTGTTTATCTATTTTTTATTAGTCAAAATGATATAACCGTACATAAAGCATTGATTGATCTTTTTAGCAAATGAATAGATAAGATGCCAAGGTTCTTTTTAGAAGTATCTTGGTTATAAGGGATGCACATATACAGTCCTGTAATTTGTCTTCATTTTCATGCTATTTATTCAATGTTTAGGCCATGTTGATTTGATTGTATGTATGGCATCCTTCGGGGACCTCAAACCTGATGTGAGCGTGCGTTGACTTTGGTATCATGCGACACTAATATCCGTTTTCCAAAATATTTGCATGCAACTTAAAGCATATATTTTGTACTTTTGTCCGATTTACAATGTACGATTAACAATATGAAATCTTATTTTTGGAAACGGACGAAAATTGATGCGCGTTCAGATGTCATCTATATATTGTCAAATCAATATCTTATTTAGCCAGGAAGCCGCATATCCCTACGTGAGGGCCTGCATGCCCTTTTGCGTAAGGCGTAATTCAGCCTTTTTCGTCTTCGTAATCCATAGGCAGTCGCCCCAAATCAACGTACAGTAGAATCCAGCTATTTGCATTACTGTTAATAGTATATTTCGGGGATGTGCATAAAATTGTGAAAACCCAAACCATTTCCCATTCAATCTATTATGAATAAGGTGGGATAATTGCATTAGCCATTTTCTCACACTCTTGCTATTTGCATAAAATAATGCCAATGGCAACAGGAAAAACCGATTGAACATGTCAAAGCCTTTTATGGATCGTATGCAAGTGTTATTCAAATGTAAATCGAATATGGAAAGTTTCTATGGTAAGACAACACCATAGGAACTGTTATTGTCCTTTGTGTTTTGAAGAAGATGTTGCGACTCCATTGTCATTTGCTGTGATAGGATACAGAAGAATAGAATTGACAAGTTTTCGCTAAATTTGCCATCATTTGCACTCAACACGTGTAAATAAACTGATGATATGCTTATGGATTCAATATGATAAATTTTGTATTACCTGGGAGTGAGTGAATTTGACACAAAGTGTGTGTGCTTCCTTCAAGTGCCATCCTCAGGTAACCACAACAACCCCCTCCCCCCTCAGTGCCGCCCAATTTGTCCCCTAGGGTTAATCAAGGGGGTTTTATATACCTCCTTGGGTTAATGGACTACTCCTTGACTCCGAATGACCCCTTGAACCCTACCGGCTTTGCTAGTGGCGTGGTTGATATAGGTGTCCCACCGCAAATCGTCGGACAGTTGTACTCCAAGATGGGGGTGGGACTTGACACCGGTAAGGGCTTCTCCACAGAGAGAGTACTGGGTTAGGGTGGGGCGTTTCTAACGGCTGATATGGAGGATGTGAAATTTGTTATCAGTGCTTGTGTCTATTTGTCAATGAAGGAATAACAAATTCTTTTGTTGAAAGATGTTTACCGGGTTCAAACAGGTTGCGGAATTATTGCCTTCTTGTGTTTTGTAACACAAACAAGACATTCATCTAGAATTATCAATCAAGTGCCATCTGAGTTATATGTTGCAGCTGCAAGTAAGGTATATTTTTGGGAACTGATGTGCATTGGAATAGGTAGTTATGACTGATGACTGATGACATATTTAGAATTTGGTAATATATAATGCCGACTCAAATAGAGATGGACAAACAAAGTTTTATTGAAAATGTAACCATTGCTTAAGGTCTTATTTTCCTGAAAGATGTGCGTATGTGCTAAAATCTCAAAATAATTAAATTCATAGAAAACTTACGACGTAAATATAAGTCATATCTATTACATGTATATGAAAACGATAAAAGGATAATAACTATTAAATTGATATAACAGAAAATTGATATCAAACAGAAATAATAATGACACCGTTAACTTTTGTTACATATATATGACCTTTACTGTTCTAGATGAAAACATATATTTTCTGTGAATGTGCTCGGAAAGACTGAAGTCCTCAACCGGGAGGTTGCTGTACATGTGTACTTCTTTTTAGTGGTCAAATGATATTTCCCGACGGAAGACGTTTCTGGCAATGGGTAAATTATCTTAGACAACCTCGTTTGGTCTTCTTGCCATGCTTGAACTTATAATTTGTAGCTTTCTTCCGAGACATGATCTTTTTTGCCGGGTACGGATAGCGGGTTGCAATCCATTTATATAGTGAATGCGCTATGAAAAGTTGTTTAGGTCCAAATATTCCCTATGCGGTATATCTAACGCCCGTGTTATTGCTTTCTACCGAAAATGATAATAAATCACATTTTGTGTTGAGACAGTGATATATTACGTTTTGTAATAAATTGCGATAATTAATCTAGATAAAGTGAATATTTTTGCCATCCTAGTCTGATCATAAAATTACTAGATGTTCAATGATTACGAATGGTGAAGTGACGAGAGCAACCACCTTTGGTTGCATGGAACAAAAGCGGCCTCTACTAATCACTGTCAGTATTGCACCAAATTATTACTTTGACGGACGCACTGTCTACCTGCAATACTCGCCTTAACAGCTAGTGGCCCCCACTGCCACGTCGGCGAACCCACGCATGCTCTGGTAACGTTAGATCATTCATGATTAAGATTGTCCAATTCTAATCGCTTCACATAGTGCGTTTAAAAGTTGTTAAGCACCATCCTGAGTTTCAAAGATCTCTGACCTGTAACGGAAATACTTTTTGAACAAAAGGTTGGAGGAATCTTTCTTTTTTTCCCTTTTTAGGTACAGCTATCATTGAACAGTGCAGTGCAGGGAAGGCCGAAAGCTTGTCATGGTAAATTTCTGGAAGACTGGGACATTTATGTTTTACGTTATAACGCTTGGAACCATTAATTCGACACCTTTACGTCCACGCACCATTGTACGTTAAATCAACATGCGGACTATTGAGTATTTCGGCAATCATTGGGTATATTGTTTACGTTGTTTAAGCCGCCTTCTCTACATGTGTGTCACTCTTCCAATCATGGACATATTTCGGGAAAATTTCGTCTTCAACATAGTACCCGATATGACGGTTCCTTGCGTAATATGTTCCAAACGAACCATTAATCCGACACTATACAACAGTGTCAATGTTTACCGGTAATTTTGATATTCATAACAACGGTTACTTCTCAATTTCTCTGTCAACCAACGGCCACTTACACTAGTTATCATAGGTGCCACATGACACCGCCGGTACAGCGATGCACTCACGATAGCTGCGGTCAAACAAACAGTCCGGAAAAACATCGCCGTGCGGCAGATCCGTTCTTATGTTCCATTGCACGGTCGTGGCTATTTTAAACATTGAGGTCGAATCTTTGAAGGCCTGCTACAGCTATCAAAGTGCAAGTAACAAACATTTGTGTGCACTACGTCAGTCAAAATGTCCTGCAGGGAAACCACCGTGCACGTGATAACTCAGGAGGTCATCGGCCTGTACCAAGAGCAAACGGCACCGCGATGGAGGGGAGTGTGTCGCTGAACTGTGCCGCTATCGTCTCAGCCATGGCTTAGCTATTTGTTCGATAAATAAATAAAAAAATGTATACAATAAAGAATGCAAAAGAGTCCATTTTTTTATAGTTACCGACAAACTTTGGTCATTTGTTAGCATCACCATGCTCTACCCATACTGAAATGGTTGGTATAGTCTTCAAGGCGTGTTTGCATCAGGTTATACGCGGCGTGGGACTTTCGCATTTGGACAAGGGGGGGACCACAGTAAGAGCCATGCATTTCTTAATGTTGGATATCATCTCTTTCCCTGATGGTGCATAGATAATTTTGATAGACGACCCTTTGAAAGCCTAAGACAAAAAGTCGAGTAGATGAATTAGTAAATGTGAATTTAAGAAGAAGAAAAAAAAACACTTTGGAATGACGTCGTCCAGTCATTTCCCGCCCTTGCGACTTTGACAGAAACGTCAGGTTAACGTTAGGTCTGACAGAGTCCGGACAAGTTACGCCTCTTCAAGTTCCAGTTTCCCCTCGAACAACGAATACATTTCAATTGTCCGCGATCATGGTACGTATAATGTTATGTCTTTCTTTCTTCTATTTCTAGCATGTAATGTTGTTTGCTACGGCCCTGAGGCGACTGTACGAAATTTTGTTTTTAATAGCATGATTTTTATTTTGGCGACGCCTCCAACACTCCCACCCTGTGCCGCCGCAATTGTGGTCTGCTTATGTGTCCTTTTTTGAAAACGTTATCGTCTTAAAAATCAGCTTTATGATGATATTTCCAGAGGACGATAACGGTACTAAAAACTTACAATAATGCTTGTCAGGGAACAGCATACGTGACAGTATATGTTTATGATTTATTTGACCTCTAGAATCTGACGCTGGAAACTCGGCACCACACCGCCAACGCCATGAAGCTGATAGATGCCGAGGAGACTCCACCCTTACCCAGGTTGGCTGGGTGCGGCATAAAGACAAGGTAGCCTAGGAGACGATGGCGCGAGGGAAAGTGGAGGAGCTGACGATCTCCTTGGTGGATGCGTACATCAAGAAGGGCTACGGCGTCATCAAGGTTTCCATCAACATGCAGTAGCAGATCGAACATAACAACATAGAGGACTTTAGATTAGAAACAATAATAAACAGTTTAGCGGTCTTTAGACAATGGCTGTCTTTTTTTCTAGAATAATTTTCGATAACAAAAATGAAAACATGACAAGGAAATATTTGCTTAGACAGTAAATCTATTTGAGATGACTATAATGGAGCTCTCTAGTCCCGCACTTTTCTCAACAATAGAATGCCGATTTGAGTTTATATGACAATACCTTTGAATTAAAAGGAGGGCAACATCTACTGTTGAACAATAGAAATGTTTGATATCTTAACTTACTTACGTTCTGAGATGTATTTTCGTTTAAAAGTAGATACATGTGCGAGAAAAGTCACATGAGCATTCAAGTTAACTGGAAAGGTGCATAGCTTGACAAATCTCCCTCTGACAGTTCGTCAAGGCTATATCGTAACTGTGCTCCTAAGGCTTCAAATACCCGCACAAAGAGTTTCTGGTCCCAAGGCGGTACATCTTTAACCCTTAACCTTTACATCATTTATTATAGCAACGGGGATGTGAACATGCTGCACTTCTCGAACACCCCACGGAGCACGCTGGCGTCGCTGTAGAATCTTTTAAGTATCTGTAAAATACGGTAATGTATCGTTACAACGGTAACGTAGTAAGATGTTTTTACTTTTGATATACAGCCAGTGGTTTGAAACCCAAAGCTCCGCTTTCTCGACGTCGGTAAAGGCCCCCTCTCATTGGGCTGCGGTACTGTGGCGGAAGCGTGCGGTAGCTTGGAAATGGCTACCTCCGCAGTGCCGTGCACAGACCTCGGCGTACCGTCCTAGTGACGTCTCAGTGCCGTACCCGTGCCGGTCCACACCGCCGGCGTGCCGGTTGAAATGGCGATTTTTTTCAAATTTTGAAAAAAAACGCAAGTGGCAAAGTGCCGCGCGCTCGCCGGGAGCTTGCCGGGAGCTCACCGCGCGCGCTATTGTATAAAAAGTGATATGTCAGTTTCAAGGTTATACGTATATTCTATAACATGTTACCTTTTTTGCACCAAGTGTCATAAGTGAAAATCCTTTTATCATTTGAAATCAGTTTTTGATGCATTTTTTATTGATTTTGCATTGTATTTTGATCCATTAACAGCTAGCACTGCGATTTCTGATTAATTGAAATCACTACCATCAAAATACAATCGGTTCATTTCCCTAGCTATTGATCTGTTTAAGAGTTTGGTGATTGTAGCTGTAGAACTTCTGATATTTTCATTGGGATATTGTTTTATCACACTTAAAATTAGATCATTGTACATTTATTCCAGTACGGAAGTTGGTAGACTAGTCGCTCATGAAAGGAATCAGACCACTCGTCTACATGCACTCGCCCCGCTCTTGTGCCATTCAAGAAATACAGTACAGTGATAAACTGAACTTGATATACCAGTCAGACACTGTACCGCAAATTCTACTCAATGTTTCGACGTAAGGGGTGAATTGGAGGAATTTCTATTGATCGTTGATAGTCAAAGACAGTTGATTAGATACTCTCGCCAAGATTAAATAATTTACCTACTAACAGGATTATTTGAAAAACATACGACACTTCATCATTCGAAGAAGAAAATGACTGTCAATACCAACCGTTTTGGATATACATTTAAAGAAAGTGTGAAACTCACGTTTCTCCCTGGCTGGAGGGAACCACTTAGAAATATCAGTAAACTCCACACATTTTAGAAAATCAAAAATCACTTTAGCAGGGAAGACTTTATCACATCAATTCATAAGAAACCGTTTCTAAGAAGTAACTATACACTGAGAATCAGCGCACGTTATCTAGAAGTTGAAAAGGATCGACACCACAACACACCAGGCACTCACAGATTGTGTCCCACATGTAACGAAAATATTGAAGATAAATTTCAATTAATTTGTGATGGCCATGGCCTGTCCAACTTATGGCAAAGAGAGAGATGCGCTGCAAAGTATTACTACTAAGACTAACTTCACCATATCTGGTACACAGAACTATGTATTGTTGTCATGTCCAACTCTTATACCAAAATCCTAAAAGCGAGGGGAAAAATAATCCATACATGGCTTTATTGTAATTCATACACTGTTATCGATAATGTTTTGTACTTATAATTGTAGGATAGGTTAGCCTTGCAGTATTGTTGATTTAGTGCCATATATTGTACCATATACGATTGTCGAACAATAAAGTTCATTCAATAACTTGCTCATCTAGGCTTCAAACGCAAATGCGCCGCACGTCAGTGAGAGTGCATATGAGAATTGGTGAAAGAAACGCGACGGTGCCGTAAAAATCTGCCGTGGCAGTGCCGCCGCAGTGCCGGAGCCCAATGAGAGGGGGCCTTAAGCGGGACCTAAAACTCTGCGGCGGACTGGGAGCACTTAGCTAAAGACCACTCTGCATGGCGGCACAAACTCCAGCAAGGTGCGAAAAAACAGGAACTTGACTTGGAACTTAACGAGTTTGCCAGAAGGCAAAAGAGACACACACCATGCCAAACAACAGCTTTCATCTGCGCTGTTTATGGCAAACTCTGCAAGAGTAAAGCTGGACTCGCAGCCCACGGACGAGTCCACCGACGCTGAACTGATCGTCCGGCGTGGTTGGTACCATCAGTCCCCTTCCTATAAAAAAAGAAGATAAATGTATTATAGTTTTCCAGCAGCACATTTCAATGGAATGCACAAAATACAAAGAACTTCTGTATATTTCCTATTACACCACCATATGCGTACCTCGTATTCATAGTCTTCCATCCACGATGGGGGCTTGCTTTTTCTTTGGGGTCTGCTCTCTGAACAGATCTGCGAAAATAATGCTTGTTTGAACTAAGATTCATCGTTCACAACGGTTGGAAATTACAGACTTTACGTATATTCATCGTTTCTTTTTTTGTAACGGTAAAAAATATAGCAAACAAACTAGTCAGTTCATGATCAGATCATTAATGTATAAAAGCCAACATTGAACTTATTACCGATCGCGATGTAGAGGCCTCCGCTTGTACTGAAGACGTAGACTCGCCAGACTCATTTCGAGTAGCTGTCACCACTGAAGACGATTTCTTCATTGCGCTTTTCTCATTCCTCTTCCTCCTCTTCTCCTCCCGCTCCATCTCTTTCCTAGTTTTGTCCTCCTCTGCCTTTCTCTTTTTCTCCTTCCGTTCCGTCTCTTTTCTTGCTTTGTCCTCCTCTACCTTTCTCTTTTTTTCTTCCCTTTTGAGTTTCTTCAATGCTTGCTGCCTCCTTTTCTCGTTTTCTTTCTCTTCTGCTTCATCCTTCAAGCTTTGTAGGTAACTTTCGTCGAACACAATAGCTCTTGGCTTGATCCTTCGATTAGTCCGCGCCCGGGATGGTGGAATCGGGGTGAGGATGTCGGCCATATATTCCGGAATAATACCAGAGGTCACCAATGCATTTTCCTTTGGTCTACTTGTCGCTCCGCAGGTGGGGCACGTGCGCTGTGGCTCCTCATTCGGCGATTTGTTGCCAAACTGTGCAGGTGAAGCAGCAGCTTCAGCCTCGGCGAGTTGTAACATCTCTTCCTCTACACTGCACGAAATGGCCACGTATCCTGACGGATCCGACGTATCCGGAATCGGGCCTCATGGCGTTTCCGAGCGAATCCGGAAAAATCCCAGTTCACTGCTCGGATACTGAGGTGCCCGCAGATCCGACCAATTCCGACGCCGTATTCTTCTGGATTCGTGATGCGCCTCGGATACCCGAAAATATTTGTGCGGATCCCTCGTTTTTTTATATTTGGAATGTTCGGATTGTTTGTATGTCGGTAGTTGTTTCAGATGCTGACGAATAAATACACACGGCACGGCATGATCTCATTTCCTGACGAATCCAGCAAATCCGGAATTACGCATTATAGCAGACACGGAACGTTTCCGATTGAATCCGATGCACCTCAGATCCGACAATTCCGGCGCCGTATACGTCTGGATCCTTCATACGTTTCGGGTACAGATACGGAACGTTTCCGAGCAAATTCAGACAAATACCAGGTACAGCTCAGATCCGGCAATTCCGACGCCGTATACGTCTGGATCCGTGATGCGCCTCGGATACCTGAGGATATTTGCGCGGATCCTTCGTTTTCAGATATTTGTCAATATGGCAGAGATAATCGGATTGTTTGTTTGTCGGTAGTTGCTTCGGATCCTAACTTACAAATACACACTGCACGGCATGATCTCAGATCCTGAAAAATCCAGCGGATCCGCAATCGTGCATCATAGCAGATACGGAACGTTTCCGATTGGATCCGATGCACCTCAGATCCAACAATTCCGACAAATCCTGACGTATCCGTAATACGGATTCGTGTCCAATCTCCCACAAGGCACTGCGTGTCATGACGTCAGGCGCGAGAAACGGTTTTGTCGGTGAACAGCACGGAGACAAGAACGGCGTTTCATCACTCTCTGTGCTTAACATGGCATCGTCAGAGTCTACCATGGTCGACCAGTGATTTTTAGTGACTTGAGAGTCGAAGGGGATTCGGTGTAAACTCAAACGCGCGGCATTGCGAAGTAGTCTTCTTCGTGCATGCAATATTCGTCGCCCCCCTCCCCCTTGTAAAGTTGGTAGGGAGTCGATTCGTCATTTAGAGGGACTGCCCTTTGGTAAGTACAAATTGGAAAATTCCTGTTTCTAACTAGTTTGAACGTCAGTTATCCTCCTATTGTGGCTTGACATATCATCGCATTTGCATGACATTAAGAATTGTCCAGTCGACCTGCACTTCTACACCGTTAGGATCTAGGAAATTTATAGCTTTCAATTTGTTCGTTCTTGCCAATGGTCAACAGACATTTGTGTCTGGTTAACGTTTCAGATACAACATAGCAAGCGGTTGAGGGAAAGATAATTAAAGATATCCTGTAACGGAAGAAAATGTCATAAGTATTTGTCCCACAAAGGTCCCACAGTTTGTGGATAGTGAGCTGGAACTTATGTGGAGGTAGTAGTGTGTTTCAGTGATTATTGCATTCAGTTATAGCTGTACATGTTTGATCAATATCATATTCAAGTTATGAATGTAAGTTTTACGTATTCAATTAAACGATGCCAGATTCATTTTTTACAAATGTGATTACGTGATATGTTTAATATTTGTCATTGTTTCCCTTTATATATATATCCTATACAGCATCGGCAGATACTTCCTTCACAAATGCAGCACATGTTGTGAGGACCTTAGCTTGGCTTGGAACAAAGCAATCAGCTGTCAGATGCTCAGAGTACCTCAGGCTCCTTCGGTAAGGCTTAAGTCCATCATCGGTACACTTCAATGTTAGCTGAGACAGGCATGATGGATACCCATTGTCCCTTGTTTTTTGTTAGCTGCTGTGATGAAACGAAGCCCATCACAGCAGGGAGGTTATATAGTCTATATAACCTCCTTGCTCACAGTTATGTCAAAATCATGTGACATGTTACTTAGATACTAAGTATGTGAATTGATATTTATTCATCATTTGGTTTTATCATATAGGAACTGGTTCATCACAAGATGAACTCCAAGCTGAGTCCAACATGCTAGATACAGAAGAAATCAGCCTTGCCTGTACCTTACCAAGAGTGCATGGAAGAAGTGAACTCAGATGGGGAGAGGACGATTATACACATGCAGTTCCACGGCATATACTACTTACGTGTAAAATGTGGCGTGTCATCATGGGAGTTTTTCAGACAGTATAATGTTACTTTGAAGTTTCTATTTTCAACCTCTGTATTTGAAATTATTTGTATCTGATAGCTTTTAGACGGAGAACAGGCCACAAATAAGGCTTTCATTACTTTAGTAGAATATGTAGAACATGTAGAAATTTTTGGTCCAAGTGCACTATACGGCAGTAAATATTACCACCATGATGTGATGGTTGTTAATTGTAATACATTTTATAACAATTGTGCTTGCACAACCCCAATTTACCGACATTAACCTGCATATGCAGAGGTGCTTTGAGTATGTGGATGTCCCTCGGCCTGTCTTAAACGAAATGGATTATTTAGCCACATAGAACTTCCGTATTGTATTTGATAGTTTTTGAACTTAGAAATGCATATATGTTGAAATATGAAATAATGTTACATTCAGGCTTTCCCAAAACTTCCTGTCATTGAATAATAATGTTTTGGGTATCGTTAAATTAAGAATGCACGCGTATTTATGAATAATCAACCATTCTATCAAACTTTGTGTGTTTGATTTGTACATATTCGTGGCAAATACAAACATATTCAGAGTCACAATATGTCAAAGATTGTAGAAAGTCTGTATGTTGGATCAGTCTGTATCCGTGGCAAATACATACTGTACGTATCTGTCAGGATCTTGGGCAATTTCATGCAATGTACGGCCCCATATCCGTCGAAAATTCCTATTTTTGTATTCCTCCGGATCTGAGGTTCCGGATCACAGTCCGCTTGTATCCGTCAGTATCCGCAATTTTCTTTTAAAAAATACAGAAAACTTCCTGTACGTATCCGTCAGGATTTCCGTACAGTGTACGGCTCCGTATCCGTCGAAAATACCTCATTTTCGGATTCCTCCGGAAATATTCCCGATCCCGGTGCCGAAATTTTCGGATCCGTTAGGTTGGATTCGTCAGTATCCGTCAGTATCCGCCAAAAATACAGAAAAATCCCTGTACGCATCCGTCAGGATCTGTGGCATTTCCGTACAGTGTACGGCTCCGTATTCGTCGAAAATACCTACTTTCGGATTCTTCAGGAAATATTCCATATACCGGTGCGGAAATAGTCGGATACGTTACACGAATCCGCATGTATCCGTCAGTATCCGTCAGTATCCGACAAAAATACAGAAAAATCCCGGTACGTATACGCCGGGAAACGAGGCCATTTCGTGCAGCTATGTCAAGGAGCTCACGCCCCGCATCACCCTCGTAATTCCTTTGGCATCCGGTTTTTTTTCCTGCGCTTGTACCGCTGCAAGCGCAAGGACGTCCAACTCCTCTTGTAGGAGTTCTCGCGCCTTGTTCACCGTTGGCGCTTGTTGCTCACTTGTGGTCCCCGGCACGTCGTTCATCTGGAACCAACGGCTATCCAGTGTATCCAGGTTCACAGGATAAATGCCTGTGTTTTTAAATCCTCTTCGAACGGCCGCCATTGTCAGTCCCTCATCCCTGACTGTACGGTAGATCTTTGGGAAGGTCGACTTGGTTACGTAGAAGTTTGGCTTAGCTACAGAAAGCTGGTGCAACACTTTCTCAAACGTATCCTTAAGGGCGCGAAAAGGCCCCGCCTTGGCATCCATCGGTTGCAGGAAATGAGTTGCGTGTGGTGGGAACGTCAAGATGACTATGTCATTCTCAATCGCAAACTCAATCACCTCCTGTGACATGTGGGTTGAGTGCTGGTCGGCTAGAAGCAGGACTGGCCTCTCTTGTGTGGCAAATCTGTGAAAGCACGATTTCAACCAGCTCAGGAAGACGGGCCCCTCAATGTAGCCAGCTGGTGTAGTTGCGTATAGCGCGTTTGGGGGCCCGTCTAGCCTGTTCGCAGAGCTTGGGAAGCACTTGGAAAAAATCATCAGCGGTGGTATGGCGCTGCCATCTGCTGCCGTACACTCCATGATCGAGATGTGGTCTCTCGTGCCGGCTCTTACAGATGACGAGGCTCCCGACATGGACTTGAATGTTACAATTTTTTTTCTCTGCGGGTCTAGCGTGAAGCCGGTTTCGTCGGCATTATAAATGCGATGTGGTGCATTTGTCAGGCCGTACTTGTCAAGGATATCCTGATATTGAGTGAAGAAGTCTTGAACCGTGGCTTTATCTATCGAATTCTTCCTAGCGCGATCTAGTGGATCGGGCTTTCGGAGGCAGATACCATTCCTCTTCTTGAAATTAAGCCACCAGTTGTTAGATGGGCCTGTCGTTAGGTTGAATTTCGGCTCGATTCCATTTGCCTCACAATTCTTCCGGTGTACTGCTGTGGCAATGGCAAGCACTGTGATCTGTCAATCGGGTGACCGGTCTGAACCCTATACTGCGTGTACTTGAGGACTGTATCTTCCTCCTCTTTTGACATGACAAGGGGTCTTCCATTTGTAGCATTTATTGCACTTTTGCCCGAACGTTTTTCCACAAGCGTTGTTCTTGGGATGCCGTACTTTTTGGAAGCGGCAGACATGCTTAGGTTATTGTCTTCAACATCCCTTAACACCTCATTGATGAGGTCTGGGGGCCATGATTTCCTTTTGTTTTGGGGATCCGCTTCCATGGCTGAAAATTTATGAAGATTACGTTATATTGGTTTTTGATACATGAATTCAATAAGGTTATTGTTTTCCGTGGTTTAATAGTCTTCGTACAGTATTCGTTGACTAAAGAGGTGTGACTTAGGCGGGGGGGGGGGGGGGGGGTCATACATTTGAGATGGGTCCCCACACACGTGTGATTCTGGCTCATTTTCGCAATTATTTTTACTTATTTTGCATCTCTGTTATATTGTACGAGAAGCATGACCGACAAAAATAAAGGTGTATGTAAAAGCCATACAAAAATAAGCGAAAAGACGAACGAAAACGAGCTAGAACGTCACATCTGCTTGGAGTTCGATTTAAGGACGCCATACATACAATTAAATTAAAATGGCCTCATTTCATTTTTATAGGAAAAATCATCATCTGTTAAGTCCCTGGTGGACAATGTCGTCAAACACAACCTATGCTGGTATCATACGATGTAATTCTCGCATCTAGAAAATCAAAAACCGAAAAAGTTCTACCTTTGTAGGTCACCTGTCGTCTGCTTGGTCGTCTGTGTCGTCTGCTATTACTCACGTGATCCACCCGCAGAATTCTGGGTATTCAAAATGGCGGCTTCGGAAGACGCGTTCGGAAAACCTCTGAATAATTCACGCTTTGCTTGGATCAATGACAACACCAGACTTGTTTGCTGTTTTTGACGGGCATATTGTTTATTCCTCTTTTCATCGATACATGTATGGATGTGTAATGTGATAATAGGAAGGAGAAAATGTCGACATTGTGACCACTACTCCCCCTCCCATGACCTACGTTAACGTGAAAAAAACGGTTAGTAACTTGACGACCTCGTCCTTGCAAAGTTTAATCTTTATGACCTTACGACTGTACGTTTTTAACATCAGTACTTTACTCGTATTGAAATTCAATTAACAGTTTTTGCATTTCCTTGCCGGATCTTGATTGGCAAGCCATCATTCAAAAGTGTCGAATTAAAAGGGTGTCGAATTAATGGTTCCTAGCGTTAATGGGATGACAAATTACTATGTTGCTTTGAACAACAACAAAAAAGATTAAGGTTACAAACGTTTCTATGATAATCTTTATCATATATGGTTTGTTTCCTGGATGCCAAGTATGTAGTCGGTGTTATTTGGTGAATGTCCTTAAAACTAAACCTCTGAGTAGAACGTTCTAACCAGTGGTGTTTGCGTATTTTAAGTACCGGTGTTAGTGGCTCCAGCTATGCAAACAATGAGGAATCAAAAATCACTTGTGGATCAGAAATTTTATTTCCTTGATGGCCACAGCAAGGCCTGTAGGGCACTTCATGGTTAAAAACATTGGGACAGAATCTCTAGGTCTCCCTGGGTTGGAAACGTCATAATTGAGGTCACAAGATAACAAACAAACAAACATAAATTTGACCATGACCTTCATCTTTCCAAGACCTACCTACATCGCTGCTACAGTTAAACTGTGGAACAGCCTCCCGCAAGACATTGTGAACCTCAAGGACTCACAGAACTTTAAACGTAAAGTAAACGCCTACCTCAGCGCCACTCGTCATCGATCAGCGCCCTGTATAATAATCATTATTCAGCTCTGCTGCTAATGCTGAGGACGAGGCCCGAGCATAGATTAAAAAAAATAACATCACAATCTATCCAGAGGTTCTTAAGTTATGCTGACAAATATTCGGAAACACAGATGGACAAATACACACACACGCACGCACAGAGAGGCACACACACAGACTGGCACATTATAAACAATGCCTCATTTTGCATGGATGTAATCAAGATCATCAATTAAAATAATTTGATAAATTAACACGCCTCCGCCACGGATCATGAGTTGAATGACCCTGTATGCACTCCAAACTGCAAAAACGCAAGTAATTAATGCATTGACATTTTGACTGTCCTTTAGGCTTTGAGTACGGAACATGGGCATCGTTAATCCCATACACTGTAAACCATATTGAATAGGATTTAAAAAGTATTTTGTATTCATCAACTCTACGTTGCACAAATAAAGTTTTATTTGTTTACATCGGACTGAAGCTAGGTGTCGTTGCTGAAGTTTAAAGAATGCGGTCCCTAACGTAAGACAAAAAATAACTACTTCAGTCATGAACTGTGTAGAGGCTACGTTTGGGGTCGCATCTTTAACACCGATATAGTCGTCGTGTACAAAGAACATTGTCAACAAACATCAAATGGTGCCAGAACAGAATAAAATTCAAATTTATTTCGACTCCAGATGTACCATTATGGTAATAACGAATTAAATGCAGGGACGATTTTCAGTTTCTTTTGTGACCATGTTAAATACCTTTTTTCACGTCAAATAAAAAAAAAGCTGAAATAGAAAAAAATATTCATACGCGTCATTATCCATATTCATTTCAGTGAAGCACCATATACAAAGTTTATCACCAACGTGAAAACGGAGGTATTGTTTTCGGTCTGTGTGTATGTTTGTCTTCGTGTGTCCGTTGTACTTTGAATATTGAAATTTGTAAAATGACAGAAATGAAGGCGAAAAATTGTACAACAGAAGACTGAGAGAGTTAAAAATGGCTTGGTTTAGGTAAAAAGGTCGACTCTCTGGGTTGTGAGGCTGCCTTGTTCCGGATCAGTTCATACAGTCATGAAAACGTAAATAGTTTCTTTCACGCAAGTTTATTTTCTTTTTAAATTAATATCATTCATTTTCAAGCAAAACGCTAGCTGCACTATAGGATGAATGGTTCAATAAGCCCACTGATGTAAAAGCAATTACATTATCATGAAAATTTCTATGAATAGTTTACCATCCATGTGATATACCCTTCAGTAATCAAGACGCCTATGTGGCAGTAATTATTAAAAGTAACAAAGATTGTGTGATTTGAGCTTTGACCCAACACAAGGAGAGAACTCACCATAAATCTCTTTGTGTGGGATCAAAGGCCATATAGTACAATTATGTATTTTACCAACGCAGGTCGAATGACAAAGACTTGACTTTATGACTTGAATCGATTTGTCCTATTACATCATTGAAATTGTACTTATCTTACGTTTAATCGCTTATTTGTTTGTTTGTCCTCTCGAATATGAGGTCAGAAACGTAGGTAACTGCTAAAAACGAAAATTATATAGATAGCTTTAGTGTCTTACTGAATCAATATAGAAGCCACCAAGAAAGTAACAACCATCGACTAAAAACTGCCAACACCGCATACCGTCCCCCATACGCCAATGGTTTCGGACCATGTCGAACTTGCGGCAACATAAAACAAAAGTTCTGCAGATTTCTAACAGAAAGACATTTTAAGCAACATAGATTCTCGACCAATGCTCGGGTGTTCTTTGCAATAGCTGAACCCTAAGGAAAAAAAATGTGTTTCCGGTTTCAGCCTTGAAAAAATTGGGGCTGGTAGGTAGTGGTGAAACAAAAACATCTTAGCAATTTAAAACTGAAATGTTCTAGCTGGAAGTCTGTCTCGTCTTTGTTAACACCACATTGTACTAATACACGTATATATTGTACAATCACAAGTATATTTAAAAGAAAACTACATAAAGAAGCACAATGTTTACTACACATTCTTACCTTAACTATTCATAGCCCAGATCTGTAATTAGGTGAAAAACGGGAAGGTAAAATTCCGAAGTCTGTTTCGATTTTCATGCCTTGCATGACAGAGGCTGATCGAAGTGAGGGGCTAGAGAGTAAGTCTCTGGTTCGTTAGGGTAACAGGAAACACATCATTTTTTTCTCAGGACTAAAAACCCAGTTACCATGAAGAAGTTTGAAACCTTGGTAAGGCCAACATCTTTCTGTTGGATGGTTGATGACCTTCTTTATAACGTGTACAATTGTTTTGCTGATGGGGTAACTGGGTTTTAGTAGCTGTACTTGAGCTTGCGGGGAGTCATGAACTCCTGAACCATCTGCTCAGTGACCTGCTGCCTCCGCTGCTGATGATCAGCGACCACCTGCTGCACCACGGAGATCAGCTCTTTCTTCAGGTCACCGGTCAGCATCGCACCGCTGCTGTAGTCCTACAGGAGATGAGGGCATTATATATTTAGTCTAACGAGTATCATTTATGATATTTATATATGTATATATGTAGACAGAGAGAGAGAGAGAGAGATGGATAGATATAGATAGCTAGATGTATCTATCTATCTATATTTATCTATCTATCTATCTATCGATCGATCTATCTATGTGTCATATATATATATATATATATATATATATATATATATATATATATAGAGAGAGAGAGAGAGAGAGAGAGAGAGAGAGAGAGAGATTGATATATATATGGATATATAGATATATACATAGATAGATATATAGATATAGATAGATAGATAGATAACGAAAATATTCATAGATCTCAGAGATGGACAGTACATGTACATGTTAAGTAGGCGAACTATAAATTGCACAGCACTGTTACGATAACGATTGGTGTCACATAGAGGACCGTTCAGTTTGTGCGACGACATTGTTTGGAGAGAGGACAACTAGTGGTCTCCAGGTCGCTTTTTACGGTACTGCGGCGGAACTTCCGGTTTGGGTGTCTCATGTCCTTAATTTGATAAAGTAAGGCTTCTTAATTTGCCAGTAACAATTATGCTCAGAAAGACGCGGTGTCGGTTTGATTTCTGCCCTAGCAAATTTTCTAGGACCTGCAACTAGTCTATTTCAACATAAAGACCATTTTCGTATAAATCCATGACAATATTATCTATTACAACTGATTGATAATTGAATAGGGGAGGCGGTGTTTGCTTGCGTGTGTTTGTTTGCTTTCTTTCAATTTTTTTACCTTCTCGATCTTTGCCAGTTTCTCGTCGTCTTCCAGGAAGAACGTCAGATACTGGTAGGACACGTCCACGTCCACATTCCCGCCCACACGGCGGTGTTCCTCCACGGTGCTCTGGCCACCAGAGTACGCGTACTTGTTAATCTGAAACACCATGGGGAAAAACGATAAGGACTAGGTAGTACTAGGCAAAAGTCTCTTTGCCTCTTGTCGTCTTCATATATGGCCAAAACAGAAGTCACAGCGACCCCAAGTTAAGCAGCTTTTCTCTCTTTCTCTTTTCGTCTGTGTTGCGCATCAGCAGTCCTGGCTTTCTTGATAGCTCTTGAAAACTTTCATGTGTATGCAGGGGTGATTAAAAGGTGTTATCAAATTGAGTTTCCAGGAAGCTAATGGACAGGTCACTAGGCTGACTGTCTGATAACTGATCACATCTGATACACTGGATCTATATCAGTTCCTCTTATATTTGTCAAGGGAGCTGTATTGGGCTCGTCCTACAGGTCGGTGTTCTGTACATTCAGTTGCACCGTATTGGAAAGGGTCATTGAAATGTGTGCTGCATAGCTGGCTAAAAAGGACAGTCTTTCCCCAGAGGGCCGATTCTGCGATCACTGAGCTATACCGCTGAGCGACCAGGACTGGGTTTGTGCCACCCTGGATTGCTTGATTCCCACGTGTAAACATGCCAAACCTTGTCCCTGATGTCCTCGGCGGAGTCGGTCAGGTAGATGGATGTGGAGGCTTCGCTGGCGCTCATTTTCGTCATGGCCCCCTGCAGGGCCGGGAGGAAGGTGGAGTGGAGCAGTGCCGGCTTGGGGTAGCCCAGGCGGGGCGCCACGTCACGGGTCATCCGGAAATACGGGTCCTACAGAAGAAATGGGAAATCAGACGGGCTCATGCTCACATAGTCTTTATGAAACAAATCCTTAATGTTCCGTGCGGTAAAGGCCGAAACAGTGAGACTTTTAGGACATGTACGTCATATACTATCTCAGGGGAATAAAAAAGGAGAAAAAGTGAGGCGTTTTAATCAAACGTACTTGTATGCATTTACAACTTGATTTTAAAAGGTGTAACCTTAGAGAAAGTCACTTTGTACTTGTACTTTGGAAAAAAAGTCCTGAGTAAATATCTATAAAATCTACATAATTCAGTTTTATACACATTTATGCTATTGCAAGTTCATTTGAAAAAGACCAGTAGATAGGCTGATTGCTTGAGTGGTTGGTTAATTGATTCCTACCTGGTCTATAGCGCAGGGGATGAGACAGGCGATGTCCTTCTTCCCACCGAAGATCTGCGGGAAGCTGCAGCTGAAGGAGGGGGCGGCCTGGATGGCGGGGAAACTGATCTTCCCTGGAGGGATCGATGGTCGTTATGGAATGTATTTCTTCAGTGCCACTTGTGTTATTCAGCGTTCTTTTGCTATTTGTTTGTCACAGTAAATCAATCAATCACCCACGTACACGCTCACCCACAAGCTCACAAGTTAACTGGTCACGCAAACATTTACTCACTCAATCAATCACGCGTATAAACACATGGAGACTCACTCGCACACAGAAACACTCGAACGCACACACATACATACATATATCACACACACACACAGACAAACAAACAAACATGTACACATAAACAAACACATTCTTTCATTCACTCAAGCTGATGTTCAAGAAAGAGACTAATATAAAGAGAAAGAAAGATTTAAAGAGAGAGGCGTTGAAAGAGATATACTTACCGATACAGTCGCTGTCATTGAAGCCAAATATGCCCTTGACCTGGTTGACAGTGACGCATTTCTCCACACGCAGGATGGTCTTGTAAAAGTCAGGGGACGACCTGTCAAAACATCATATTCGTGGTTCATAGAGGAACCGCAAATAAACACTAAATCCAGGTCACATCAAAATCAGCATAGCTTGATAAAAATGTGACATACTTTAAGAACATCGTAGGTGTTGAGCTTTGTCTGGTATTTGATTTTAGACTATGGTGTAAGTACTGTCCGCCATGGTGGAGGGCAAATTCAAAATTACGACGTAAGAAAATCTGTGCTCTCACCATCAGGGTAATACCTTCTAGAATAGCAGCTGTGATGGCATCCACAAAACGAATGTGTTTCAGATGAATTTCCATCCAAACTTTGAAAAAAAAAAAAAAACTACTCGCCCGATATAGTCCATGTCCGAGAAGATGAACGTCTTCTCCTTGTCAAAACCGAAGGCGATGATGTCCTTGGCGTTCTCGCTCGCCAGACGCCTGGCCTCCTCCACACTCATGTCCTTCCACAGGAACTTCTCATCGTCAGTCATCTGGATCACCAGGGGCACGTCAAACACGTCCTGCAAGTACCTGAGGGGGGGGGGGCAGGTTGTTTGTTTGTGTTGGATGATAGCTAATGGGGGACATTAAGCATCCAAGTTGGTAGGGAGACCAAAATGAAAGTTAATACTGGAGGCATCTTAAATAAAAATTGACAAATTTATGATTAAGATACTTGTCGTAAGAACGTAGAATGTAACGTTAACTACAGGTTAGCAAAGTTAGGTGTAATGTATCCTCCACCCCTCCGAAGTTTTAATGTAAATTCCGAACTGTATATAAGCCTTTTTTTCCACGTACTATGGTCGACGTGCAGTAAGTTCAAAATGGAGCGGAACGTAATGTATTATTTGAATACTATCGCTTTAAAGTGCTTTTGATATCTCGTTTAGATGCATTTCTAATCTCGACTGTTCGTCGGATCAGAAAGACAGGTCGGGTAGCCAGTCTAAAACCAGCCTCTTGTAGTTGAGATTTTCAGTGTAAAACATTGAAAAGAAGGGTACTTTCCAACATAAGGGCTCTCCGAGTTTTCGACCAGTTCTCTGGTATTCATTTAAATAACTCAGGATCCGAGGAAGACAAGATGATTGGTCGAAAAAGTCGGTGATTGCAGTCGCGGGGCAGACCTACTTGGTGAAGACGAAAGGGATGAGATGGCCGAGGTGCATGGCCTCAGAAGAAGGGCCACGCCCGGTGTACAGGAAAAACGGCTTTCCCTTCTCATAGGCATCCAGAATCAATCCAACATCCCTTGATGTGAAGAACAACAGAATGTAAAAGGGCAAAGGGGTAAGATGGATCAGTGGAAGGTTTACGAAACCAGGAATGCAAGGAAGACTGATTTCTTACGTCAAGTATGCACCATGCAGAAATCTAACGCAACTTGTGTGTTTTCATTACAAAAAGACTACATAAAATGAATTGTGACAAATGATACATAGATTTTGAGATAATATGCAAATATACTACATATAGCATAAATAAACTCACAGAATGAAGAATTTCACAGTTACAATACAGGCATGTCTGCTTTGCAAAGTCCACGTTCAACTTGGCGTTTGTCCAAGATGCGAATTCTCACATAAAACGCTGCAGTTCCGAAAGAAAACGCGTGATGCGCTTCTTCCTACTGACCTGTGGGAAAAGATGATTCCCCTCCGCATCAAGTGGTTGGCTGGCTTCCCGGTCAGCCTGGCGATCCTCTCTATCAGGGAGTCTTCTATCTTCGTACTGCCAAACTTTTCTGTACCGACACAGGGACGAGTTTGAATTGAGAATCACTGTCATCATTACTGTATCGACGCTTATAGGAATGTACAGAGGTGGCCTGTAATTGTTTTCAGTTGTCTTTTGCCTTGAGTTTGAGAATCTGATCAAAGCATATAACATTATGCGTTTAACATCCCGTGTATAATGTTCATATATTTGTGTCGAAAGAAACCTCTGTGCAACACTTATGAAATGATTTTAATGAAAATGACCCACCACTCACTGAAATACCGTTATGACTTTTTTATAACCACAAAACTCGTGAATAGTTTTATCAGGTTGATAAAACACTGGACAACAAAGTTTTTTTTTCCAAAACCAAGTGTCATTTACCTAGCCAAACTTTCGTTGACCGTCTGTCACCATCCTCTGGGCAATAATTGTTGTCAGTAGAGTGAAACGTCGACAATAGTTTTGTCGGGGGACGAAAACTCGTCGACATACTAGTACCCGATGAGAAACATTAAACTACAAGACCCTTTGCAGGCTTTTCAAAGGTTAAGCAGTTTCTACCAGTCGACAATGCGCCTGACTTTGTCTTGATAATCCAATTATTGATAAAAGATAATTCAGCTAATTGCCCTGTGTCTCTTTCAAACGCACACGTTCTGCGTAGTACTACGTGCTCGTAGTTTTTAGTCTCACTATGTAATGTTAGGGCCAACATTATTTCAAGCAAACTGAGTCACTTTTTCTAGGTTGCGAAATAATCAAGCTGTAGCTATTGCATGATGGATAAGAGTCCCCCCTCCCAAAAGCTTAATCTTCAAGCAGATGTAGGGTCCGGCATTTGTACGTTTCTTACGGGTCTAAAACCTACAATAGAGGCAATCTTTTTGTTAGAGAAAGAAGCAAGGTAAACCGCAGACAATGAAAAAAGAGATACAAAATCTCAAAAGTTATAGCTACTAAAGTATAACATGGGTAAATATGCAATATTCTGTTACACCAGCTGGAGATAATGGGGGCTCGGTATCTTTAGGCCACACTGACTTGATTATATTGATGACATCCCTGCGAGCATCGATTTTCGAACGTTTTGAAAAGAAGTTTTCGACCCTACTATATAACCTCACAAAAAGCTAGAAAATAAGCAATTATATGGCGTAAATTAAAGAAAAAATAAATAAAATCGGAAAACTTACGAAGTCTTCCAAAATAAAAATAGAAGATGTGAAAGAACAAATAAAAAAATTAAAAAAGAATACCATATACTGTGTGTTATTTCTTCAACCTTCCAGACCACTTAGATGTCATAATGATGTCACGTTTTTATCCAACTATATGCAACTTTGTTTTTCTTTACACGCTCGCATTAACTTTAGGTTGCCCAGAGGATGTCATCTAACGGGGGGGGGGGTGCCCTAAGATGTCACGCGCCCTAACATGTCACGGATTTTTACTGATCTTATTTTGCATAAGCACGCCGTGTTTGTGACCACTGACTACGCTGATAAGGAAGGTCGATAAATCAAGTTCATGCACATAGCTGTCATTTGCATTTGAAACATATGTGTACATATTCATATCTTGTTTTGTCGAAAAATAGTATTTTGACAATAATGATGGTAGCGCTGAGTAGAGGGTCACTGCGTTGCTAGACGGCCTGGCGCCTAAATATACGGCCTGTGCCAAGCAGATACACAACTATCATACACATACGAAATATCACTTTATAGAACACTGAAAATGTGTATCTTTAAGTGTTTGTTGAAAAGAAAACCGACCAAAGAAAAACAACGTAAACATCGCTGTCGTCCGGCGACGTTGTTTTCCCGCCTTTTTTTCTTGCCGCGATGGACGCGGGACGATTCAACTCACAGCTATGTTGCGCTTAAACACGTGATTGGTACCGTCTATGAAAAGGAAATTGAATGCTGAGATGGCAAATATATTTTCTAATAAGTAGACAAAGTATTGTTGATTTAAGCGGTGTCGTTTTTCCGTAATGATTTTGTGAGTCGGGCCGCATTCAATACGTACGTTGAGCCGCGCGCACAGTGCGTTGTAGCCTATTCCCCGTGAAAATATGAGCTGGGATGCGCTAGACATAGCCCTTCTCACACGACGAGAGAAGTGCACACAGTCAAAATTTTCCTGTCAAAAGGAAGCTAGAATATAGTAGACTTCAAGCCTTGTTTACATTTAATTTTCTTAACTTTATCACCAACTTCCGAAGAGAGCAAAATTACAAAAGTGGCTAAGTTAGGAACACTATATGGCGTAGCACTAAATCAGAACGAACATTCGCGAAAACATCTCACAGTATTTTCCGCTTGTAACGCGGAACGTGAAGGGCTCATGAACAATATGAATGCATTTCTTATCCAAGTATGGTCTTCAGATGACTATGTTCTAAATTCATTCATTAAAACCTGACCACTCTCTGGCAACCAGCGATGAAGCGCCGTTAGTTCGAGCGTGTAAAAAAACGTGCCATCTTAGGGCACCCCCCGTTATATAATCAAAGCAATCTTGAATGCATATACCCATTTATGGACTGTGAGAATTGTCGTATCACAAGATGTATTCAAATTCATTTGTGTCGTCGAGTGGTATAAATCAGTTGTACTTAAGTAAAGGCGACTGAATAACTATGTCTCACCATACGGTTATTATTCCTGATCATAATCTAGAATGCCCCAATTTTTTAAACGTTCCTCCCAATATCTGCTTGGAATACAATGTAGTACAGTGCAGTTCAGCGCCATTCTTGGCACAATGCCGAGGTATGCAACACTGCTCTAACATTAGGTCAACATGTTTCACTTTCATGGGCTTTCTCAGATGGCACTGACTCAATATCGTGTCAGACAATATGAAGCCTTGGGGTCATCCAGAATACAATACGGAACAAAATCAACAAAGAACATTTGTTGGTCGTTGGTAGTGTTCGTTGGAGCATAACAAAATAAAGGTTAAGGTTCCTAAGGCTTTGTGATTTCAAACCACGATGTTTTCAGTTGTATTTTTTTGCGCTCTCTCTCTCTCGCTCGCTCTTACTTTCGTCTTCCCTTGACTGGTCTCCCGATTTATATGATTTAAAAATTTACCGCTGGAAGCATAGGAACTCCATTCCAGGCCGATACATCCAGAAATGTAAGAGCTCTAACGTGTGGACTTTTGTTGGGATAAAAGGGTGTCTGATTGCCCATATCTCCGGTTGCAGAGAATCAACAAGACAAACGGAACGCCGTGTAATATGAACTCACGGTATTCGACCTGTTTAGTTAAGGTAAGTCAGTTATATTTGCCTTCACCAAATAGGTTGTATTTTTGGGTGAGTGTTTCTGTGTGTCAGTGTGTATCTGTGAGTGAACAAAATAACTTAAGAATGCCTGGGAGGATTGTTTTCATGTTTGGTATGTCTTGACGAGACTGCAGGGGCCAATTTTGTTTCAGACTTTGAAAGAGAATGATTCAGGAAGGGGTTGACGGATCTTCATGATTTACGATATGTAAATAAAGTGATGACTTTCATAACGATATGCTGTTTATGTAAATCGGGAGCTAAATTGCTGAACTAATCTGGAACGCGTTTAAAATCCGCTGCTTGTCACGACATGACTCTCAAGCATGTGACATTTGAAACTGAGGAAGAGCGGATATCAATTATGCAGATGAAGAACTTTTCTGTGTAATTAAAGAGAAAAAACTATGGTTATAATTGATGGGAATTCCATTCTCACACCACTCAGAAGTTAAAAAAATATGGATA
Source organism: Branchiostoma lanceolatum (assembly GCA_035149815.1). Taxonomy (NCBI): domain Eukaryota; kingdom Metazoa; phylum Chordata; class Leptocardii; order Amphioxiformes; family Branchiostomatidae; genus Branchiostoma; species Branchiostoma lanceolatum. The sequence goes on along the minus strand of CM068878.1, from coordinate 17,861,856 downwards.
TAAATCATGCAAACGATGGCTTTATTTACATAATAAACTACGCACAAAAGTTTGGAAAGTTTACTTTCGTTGATCATATTTCCGTTGTTTCTTGATCAATTTCAATGCATTATATATCGTTGGAAAGCCTGTGTACTCTCCTTTACTATGATACCCAACTCATTGTAATTTCAATCTCATGGAGCGAGCACCTAGCCTGCTAACGCGAGTGGGTTGTAGAAAAAAAGTGCCCAAATTTCCATGCTAGTGTCAAACACTCCGCGCAGCGCCAAACCCATTTGTAGTGGTGTCGTCACATCGGGAATGGAACAGTGTGTGGAGGAATGTTATGTTCACAGCTACAGATAAGAGTAGATTCATTTAGACTGTTGGATGGGTAAATGAAAGTGTGGGCAACGAGGAGAACCCTACGCTTACTGTTGCACAGATAGACTGACTGATTGTTTTGTTGGTGTCAGTGTCATAGTGTGGGGCAGTACAACGTTAACTGACAGAGGAAAAACCAGGCTAATCATCCTAAGCAACCTCGATGTGTCAAGACATAGAGACACCTTTCTCAATCCAGTCACATTTCCAAGATCCTTACCTCTGCAATATGCAAGATCTGCAAGATGATTGTGCACGTCCATACAGAATGAGAGTCATTTCAGACCACCTTCAGGAAGCAGGAATACAGAGGATAGAATGGCCCTCCTGCAGCCCAGATCTCAACACAATTGAACACAGTCTCAGACTCTGTGATCACTGATCAGATTGGGCGAGCTGTACATGCAAGAACGATCAACAGAACAACACTAGTCGACCTGTGACGACTCCTTGTGGAAGAATAGACAGGGGCCGCGTAACAAAACTGGTGACAAGCATGAGGAGGATGTACCGGGTTGTGATGACAGTGCATGGCTTGTGTACTCAGTATTAAGCCACTTTCATCATAACTGAGGCTCCTTTACGCATTTTTTGTTTGTTCGGATGACGACTATCCTTGGCTTTCATATTAATGTGTTTTGTTGATCTAAGTTTCATATTACCCTCGTGCTACCAGCAGAAGAAAAAAAAAATACTGAATTGAGCGTTTGACATTAGTAGGGTAATCTGGGCACTTTTTATGTGACTTGCTCACATAAGTAGGTCTGGTGCTCGTTGCATTAATTTACAACCAAATCAAGTTTGGTATCATGGGAAAGCAAATCACACAAGCTAAGTAATGATATATATATATCATTGAATCTGATCAAGAAACAACGGGGACATGATAAAACAAAGTTAAGTTTCCAAACTTTTTGTGCTGAGTGTATATGAGGAAATGCTTAAAATGGCCTTCTTTGCTAAGATGAGACTTTCCTACTTTTAACAAATTGCATTATTTGGGTAGAGAAGATAGCAAACAGGACCTAATTTGCATTATCATTGAGAATATTCCATTTGAAAAGGTTAACATTATTTGTCCTAGGCATGAGGTCTTTGAACTCTAGTTTATATGTAAGGTTGCTCTGTGCATACTAGCGTTTTATCATCGTGGATGTGAAAAAGTAAAGGAGTTTATGGAACAAGTTACCAAACATCTGCTTGGAGGTCATGTTAGGCCGCACAGTGTCATTCTTGGCACATTGCCCAGGCATGCATTTCCGATGTAACGTTACGACAACATGTTTCATTTTCATAGATTATTCTAACATGGCACCGTCCCTGTCACCCAGAACTTAATTTGGGATGTGAATTGTTGAAGACTACGAACAGCAGTCCTCGGTCAGAGTAGCTCAGTATTCCCCAAAAGAATAGATGGTGATTAGCTATTGTTATGGTTGTTGACGCAAATAGAATATAAATGTTCTGGGTTTGAATTCCTCGCAGAAAACATTGCGTAAATACATTTACACCTATCTTCTCACTGGGCTCTGGTAAAAATGCGTTAAGACATTTGACACCTATTCTCCCACCGGACTCTGGTAAAAATGAGTACATGGCTTAGATTGAGGACGTCCTCTTGTATGGGACGTAAAACCGGATGTCTTGTGTTTAGGTCTAACCACGCCTGGAAAGGACGCAAAATGCATTGAAAAAAGGGGCCCATCCTGGTGTAGTGGTTTGAAACCTTGCAGTCTGGTCTGCAGGTTAACATCTTGAAACAGTGTGAATATATCGATAACTGTATTATCCAAACCGTATATACGTCACCTGGCATTTGCAGTCGCGTGGTTTCGGCTGATTATTTTACAACAAGTGACCTTTCACCCCTAACTTTTGTACAGCTATCAATAGACATTGTTTTGAGCTATCTAGCCACGACACCCCGATCGTGCTTTATGGCAAAGATTTCAAGGCAGTAATAGATTTTTTTCAGAATGGAATTATAATAGAATCTGGCACTTATCGGGTAATTATGATTTTAGATATTTTTTCTGGTATTTGTTACTAAGGCCTTTCTTTGGCCCACTGCTCTAAATGATGAACCATGAAAATTTCAAGTAATCCCAAGCAAATATTCTTTTGACGCTCTGTTAACTTAACTGTTGAATAATTGATCAAAAATTTGTAGAAAATTCAGTTATTACAATATGATGTCGAAAATATCAGTGCCCTGAAGCATTCCATTTTTGAGTGAAATTGTATTTGTTTGATCACTTCGGCCAAAATTTAAAAAAAAGGAGAAAGAGAATCATTACATTGTACCTACCGATCCGATTTTTCCAGGATCGTTACCAGAAACAGAATGTTTTTTTCGCAGGCCGTCCTTTTTGGAACGTTCCCAGTTTTGAATGCCATCTGTACATAATACATGACTAAAATACTCACTTATGAGCTTGTCGTAGTCAACACCCTTCTGCGAGGCGGCCGTGACCTCCCACGGGGTCACCAGCTGATCGTCCTGGTCTGTTGTCGCCATTTTGAATCAGTCTTGCTGTGAGAGCTGATCTCCAAGTGGATGATGATGTCGATGTAGTTCTGTAATGAAACGAACCGTTTTCTACTCGAGCTTTTTTTGTCTGTCCTTGCATTGTTCTGAATATTACATCATCCTATGCGCAACTTCATGCAAACATTGCATCAGACTTTCAACTAGTGCGATTGCGTAGAATTGACCTGGTCGTCGGGTTAGTTTTACAGATCAATTGCACGAAAGTGAAACACATTTTTCTTCAATCGCGTTAAAAGAAACATTTGTTTCGCAGAAATAAGAAAAGGTTATACAGCCATAGATAAATATATAGTCTTCCAGAAAATATAATAACATCTAGCGATGAATGTAAATATAAAAATGACTCTACGAGAGATACAATTATGCTAATCAAATGACGAACACGCCTAAAACAGATCGCTGTTCCTTATGACCTTAAACCTGTACAGTCCCATGACTATGATTCACTCTGTCGACGAACTGATACGAATCTGTTTTAGGCAAGACATAGACAAAGCACAGTGACACCATTCGAAACTAGTTCGTGGTGCGAAACGTTGTGCATTATTTTGGGAGGATCCGGTTTACTCTGGTGTAACCGATAAAGAAATAAGTCTTCGAAAAATTCGTTAAGCGGCCGTCACTGAACTGAACAAAGGAAACCAGACTATTCGGGACCAATAAACAATGTTCACACCAGAAAGTGTGTTCGACTGAAAATCAGACAAATTTTAAGATACTAAAATATTAACAATAAACATTAAACCCTAACTACAGTAGCATTGAATGTATTATATTGTAAAAATAGCAGTAGAAAATGAGAGGAACGCGACTTACATGAAAAGGTCATTATACTAAGAAAAGGGACTCGATTACCGATATACACTTTAAAATTGTCCATTTGTGGCATTAAGTATAGACAGAAAAGAAACCTTTTGCACAATCGCTGAAAAACACACAAGAAAATGGTAAAACTTACCGCTGATAAGTCGCCACCCAGGGCCAAGTCTGGACTTGCCACGTTGACAACTTGTTTGTGTCGAAATACCGAGGAAAGATCTCCTGGGGCATGTCGGTTACGATAGGAATGCAGCGGTCACCGTGGCAACAACCAATGGTTGTGGAAGGTTTAGAAAATAGAACCAATCAGCAATAAGAAACTTTGTTTACGTCATCGTCTTTTTCAAACATGTGATCAAGAATACTGGTGTCTCTATCAATTCCATAAACCACTCCGTCTTGTCTAGGTGTGGCAACCATGGCTGAAAAGGGGAAAGATAACGAGTGAGTACTTCTAAAACCAGTGTTGTTAGGAAAATATTAACCTGCTTTTTTTTCGTTTATAGAACACAAGTAACTTCAAACCTGTCCGCAGTAAAATAGATGAAAGGTTCTTGTTTACGAATTTTGACCATACACGAGCATGACGCAGTTAGTAATTCAGGACCAGCCTGTTCCATAATTGAAGGGTATGCATAAGAAACTAAGAGGTCTAAACCTATACAATATCATAAACCAAAGAGCTATTTGCAACCGAAAAATTATGACCTTAGCTTGTTCAGTACAGAAGACCAGATACGGAAACTGCAAGTTTTGCTACAATATCATAAAAGATAAAAAGGGGCCCATGATCGAACTTGTCCTTTTTGTACCGACACTTACTACATGCTAATTGCCCTAAGTATAAGAACCCTTATCATCCTAAAAATCCGTCCACCGATTTTTTACTGGCGACACTAACAACATAGCGTTCTTGACAAAGATAACTACAACTAAGTGTAGAAAGTGAAAGTATCATCAATGTATGTAAGTGCAGAAAGTGAAAGTAGATGTATCATCAAGGTATGTTAGTGCAGAGGAAGAATGGCACCCGACATAACCTAACCTAACCTAGCTTAACCTACGTAAGTGCAGAAAGTGAGAGTAGATGTATCACCTATGTCTCAATGTATGTAGGTGCAGAAAGGGAAATTAAATGTATCATCAAAGGTATGTAAGTGCAGAAAGTGAAAATAGATTTTACATCTATGCATCAATGCATGTAAGTGCAGAAAGTGAAAGTAGATGTATCATCTATGTATCAATGTATGTAGGTGCAGAAAGGGAAATTAAATGTATCAGCAAGGTATGTTAGTGCAGAAAGTGAAAGTAGATGTATCATCAAGGTATGTTAGTGCAGAAAGTGAAAGTGGATGTATCATGAGTGTATGTAAATGCAGAAAGTAAATGTCTTTAAAGTGGACTCATCAGCAGATGAAAGCGTTCTGGTTCAGCATATGATATTTGTCTGAATCCCCCCACTCACACACACACAAAGTTGTCAAGGCAACGGGGCATTGACTTTTGTTAACATGTTTGTCAAAGTCAAGCTTTAGCAACTTCATTTTCCACCTGTTTTGGGCCAAAAATTGAGGTAGATCTCTGGCAATCATCCTATTGAAATCCATACTCAAGATTAGAAAAAAAGTGCCCTTAGAAAAATGAAGAATGGTCCAGAAATCTAAGACTGATCTTCAAAATAATGTTCATATTACGTGTGAAATGTTTTCCATCAGTTACCCCATTGGAACAAATAATTAAGGCCAAGTCTGATTTTACCCCATACTGCCACTTTGGGTCGCCCAAAATTGATATGGAAGCTATCAAGCCCTTCTTCCTTTCTTCAATTATCCTCTTTGAAATATCTAAAAAAAACGCTTTAGAATTCAAAGATCGTCTGCTAGGGGGCCTAAAGATACACTGAAAACACTGCGATGATAGAATTCCATCGTTATTGATGCAAACGTCGTAATTCTTTGAAAAAAATTGCTTTCATTGTATGTATCTCCGTCTAAGCTACATAAATACCTAGAATCATGAAAAATCCAGTCATGATGTTGTTAGAATATGGCTCAGACCTTTCTCACTTTGTTATAAACACAATATATATCTACGGCCTAAAACTAACCCCGGCATGTCCAGAACACTAGATATTATATATAAACACTGGAATTGTCGCTGCAGTACCAAAGAAAGTCCCCAGGGGCCCCAACATCTAAACAATTTAGTTTATGTCACAACCTACCCACATAACAAAGATAAGCCAAACAATACAGCCGTTTTTGAACTAATTTGGTTGCGTACAGATAGAGACACACACAAACGCTCTCTGAAATATATCCTCTAATAAGCAGGTAGGACGGAAAAGGAATGGAGTAGATGCACGTATCATGGTTGTGACCAACGTATCTAAGTTATGTCACGCTGCAAATAATGACCGATGGCCCTCTTGGTAAAGATCACAAGTTTATCAGCAAAACATATTTACAACTGAGGAAAATTCTCGGTGAACAATCTAGAACCTACTATATTACAGCGTATATTAACAAACGCAGCATTACTATAGTCAGGTGCTAATCAACATTATTCACATTAGTGGCAGACGGCTCTCAAAATGTTTCAAAGGTCTAAATCTATTTTTTTTTTGCTTATTGACCGGTTTCTTCAGTCTGGCACAGGCATCATTATTTGACTCTCGGTCTTTGGAACTTGATAATGGATTTTTTCCGCGTGATACAAAATATCATTTGTTATTCAGGTGTGTCTCATGCCTAATGGCAAAGGTCATGGGCCTTGTGTCACAAACAAAAACAGACGAAAACATTTCTTTATGGAACATTGACATGGATGTTATCAACATGTATTTAATCAATCAAAGGGAAATGAGTCCTGATGGAAACTTGAAATTTTCTTGGCATCTGTGCTGCCTGCAAGACAAGCACATTTGGACATCGTACATCCTTCGCTAGAAAACTATTTAAAAGTTAATATCTCCAGAATACTTAGCTAACGATATGAACTTGTCATCATATATATGGCTGAATGGCTCATTTCTTCAGTCAGGCACATGAGTTATAATTGCCTCTGGGTCTTTGGATCGTAAAAAAATGGATTTCGTGTCCTCGTGATTCAACAACACGCCACAGAGGGGGTCTGAAGTACTTCCCAGCATTCATTGTAATACAGATTCCACTATACGAACTCCAGATGGCTGTCTGTGACCAACAAGCATATAGACTTATAATGTTGCTTTGACAGTGCAGGAAAGCACCTAACTGTTCGACTCCCCCCTACATCACAGCAATGTCCAATGTACACACACACTACACCGGCCTCAAGCAACAAGGCGGCCTTCATTTTCTCAAGAATAAACTGAAATACAGATGACGAGCCTTTCCATCCTCGGTGGCGGCACTTCTGAACACACTGCCACGTCTAAAATGAGCCCATTTCAAATACATTGAATATGATATGTAAATTTGATATCACCTGATTTCATTCTTTTATATTTTACTTCATATAATGTTAATGTCCCATAATTGTTTTTCTCTTATTTTCTAATATGATTTCATGTGTATGTTATTAAAGTTAATTTGGTTTTGTATCAATTAGTAATTTGGGCAATTTCTTTTTTAATCTCTTGTGATTTTGATTGGGTTTGATGTAAATAACTTTATTTTGTTTGGGTTTCACCACAAGGGCACATTAAAAAGTGTTAGCAGGTGGAATGTTTCCCTTGGTGAAATAAATGAACACCTGAACAACAAATAGATAAAGCAGCAGGGAAAATATGTTCTTTTATTTTTTTTTTAATTGTCCAAAGACAAGTCAATAGTAAGTCAATACTAGATCAGGAGAATGTCTGACTTCAGTAACTTCTGTACAACGTTGACATTTTTTGGTAAACACCGGTGTACCATTATTGCAAGTATTCGCTTCAAATATGGTGTGTAAAGCACAGCGTTCGTGTGTGTGTTTGTGTGTCCGTCCGTCGGTCTGTATATAAACAGTATATCTCGAGAATGCCCGGATGGATTCTGGACATGCTATGGTCATGATTTTTAAGTGGTAGATAGCTCTTGACAGGGAAAGTAGGTTGTGTAGGTTGGGGCCACCAAGCGGCTTTTTTGGAACTACAGGAGCCGATCTCATTTCAGATTTTGAAAAGGGAATAAATCAAGAACAGGTTGACGGATCGTCATGATATTTGGCATCTAGATAGCTTGAGTGATGATTAACAAGATCAAATGATGATTATGCAAATCAGTTGCTTATTTGCATAATAAATGAGGAACGTTTATACTTCCGCTGCATTCCATTATAGGACTCGCAAATACGTCAGATATGTAACTGACAAAGACAGGAATATGGACAGATGTCAATTATGTAAATGAATTAATTGTGCAAATGAATACATAATTTGGATAACTAATGAAAAAATGCTATAACTCCATAATGGTAGATTTCATTCTTGCATCGTTTGGAATTTAAGTAGATGTGAACATTATTAGGCATAAATCATGCAAATGAGCCCCTCATTTACATAATTTATGAAGAAATGCTACAATAGCCTTCTTTGCTAAGGTAAGAGTTTCATACATTGAATAACGTGCTATTTGGGTATATAAGTTGATCAACTGACATAAGTCAAGGAAATAAGGTCTTTATTTGAATGATAAATGGGAAACATTTATGATATTCCACTTAAAAAGGTTAACATCAGTCGGCGAAGGTATGGAACTCTGGTATATATTGATTAAATGCGTGTTGAAAATTCGTTCTATTTTCGTTAGTGGCACCAGGCGAATATTGGTAGTCCAGCTAGCAAACTAAATCATTGTTAGTTGACGTCCTTTGGACTAGGACCTTTACCACGATGCATGAGACACACATATATACTGTGAGTAAGCGATTTAGTGACGCACTTCTGAAAAAAAAAGTGGGGCAGTTGCCATTGTTTGCAGTTCGAAATATTAAAGTAGGTTAATCACCATGGTAATTGTGATGACTTCATTCTTTACTATTACCTCCATGATCATATGAAAAATTGACTTATTTTTGAGATATTTTAGGCAGCGGTTATCAGTTAGTCTGTTTATGAAAAAGATAACTCAATAACAGCTGCCTGGATCGATGTAGTGTAGGTTATGACAAAAAATGTTACATTTGTGGTCGCCCTGTTGCCTCATTTAAGCTACTGCAGTGGAAATTCAGGTTCTCATGTCGCTCCGACCCTCCATTGTTTCAAGATTTTTTTTATGTAGGCCGACACCCTCAGACCGAGGAGCTACAATTCCGCCAAGAAAAGTAGGACGGAAAATGTAATACATTTTCGTGATAATCATTATCGAAGCTGCTTGAAAAAAAAGAAGATTTTTATTGGAGTAATGGCTTATATAATGAAAAAGCGTAGTACTTCCGATCTCTGAATAATGAAAAAAAGCAATAATATTTTAATTAATGTGATAACTTTTTCACGCAATCTCCCATGACACAAATTCAAAAATGCATAGAAAACACTGCTATTTGGGTCTTCACGCCAAAATAACACATCACCGTTGAGGCTGACTAATTCAAAAAGGCTTCGATAACGAACCAACTTCACCACATCCAAAAATAATAAAACTCACTGGCATTTCAGGAGATTGGAAACATCTATGCACAGCTATAACGATCACCAAGCAATATGGGCAAAAATCAGGGAGACGACCACTTCCGGCAGATTACCGCGCCCTAACCCGAACCCCGGTCAGATTTAAACTCCAACCCGGAACCTTTGAATGAATGTGTATAGGAAGAAATGCTCAGAAATATGCTAGGCCTTTTATATTATGTATAATGGGAAAGGTCTTCATTGCAAATGTATTACGTCAAGAGGTATGGTCTACCCATGATCCCATTTACAAGCCACAGAACTATCGCATAGTGTCACAGACAAAAATATACAGAAACATGTTCATATGGTAAATTGCTGTGAATGTTTTTTATGTTATCAATGTGTATTCAATCAATAGAATGTGTATGATTCCCTGGTACCAACGTTAGGTTTTCCTTACGTCTCTACTACCTACAACACAAATACCTAACTTTGAACTTCGCCAACTCTCAAAGTTGAAGTAGAAGATGATTGAAACAACAACAACAACAACAAAGACAACAAAACCAGTTCATTAAACAGCAACAACAACAGCAAAACAGGGAGGAGTCCATAAACGCAGAAAGTAGCTGAGTCACAGCTGTGCATGCAATGCATTTGGTTATTTAAAATGTGTTCATCCCGTTGCATTTGTATTCTAATGTAATTGTATTCTACACCTCGGAAGACTACAATGTAATTTGGATTAATTGTTAACTATCCTACAGTGGAAAACCAGCCGAGCAGCGAAATCTTGTATACGGCAACTACTTACAGGTATGTCGGAATGAACACATATTGTGATGCTGCACTCAAGTGCACTAGATTCTACATTTATTGCAAAGAGCCACACTTGAAATTAAACAATTGCAAATTAGGTGATACATGTGGATGGAAGTATTATTAAATCAATCTAGTAGTAACGTAACATGACCGATTAACGTCCGATTTATTAAAAACGTTATTTATCTTAAATCCGCGCGGACAGAGCCAAATGTTAAACCAATGGATATATCAGCTATTTTAACAATTTCCCCGAACTCAGCAGCACGTGGCGTTCACGTGATAAGCGCATGGCCATGATGTTATGCCGTGCAAAAATGTATCATCTGAGCGGGGGTCGCTAGGTTGTATCAAACCTTCCTAAAACTGACAAGAGTTTCAAACCTCGAATCACCATGGATAATCTGAATAACATATCAAAGAAAGGTTTAACGTCAGTTATTTTTCAAATATACTAGCTATAGTGTAAGTTAGAAACACAGAATGATGTACGCGATGTCGAATTACATATGAAATATGTCATGCATGAAGATTCCGTGCAACTTGTTGTTACTGGTTCAGGAGTTTACTCTGTTATATCGCTGGACGTAAACCTTTTTCATTGTTTTTATAAACGAGAGAGATGGCTAAGGATCAAACTTATGACGTTCTTTGTTTCTCATGAGAACAGGCTTTGGCATAATACACCGCGCGCGACATGTAGACATGACCCAAACTGGACGTAAACTGCTCCTGCCCATAAATAGGTCATGTTATGTTAGTATGAGTCATGTAAACTAATAAAGTACAAAGCAGTGCGCATAGGTCTTACCACCACGTCAGGAAAAAGAAATGTGTTTGTAATATTTGAATTGAACTTGCTTGCGTATCTATACATTTAAGATGCCCACAGAAAATAATAAAACACTTTCACACATTCAAGCACAATCAAACATTATTTGACTGCTTACAGTAAAGGACTGAATTAATTAATTAATGGGTATGTGACTGAATGAAATACATTTCTTGTACATGTATGTGTATTCTCATATATGGTAAGCACAAGTCATGATAAAAAAAAACAGAATTATAATTACAGAGATATAAGAATGTAGTATCTTACTAATATATATAAAATGAATAGTGTTAACTAGTATATACACGTCCAATGTAAACCGCTAATACAGCTGCATACTACCTCCTAGCTTGAGAAGATCCTGGGAGCGCAGGCGAGGGAGAGTGAGAAACATGGCAGTCCTGCCCACGATGAACACCTCTTCATCGTCGTGCATCAGGGTAATATACCATACCCTATACCTAAGACCAATTGTTCCCTAAAAAGTGATTGCTAGATTTCAATGTACTTTATCCCTGAAATGTTAAACTTTATCGAGCGTCATTACAATGCGTACAAAATTCTAATATGCTCAACTGATAATCTGCCATTTTTAAAACCTCCAATGTTATTTTTTTTTTTAACTCACGTCTGTTAAGGGATCTAGGTGCAATGGGTACGGCCATATCAAGCTGTGTATGATTATGATGAACCTAATGTACATCGGTTTATTTGTTGCAACATCCTTCATCAGCGTACGAGTTGTGGTTCAAGCAGATGATATGGGAGCTGGATTCCATCACTGGGATACTGGAAACATGTGTGAGTAATACGTTCTTTATATAGAAATCTTTATTGACACTACCAAAGTACAGCGACTTTCGTAAGGTCTTCTACAACAGTTACTATACATGCAAACAACAAACAATGGGATACAATACAAAATGATTAACCTACGTACGAGTATAACAAGTATATGGATACTTCAATATGTCGAGTTAAACCTATCACTTACACTACTAGTTCTAAGACACCACGCCGGTCAGTCGCTAAGGTAAAGTCCCAATCACTAAGGAGGTATCATGTTACCCGAAGCGCCCGCGGGCTGCCGCGAGCAGATGTCGGGGAGCCTGTGAATCTGTCCTATTGTCATAGATAGTTTCAAAATGATCCTGTCGTTTAAGTGAAATAAAATTCCTCTTGCGTATCCCCCAAATGTCAGCGTTTCGATTCCTCTTAAAAAATCCGGATGACTTTAGCCTGGAGACTGATGAATCCCACATTTAGAACGGGAAAATCAATACCATACAACTGACTTTAATTGGCCCCAAAATTCACTAAAATCCTTTTTTTTGCAGTTTAGAGAACGTAACCGTAAAACAAAACTTTTTTTGTCTTAGGACTTTTTATATTTCGAACTAAAAATATTCTTAAGATGGGGAAAAGGCCAAAAACCTTTTGGTGTCGATCTAAATATGGTGTCTGCACGCATGTGATACCCGCATGGACAGGGGAGGGGGTAACTGATATCGGCGTAAACAATCCTTGAAATGTTTCACTTCACACACAATGGTGTCAGTAGCTTCTTTACATGTTGACTAACCACAGCAAAATTTCAGCAAAGATGTATTGACAAGAAAATGGTTTGCATTTGTTAAAAAGACGGTATTTGTTCTGATGTGGGGCACCCAGGGAGAAAGGGCAATGCTAGCACACGTTTTCAGTGGATACTTGTATATGACCTCAGGTGACCCCGAATCGAATACGCGTTCTGTTCGATCTTACGTCACTCATATCTGATCGAACGTGATAGAACATAACTCAAATTCAAAAAAAAGTCTAGGACTTTTGAGGCCTAATTTGACCACCGTGTCTAAACATTCTTTGATATATTTACCTATGTGTACACTCTAAGGGTCGTCTCCTTCTAGAATGTATTTGAATTTATCTCTAGAATTTATATCTGTTCGTTGTTGAAGACAGGATAGGCATTGCGAATAGAGAATACATTTCACTGCAGATTTTAACTGCATATTTGAGACTTAGTCCGATTCTGATTATCAAATGAACATATTAGGTATTTTGGAGCACGTGTAGTATTTGGTCATACAGATAACAAACTCAGTTTTTTTTCAGGATTACCGAGAAGTGCGAGACAATAAGATGCGGCTGATTCTGAGCAGGGGAGACAGAATCAAGGAGATTCTTAAGGTATCGAACAGAGTAATAAACCTATCTAAAGCTTGATCTTTCTCTAGAATATCTTTGTCCTTTACTTTATCATTACTGCATTATCTATGTCGAAACCTCACTAGAAAACTTTTTATTGCCCTTTGCAATGATGATTTCGAGCCCGTGTCTGCTGTTATTGTATGATTAACAATATGTTATGCATCACATCAAACTGCCCAGAGACAAAAGACATCTTAGACAAATTTTCCTTCTGCATAAACGAGTCGTGTTTACATCAGTTTGGACTTTCTATAATTTTCTTTATAACTGCAGAAGCGTTTTAGTGGCAAACGTATAAACAGGTCAGTGGCGAAGGGATTTTCATGATCTTTAATATGAGGTTGATATTGATGACAATAAACACAACAGCATGCAAATGTAGACTAAACGTACATTATTATTTAGATGATATCAGTCTTCAGTTGCAATGAATGTCATAATATTTGCATATGTAAGTTGGGTCGAGAAGAAGTTTAACAGATATAGATCATGCAATGTATTACCTGAGAAAATAGTATGATACATTACGGAATACTTATATTAGTATTATGTTATATGTTTGATTTGAAAGGTTGTGGTTCAGCAGGTGAGCATAGTGGAAACCATCGAACCGCTGGACTTTGTGGACTTCAGGCAAGTATGGATTGTTAATGTACAAAAATATGATACTTATTGTTTATTGTTGTGAAAGTGCAAATTCCCATTGATGTTAATCAGTTTGATGGACTTCATCAATTTTTTTCTAATTGACTTTAAATGCATTTCATAATTTCTCTCGATATCAAATTATCTGGTTATTTCAGGAATAATGTAGTATACGCTGCGTTTGGTTCTGAAACTAGTTCTAAAACCTGGACACGCACCAATGATCACTAATTGTTCCTCGAAGAAAACGATCCTGAGACCGTGTGTGCAAACTCAGACCGACTTAGGGCAAAGGATGCTATTAGATAATCAACTTTTTTGCCTATGTTCTTTTCACCTTCAGGGATTGGTTGTTCCCAGCTTCAGGCTTCGAGAGTCTGCAATTCCGACTGTTGGAAAACAAGTTGGGGATCAGGAAGGTGGGGACGCGCTACACTGTTTTTGTCGATGTCCTTAGTAATAACCGAGAACCAAGCGAGTTTTTACTATCTTTAAGCTCTCCCCATGTCGCCCTTTTACTTTCTAAAACAGAGAACCCTTGTGGCTGAATCCATTGTTCTGAGAATAGTCGTTTCCTCTCCTGACTGTTATGCCTTTTATAAAAAACCTATATCATCCTTTTACGATTAAGTCTTTACTACGCAATATCCGTTAATGAATATATCTAAAGGCATTTACAAGGTGAAATACATATTTTTTACTCTCCACGCATAGGAGGATCGTGTTAAGGAGTACCGGTTCACTCCCGTCAATGCCGATGATGCTGGCAAACTCTCTAATTCGGAGAAACAGAAGTCCCTGTTGCAGCTGGTGCAGGTACAAACATTTTTCTCAAGTACAATCAAATCCGTTTTAAGTGGCCACTCAAGGGATTTAGAAAAAGTGGCTACAGTTTTTTTCCGCTGTCTACTATAAGAATGAGTCGTTATGCTTCGGTCGACAGGAAAAGTAATCTAATGGATGGCATGAAACGGTTGCCAGGCGGTTTAAGACAAATGTATAAGAGGTCAAACTTTAGATATTTTCTACCTCTCTAGACTATAAAAGATGATGATGATGATGATGATGATGATGACAGAGTGCGTCTCGAAATCTTCCAAAATAGCAAAGATCTGTGTGTTTGTTTGTGTGTGTGAGTTTGCATGTGTGTTTGTGTGTGTGTTTGTGCGTGTTTGTTTTTGTCTGTGTGTGTGTGTGTCTGTGAGTGTTTGTGTGTCTGTGTGTGTATGTGTAATCGTTTAAATATTTCGTCAAAAGATGACGATGTTGACAGTAGATTCGCTAATGATGCCTCCTTTTATTTTGGTATAAAGGGAAGAGGAAGTTGTCCCATCGTGCCCTCAAAGGGGCCCTGATGATCATCTACAAGAGGTAAAATGTGCTTGAATCGTTTGTGTAATTTAGTAGTTATATTTTACTCCAAGCTATAACTATGGAATAGAAATATGTTGATTATGATAACATATCTTCTTCCATTGCTTTCACTTTGTCATTATTTGGCCAAATGACATGAGATTTGGCATGAAGATAGAGTTGACAACCTTCCATCCTTGCGTTTGAGAAAATCAATTTTTGGCTGTAATCAATTTGAAGTAGGCCCCTTTTGGCAGAACTTACTTTGGAATGCTTTTTTGCCTAAGTGGGATTTTGGGAGATAGGGAGTAATACATGCCATAATTGCTCGCAAATGTGTCTTTCTAGTAATGATATTTCCTTAAACCTGAAAAAAGATTATTACAATTGATTATTGTCGTTTATTATTTCCCCCTAATAAAGGGACGAGCTGAAGTTTCAGGAGGCCTACAAGTTTCTGCGCATGCTCGTTGACATTGATGAGCTCCTGTATAAATGGCGATGTAAGCACCCCTCCTCTAGTATTACAATTAGGATAATGTTGTTTTAAGGAAAACCAGTCTATTTTTAAATGTACAATGGTGAAAAGTACGTTAGAAAGTGATTTTAGATCTAATTGTTTACTTCTTTGTTTGATTGTTCGTTTATTAACACTAAACAGATAATAGATGAGCGGTTTAAAATCGTGCTAAACACACAAAATTGCTTTATAGGAACTAAACGTTTTTAATTATATGTGTTCCTCTTCTTCGTTCCTTTGGGTGGGGAGTTCGGACTTACGCTTAGATTTACACCTGAACTGTGTTTTGTATTTCTCAGTATCCAAAATTGATGATGTTGACGTTGAATATTTGATTTTTTATGCTGTACAAGGGGACAGAGACGTGCAGAGATAGAAACAGGAAACTTGTATGATCGATAGTTTTAAGACATATTTGAAGAGAAACAAAAACATTCACATCTTTCTTTAACCTTTTAGGGAACCATGTGATGATGGTGCAAAGAATGCTGGGAGACAAGCCTGGGACCGGGGGTGGGGGATACAAGTACCTGCGGTCCACTGTCTGGTAAGATTAAATCACCCCGACATAGTAGGTCGTCCCCTAATGTATCTTCCCTACATTCGCCGGTTGATTGTATACAGTAGAGACCAAAGTACCAGATAAGACAAATGCAAGCAATCTGCCTTTTAGATAATGTCAATACGCCAAATATGTGTTTATTTTCATTTTTGCGATATCATGCATGTGAAAGAAGTGTAGCATATATATTTCATCCACGTAATCTGTGTTTTTGCTATAATCTGTCGGAGTCTTTCAAGTGTCACCCTCATAACGTCACCACATTCAGGTGAAAATAAGTACCTAGCTTCAACTCGGGACGTCCTTTCGGAAATCTTGTGTTTGGGGAGAGCTACAACTCGAGCATGGATAGCCCACCAAACTTCGATAATAGTAGGGCTCCATCACGGTGTGCTTGGATCAAACCTTACGGTCTGGTCCCTTAGATTGCAGGCCAAGTCTTGAATAGACTATAGGCCTTTGCTATATCACTCGGTCCACGAATGTTGAAAATCTCAATGAAGAAATAATTTCAACAAATTGTTTCTTTTCCAGTGACAGTGACAACTACAAGGTGTTCTTGGACCTGTTTAACATCGCCACCTTCCTCATTCCAACTGATGTCATCTGACATCGATGCTACCTACGTCAAAGCTCTGTCCGCTTGAGTTGGCACAACTTGGCTGGACAAACTGATGCATGCAGGACACGTAATACTTGGAGTTGAAGTATATAGAGCCGTTGTTTTCAAGTCATTCTGAATTTGAATTTAGGCATGATTAAATGATTTTCAACGCTATTAGAAACAATAAAATAATAAGGGGTGAGTTGTGAAATTTTTGTCATAATTTCACATATCTAGTAGATGTAGTGTTTTGATGTATGTTTAACCCTTGTCCTGTTAGGGTTTTTACGCATTTTTCATTAATTTGAATTCTTAATTAGACCATTGACTTATTTTGCGCTGCTGTGGCATAGTTACTTCCGCATTCGGTGCGTTTCTCTGTGGTATGACGCAGTTACAAATAGTTGACAAATACCGCCAACCTGAACATATACGGGCCCGCATACAGGCACTATAATGTGCAACCAATATTTGGGTCCAACAGGACAAGGGAATTAGTACAGCAATATAGCAATGACTTTTGATTTTAATGCTCAAGATTAAGTGAACAGGTAATGAGAAAACCTGTGCCACAATGGGTTTATATCTACTTTGTAATGGATTAAAACTACCGCTTAAATGAGGAAAGTCGCTACTAGTAAGAAAACCAAGACTTCGTAAACTATTAAGATAGTATTTAATCCCGTCAAACATCATTAATGAAAACAAGCAACTCAATACTATTGTCATGTGAATAGAAAATATTATAGATATTGCAGATTGTACTCCAAATAAGTTTTTGTTCAATCAAGATGCCAGGCTTTCTGGCTGTTTTCAATCACAAGATTGATAATGCACTAAATCTGACGCTTTGAGAGTAATTTCCTGAATTTCCTCATTATTTCGACCACGTGCAAATATGCAATAAAGCTGCAAGCACCAGGTTTGTTCTTGTTGTTTCTTTCTTTTTGCGTCGTACATTTATTTGAAAAATATTAACTCTTAACCAACAGAGCCACAATATACGCACTGGACGAAAAACGCATCGTAATCTATACTTAAATCAAGGGGCATACGTCGCATTTAAGCCTCCGTAAACCGTACGTAGTGGCACTCATTTAAGCGACAGCTTAAAAACAAAATTTTTGGTCGTCGTAAATCTTTTGTAAAGATCTACAGTCAAACCTGTCTATAGCGGTCACTCAAGGGACTGGCCAAAACTGGCCGCTAAGGACAGGTGGCCGCTATGGAGAAAATGTTGATTAATTGACCACGAGTGACACATGTTTTCAGTACCCACTGAGATACATTTTTTTTATTCACCGTACAGTACACATGTAAACATTAACATAGGTAAGGCATATTTTAGAAATTCGATTCTTGTTCTTTTACTTCTATTATGGGTTTGAAAAAAGAATTATTGTATCTGCCAACTCCAAAATCCATGGCTTGCTCGAGCTTCATGTCTGAACAGACCAGCATCGCCATACTCTACTCTTGATCATTTGCGACTGCTTTGCTGCAGGCACACGCGTCACCAACGAGTTTTAATCATATGAAACTAAGTCCTTCGCAGCAAAATGCCACATAGTTAGTTAAGAACAAAATATATGTTGCTCAGTTGCCACTTACTGTTAGTTTTCGACCGTTTTCAAACATAAAATCGTGGCGACAATTTTCCTTGTCTGTTGTTGTTTGCTTGTCACGATCGGCTTCTACCGATATGCTAATAGGGTAATGAGAGGAAGGTCGCTCTTTTGAGGGCTTTTTTCTGTTAAGAAAATTGCAACAACCCAAATTTTACATCATAGTAATGTTATCCATATTTAGTTTGAGGCTTTTGATTAAGTAATTATCCTCAGTGATAGTTTGCAGCAAAATAAATTTAACACACTATACCTCCGCAACAGTGGTGTCTTCCGATGACCTTTATGCTGCTCCGCCATTTTGAAAATCGTGTTTGGGCACATTTCCGGATGAATTCCCGGGGAAAACGGAAATATTGGACCGATATTGAAACAATTCGCGAACTTAGCGCATCAGATACATGTGCGGGCTGTATTTTCCAAAAACTACCGTAATTTTTGCCCAGTCCAAATGCACAGAAATAGTCAAATATGCTACGATGTACAAACGCAAGCCATGTGAAGAAATACTTCAGTTCGCGTCAAACCATGGATAATCTAACAAAGATAAAACATTCTTGTTTTCTTTATCATTATTATCCTGTCAAGTTGAGTTCACATAAACTTGATAACTGCATAAAAAAATGAAAATTTTGAACCCGGCGTGTGGTCGCGATGCGGCTTCCACCGGCGCACATTGCCCGTTATCGGCAGTGTTACTGTACTCGCGGGACCGAAAATCGTCTGGCCGCGACCGCGTTGGACAGGTGGCCGCTATAGCCTAATTCTTAATGCTTATGTCAATGGGAAAAATCCAAGGGACCGACAAAAAGTGACCACTATGGGCAGGTGGCCGCTATGCAAAGGTGACCGCTAATACAGGTTTGACTGTATATTTAAACTTTCTTTAAGCTCAGTTAAGTTCCTTTAAATTCTGTTGTGTGTGCTACTTGCACGTGTTTGTGCCTTGGTCTTTAATGTTCAGCATCATTTCAGGTATCATTTCAATTTGTGTATTTTATTCCGACGCCAGCTGCTGAGTTAGTCATATTTTAGCTCCGTCTTCAGCTTCTAGGTCTTGAGGTCCACTCAACACGCCTCTGTTTTATCTTATGATCTGCATTCCTCACTCAGCCCTCATCCCTTCAGAAGTCTCAGGCCCCGTAGCCCTCTTCAGAAGGGTGGGAGGGGGTTGGGGGATGGCAACGACGAGGTTTCCTTCGGGCATAACATCCCAGCAGCCAGCTCGTTCGCCTGTCCCTAGACACAGCCTGCCTTCCAAGTTTCAAAACCACCGCTATTCCTTGACATACAGTTGTAAGTCCCGCTACGAGGAAGTGGCACATACAAATCCATGTAGTGGGGTCGTGTGGCGTAACAGTGGGGTCGTGTGGCGTAACAGTGGGGTCGTGTGGCGTAACAGTGGGGTCGTGTGGCGTAATAGTGGGGTCGTGTGGCGTAACAGTGGGGTCGTGTGGCGTAACAGTGGGGTCGTGTGGCGTAATAGTGGGGTCGTGTGGCGTAACGGCAGGGTGATCGGCTCAGAACCAAGAGGTCCAGAGTTCGAATCCCCCTGACGCCACCGGTGTTGTGCCCTTGGGAAAGGCACTTTGCACGTCTTTCCTCACTACGCCCAGGTGTATAAAAATGTGTATGTTGTTATCTGTACGTGGCGCTGTTAATATAAGTTATAAGAAATTTGAGTGCATACCACGCCGTCCTTGTCTGTCAAAAAACGGAAGTAAAAAAAAAAAATCCATGCAGCATTAGAGTCCACACGCCGAGGTATTCCTTATTGCTGGCTGGGCTCAGGAAGTTGTAGTAAAAACTCTTTTCAACTGATCGCACAGTTTTCCTCAGTCTGGTTTTACAATCATGGCCAAGCGCACTCCGGTTCCGACGAATTGTCCGTCCCCGAGTGAGTAAGACAATAAACCTGAAGCAATAACATACAGGTCCATACACTACCAAGCTTTGGCCACCAAATGAGAAATGAAATTTTGAACGGAAACGGGCATCTCGGGGTTTCGTTAATTCAGACCAGATGTTCGCGCGCGGCGAAAAGGGGCTACATTCTAATTGGTCCTGATATCGTGGTGCGATAAACCGAGCGGCGGAAGTTGTCGTCATCACTCATTCCGGAAGCTGACCGATAGCTGGTTGCATGTTTTCTGCTCTCTCCGTTGATTTTAACACATCTTTACCTCGACTATTTTCTTCACTGGTGACTTCAACACATCGATCTTTGGACTATCGACATGGCCAGATAATCTCCCAACACCTTGCCCTGCCATGTACCATGCCAGTGTCATCCTAAGAAGGAAAACCGCGACTTCTCTGACTTCTCTCTGTGATCCACGTGGAAACCATTCGATCTTCATCATGGACTCAGTGTGCACTCGCCGACATTGCGAAGTTCCCTGCCTATCCTGTGTTTCTGCGTGGCAAGTCCATACGCATGCCGGTGCGAAAACAGATGTAACCTCAGCCCACCCAGGCGGCATGCCAGCACGCAAGCCAATCTTACGGTGAGTCTTATGTTCCCATCGATCGTCCTATTATCTGTTTATCATTTGCTGCTTATTTTCAAGTGTTTGTTTTCGTGTAACCTAGAGGAAAACCAACCGGCGAGTTACTAGGTTCGGTTAGTTTCCCAGAAACGTGTCGGGGACTCCCGTGCATGGCTCTGTTGTTTCGATCAAGGAGGTCGAATCCTTGTTTTGATCAAGGATATAAAGTCCCATTGTTGAGGGGGTCGCTCTGATAATTTATTCATCACCCCTGCCCTTTCAAAGTGGGAATCCCTGCTGGGGCCAAACTAATCTTAATCAGGGTGCCACGTCACATGTCCTGGCACCTACTTTAACTTGTCCAGACTTGATTCTTACCTTGATACCTAGCTTGACACCACTTACAGGATGGAATGCGTCTGCCTGTGGTGGCCTGATCTTGTCTCCTACAAACTGCGAGAACTTAATATATATCTTGTTGTGACTGTATTGTTTCTCATTCGCCGTTCGACTTTCTGTTTCATTTCGATCGTTGAGTTTCCCGCACTTCAACGTATAGCGCCGGACATTTATTTCGTATCGTCCGGCTAGGAGCATCAGTTTTACCAAGGACATAATTGTTTGGCGAACAAAATTTTACAAGATCCCGCCTGCAAAATGTATCCATTTCTTTTGTTGTTGTTGTTTGTCTAGAAATCAGCCTGTACCTGCGGGCATTTACGATTGTCACTCAAACTTATCATGGCAGAGGCGACAGTCACTGTGCGACCCAACAAACCTACAGCATTACTTTAGCTTAGAACAAATTTGCCCTGTGTCAAAGACTTCCTTTTTAATTTTGACCTATTTCCACGTTTCAAGTCTTTTATTTACCCGACAAATCCTCAAGCTTAGCGGAATTCCAAGACATTCTCCTGTCGCATTTAGCTCCGTGTTTGGCGGGGTTTTGCTCACATATTAGTGAGCTTTTGGTGGTTCTGATTGACATGTAGTAATTTGATAATAGTTTTGCATATGTCCAGTATTGGCCAATGTCACGAGTACGTATAAGATCGATGCGTACCACTCAGTTGATAGGTAAATCCCATGGGATTTACCATAAGTGAACGTGGAGTTGTGAGCACAGTTTGCTATCATCTACACATGTCATGTGCCAAGTTCAAGTTCAAGTTGATGTACTTATCCATTATGTAATTAAATGTTTGTTTTCCCGCCAAACAACATACCTTCTCCGCATCATGTTTTGTCTCAAATTATTAAGCCGAGATACCGGTGAAGAGTAAAATTATTTTGGGTAGCGCGCAGCCAAAATGAAATTTTGAACGGAAACGGGCATCTCGGGGTTTCGTTAATTCAGACCAGATGTTCGCGCGCGGCGAAAAGGGACTACATTCTGATTGGTCCCGATATCGTGGCGCGATAAACCCAGCGGCGGAAGTTGTCGTCATCACTCATTCCGGAAGCTGACCGATAGCTGGTCGCATGTTTTCTGCTCTCTCCGTTGATTTTAACACATCTTTACCTCGACTTTTTTCCCCACCCGTGCCCGCCCTGAATTTCCTTCTACGCATGCCTTACGATATCGCGACCGTTTCGGCTACGCCACCACTCACGCAGCCCTTAGCGGCGTCCCTGACCAGCAACTTTGGGCGCTAGGGAAATGGTCTTCAGAAGCATTCCGGTCATACATACGACCTTAGACTAGTTAGTTTAATATATCATTTAACACCTTGTTATCTGTCAGACACCAAGCGGATAGCTCTAACGTGTGAACCATGTGGTGTTAAATCAAGCGTTTGCGCAGCAGCCCTTTGTAATATATTAGTGGAGAAAGCTAGGATGATTTTTTTTGTTTTCTAGTGTGTAAACGGTATGGTGTGGGAGGTGCTATGTACATAGCGTACCATTACCGTGTAAAATTAGTGTAACATTCTATTCCAATGTGCCCTCAGCCAGAGCCTACACCAGACCGTTCTCATGTCAATGCATCGATGCAGAATTCTCCTTAATTGAGTATCATTCCTTGAATTGCCCTTGCAATCAGGACATTCAAGCGTACTTCATGCATTTTACGTTTCTCCTGTAATCACCGTAACTAAAGCACAAGCTCATATGCCGGTCACTATTCTGTATTATGGGTATCAAACATGCCTGAAACTTGCTGCATTCCGCTTGTATGTTTCCACTCTGCCTTAGTTCATAGGTTGCCTATTTTCCCTTATCTGTCCGTACCTAACAGTAGTTAGTTTGTATTCGATATTACATTGTTACTTGTTGCTCCGTGGAGATGTTATACTCCTATTAATGGCCAATTCATATTATAAGGTTACTTGTTACCCCGTTGAGTTGCGACTCCTGTTAATGGCCAACTCAGGGTCTCCTGTTATATGTCTGCATCTCACATTATTTCGTCTATATTCGATGTTATATTGTAACTTGTTACTCCCGAGTTGTACAATCATTATAGGATACGTTGGAATCATGTACAATCATTATAGGATACGTTACATTATAGGATACGTTAGAATCGTGTACAATCATTATAGGATACGTTAGAATCGTATGGCATTTATCCGATACAAGAGTGTCGCGTTAGAAATTGTAGAATGCGATGCATTTTCTTCAGCTGTCAAGAAAATATGCAGATTTGATATCACTAATAGTTTGAACAGAATTTATAAAGACTAATAATGAGTACGACACGTCTACTCATACAATTACTTTTCTCATCGACGCAGTACTTCATTATGGGCACTCCTTCTATTATGATTCCAGTTGCACAGAGTTGGTGGACCTCATCGTCTCTCAAGCTTGGTCCGTAACAGAAAGATTCCTCTTACTGTACCATATATTGACTTTTTTATATTTTTTTACCTCACTCCCATGCCTGGTGACCCCCGAGCCTCTCGGTCAAGACAACCGGACCCCTCGCCAGACGACAACGTCTATAACCCCTCGCCAGACGACAACGTCTACTACATCTGATAGATCATCGGTCCGATGCCAAGAAACCCCGCGGCTTTCCTTAAGGCGTACATACCACCTCTACTAAATCAGCACACCCTTGGATACCCAGTCAACGACTGATTCACCAGGGCACTCTCAGACTACTGGGCCCACCTCACCTGGTCATAACATCCCGCTCTACTATCCGACTTACCCAAGGACAATTGATATTTGCAGCCTAAAGTACATCATTTTCCCGCTCGACTGATAGTATCAAGAAGGCCCCTGTTACCACCTTGGCTGTTCCGATCCGACATATCTACATTCAATAGACAAAATTATGACATCTGACGCTGTGAGAGAAGTGTGCGGGTTGCCTCTTCAATTACAGTGTCAGACACGCATGATTCTACCCCCGCGTTCAATTTCATTCTCCTCCAGTATCATTTAAGTGCGTTTTGTTGTTCTGTTACTCATTATACTACTACATATGATATCTGCTACTCATTATACTACTTTATATGATATCTGTTACTCATTATACTGCTAAATATGATATCTGTTACTCATTATACTACTTAATATGATATCTGTTACTCATTATACTACTACATATGATATCTGTTATTTATTATACTACTACATATGATATCTGTTACTCATTATACTACTACGTATGATATCTGTTACTCACTATACTACTACATATGATATCTGCATGTGGAGAAGTGTGCGGTTGCCTCTTTCTCTGCGTCGCGGGGTTCCCAGGTCCCTTCATACGTAGGTTGAATATTGGTTTTGGCTTAGCTCATCATTGCATTAACGTACAACTCTGACCTCTACCACTTGTGCAATGCCATGATACTACAATACAACTCTCATAATATACCAGTCCTCTATCGGTTGCACACGTGTAATACCGTTATACGCTAATTACAACACAAAACCTGGATAATATTTCTTCTATGCTTCTATGTAATATGAACTGATTAGTTTGGCTTCGACCTCCTACCTGCCCTCCACGATTGTCGGGCTCAAATGTATACTATGTACCTACTGATAAACTGTGATTTGCAAGCTATGGTGCGAGCGTTGCCCCCCAAAATATGCTCTGAGAATGAACATGTTACTGTTATACTCAGGTATGAACAGTGTTTCTTTTATTTTGCCAGCCCCGTTCCGGGCCTTGGTTTCATGATTCGCTCCGTTTATGAGCGCTGCTATGCTTTGAGTTACGACCCGTGTTTTTCTGCCCCTAGCCGAAGTTTTTAATTTTATTTATACGAGCCCTGATTTGGGCGCTAGTATATTTATGAATCGCTCCGTCTACGAGCGCTGTTTTGCTCAGCTACGAGCAGTGTTTTACGCTCTGTTTTGAGCGCTGTTATTTTACTGCCACGCAGTCCTACGAGTGGCGTGTTGTCGCCCTCCTGGTTTTAATGCAGTGCAGCTATGAGCGGCGTGTTTTCGCCCTCCTAATCGTAATGCTGTGCAGCTATAAGTGGCGTGTTTTCGCCCTCCTGGTTTTAATGCAGTGCAGCTATGAGCGGCGTGTTTTCGCCCTCCTAATTGTAATGCTGTGCATCTATAAGTGGCGTGTTTTCGCCCTCCTGGTTTTCATGACGCAGCCATGAGCGGCGTGTTATCGCCCTCCTGCTTTTACTGCGCCATGCTAGCCTTAATTTCTGGGCACTACTGACACAACGTGTCTGTTTATGAGTATTGTTACTGTTGTACTTAGTACGAGCATACACCTTTCCAGTCTTTTGACCTATTCCTTTATACAGTGCTCAGGTGTACTAGCGTACCTACGGTCCGTCCTGTTGATTTTTACCGTAATGCTATGTCCTGTTTGACATACAAAATTTCCAGTATCCAGGAACTGCTCTCTTTTGTTAATTGTTCTCCATTTTCTTTGCCCTAAGATTTGCTATCTAAGAGGGCTCCTCATGTTTGCTCTGGTTATTGAGCCCAGCACCCACGTGCCGTTTTCTATCCAGTAATAGCCAAAACTTTCTGTGCAATCGACGAAAATATCTATGCCGCCCGATACGCCGGGCAAACTTGTAATTCAGTATGCTTCCCACTTTAGACGTTCACATGGTGTTCAATGTAAACCGCTAAGTTATTGCCACCCGAAAGCTACTCAAGCTGTATTTGAATATATAGATACGTATATATATATATATATATATTACGGCTTTAGTTATTTCATTAAACTATGTCTCCTTTGACTTCCAACTGGTTCATATTCGATAATATATTGTTACTTATTACTCCTTTGAGTTGTGCTCCTGTTAATGGCCTACTCGGTGTGAATAATACTCATTGTATGTCTTAAGAGCAAATGTCTGTAAGGATCAAACAATGGTGGCAGAGGTCAAAAAATCGATTCGGCTCATATTTTGCACAGTGATAGTACTTGGCCCACTATCCCTCAAAATGGCTTTCTTTTTGCTCAACTTCGATTGTTGCCATGGCAACGGGCCAAACAAGTTTTGGGGCCATTTTCCCAGATTTGGGTATGTCAAAAACATGAAAATTGGCTCATTTTAGGACATGATTACGAGCAGGTGCTTAAATTTAACGGGAAAAAAAACTGGGCTAAAAAGAGCAACTATTCAGCTTTACTAGAATAGCTCGGAAGTTTTCAGAAATTCAAGTTGAAGTCCTTGGGCTACCTCAAAACAATACAGTGTTTGTAGCTTGTGAAAAAAGGTAATTTTGTCCCAACTTTGAAACGCTGTAAGTCCAAAGATGGTTTTTGTTTTGCTTCAAATTTACATCATATATACAACCAAGTAGTAGCTATTAGGTACTCGTTTTCAAATTTTGGTATCTTATTTGGTTGTCACGTAACTATCCTCAGAAGTAGGTCTTTTTTCATGTTTGACGAAAAATATGATGTTGGGCCATATTTAAAGCCCAATATATGAGAAAGTAAAAAAGGGATCTGGTTTAAATTCATGTCAAAGGTAACCCTATGCATGTTCTATTAAATGAATGGTTGCAAAGGTTGGTGTCTTATTTCGTTGCTGTGTACTTGTCCCTAAAAGTAGGCCTTATTTTCGACATATGCGGAAATCAACATTTTTGGCTAACTTTGAAGCCCTGAAAAAGTCAAAGTAGGATGTTTTTTCAATTCAATCCTTTTTCAAATGTACCCATGTGTGTTGTCTATCAAATGAATGCCTGCAAAGATTGTTGTCTTGTTTTGTTTCCGTGGACTTGTCCCTAAAAGTAGGCCATATTTTCGACATATGCGGAAATCAACATTTTTGGCTAACTTTGAAGCCCTGAAAAAGTCAAAGTAGGATGTTTTTTCAATTCAATCTTTTGTGAGATGTTTCCCTGTGTATTGTCTATTATCTGAATGCCTGCAAAGGTTGGTGTCCTATTTCGTTGCATTGTATTTGTCTCTCAAAGTAGGCCATATTTTCGACATATGCGGAAATCAACATTTTCGGCTAACTTTCAAGCCCTGAAGATGTCAAAGTAGGATGTTTTTTTCAATTCAATCTTTAATCGGAAGTACCCCTGTGCATTGTCTATGAAATGAATGCTTGCAAAGGTTTGTGTCTCGCTTTGTTGCCGTGGGCTTGTCCCTAAAAGTAGGCCATACTTTGCATATTCAGAAACTAGTGTTTTTTGGCTATGTTTCAGCAAGGAGGCTTAGAAAATGTCAAAGTAGGATATCTTTTTAAAAGATAGCCAAAAAACACTAGTTTCTGTATATATGCAAAGTATGGCCTACTTTTAGGGACAATTCCACAGCAACAAAGCAAGACACAAACCTTTGCAGGCATTCATTTCATAGACAATACACAGGGGTACTTCTGATAAAAGATTGAATTGAAAAAAACATCCTACTTTGACATCTTCAGGGCTTCAAACATGGCCCAAAATGTCAATTTCCACACATGCCCAAAATATTGCCTACTTTTAGGGACAAGTCCACGAAAACGAAACAAGACACCAACCTTTGCAGGCATTCAGTTGATAGACAACACACAGAGAAACATCTCACAAAAGATTGAATTGAAAAAAACATCCTATTTTGACATCTGCAGGGCTTCAAAGTTAGCCAAAAATATTGATTTCCGCCTATGTCGAAAATTTTGCCTACTTTTAGGGACATGTCCACGAAAACGAAATAAGACACCAATCTTTGCAGGCATTCATTTGATAGACAAAACACAGGGGTACATTTGAAAATGGATTGAATTGAAAAAACATCCTACTTTGACTTTTTCAGGGCTTCAAAGTTAGCCAAAAATGTTGATTTCCACATATGTTGAAAATATGGCCTACTTTTAGGGACAAATACACAACAATGAATCAAGACACCAACCTTTGCAGGCATTCAGATGAAAGACAACACACAGAGGAACATGTGAAAAAAGATTGAATTTAAAAAACATCCTACTTTGACATCTTCAGGGCTTCAAAGTTTCCAAAAATGTTGATTTCCGCATATGTCGAAAATATGGCCTACTTTTAGCGACAAGTCCACGGAAACGAAACAAGACACCAATCTTTGCAGGCATTCATTTGATAGACAACACACAGGGATACATTTGAAAAAGGATTGAATTGAAAAAACATCCTACTTTGACTTTTTCAGGGCTTCAAAGTTAGCCAAAAATGTTGATTTCCGCATGTGTCAAAAATATGGCCTACTTTTAGAGACAAGTACACAGTAACGAAATAAGACACCAACCTTTGCAACCATTTATTTGATAGAACATGCATAGGGTTACCTTTGACATGAATTTAAACCAGATCCCTTTTTTGCTTTCTCATATATTGGGCTTTAAATATGGCCCAACATCATATTTTTCGTCAAACATGAAAAATGACCTACTTCTGAGGACAGTTACGTGACAACCAAATAAGATACCAAATTTAAAAACGAGTACCTAATAGCTACTACTTCGTTGTATATATGATGTGAATTTGAAGCAAAACAAAAACCATCTTCGGACTTACAGCGTTTCAAAGTTGGGACAAAATTACCTTTTTTCACAAGCTACAAACACTGTATTGTTTTGAGGTTGCCCAAGGACTTCAACTTGAATTTCTGAAAACTTCCGAACTATTCTAGTAAAGCTGAATAGTTGCTCTTTTTAGCCCAGTTTTTGTTTTCCCGTTAAATGTAAGCACCTGCTCGTAATCATGTTCTAAAATGAGCCAATTTTCATGTTTTTGACATACCCAAATCAGGGAAAATGGCCCCAAAACTTGTTTGGCCCGTTGCCATGGCAACAATCGAAGTTGAGCAAAAAGAAAGCTATTTTGAGGGGCAGTGGGCCAAGTACTATCACTGTGCAAAATATGAGCCGAATCGATTTTTTTTTCCCCTGCCACCATTGTTTGATCCTTACAGACATTTGCTCTTAAGACCTTTAGCTACTAAAGATCCCTTGTATTACATATGTAAAGTTTAACGCAACTGATGAATTTGTTTGTTTGAAGGTCAGTTTCTATCCTTATATCCTATGCGAATCAGATTTAACTCTTTCTTTACACGTTGCATTTAATATTTTGGCACCATTTCTCTTACAAGGATTCTGTCATGTTTTTATCCCTGTGTCCTTACGCATGCCATTTTCAATACATGACTCTGCTTTTCCTATCATGTGTCTACTTTGCGTTGGTGGTTCTGATTGACATGTAGTAATTTGATAATAGTTTTGCATATGTCCATTATTGGCCAATGTCACGAGCACGTATAAGATCGATGCGTACCACTCAGTTGATAGGTAAATCCCATGGGATTTACCATAAGTGAACGTGGAGTTGTGAGCACAGTTTGCTATCGTCTACACATGTCATGTGCCAAGTTCAAGTTCAAGTTGATGTACTTATCCATTATGTAATTAAATGTTTGTTTTCCCGCCAAACAACATACCTTCTCCGCATTATGTTTTGTCTCAAATTATTAAGCCGAGATACCGGTGAAGAGTAAAATTATTTTGGGCAGCGCGCAGCCAAAAAAGCTTTACGCTTCTCCCCAAGCATAACTTTTTTTTATACGTAGGTGACCTACTTGATATCTTATTTGACTGTTTATATGCGATCGTAGGTGTATGTAAGGTAAAACTGTTTTATTGAATTACTTTATTTAAAGTTTTTGCCTTTTATGGGATAAATGCAGTATTTTTTTATCATTACTAAAACAAAGACTACAGAAAGAATATCATTACATGTAAGGTTTAAAATCATAAAGGGTAGGAGACAAATCAGCTAAGCATAAACGACTTGTTTTAATAATACAGCAAAGCTCAAGGCGGAGGGGAACAAAATTGCTGGATTTTTTCGAAACCAGACGAATATCAAAGTGCGCGCGGATGCCATCCATGAAATAAACTTCCTGTGGCCTGATGAATGCGAACAGCGAGACGTTGATTACTAGTATAATGTTAACATATGCTTGTTTGCCAGTTACACGTCAATAACGGCCTCCCGACGTCAATACACAATCTACTGAAGTATCGGACTTTGTCCTTAGCCTCCTACGCAGCCATTGTAGGTGGTATGACAATTGCCTCCTCTGCAGGTTTCCGGGGCGGCGCCGGCGTTTATATTTGGGGAGCGCTGATCCGCGATTGCAACGGGACCCAAGCAGACACGGTCCAACAATCAGATAATGCCCAAAAGCAGATGATCTCCCTAAAAAGATAAACGTGGCAAAGGAGGCTAGTGAGACATGCGCTTCTCATTACTTTTGAGGGGGGGGCGCTGATTTGCTTTTGTCAACATGGGACGTCATCTCAAAGACGGGGAAACTCGATGCCGCAGCCCTAGGAAGTTGCGTGTCACCAAACGGGCGTGAACACTTTCCCGCACTGGTGGGGTTTACTACCTGAAGTTCGCATATCCATGCCAAAAAGTAATGCGTGTTTTCAATGTTTAATTGATCATGACGACGCCGAAAAAGAGCAAACGGTTCTAGGGATGTGACACATAACCTTCGGTATTTGAGAACCCGGCCCATATCAAAAATCACAAATGTGTGCCCCCCCCCCCCCCGCCACGAAAAAAATAAATGGACACGACCGCACCTGGAATGTCTGAGAAATAGGCTAATTTGTCCTCGCAAACCCGTGTAAGTCACATGGGGTATATCGTGACCGCAAGGTCATCAAATATGTCATTTCATTGGCAGTATAAAAGTTCAAAATTTCTTGCCAAATACATGTAATTGTTCATCGATAAATGGTTTACGGAATACACTAAATTAAAATTCGTAAAAAATACTTCCAAGCAAAAATATGCCCAAAACTGTGAATTGCAGAAAGGGTGGTAGAAAGATTTGATTTGACGATATTGTAGGTTATTTACGTCACGGTTTATGTCAATACTGTTCACGTCGCCATGATAGGGGATCCATTCCGTTCAGTTTGGAAATCACTTACTTTGAAATGGTAAAAAAAATTAGTGATAAAAATTTTTAAAATGACTAGAATTTACTACATTGAAATGAACTAATTGACTCTTTTTCACGGTGGCACATTGTAAACAAAATAAAACTAGAGTTCCAATGCAGCTAACGACAGGGTAAAATACAGAACAACTAGCAGTTTGTTCGACTGTTTGTTGAACTTTATCAACCCCATGAAGGACCAAAAGATGACATAAAGAAAACTTATTTTCTGAGTTACACTTGTGTATGGTCATTGGTTCCCTAAAGACGTACCTTGCCATGACAATAGGCAGCTGAGGTAACTCCTACCAGGAAAAGCAGGAGAAGTGTAGTTGTGAGGACTAGTTTGCCCATGGTGTCCCAAGTACCAGGCGCAAGTCTTATGTACACTAGTAGTTACCCTTTGGTTTCTGTCAACAGTAGGATAAAGGTCAGAGTTGATGTATGATACGCGGTTGGTTGTTGGGTGGTTTGGGGGCACTGTAACTAACTAGCTAATGGAAAATGTGGAATCATAAAAAGACTGACCTTAAACAATACATTATTTTTGTTAGTATCGTCTCTAATGGACCCTCTTTCGTGTCTGATTGATGAGTCATTTTGAAATCTCGTACCTACTACTTCTTGCATCTGACCTTTGGGTTTATCTTCCCACTCACTTCATCGCAATCTACTGGGAGTGGATTCAAAGAACTGTTGAATCGAATACCTCCGTGAAATATTTAGAAGTTCTTATTTTACTTCTGACTGCTTCCACAACGTCGGCAATGATTAAACTGTCTTATCATATAGCCAGATGACATCGACCAATCAGAAGTCCCCATGGTATATCGGTTATGACGCCGTAAGGTCATAGAAGAGCCACAATTGGCGAATAATGAATCTAAAGTGGTTAATAATGAATCTGAAGAGGTGAATAATGATGTTGACCAATCAGGAGGAGATATACATATACTTATGACCAATCATAAGGACACCCAGAAGAAAGGGATGATGATGAATAGAGTATGGTAGGTTTGAAAAAAAGATTTGACATGCCAAGATTGTAATTTAAAACAAAAAATTGTGGGCATTTTGATTTCAAAATGAAACGTAATTTTATGTGCAAAAAGGACAAAAGTAAACTTTTTAAAGCATTTCTCAAAATTTGACAAATATATTTACAGGTATAGTATTAAGGGATCTATGTATCATACAGGTATTTGTTACTTTTACATGGGACAGTTTGGATAAGCTACATGATAATAACGCTTCGCTCACTCGATGGATTTATTCGGTGGCAATAGGAAATGGCCAGGCGTTATGGCACCATATACATCGAGGGACAGGCGGGGCATTAACCCTGCTTTAATCCACTCGATATGCGTTTGTGTTTGGGAGGCTCAAATGTAATACATTACACGGCCGCATAACGGCGCCTGCGTTCGTGACTTATTCGGTCCTGCAGCTGGGATTGAGAACTTATATTTTACGCGTAATATGCCGACAGAGAGTCAATCGTCATGGGAACGACTGATAGGAGCGCTGATAAATAAAAAGCGGTGTCTTAATACAATATAAAAACCTAGTATAGCTTCTTTGCGGCACTAGGGACATCTGAATTCGGTTTCCTTTTCATAGATGGTACCAATCACATGTTAAAGTATAACAAATCTCTGGACCTCGCTGTGCGTTGGCTCGTCCCGCCACCATCACGACCAGAAAAAAAGGCGGGAAAGCAACGTCGCCAAGCGACAGCACTGTTTACGTTGTTACATCTTTGGTCAGTTTTCTACTGAACTACCATTTAAAGACCAAACGTGTAGTTATTTTATGACGTTATACTTCTTATGTGTATAGTAGTTGTGTGTCTGCTTTGTTCAGATCGCATATTTAGAGGCGCGGACCGTCTCTTTGCAGTAACCCTCTATTCAGTGCTTTTATTATCAATGTCAAAATACTATTTTCCGACAGAACAAGGAATGAATGTGTCCATGTATATTAGAAATGCAAATGAAAGTTATGTTCCGAAGAGTGATCTGTGAGTTATGATTCGTTACTAAGTAAGTCTGTGCACCAAGGTGTTTACCGTACGTTCTGCATGAAATTGTATCGGGTATTTTGTTCCTCGTCCCGCTCTTTACATGAGCACGTCCGTTCATTTCATATGGCCAAACGGTCAAACCGTTATTACCGGTTTGCGTAGCAAAACCTTTGGTGGATTCGTCGGCATGTGCGGTGGCCGCCATCTTGATTTTGTGACGTCGCAGGGTAGCCATACCATTTAAGTGGGAGGGGTGTTTTTGGGGGTCGCGAGCGTTTTCTCTACTTGTAACAAATCGGCACACAACTATCACACATTCAACTCAAATGAAGATAAAATTTAATGCCAATTCATATGTATACAAATATCCCGCAATCGCTAAACTAACATAGTAAACCTGAAGTATATGAAGCACAAATACTTAACTCTAGTTGACGGTGTTTTAGGTCACACTCTGTCAATCTTATGTATCACGTCAGTGGTACAGAGTGCACTTTATTTTTGTTTGAATAATGTGAGTGAGTTGTCATGAAGTGTTTTGTTTTTCCAAGCGTTTCTATTGCAAAAAACAGAACATTTTCACGGGAAATCACTGTATGAAGGGCATCGTGAAAGTTCCCCAATTTCCAACATGTTGACGTAACAGGCTGACTTTTCTCCGTCAATATCAATTCGAACACACAACTTCAATGTTAACGTTTATGACGTTGTAGAAATAGAGAATAGAACTTACAGATGGTGGGATTTTAGAAAGGTTGGTCTTATGGTCTCATTCATGAGTTTTTTTCGCCCCATAGGCTTACATGTTATAATACGTGTTTTACACGGCCACGTCATAAGTGGAATTTATCTAATGATAGTCATATTCTTTTGTATCCGTAAATTGCACTTGCTATTTTGTTTTGTTGCGACCTGTACTTAGCCAAGTGGGGCAGAAATGTGCAATAAAGGTATTCATTCATTCATATATTCATTAATAATGAAGCTACTTTCTCTTAATTAGATCTGTCTGAAAGTATGTTATCAAATTAGTAACCAATAGCACCTGGAAATTGTAACCATTTGCAACAAATTTGACACGAGTTATTCGCTTAGCCACTTTCCATTCATAAAATGAAATAATTGGGGTTTGTTTAAATTCTAAACAAATCTATATAGATGATATGTAAGTACATTCTTCTGGTTTAATTCGTTGTTTCTATTCGAAGTCAAACACGATGCCTGTGCCGCCAAGTTTTCTTTCATACCAGGCATCGAATGCGTTATTCTCCTCCGCGGTAAACATCGTCTTCCAGTCTCCGACAATACCTGCAAAAATTGCCAGAAGACAGAACTGTTTATGACACGAGAGATGGCATTTTTTTCGATAGTAACCCTTCGCAAGCCTCTGTTAAGATTCATCATCATCATCATCATCATCATCATCATCATCATCATCATCATCATCATCATCATCATCATCATCATCATCATCATCATCATCATCATCATCATCATCATCATCATCATCATCATCATCGTCATCGTCATCGTTAACGTTACTGCTGAGCCCGCCATGATGCGGATTACAAGCAGCTGCGCTAAAGTTAGTAACAGGTGCAAACGAGGGGTAAAAGAGGTAGGGGTAGACAAGTACAAGGGCATGTGCACAGAACTGGGCTAGTTAGATTTGAGTGATGTTAGTAATTACATATTTACATATGTACAAGGACGGGAGGTTGGGGCAGCTGAATGCAGCGAAGCCCGTTCCGGTTCAGCTTTGAACTGGGAAAGGGACCCCGCCTCCACCGCATTAGGCTCAATTTCATTCCACTCTTTGATGGTGCTAGGGAAGTACGAGAGCCTATAGTAGTCGCTCTTGCACGCGATGGTCCGCAGCTTGAAAGGATGGTTTAAAGTACAAAGATTTGTTTGACACATGGGACAGAATTTTAGTTGCGAAAACAATTACGGTGATGTGTGAAAATAAAGGATCTCCCTTCAAAACACACACAGTCACACACACAAACATGCGCACACACACACACGTACAAAGATACATACAGATATACACACATACATACACGCACACAATAACACACACGGACACGTACACATACAGGGACACAAGCAATCACAGCATTTGTACTAACCTTTCCTAGCATTGATCCTCCTAGATGGGAACTGAGATTTTGCTAGATCCTCCTTTATTCTATCAAATGAAGAGTCTTCTGCTACGGCAGCGAGGGTAGCTTCATCCAGGCTGACCTCTAGAAAGGCTGCTATAGTCTTTACAGCTTTAGGCAGATCCTATAAGTGTGTATAATGATAATGTTTTATTTCCAAATTCATGCCCGTAGGCAAATTGCAAGGGCACGAACAGTAGAAAGGGTAACAATGGTAACGAGTGTCTATTGTATGCATCTAACTAAAATTTCTACATAGTATTACATAAATACATACATACATATCTATATAAGATTCGGTCTTGAACACACAAACACACACACACACACACACACACACACACACACATACACACACACACGCACACACACACACACACACACGCACACACACACACACACAAATTCGTTGGCCGTGTTTGATAAATGTGTATGTTTTTGTTTTATTTCAAGTACTTGAACGTAGGGAGGATGGCAAATATCCCTGATGTATAAAATGCCATGCCCCAGAGAGTATATGAGAAAATGACTGCCAATGACCATATAATTTTCGGATCCGTTATTCCTACAAAGTCAATCCGGCCACTCGTACGGCTGTTAAAGGATACGAAATTATCGAAGAAATAGATTTCGTAATTTGATTGTTAACACCACCTTACTCATGTCCTCATACTTAAGGAAGAGGAAGTGTGGGTCATCCCGCATCTGCCACCAGCCCAACATGTGATCACAGTGGTCTCCAAACGAAACTGCATGAACAAAAGTATGATAAATATTTGTTTGTTTTTTCTATGCTTAGCACCATGCCTTAGCTTAGCAGATGACCCATATCTATATATTAGGGCTCTGGCGAGGGACACTAAGGTTGTTAATTGTTGTTCATTAATTGTGTCAAGAAGGTCTTTGCATTATGAGGAGTGATTACTTCCTGCCATGCTATGGTGAACTTGCAAAATGGGCTAGCATATGGCAAATACACAGGTCTTAAAACTATTTTTTTTGCACTTTCGGGCGTGACCCCTACGTGGTTCCGTGGGACACCCTGCTGTTGCCGGGCTGTTTTTGACCCTAACGGGCCCCGCGGTTACCTTAACTCGGACTTAAATTTAAAGCGGTACCCGGTAACGAATGGACGCCGTGAGCTATATAGTGCGTTCACCGGGCAGAACCCCCCCCCCGTACCCGGTAGACACATGTCTGGCTATAAGCGCCGGTGCAGTTCTGTGCTACACGCAACATATGTGAACCATGCATCGTTTTTGAAGAGTTGCATTAATATGCAAATGTAGATATCTTTGATCTTACAAGAGTCAGTCAAAGTAATGTACTAAACCTTCACAACGATCGGCTTCAACGTTCGATATCACTGACCTTTTCCGCTCACAAAAGCCTGAGCGAACTCTCCCCAGGACACGGGTTCTTCGACGCCTTGTAGATGACACAGTTTCTTGTTGAAATGATAAAACGAGACAGCCGTGTCCTTGGGGTTCCTCATAACCACTATCACTTTGACCTAAAGCATGAACATGTTTATTTCTCAACTTTTTGATTAATAATAAGTAATATCACGAGGATCAAAATCACGAAGAGAGAAACAGCATGCCTTGAGTTATCTTGACTACTATTGCTAGTGCAGTTGGGTCTCCAAATATAATCAGTCCTAATTTTGGCTCAACTCACGCATGTTCTCGCGAGTTTGTCCTCTCGTGACGACTGATTTCACAATAGCGACGGATTTTGAAAATGTGTCTATTGAAAACGGATACCATTTAGAGAAACGGAAATATTTTCATAGTCTCCGTAGTGACCGCTGGCTCAAATAAAATCGCTTGGTTAACAAGCAATTTTCTTAGAGCCAGCGGTCACTGCGGAGGCTGGTACTCAGGCTAGTATTTTCACAAATG
This sequence comes from Branchiostoma lanceolatum, assembly GCA_035149815.1. Classification (NCBI taxonomy): domain Eukaryota; kingdom Metazoa; phylum Chordata; class Leptocardii; order Amphioxiformes; family Branchiostomatidae; genus Branchiostoma; species Branchiostoma lanceolatum. The sequence goes on along the minus strand of CM068878.1, from coordinate 17,824,415 downwards.
CAGCTTGTAAAGACAACATCATGAAATACCTGATTCCTGGGATTGGAGATTCCTCGCGGGGCAAATTGAATCGGAAGGCTAGTTTTCACGAGGCGAGGAGAGGGTTTGTCTGCAAGCGTGACGTAACCGGGCAGCTTGCAACATGCTAGTATTACTTCAATCGGCCCCTTAATGATACTGTCCGCAGATTCCGTTGTCTTCGACGCGGCTTTCAGGAGCTTACCGATGATTTCGAGAAGCCAGTTAGACCCTTAAACAGAAGATGTAACGTGAGGTCTTTTTGTAATGAAATCGGGATTTCATAGTTTAGCATTTGCACTGTAGTGAAAAATACAGAACTGCTTGCCCTGGAGTACCAATATTTATCAGAATAAGCAACACTAACATCTTGTATCAGTATATAGATTAGCCTAATACTATTACACTAATCTATCTACTGGTACATGAATACAGTTATATCAGTAATAAAACTGTAACCATGTACCAGTAGATGCCATGCTTTGTATACAGATTCTTTCTTTAAGATATTTTTCTTGAAAATTTGATTCTACCGGAATACTTTTCTTGAACTTTCTTGGTTTAAGCGAGGAGAAGAAAAAAAATTCTTAGTTGCAATTCTTGTTTGTGCTTAAAACAGGTTTTCTTGTTTGTGCTTAAAACAGGGATTCTTGTTTGTGTTTAAAGCAGGGATTCTTGTATACAGAATAATAATCTTACTGACAGCAAAATTTTCACTGCAGAAGGAATAACAAGAGAAATAAGAAAAACGATTTTTGGTAGTGTAAGAATGCCACATTTGACCAAACGAAAAACAAATCTTATAGTAAAACTTGGAATGAAAGTTTTCCTTATTTTTTTAGAAAATAAGAATAAAGATATCTGCACTTTTCACCTGCCCTCGGGTAGCTCACAACGACAATATCGTCATCTCTTATCTGGTACTCTGGTAAGACCTCTAGTGTCTGCTTCGTCACGGTGTATGGAAAGTTTGTCCCCTCGTAGTTCCAGTAGACCATTGCAGTCATCTTGACCCTAAAAACAAATACATACATACAAATAATCATACAATCATTAGTCGGTTACATGACATATCAAACGGCATATTGCACGACAACAAAAGGAGGAGATATTGCACAAGTAAAAAAAAAATAACCAGAAAAGAATTGTGCCATTTTAGAAGTATATGGCATCATTTTGACGTCATCAATACGATTTTTCGGCGGAAACCGTCTGAATAGTGTTTAAACTTAATACCCAAAGATATACAGCAAATGTTCACGAAAAATGGCGTCTATTTGATATTAAATCTGCTAAGGCTTTATTGACAACCGCAACGGCGTCAAAATGAGGTCAAATATAACGTAAAAAGAACAGCGGAAGGTAGTGTCGAAATTTTTTGAAGGCGCCAGGTTCATGATTTTCAAGTGGCATATAGCTTGACAGGAAGTAAATGGTGTAAAGTACGGCTCCCTAGCTGATGGTTTAGAACTGCAGTTGGCGTTTTTGTTTTTACGTTTAGAGAAGAGTTAGATGTAGATAGTTTGGGTGATGCTTCACATAATTAAGTACTTATTATGCAAATGATGAGCTAATTTAAAATGAAAATGAGGAAAGTTTATTAATTCTCTCGAAGCTAATTCAATGATTGACATATTTAGATGCTAATTAAGCCAAACAGAAACTAATTTGCATATCGATAAAATTTGTAACACTCATTGCGTTGCATGAATGCGCTTTCAAACATGTGGCATCTATCACTGGGAAAGAGGGGAATAGTAATAAACATCAACTATGCAATTGACCTCATTTGAATAATTGATGAGAACATTATGTACTACAATAAGGCCATGTTGATTTGATGATAAGGATGACATCCTGTGAGAACCTCAATGATGCGATTTTTTTTATGTTTGGTATTTTAAGATTACTTATTAGGTAAATGGCGGCAATATGATACTTGCATCAGTTGGTAATTGTGATACTTTTCGGCGAAGATATGAGGTCGTGGAACTCTAGTTCTCTCTGAGGATCCACACGATAATTGATTTGGCCTAGCAATTGCTTGTTTAGAAAGACCTCGGTTCGTATTTCTGATCGCGAGCTATAGGGTCCCGGGGATGCCCTATCTAGACTGGGCTTTTCTGGGATATCAGGGACTTGAGGGGGGGGGGGGTGCCAAAAAAAACTAATAAATATTGATGATTTTTGCATAAAATGCCTGACAGAAATCGGTTGCCGTCTCGATAGTGGTCGACTGACCGTGATGATAAAGAACCACTTTAAAGGTTGTTGCAAAATGCCAAGACTGTTTGAGATATCTATTAGTATGATTAATACAATTTTACTGCGGTGTAGAGTCTGACATAGTTATCCAAAGTATTTCTCTCTCACATTGAATAAAAGGCGCTTCTAACATTTACCCCGTCCCATACACCCACAGTCATTTTACCTTGAGGCCCAAAATTCTATGATAATCCTTTTCTTTAAATACTGAAACTGTCACCTTATTCGATCTTTGTAGATAGAGTCACACACATTCACGAACAGATCGCCTTTTCCCCAGAAAGATGTCAATGCACGCAAACCTAACAGCACTAAGGTGGGCAAACACGTAGGACTTCCGGGTTGTATCCGTGCAAAGTTTAAAGTTCACTGAAGGTCTCTTATGCCAAGTTAGACTGTACCATTAAGTTTAATAGTTTTAACTATTAAACTTAATGGTACAGTCTAACTTGGCATAAGAGACCTTATTAAAAAAATACACACCTTTTATTTGGCTGCATATCCAATTGAAAACATTTTTTTCTAAATATGTTTTGCTTACTATTGTAAGCACACTAGTTTTGTTCCTTGGGCAAAAATTAAACAAGATGTTCCTAAATTTGTCATCTATAACTGAAATTACCTATCACTCTCCACAAGAGGCCCCCTTGCGCCACCAGCGCATGACTTGAATCATTTTCAGTATCATCTGCGTCTTACTGAAAGTTAATTCTACATTACACCGCCCCACCCCTAAACATTATGAAAATTTCGAATCAATCCTCTTTTTGTAGGGCTTTTGACGTCAGCGTACGAACTTTATAAAAGTGACCTTGACGCTGAGGTGGTTACGCTTGGTCATCCAGTGTTTGTCAACATCTCATGTTTTGCTCGTTCTTTGGGGAACACAAACATCGAGCATCGTCTGCAGGGTTTTGTTGAAAGTGGCTACTTTGTCCTCTACCGAAGCTGAGTTGTATACGGTAGACCAATCAGTGATGCCCATTCATAGACCAAGTGCATCCTTTCTTTCCTGTGTGACGAGGCGATGTTTGGCCCTGGGTTTCTGACAGCGAGGATACTAATATTAACTTGTCAAAGAATGCTGCCAAACCTTTCTAATACAGGACAATTCAATCGCAAAGTTAAATTTTCATTTAAAAAAAATCTATTGTAAATAAAATGTGGACACCGAGGATAATGCTTCCTATTTCTTTTTATCTCCATGAAAAATGGAGATATTGTTTTGGGTGTGTCAGTCTGTTTGTCTGTCTCTCTGTGTTTCGCACTCATCTAGTCAGCATAACTCAAGAACCTCTTGATGAATTACGATGATATTTGTTATGTGGGCGAGTGTTGTGAATCCGAACTTCATGGTCGATTTTGGGCCCCCTGGTATGTGACCTTGGTACTGCAGCAGAACTTCATTTTTTGTATCTTTTGACCTGGGCGTGCTGTGGTCTTGATTTTATGGTGGCAGATAGCTTGTGATGTAATAAAGAAGTGGTGTAGGTTTGGGCCCCTTTGCATCTTCCTCTGGAACTGCAGGGGCGTTTTGTGAAAATCTTCTAAGGAGAATAACTGAAAAAAGGAACAAACGGATTTCCATGATATTTAATTTGCAGGTAGCTTAGATAGAGATATACATAATTAAGTGCAAATAATGCTAATTGGGACTAAATTTGCATAGCTAATGAGGAAAATCTATATTTGCAGTGTTTTCCATTATCAGACTCAAATATATATAACGTATGTAGTTTATGGATAGTGAATCATCAACAGATACCAATTATGCAAATAAATTCCTAATTTGCATAATTGATGCAAAACACCATATATCAGCTAATTGAAAAATTATAGGACTGTCAATATTGCAACATGTGTAAGTTAGACACAGGTGTTTATGACTAAGCATATATTATGCAAATGTGTAAGTCATTTGCATGAATGGAATTGTTCATGGAGATATGAGGTCGTGGAACTCTTGTTTGCTATTGGATTGGATGCTTCAATTTATATATAATGATCTGAGGCTAAAATAACGCTTGACTTTCTGAGATTTTTTTCCCTACAAAATGGCTGGTTTAAAGTCCACTGAGTCATTATGAATCTATGTTTGTCTACCGAGGTACGCCCAGGCGTCGACAATGCGTCGATACGTTTATCAACGGTCGGCCTTTTTTGTGGTAAAGATGGACCGTTCAAAATTAGTTGACCCCGAAGGGTACCACACGATAGTAGTTGACCCCGAAGGTTACACCAAATGATAGTGTGCACCACTCTACCTGGCCTCGATGGATACTTTTCAGCGTAACATCGCAACCAGGTAAGTACCAGACAGTAATATCTGCGATATTAGACTGCCTGGGCGCTGTCGTTTCATGGCAAGAAAGGACCCCGAAGCTCGGACGGTGTTTGCCCGAGCTTCGGGAATCTGTATTGTTATGTTGAGATTGCAGAACACAGTTTTTGGCCTATGGGGATTTCTATAGTTAAGGGCCGCAAGATGACTGTAGCTAACTTCGACGCGGTAATAATTATAGTGCGGTGCACTTGAGAAATACAAAAAAAAAGAATATGTTTGAGTTTAGGCTACAATCTACAAATAATTAAAAAAAAATCCTGTCGGCGTATCGGCTCCTCACGCCCACTTTGAAACAGCAAGAGGTCATTGAACTGCAGCCGACTAACCCCGTGAGGCGGTTGCACAAGATGCCACATTTATACACAAAGCGGAAAAGGCCCACTATCCAAATCCTACAGTCTAAAAGCCGACATATTTCTACACCACACAGCACAGTTTTACACACACGTACATTGATGCCTCTCACATGCAGTTTTTTACCCAGTCTTCGAGAGTTTGGGCCGCACTACTTTCTGCACCCGCGTCATTGACTGTGTTCTGCGACCTTGACCATCCCTAAGGAACATTGTAGCTTCAAATGGCTTTTTGTTTACGTAAAACATATGGACTCAGTGACAACTTTGTCCGATGAATGGATTTCCTGATGTTTAGAACTGGTACAAACCGTCGACACAGTAGTATAAAATGTTCTATGAGTTTGCGTTGCAAGGCTTTTGCTGCTCGACCAAACGCATCCGCCCGAATGCGGTATAATCTCTCCTCGGCTCCCGTAAAGCGGCATTATTTTGGGACAAATCTTAGAGTCAATGCCCAATCACAGGCACAAGTCGTAGCTAGCCCTGGTGTGGGTAGGCCTGGCGCCTCAAGGTCGATGCCCCGACCACAGGGGATATCTTATCGTGCCCTGATCCGGCTAAGCCTGGAACCCCAAACTGAAATGTCCCCCCAGAAACGAGTAGATAACTTATGCCAGAGAAGAAGACGTGTGTGGGTCACTTGACATCAGCTAAGTTTCAGACGCAACCACTAGGACGGTTTTACATGATCAAGTTGCAAGTACGACTGACACAAACACAAGTTACCATGGAAACAAACATGAACAACAATACCGGAGAAACGGGCAACAGCAACATTAAAAAAAAGACAAGTGCGGGGAAAATGTATCGGGCAAAGACCGACAGAGATAATAAGTACAATTGAATCAAAGGCCTGCAATCATAGAGCCAGGAGACTACCGACTCGCGAAAAACTTAACATCTACCCAAACTAATCTCCAAGCAGATCTAACGGTGGCAAAGACCACATATACGTTACTATAAAAACTATTTTTTGCCAGTTGGATACGGTATTTAGCCACTATTACGTCTGCTTGGAGATTATACCCAAACCAAAAGTTACGAAGTTATAATTTTTCCCACAGCAGATGGTGCACATGCCAGGCTCATTTCCGTTCCAATAGCCCTTGGGTTACACATCTTACATCTTACATCTTCCCCATGTAGGCCCGCAGGGCCTGTCAGTTGAGAAGCCTTCTCCACTTTTCCCGGTCATGGAAGACCCCATCTTCTTCCAGTCTAGCTAGTCTGCCCAGTCTATGCTTTGTTAATATTTCTTGTATGTTGTCCTTCCATCTTTTTCTGGGTCTACCAAGAGGGCGCTTTCCTGTTGGTTTGTACTTGAAAGCAATCTTTGCGATCCGTTCATCTCCCATTCTTTCGACATGCCCTAACCATCTAAGGGCTGCTCTTTCTATGTCTTCCTCTATGGATGTTGTTCCAAGAATTTTTCTTAAGTGGGTGTTTCTCAGTCTATCCGCTCTCGTCTTTCCTAGCATGGTGCGGATCACTTTCATTTCTGCAGCTTGTAGTCTACTAATATCTTTCTTAGTTAACACCCAGGATTCGCAGCCATATAGAAAGCCTGGTTTTAGAATGGTGTCGAAGATTGTCTTCTTCACTTCATTTGAAATCAGTTTGTCTCGGAGCACAGGTTGGAGGGCAGCAGCTTGTCTGCTGTAGCTGCTGATTCTTGCTGTGATTTCAGCTTTGTTTCCTGATTCTTTGGTTGTGACAATGACACGATATCGTTGGGTCACACATCTTTGCATAAACACCACAGCAAGGGGCTAGTCCACTGGTAGTGGTGTGTGCTTAACTGTCATTGTTTTTAATTGCTGAAGAGAAGTATGTACCGTTTTCGGTACGACGTATCGGCGGGCGATCGAAGTTACAACCTACCGAGTACAAGGCGAGCACTCTGCTGATGATTAGGCCATTGCATCGGTTAAAACATTGATAATAACAACTATGACTGGTTACGATCGATTTCCAAACTTTTGAAAAAGACTTCCAAGCGGCAGGACGCTAGATAACCCAAAAATCATGCAAACGAAAACACATTTGACCTAGTCAGGAATGTTAACTACAATTTACGTGATAGACCCAAAACAAACAAAAAATCTAAAACAACTTAGAAAATTACAAGATACAACTCTACGACAGAACAATCAAAAACAACAACAAGCAAGAACATTTTGATTCAGTCATCTACACACTTAAACAGGTCAAAGCCACCAAAATAATATTAAAGGTACAAAAACAAACATGTTAAACGAAGGAAAACTTGTTCATGTATAGATTGGGGGGATCGGTCTGCGTGACAAGGTGGAAGCAACAAAGTTGTGGTGCGAAAGGAAACGAAACAAAAGCCAGTAATCTCAAAGCAGATCTCTACGGGGGCACGTACAAAAAGCCGGCGCCAATAAGGTGCGACACGAGTTTCACATAACAGATCCATGTACATCAGTAGTAGAGGAATCGGAAGCAACTTAGAAAAAGGGAAATTGTAAATAAATGGTAATTTTGCTGTAACAGTGAGGTTTGTAGGTAGGTTTTAAGAACGGACAAAGTATGTGTCAGCGAAAAAAATGCTGCGTATGAAGCGAAAAATTTAAAAATGTTATAGAATATAGGTTTTAAACACCCCAAGACTGAAAAATACTCTCAAATGTTTGTCAGTCCATTGCAAATGTGTCACGTGAAATTTTGGTTCCGGCAGATGGACAGGCTAGAGCGGAATGTCTTCAACTTGGCCAACAAGGACCACAATGAAAGTACATACACGGCTTTTAGACAACCTTGTAACGATAGCTAAGAGATGCTGAATATATTTTACTTGTCAGGTGTCTTCATAAATTTTTTTCATCAAAAATTAAAAGTCGGTACCACAGTCCACTGCACATGGAAAATTTTAGCCGGTCGATCCGGCCCAAGGCAGTTACGCCTTTACAAGAACGGAATATTAATTGGATACCCTCAATCAAGTCCTATCAATCTTGTTTGCCAGGTAGAAAAATGAACGTGTCACATGCTCTCGATGAATAGACATCTGTTTATTGGAGTTTCTTTTCCAGACTTTAGACTTTGAGAAACTAAACATAGTACATCTATTGGTTACCAAAATACGCTTGAATTTAGACTGAGAGAAATTTAACATGGTGTATGTGATGGTTATCAAAATACTTAAAACTATTTTCTCCGTCATTTCGTGAATGGTTCATATGTGGCCGGGGGTGCGTACCTACCTTTAAGACTATTGCCCTTAAACACCCCACAAACATAGGATGTACTGGGCATTTTTCACGACGTACTCCTTATTCATGCTTGCAAAGGCTTGTTTGAACAAAGAAAATTCGCTCCTCTAAAAAACTGGCTAGTCCTTCATTAGTAGACCATTTCAGTCACTTTTTTCTTCGTAAGTTTATTGAATAACAAGAGTTCTACGACCTCATACCTTCGTCAAATGATTTTGACCTTTATGACTGACGTATTAGGAGTGTTTTTCATCAATCATCAATCATACCAGTTGACCCTCTTCACCCAAATAACATAAGTTGTCCAAACCTCCTTGTTATGACTATGAGCTTAACAAAGAAGGTTATGCTAACATTTATCATCAATTATGCAAATAAGCTCCCTCCTTATTAGCATAATTTGATTCCATGGTGTTCACATTCACACAACTTCCTAATGCCACAAGTATGAAATTACCGTCATTTACTAGTATGGAATTATAGTAGTTTCTCATTGATTATGCTAATTAGGCCAACATTTGCATATTTCCTATCTATCAACATTCCTCTCTTCCTTAGTTACAAATGTCACATATTTGAATAGTAATATCATGGAACACAGCAGATTTTTAAAATTGCCTCATTTATCATGTGAGTTAGAATTTGATTTGCATAATTATCATCCAATCATACAAAGCATCACGTAAGCTATCTACATACCAAAAATCATGACCATCCATCAAGACCATCTCGAGTTATAGTTTTTCTCATTAATTATGTCAATGAGGTTCTCATTTGCAAAGCTGATATCTATTAATATTTCTCTCTTCCTCAGTTACATATGTCACATGTTTGAGAGTCCTATCTTTTGATGGATGTATAAACTTTCCTCATTAATCATGCAAATTAGATACTGATTTGCATAATAAGTATCTAATCATGTACATCAGCACTCAAGCTATGTACTTACAAAAATTTATGACCATCCACCAAGCCCTTCTTGAGTAATTCCCTTTCAAAGTCTGAAGCAAAACCTGCCCCTGCTATAGCCAACCCATACGTCTGCTTGGAGACTACCTTACCAATGCCAACAGCTGGCTGACAGCCAATTTGTGTAACTGACGTTTCCTGCCTCCAATATGACCCCTCAGGACCCTTGCCCCTATCCATGACGCCTTAAATTGGAATAACACAGCCAACACCGTACACATACTTCAGCATACAATGTAACACATTTTTACACTTTTCTCGTTAATTATGCAAAACACTTCGCCCAAAATCTAATCATCTTGAGATGTCCCACATACACACCGACACACCAACTACGACAACAAACCAGCCAGGCGTTCTCGACTTATTCTGTTCACTAACAGACACACAGACAAGCACCGTCGAATAACCTTGTCGACGAAACCATTTCGTCGACGAAGGTAATAACAACATATTAAGCATTCTTTTTATCCTGTACAGAGTTCGGGTCTTCTAGGGGTTATATGAACTGTGAGACATTCAAACAAAGAACAGATTTTACAAATTGTTGTCATCGTATTGTATCTTGTTTTAGACACGCGGTACCACAGATTGCGAAAAATAAGTTGCACTGCACAACGAATACTGAACAGTAACGCGAGAAAAAGCCAACTTGGATTAAGATATTCACAAAACGGTTCTAATTCATAAACCTTAATGTTTAATCCTGCCCTTTTGACGCCAAAACTCCGGTCTTCAGGTCGTCCAGTAGGCTGCAGCTCATAGGAGTGACTCATGCCTCTTGAGGTCTGGAAATATGGACATCAATATTAGTGAGAGAAACAAAAGAATAACATATCTATAACCTTATTCGAAGTCCAGGTATATAATATTAGTGCAACCAGAACTTTATATATTCGGTTTTCTTGTATTAAAAACTTCTGCAAACCCTAACCATATATGTTCCCTATTGTTATATACGAAGATATTGAAAGGGAATATTTCAAGTCAGGAATAAGTATGGCAAGAGATAAATGCATATGACCCATGGGCTGAATCACAATGTATTATCAATAATATGAGCAAAACTTGCAGCGACGCATATACAAGATTCAGTATCCCCTCTCTCACTGTGGATACTTTAAAAACAATACAGAAAAAACGTGGACCATGGCCCCATACCATGCTCGATGCCCGTAAATTCGAGAGCGTTCATGCGTATTATGAACGTAAAATTAGACGATTTAGGGCTAAAAGCGAGATTTCTTACGGTTTTGCTCCTCCGGATTCTCGAACTCCCGAGCGTCCCGCTCCTCAGTCTGCTCGACCAGCTCGTCCAGTTCCCACAGTAGGTATTCCGTCAATACAACATCCTCCCTCAGCTGTAGACTTGCCTTATTGACCTTCATTTGACCTCGCCGCCTCCAAGCCTCGGAGTTGACAATAAGCATTGTGGTGACAACCATTGCCACAAGCAGCATGCCGACAAACAGCTTCATGGTGCAGCTTTAACTAAGGGGAAAGGAAACGGTCACGGTTAGTTTCCAGTGGCAAGGACTTTCTAAACCTGTGTACAGTCATTGTGAACATAACCACACAGATACTAGTAGTGCCGAGATTGACAGGTGATTATAATGTGGGCGTGTCTTGTTTAGTTAATCCCCTATCTTTCTGGACCCGTGACACGTTGGCGACGTCGCTTTGTGTGTTTTGTTGTGTTTTAGTAATACAGTAGAAGCCACTTAATTGCACCGAATCCCAATATCCAAAACCGGTTCCCATTCACTGCATTGTTAGTGACTCCGCATATCTGCACCGCGCATGGTCACCAATGCCGGATAACTGCACCATTTTTTTTTCTTCAAAAATCCTCGACAAGTTAACTGAAAAGGTGCGCTAAGATCGGCAAACGCGGCACAAATGAGCCGATACCTGCGGGTGTAAAGGCGCAATACCGCCAATATGTTTAAAACTGTTTAGAGTAACAAAAAAAAACGGTCTCCATTGACAGTTATGTTGATAGGAATCGTATGGGAGGTCCCGGGCGGGTCACCCGTAATCAGTAACCAAGTTTTAGTTTCAATTCCTAGTTTCACGGCGGTACATGATTTACGTAAATCGACAACTGCACTCTACGTAATGTTACACAGAAACTCTTATCCCATGAGTGGCATGACGATGTTTCAGAATGCCTCCCCTGTAACATTACGTGTGTTGTAATGCGGTAGATCGCATGGAAAAATGAAAGAATGCAAAATCAAAATAGGTTCGTACTCTAGTCATTTCTTTATTTTCAGCAAAGGGTTAATAAGTAAAGTTAATAACTGAATATTTACAGGTTTGCGATAGCAAAACCTGTTCTGTTTTTGCATCCAAGGATGGGGGCCGCCATGTTGGATGTGACCATTTTATTGGGAGGGGTGTTTTTGTCGCTAATGTTGGGTGTGACTATTTTGACGGAGGGGTGTTTTTCTTGCTAGTTTTCTTTTTTTTGTGTGTTCTTGCTAATTTTTTTCTTGCTGTGGGTTGGGTGTGACCATGTTTACTGGAGAGATGTGTTTTTCACTAATGTGTGGGTGTGATAGATGGAAGTTATTAGTGTGGTAGTGTTGTGACTTTGCCGTTGGCACAAATGGACACAAGGCCCACTGTACTAAAGGACGAGCAAGGTCCACTGAGCATCATGTTGTTGTGGTCTTGTCGAAAAGTAAGGGACGACAAGATCCCCAACGATAGAAGGTTAATATAGATTTGTTATTTAATGTGATGTTGGATTAGAAAGTGTTTGAATCGACAATATTGGGGGTTGTTTTAGTCGCTAATGCTGGTTCCCTATATTTTTCCTAATTTCGGGTTAGGTGTGACCATTTTGACCGGAGGGGTGTTTTTTGCCACTAATGTTAGGTGTAAAAGAGGAATGTTGTTAGTGTGGTGGTGTTGTGACTTTGCCGTTGGCACAAATGGACACAAGGCCCACTGTACTAAAGGACGAGCAAGGTCCACTGAGCATCATGTTGTTGTGGTCTTGTCGAAAAGTAAGGGACGACAAGATCCCCAACGATAGAGGCCGAGGGTTAATATAGATTTGTTATTTAATGTGATGTTGGATTAGAAAGTGTTGGAATCGACAATATTGGGGGTGGTTTTTGTCGCTAATGTTGGTTCCCTATATCTTTCCTAGTTTCGGGTTAGGTGCGACAATTTTGACCGGAGGGGTGGTTTTTGCCACTCATTTAAGGTGTAAGAGATTAATGTTATTAGTGTGGTGGTGTTGTGACTTTGCCGTTGGCACAAATGGACACAGGGCCCACTGTACTAAAGGACGAGCAAGGTCCACTGAGCATCATGTTGTCGTGGTCTTGTCGAAAAGTAAGGGACGACAAGATCCCCAACGATAGAGGGTTAATATAGATTTGTTATTTAATGTGATGTTGGATTAGAAAGTGTTGGAATCGATGATATTTGGGGTGGTTTTTGTCACTAATGTTGGTTCCCTATATCTTTACTAGTTTTGGGTTAGGTGCGACCATTTTGACCGGAGGGGTGTTTTCTGCCACTCATTTTATGATTAAGAGATGAAATTATTAGTGTGGTGGTGTTGTGACTTTGCCGTTGGCACAAATGGACACAAGGTCCACTGTACTAAAGGACGAGCAAGGTCCACTGAGCATCATGTTGTTGTGGTCTTGTCGAAAAGTAAGGGACGACAAGATCCCCAACGATAGAGGGTTAATATAGATTTGTTATTTAATGTGATGTTGGATTAGAAAGTGTTGGAATCGATAATATTTGGGGTGGTTTTTGTCACTAATGTTGGTTCCCTATATCTTTCCTAGTTTTGGGTTAGGTGCGACCATTTTGACCGGAGGGGTGGTTTTTGCCACTCATTTTATGTTTAAGAGATGAATGTTATTAATGTGGTGGTGTTGTGACTTTGCCGTTGGCACAAATGGACACAAGGCCCACTGTACTAAAGGACGAGCAAGGTCCACTGAGCATCATGTTGTTGTGGTCTTGTCGAAAAGTAAGGGACGACAAGATCCCCAACGATAGAGGGTTAATATAGATTTGTTATTTAATGTGATGTTGGATTAGAAAGTGTTGGAATCGATAATATTTGGGGTGGTTTTTGTCACTAATGTTGGTTCCCTATATCTTTCCTAGTTTTGGGTTAGGTGCGACCATTTTGACCGGAGGGGTGGTTTTTGCCACTCCTTTTATGTTTAAGAGATGAATGTTATTAGTGTGGTGGTGTTGTGACTTTGCCGTTGGCACAAATGGACACAAGGCCCACTGTACTAAAGGACGAGCAAGGTCCACTGAGCATCATGTTGTTGTGGTCTTGTCGAAAAGTAAGGGACGACAAGATCCCCAACGATAGAGGGTTAATATAGATTTGTTATTGAATGTGATGTTGGATTAGAAATTGTTGGAGTCAGTAATATTGGGCGTGATTGATCGGAGGGATGGTTTTTGTTGCTAATGTTAGCTTACGACCACATCAATGATAAAGAAATGACACAGAAACAAGGATTCCCGCACACTTAGCAAGGTGCACACTTACCGTTATAAAACTGACTGATTGTGACTTCATAATGTTGGCTAATTACTACGATCCTTACTGAAGGTCTCTGTTGCTCTTTTGACCTAAACTTCCTTGCCTTTGAAAGACTTGTCTTTATACTGTCTTACTCTGCTGACACAACATTGATTACTTTATCGCTTCGCTGCAGTCCACTTTAACAAACGAATACCCGTCAAAGATGTCAAAGAATAACAATTATGGCACAACAATAGCAGACTAATTTTACAGTAACCGTTGCGAGTTCGGTAAGGAGTTGCACTGAAACTTCTTGGACATTAGTGACGGAGTAAAATGTTACTGCACCTTGTGATTGCAATTGCATGCACATTTGAATGGTGTTTCCACCATGCGTACATCCGGTTTGATTTGAGCTGTCATCGGCGAGGTTAACACTTGTATTTTCTTTGATATACATGCAAAATCAGCCACTAAAAGTCGCACAATAAAATAAACAATAGTATAGACAATACATATTCGTTTAGCTCAAATGACGTGGACAACATGTGCACGTCAGCATGTGAATTCTCTAAATCGTGTCAGCTTTTCTCTGGCTGTAACAGCGCAATCATTTGGCTGCACACGGCTCTGATGCTGGTCAGGCATCCCCTGTGGCCTTCCTCCCTCATGTTTTTGGTGACTGTAGAAGTAGATGGTTGATCAGTTCTGTGGAGAATTCGAATATAAATATTGATGATATTGTATCTTGGGACAAAGCAAATGTTTTGATGAACCTTCGTGGTCTGAGAGAGTTAAGTAAATTAATGTTAAAAGTTCTACGGTTTAAAGAAAATACTATAATCTGATTTAGTACACCCATATGACACACTAACTTACTCTTCTTATATTATGTATGGCAAGCTGGAGGCATAAAATGTAATAATTCATGTCAAATAGGTTTCTATAGTTGATAATTGACCTTTCCAACGATGTTGTCACATGAGCCGTTTTAAAAATAATTTTAACAAAAGTCAAAATCTGATTAACAACAAACAATATAAGAAAATCCCTTCACCTTCCTGTACTTCCTATGACATCTTTCACCCCATGCCAGCCAGCTGTGAGGGATCAGACATCTGAAGCTGGTACACAGCTTGTATTTATTCCTACCAGTTTCCACCAAGGTCTGCTGCATGCTGTGACGGAAGGAAACATATATTAGGAATATCCAGTATAGTTGAGCAGGTATGAGCAGCTGGGAAATATAAAGCTATCATCTGACTGACGAATATGACGAATATGATCTGCAACATGATCTGCTACGATGGTATCGCTACCAATCATCATCCGAATTGTTCTAAATGGCATTTATCAAAAATTGGCCGCGGACAGAACAAAGCCCACTGGCTCTTTATCGAAAAGTACGATTGAGAGGAAACATAACATTAGAACCGTTTATAATAATGCATATATGAACATTTAGAACTTGTCCATGACTGAGTAAACAAACTGCTTGTAAGGTCACCGCTATTTTGACTTTCCTGTGATAACACTTAACAGTGACAGCATATCCCCAGTAGTTATTTTTGTTGTCTGAAAGACTGACCGGCAGGGTCATGGCTGGTGACCGACACTCAGCCGCGACTTTAAAGTAAACTGTCAGTTCTAGAAACCTGTTACCTAATGCTGAACCAGCTGCGTTCTCTTGACGATGCAAATTTACAGACATGAGGATCAGGATCCTTATAACAAAGCTGACCTCAAGGGTTGTGTAAACAGGTATAGGGATATCTCAAAAGTGACATTTCAATGAACTGTATGACATTGGGTCACACAGTTTGACGACCTGAATTAGAGAAGATATTTGATATCCTATGTGTATCTCTCCGTCTGGATTACACGTGACAATAATTACGGATCATGATCAGAAGAGGAATATAGATGATCATATAGTATGACTCATGTAAATTAGTTTTGTCATTTTTTTCTGAATACCATGTCCTCCAGATGATTTATGTTACACATGTTTTGGGACAGAAATACAGGGACATGAACAAAAAGGGGTTATCTATTCTAAATACGTGTAATTCTTCTCATTAAAGTGACAAGTTTATAACTTAAATACCGGCTGTTTTACACATGTCCGTCTGTAAATACTCTAAGGGACAGCTACTTAACCCGGGGTACCAGGTTCAACATACAAACATCTCTACTGCTTCCGCCCGCCTGGCGTCGCCATAGCAACCTTGCAGACGACAGTAACCTTACCGCGACAGGTCGCTCTAAGGAGGATGTGGGGCATAGATGTAAATACTTGCGTGGAATGGATCCGTCTAGCTTACTGTCGCCGAAGGTCATGGTGAGAATTTCAAACTATTTTGCTTAAAAAGAAACTACGCAACTGTCGATCATGGCAAACAAAGTTACGCACACTTGCCAAGTCGGAACTATCAAAGACATGTTCAGTGGAAACTCTCGATGTACGGGGAATAGTGCACATGCTATTTACAAATCGGCACGGGGGATACCTGATCTATCTTCTTGTCACAGCTCAACGGGACACACCTGATAAATTAATTTCAAAGTTCATTCATAATGTGATCGATTATACCTGTGCCTTCAGCTTTTTGAAAATAAGTTTTAACAGGGGAATAGGAGGCGATGTTCTAAATCAGCGTTACTGATACAGGGCGGGGTTAACTTGCTCTTTATAAACAATAGAAAATAAAAAGTGCCACTAGTCGAAGTGGGGCATTTGAAGTTTTCAACATTTGGTGTCACTTTCGCTATTTTCTCAAACAACACAGATTGATGATTTGGTTTATTTCATATCATTAAAAAGTATCACAGTTTTGCAGTGCACGCGACGTGTGCACTGAATTGAACTGGGACTACATTATACATTATTGATACATAGATTGCGCCAGAAACCACCCCGGACACTACAGCACGCGTTCGCCTCAATGGGTTACTCACTTTAATATAGCGGCAAGAAAATATAGCGGTTTGGGGAAAATGGAGTAGGTCACGGTACTTAATTCTAACGGTGGGAACAAACATTACTGTCTTAAACATTAGTGATGAAAAATTTGCAGTGATAACATTTTAGCTGTTGACTAATGACCGTTAAACCAGCTAAAATTAAGTTCCAGTTGACCAAGGACATTATATATAATGTCCTTGAGTTGACAAACAAGAATTACGGTATTGATATATACATATCCGGTATTGATATATACGTATATGTTGCAAGTTGATATTAATCAATACATCAAATGAAAGGTAAGGTTGGGGGAATCATCACATAAATTTATGACGGATTGTTGAATGATCATTGACTATTCCATGATCACAGGGCTTTCGTAAAAGTTATAGTTTGTATGTATGTATAGATATAGTAGACCTTACGAAAATCGCTGTACTTTTGTTGTGTCAATAAAGATTGTTGTATAACCCGGCCATCAATCAAGTCTACCGACAGAACAATACGCTTTATCTTTGAAACGAATAGATCTTGCAGACATAATTCATGTAATGATTTGCCATACGATCCGATATTATACCACGTATAACCCAAAACCACTGGGGTGGCGATCCTACTGCGACCTAAAAACTGGAGGTGGCGACCTCACTGCGACCTAAGATTTGACAGAACGCTCACTGAATTTCATTGATTATTATTAACGAGTAATTTTACGCCTTGTGTATTTTGTTGTCCTTTCAGTCAGACATCTACATTCTGCATGATATCCCAAGCATGAAGTCAATGATTACACAAATCCAATTTAGGTCGCAGCAAAGTCGCAGCGCGATCGCCGTCTAGTGGAATGGGGGCCTTAGTGCGATCGCCGTACGACTGTAAATACAGAATATAGTTTCTCAATTCTTAAAATTCAGCACCAGGTTGATTTGTATTCTTAACTCTGCTGCATGTTCAAAAACAGAAAAGCTTCAGCCAATCGTTTGCCAAAAAAGTAGGTTTCTGCTTACCCAGCTATTCATAGTTCCTCCAAGACCCAGTAACACCGAGAGCGTGTGTGGATTGTATTCTGCGGCGGTTTACCTTCGCGGTGTCGGCCCTGTCGCCCAGGTTCAGGTTCGTCTCTTGCTTCCGGGAGAGTGGGCCGTCTCTAGACCTGTCAAACATATTTATACGGACATCAACTTTTTTTTACATTTTGGGAGTGGTTACACAACTGAGCTGACCAATCAGTTATATGATCTAGAGATGCAATGTTAATATTCAAAACAGTTTAAGACGAAACAACACTGAGGTCGAGGTCACGCCTTGTAGTGAAAGTAGACTACATGTGACGTCAGCGACAAAATGAACAGTAAGGGTAACAAACAAGACATACGTACTCTTACTAGAAACTCTAGGCTCTACCAAAGTACAATTCGTTCTTATAGCAAGGTAGTATATAGATAGAAATGGAAAGGGTTCACACACCTTTTCTGTATCCATTCGCATCTTCGTTTTGATCAACACTGCTGCACCAGAAACCACAGCTCTCCAGCCACCAAATAACCAAATTGAAAAGGGTTCTTTGTTCCTTCTTCTCTGTGACCTTGTGCCTGTAATTGGCAGCCTGGCCCTGTTTCAAGGACAGTCTGCTGGCGGCGGCACATGGGAAGTTAACTGATAACTCTGGGTCAACAGTACAGCATCCTCGTCCACCAGGACCTTTCCGCTCTACGTTACATCGCTCGCGGAAAAGGCCCTGGTAACACGGGGTGGCATCCATGGTTATTGCAGGTCGAGCCTCCAAAACAGCTTCAGCCAATCAGAGGGGTTAAAACCCATTTGCTTCCACTCATCGGAAGCAAACGCGCAAAGAACGCTGGGAAGCTATCAACCAATCAGGTTACGTGTTACGGTTAGCTCATTAATTATTTATGAGCTACAACTGCCGTTTGTCCCAAATAAGGGTTAGCTCATTAACTATTCATTAGCTACAACTGCCGTTTGTCCCAAATAAGGATTAGCTCATCAATTATTCATCAGCAAGTCTCGTCGACCTGCAATAACCATGGATGCCATCCCGTGTTCCCAGGGCCTTTTCCGCGAGCGATGTAACGTAGAGCGGAAAGGTCCTGGTGGACGAGGATGCAGTACAGGAGTCTTACGGTGGCCTTGGAATGCACACGCCAATGTACTGCGTCAGGGGGTAACCGAAGAAATGCATGTTTATGTGTGTGTCATATCCTTATTTTCATGCTTAAAGATTATTATGACGTATAAATGGCAAGAGTGACGGGCCAAGGGTTACGGTGACGGATTAAGGTTTATGGTGACGGATTAAGGGCAAAGGTATCGGACCAAGGGCTATGGTGACAGATTAAGGGTTATGGTGACGGATTAGGTGTTATGGTGACGGGATAAGGGCAATGCTGAGGGATTAAAGGCTTTCCTTGCGGATTAAGGATTGTTATGACGTATACAGGGCAAGATTGACGAATCAAGGGTTACGGTGACGTATTAAGGGTTATGGGGATGGATCATTGGCTATGTTGATGGATTAAAGGCAACGATGAGGGATTTAAGACTTTCGTAACGAATTAAGGGTTATGCTGTCGGATTAAGGGTTATGGTGACGGATTAAGGGTAAGGATGACAGATTAAGGGAAAGGGTGACGGATTATGGTCTCTGATGGCGGATTTAAGGACACGCTGACGGATAAAGGTTTGTGGTGATGGATAAAGGGTTGTGGTGAGGAATTAAGTGCTATGTTGAGGGGATTAAGGACAACGCTAACGGATTAAAGACTTTCCTGACGGATTAAAGATTATCATGACGTATTACGAGCAAGAGTGACATATTAAGGGTTGTGGGAACGGATTAAGGATTATTAGGTCACATTATTGGCTATGGTGACGGATTAACGGAAACAGTGAAGTATTTAAGACTTTCGTGACGGATTAAGGCTTATGGTGACGGAGTAAGGGCTAGGGTGACGGATTAAGGGTTACAGTGATGGATTAATGATAAGGATGACGGATTAATAGAAAGGGAGACGGATTAGGGTCTCATATGGCGGATTAAAGGATACGCTGACGGATAAAGGTTTATGGTAACGGATTAAGGGAAAGAGTCATGGATTAAAGCCTATGGTGACGTATTAAGGGTTGTGGTGACGGATTAAGTGCTATGTTGAGGGGATTAAGGGCAACGCTGACGGATTAAGGGCAAGAGTGACGTATTAAGGGTTAAGGGTTATGAGGACGGATTAATGATTATGAGGTCAGATTACTGGCTATGGTGACGGATTAACGGCAACGGTGAGGTATTTAAAACTTTCGTGACGGATTAAGGCTTATGGTGACGGAGTAAGGGCTACGGTGACGGATTAAGGGTTACAATGATGTATTACTGATAATGATGATGACGGATTAAGAGAAAGGGTGACAGAATATGGTCTGTGCTGTCGGATTAAGGGTCATGGCGACAGATTAAGAGTAAGGATGTTCATGTACCACCGGAAAAGTTCATTCTCCCAAGGGGGTGGCTTTTACAAAACAGTCCATTTCAAAACAGTCATTTCTTGCAAGGAGAGGGAGATGAATTATGCTGTATTTCAACTTCTTACTTAGAAATGCTACCTTTCCCCCACATAAGTTACACTAAAACGCAAACCTGTTCATATTTGCTGAAGCAGCTAATATTTATCTCTAGTTTCGTCTGTTTTTTCTGACTAACAATACACCCCATCTCCCATGGTGGCTGGGCATTTCGCATAATTGCACCAGCCGGATAATTGCACCCAAAACGCTGACAAATGGGTGGTGCAGTTTAGCGGATTCTACTGTACTTGCACCTTTTACATGGTATTCCCATTATAAAGTCATGGGTAACACAAATCCAATTTTGGACGTAGGTAGGACCTTTCCTTCATGCCCGCAGCCTGTGCTATCTGTATGGATGTGCGTGGTCCGTCCAGGCTACTCAACTTAGCGAACAGACCCGTACGCATACCGATGGCCAGTCCTAATGTCACGAAACCTGACGAGACGGTTGTGGTCAGCCTTCGGGTGAACTGCTCCGCTGTCTCTGCAGGGGTCTGCCCGTGCGCCATGATGTCTCAGCTCGGTGTCACGCCAGATTGTTGCCGCTACCAAATATTTGACCAGACACTGTATGGGGGTCACATTTAACATTCCATCGATACTTTATAGGGCTTGGGCTTCCTGAAAACAGTTGAATTCGGTCCCTGTACTAGTGACAGTACTTTGGGTATCCTAACTTGCAACTCTAACCCCATGTCTAATGCTTTGTAAACGCCTTTTTATGGGACGAGTAACCACTTGAACTGTATATTGTGTACCGTTTAGTTAGTCACCAATGCTAGGCCTTTAGAATAGCCTTCGGCTCGTTGAGTAGCCATGGCTTAATGGTTTCCTACAGCCTAATAAATAAAATCAGCCCTAACTCCATGCACTGTTACAGTCTCAAGGAGGCAAAAACCTGACAGAGTAGAAATTTGGCGCGACACCGATAACGTACGTGTGGAGAATAGTATGCCAGTGCTTTAGGCCATCAGTCGGACATTGAACCCAACCAAACCAGTCAGACGGTACCACGATAAGCTTGATAATTGGCCTACAATCGTCAACCTTTTTGCAACTGTTGCATCACCTCTCCTCCCTCCAATGTGTTGGGGTTGGGCGCTGTCACACGAAGACCTTACGAGTTCGGTATCAACTGTTATCTCCATGAAAAATTGATATATTGTTTGTGTGTGTGTGTGTGTGTGTGTGTGTGTGTGTGTGTGTGCGTGTGTGTGTGTGTGTTTGTGTGTGTGTGTGTGTGTTTCCTGATTTTGTAGTCAGCATGTCTCATGGATTATGATTATTACCTTCGCTGAGAAGGTTATTCGTTGATGCTTGTCTGTGTGTCTGTTAGTGAACACGATAAGTCGAGAACGCCTTGATGGTTTGTTGTCGTAGTTGGTGTGTTGGTGTGTATGTGGGAAATCTCAAGATGATTAGATTTTGGGCGAAGTGCTTTGCATAATTAACGAGAAAAGTGTAAAAATGTGTTATATTGTATGAGTGTATACTAGCTGGGTGCCAGCTGGAACGTGTTACTGGTGTAGGGGAAGTGTTACTGGTGTAGTAAGGAGATATTCCCATTGGGCCAGGGGGTTTGACTGTGACGCTGGCACAAATTAGCTTGTCACGTAATAGTTAGATCCCGAGACCTGGGCTTCTAAGTGGATTTGGCACTGCTACGCCCACCCGAGGAGTTTGTTGGCTCCCGAGCTAGGGCAGAAGGTTAGCGTAGTTCCTCGGCGTAGATAACTATGCAAATGAAGACCTCGTTTGCATAATTAATGAGATATACTTTAACTCTATAACTTACGTGGTGCTTTGTTTGATTGGATGATAATGATGCAAATCAGATTATAATTTGCATAATTAATGAGGCAATTTAAAAACCCGCTGTGTTCCATGATATGACTTTTCAAATATGCGAATTTGTAACTGAGGAAGAAAGGAATGTTGATAGATAGAAAATATGCAAATGTAGACTAATTTGTATAATTAATGTTAAACTACTTTAATTCCATACTAGTTAATGACGGCAATTTCATTCTTGTGGCATTTGGAAGTAGTGTGAATGTGAAGACCATTGAATCAAATTATGCTAATAAGGAGCTTATTTGCATAATTGATGATAAATGTTAGCACGACCTTCTTTTTTTCGCTCATAGTCATACTTTGGACAACTTATGTTATTTGGGTGAGGACGACCAACTGGTATGATTCATAATTGATGAGAAACACTCCCAATACGTCAGTCATAAAGGTTAAAATCATTTGGCGAAGGTATGAGGTCGTAGAACTCTTGTATTTAGTATGCGAGTAGGTGTTGGTATGGTCAGCGTCAAGGCCGATTTTGGGCCTCCTGATATTTGACGTTGGTACTACAGCAGACATTTCTGTATTTCTTGACCTCGAGGTGCTACATTCGCGGCAGGTAGCTTGTCATAAAAAGAAGGCGTGGTGTAGGTTTAGACGCTCTAGCAGCTTTCTCTGGAACTGCAGGAGCTTTTTTGTCAATGTCTTCCAAGGAGAATAAGTGAACAAAGGAACGGCGGATTTCCGTGATATCTAATATGCAGGTAGCTTGGACATCATTAAGCAAACACATTTCTAATTTGCATTAATAGTGCCATACTTTTTCTGAGTGATAATTGGAAAATGATTGGACTGTCAACACTGTGACCTGTGTAATTCAGTTAAAGATGTACCAAGCAGATTATGCAAATTTGGAAGTCATTTGTATAATCCAAATATTTCATTGCGATTTGAGTGGACATTGAGGTATCGGAATTTTTTTTAAATACGCAGTCGTACGCCATAGAAAAAAATTCCAATGCTTTCCGGGCGCATTCCCGATTAATTAAAGAGAACTTTGTTTTCATTGCCAGTGTAGAGGCGTGAACATTAACCCTTTGTCATCATGAGCCGTCTGAAATTTAATTAGCCATTGTATACATACCGAACGGACGGACGGTACTATATAGATTGTAATTCGTGCAATACTGTCGGCACTCGACATGAGTTCGTTCATCGTGCGTTGTATCTATAAAGCAAGCATGCTATGTTTATACCTGCCTAGGCGACCACCTCTTCAACGCGACCACCTGGCCATGGCGACCACTTTTTCTCGGTCCCGAAAATTTTCCTCATAGGCACAAGCATTTTGCGGCCTGCCCAATGCGACCACCCGTCCAACGCGACCTCCACAAATTGGGACCGCACAGAGCACAGTCCCTGGCCATGGCGACCACGTTTTTCCAGCGGATTTCGCGGAAATGTTTTTAAGACCTTGACACACAAAAAATATGAATAGCATTGATTCCATGAAGTGGTTTGATAAAACGTTACCACTATAAACATTGGAAATACAAAAGATTGTGAATACTTAAATATCGATGTTGTTGTGCCCATCGTAATCTTATAGTTTACCGCAAGCTCGGTTCAGTTTGAACTCAATTTTCAAAACGATCACGTAGTGCATGGCGTCAAAAAGTCAGATTTCAGAGAAATTACTATCCATTTCTTGTATTTTCAACAAAAATGTGTATCTGTCTTACTAAATTCCGCCGGAAAATGACTCCGCGGTGGAGGGCAAAACGTTGGCCGAGACATGTTGTTCCTTGGTCCGCGACGCCATCTTTGTTTCGGCGCGGCATATAACGCTGACTTTTCTAACACACGACGCTTCTGTGTATGAATATTTAAGTAACTCTCATTATTGATGACAATTAATATTCTTATATTCTTGTTATTTCTATGACTCTCACAAACCTTTATTGGGCGCTGCTTGCTTGTAATCGCCTATGCTGTGCGTTCTGCTCCACTGTTACCTTTCGATGCGGTCGCGTGCTCGGCGGCGGTATCACAACTTTCCGTTTTCATCCTTCAGTTGTCAGATCGAAGATTTTTGGCCACTTTAATCCAGCGGTCGGCGCCCAAAAGAAGGCTGGGGTCAGCAGGTGTTTTCTAGAGATTTGTCTTAGGCCTTAAAACCTAGATTGTATATGTGTGTGTGTGTGTGTGTGTGTGTGTGTGTGTACTCTTACTTTAACGTAACGTGTGAATGCGGGAGGGCGCTGGCATCGAGGCAGACATTGTTTTTAGTCAAAATTATGACGAACATCTGTTCACGATGTAACGGTATACAAATATTACAACGATAACAGAAAATGTAATTTCTGTAGGACCTTTCTGTCAATGAGAATTGAGCTGTCTAAAATCACATAATTCTCCATCCATCTACGTAGACGTAGTACACTGTATTTGAACACCTCGACCTGGAAACATGTTATGATTGGAATCCTCTTCATGGCGACCACCTGTCCATCGCGACCGTTTTTGCTCAGTCCCCCGAGTGGTCGCCTTGGGCAGGGTTGACTGTATTTGTAAATATCTTCCAAGGGGAATAACTGAAGAAAGGAACGACAGATTTTAATGTTATTTGGTACGCAGGTGGGTTGGAAAGAGATTTACAAACTGAACTGCAAATTATGCAAATTGGGACTTAATTTGCATAAGTAATGAGAAAAAAATTTATATGTCCATTGTAGGCATACTATGGCAGCTGGCACGGCCACCTGTTGGGTTCGAATCTTGGAAAAGAGTTCCCCAAGCAACCTATGGTACATAAAATACAACAAGCAGCAGCAACAGATAGCTGGGCAAAAAAACACCACATATAAAAACAAATTTCATGGAGATTTGGGGTCTTAAGACTCGTTATTAACAGCGATCAATCAAAACCGCTGCGTGGAAAAAAACAAACCGCCGTGCGCCCGTACCATACAAAAGACAGATATATCTGTTCCACAAAGCACACATATATTTCGAACGATCACCACATATATCTGCGTTGCAAGACACAGATATATGTGGTGCGATCGCCACATATATCTGTGTTCCAAAACACAGATATATCTGTTCCACAAAACACATATATATAGAACGATCGCCACATATATCTGTGTTGCACGACACAAATACATGTGGTGCGATCGCCACATATATGTGTGTCTTGCAACACAGATACATGTGTTTCACAAAACACAAATATATATTTAACGATCGCCACATATATCTGTGTTGCAAGACACAGATATATGTGATGCGATCGTTACATATATCGGTGTTTTCACGCACAGATATGTCTGTATCATGCATTACAGATATATGGGACGCTCACACCACATATATCTGTGCTACAAAGTAAAGTTCGATGTATAAGAGAGTAATTTCACTTTGATCTGTGCAATGAAATTGCCAGTACATATCAATACTTTTTCCTTACTACAATCTAGCGGCGTCCACAGAGACATGAAAAGTCGTCTCACAAGGGTGCATTGTTACTTTGAACTTTACGATAAAAGTGTATTACGTTGCTAATTCAGACTTATCTTATCTTGGCCCGGATTATGTTTCAGCATAAAAGGGCAATTGTAGCATTTTCATTTCAATCGTTCCAAATGGGCCTTGATGTATTGGTGCTGATATCTTACCTTAGTTCATTTTTAAATGCTGGAAGTGTGAAAATCGCGTCATTTACCATAGTAGTATTATAGTAGATTTCTTCATATTATGGAGAACTGTTGTTTGAAATTGATTGTTCTCTTTCGGCTTCATCTGCTGCATGTTTCAACGTCTACTATTCATGAACGTAGCAGAATCGTAACATTAACTCAGTATTGATGCATAAGGACATGATTTGCATTTTTCACATCTATATGTGTCATCTCATAAGCTTCCGAAAGTCATGACGATTCATTATATCATTCTTCAGTGACTCTACTTCAAAATTTGGAGCAAAATACCAGCTGGGAAAATAGTAAAATTGGCCAAATAGAGTCAATTGTATGAAGGGAGTCGGCTACGTACAGAGAGAGGGTTAAAATATGCAACTAGGTCTACGAATGTTACTCTCCATGGCAAAGTCCCGCGGCAAATATTATCTCTATAGCTGGCGTGGTTAGTCCAGTAGAGACTACACAGTTTAGGTTGCAGATGAAGTAGCCTACCTTTGCCTTTCGTGTACAAAGTAAATCTCCAGATAGCCACTTTCCAGTAGAACCTTTATTCCAGCGGTTCACCATTGATGTCTTTTTCACCGTGATATTTACGTTACCGTTCTGCATTGCAATACATTACACAGCATCGAACATACAGCTAGCGAGTTAAAGCCCCCCTCTAACTCCTGGATCCGCAGCAAGTTTTGTGTTTTTTTATTTTTTTATTTGTTTTTTTGTCATGCTTGTACGTTTTGAATGATATTCCCATTATTGGTAACGCAGTCTAGTTTAGGACGCGGTACGCCACCAGCGTGCTTTGGGTCCAGTGAGAGGGCTTTATCAGGCTAGTTTCATAGGTCAGAAAGCAACACGGACAACTCTATTTTTTTCAGAAAATATTATTCTATCTTTATGATATATCTCTAAAATCAAACACGGCTACTGGGTCGGAGTTGTAATTCTTTAGTTGGAAAGCATCAAGTAACGAGTGTGATATGTTACTTTTCAACACTTCATAGGTGCCGGTTCCCTTTCCTACATATCAATTATGAGTTATATATACGTTTGCCCATAGTCATCAGAACGTTCCGCCATCCCTCCCTTAACCCCCCCCCCCACACACACCGGACCCGCGGCACGCCTTCCAGACCTTCATCGATGATGATGAGAACATCGTTGACGAGGACCTGCAGCTGGTTGCCTGGGTCAGGCTTTCCGCTCCACGCACCACATTCCTCACTCCGAGGACTTCCCGACCACGGCTACTGCGGGGGCACAGATGCAGTTTTTTCCTGCGCCTGTTCAACTATATATAGCTACTACGACGAGGATCCTTCGTTGGGATCGTCTAACGCCGTTCTGATCACCCCGGGAGAGAAGTCTGTGCCCGTCCGGGTCGAACGGTTCGGTATCCCGACAGGCCCTGTCTGTGTGCCCGATCATAGTCCATTCAGCTACAACGGAACGTCGCGAGCGCCATACTTACCCTTCATACGACCGATATTTTTTTTCTGGCCGTATGGATTTCAAACAGACCCCATTTTGTTTTGCTCATATACAAGTTTCTGGTTGCTTTTATAATTACTTTGATGAATCTGTTTCAATAATCTATTAGGAATATTTTGACAAGTTTTGGTATCAATAATTGATGTGCATTATCATAGTTTATGCAAACAAGAGAAGAACCTGCATTTTGCTCTAAAAACGATGTTACTTTCTTATGTCAACAATTTTGATGTCTTCTTACGTTAGCATAAATTCTAAAATTATGCTCATAGCATAAAATGTTATTGGACAGGGAAAAGTACAATGTATATTAAAAAAGATAATTCATTAAATCATGTGACAAAGTCTGCAACCTAAACACGCCCTTCCACAAAAAATGTCGGGTAGGATCACCCGACGGCCGAAGGGACCGGGAGGACTGGGACCGAGGGTGATGCGGAATGCACCGTGTTGTATTTTATTTATGTCATACCCACCCGAGAAAATACACATTTCAATGCGGAATGCGCCAGAAGTTGAGGGAGTTTTGTGTCCTCGAACACAAAACTGTAACAACATTGATTCCAACCTCCGAATCCGGTATTCGAATCTTTGGCGGCGGCGCAACCGGCGCGCTCGAAATGCATTCCAAATATTCTATGGAAGCCCGTGTGATACAACTCCCGAACCCTATGTGACACATATAGAATACAACGCGGAGTATTCCGTATCACCCAAGGTACCAGTCCGACCCGCGGGAGGGCTGGGACCGAGGGTGATGCGGCATACAACGTGTTGTATTTTATTTAAGTCATATCTTGGTCATACCCACCCGAGAAAACACACATTTCAATGCGGAATGCGGTAGAAGTTGAGGGAGTTTTGTGTCCTCGAACAAGAAACTGTAGCAACATTGATTCCAATCTCCGAATCCAGTATTCGAATTTCCGACGGCCGCGCAACCGGCGCGCTCGAAATGCGTTCGAAATATTCTATAGAAGCCTGTGTGATAACACTCCCGAACCCAATGTGATACGGATAGTTATCACACGGTCCGGAACACCCGTATCAGGCCCAGGCATGACATAAAGATAGTTATCACACGGTCCGGAACACCAGTATCAGGCCCAGGCATGACATAAATAACGTTATATCATCAATAAACAACAGCACAGCAATAATAAGTAACGACAGCTTTGAAATCCAGAAAGTTTATTTTGTTCACAAACCTATGGCTTCTTCGCAGTTCATTTTTGCTGATACACATCTCTGCAGCCACATTCCAGCGAAATGACATTACTTCCAACCCATAGCCCATTGTGTTATTACTGCTGATACACATTCCTGCAGACACATTCCTACCCACTCACAATTCCCTGAGTAAACATTCCCGAGCACCGGACTAGCATTTCTGTACACGGACATTCTAGATCTTGTGTACATTTCCCTGTACAATTCTGTAGCGCTTCGTTACTAGTTATCATTTGGTGGTGTAACATTAAAATTTAGTTGTTCCACGACTGCCCCTTGCTTTCTTCCTTCCAACGTGCAAGTACCTCCCATATCATAATAGAAAACGATTCAATTATTACACATGTTAGACCCAAGTATTCTAAAATCGTCGGAGCGAGCGAGCGCTTCGTTACTAGCTATAATTTGAAGGCGTAACATTAAAATTTAGTTGTTCCACGAATGCCCCGTGTTTTTCTTCCTTCCAACGTGCAAGTACCTCCCATATCATAATAGAAAATGATCCAATTAGTACACATGTTAGAACAAAGTATTCTAAAATCGTCGGAGCGAGCGAGCGCTTCGTTGCTATTGTACTAGCTATCATTTGATGGCGTAACATTAAAATTTAGTTGTTCCACTAATGCCCCGTGTTTTTCTTCCTTCCAACGTGCAAGTACCTCCCATATCACAATAGAAAACGATCCTATTAATACACATGTTAGACCCAAGTATTCTAAAATCGTCGGAGCGAGCGAGCGCTTCGTTACTAGCTATAATTTGAAGGCGTAACATTAAAATTTAGTTGTTCCCCGAATGCCCCGTGTTTTTCTTCCTTCCAACGTGAAAGTAACTCCCATATCATAATAGAAAACGATCCGATTAGTACACATGTTAGACCCAAGTATTCTAAAATCGTCGGAGCAAGCGAGCGCTTCGTTGCTATAGTACTAGCTATCATCTAATGGCGTAACATTAAAATGTAGTTGTTCAACTAATGCCCCGTGTTTTTCTTCCTTCCAACGTTCAAATACCTCCAAAATCATAATAGAAAACGTTCCTATCAGTACACATGTTAGACCCAAGTATTCTAAAATTGTCGGAGCGAACCCCAGCATTGCCTGCTGCACACCGTAGGCCGAAAACGCACTGAACTGATACAGTGCAGTCAATTTATTAACTTCTACTAACTTTAAGCCGATGTAGAAGAAGAGCACGACCATGATATAACAACCTAAGATTAGCGCCAAGATTGTGGCCGTCTCTGGATTAAGATGCCATGCGGAACTTTTGACCCCCACACCTACCCCAGCAGACACTGCACTGATGACGTACGTGTACGTCACAACCTTTGCCTTTGAGGTTGATTTTAAAAGCACTTTAGCGCCGACTTCCATCATGGCGTGAATGAGTGTTCCGGTTACGGTAATATTAAGAACCATTCCGAGAGTAACATCTGAAGTGTTCGCTGATAACCCTGTGTTGACGAAGCTGCCGTAACCGAGAAGTACGACACCTGCTACACACCACGTGCTGCCGAGAACGGTTACACGAGTTGGGGTCTGGAAGATAAATTATGATATAAATGTTTTACAATTAGTGAAACGTTCGCAGCCTATCCGTGCCTCATAACGTTTAACGACCTAATGTGTAAGAATACTGAACTTGGTGACTACAATTTAATACAGAAAACGCATGTCCGTTATCTTCACTGTTTCCACAGCCACAGTTGTCTAAAGGCTTATCTGACACATATTTTGTACTTAGAATATAATCTTTCCATGCACTTGTTTTGTAAGAAGAAACTAACTAGTCAAAAAAATGCTTAAGTCACAATTTACCTCTTGAAAGATGATACAGGACAACGTCGCCACGAAGACCGGCTTACTGGCGTTCCAAACTACTTCTGAGTTCGCCGGAGGAATGAATTGATGTGCCGTGAAGAGACAAAGCATACTGGTAAATCGAGTCAGTCCTTGGAAAAGAAGGTGAGCTCCATCTTTCCAGTCTTTCGGCAACATGTCTGTCCGTTGATACAAAGCGATGCACATAGCTCCGAGGAAAATCAGGACCTCAACCAAGACAATTATCTGTAATGGTGTATACCCCCGGTCTTGTACGTATCGAGACAATGCAGGCACTGGACCATGGAAGAGACCGCTCAGCACACAGGCTGCCACACCCGACAGGCCCTGAAGCAAAACATACACATACACATGATACTGATGGACTAATACAGGGTTGATCTCGAGCTAAACGAGTCTGTTCGAAGGCAATAGAGACATGCCCTGTGCCAAGCTACAGCATTCACCTGCCTTACATGCGGCAAACTTTGCAAGAGCAGAGCTGGACTCACCGCCCACGGCCGAGTTCATCGACGTTGAACTGAACGTCCGAAGAAGAAGAAGATTATGATGATGAATACAGGGTTGATTGAGCAAAGTAAGGAATAAAGGTTTGCGACCATACTGTATATCGTGCGATTGAGCAAAGATATGCCGTGCATCAGAAACAAATTATATCCAAATATGAATGCTAATGACGTATAATACCAAGGAAAATTCCAAAATCTGTGAAGAAGATGTAAAAGACATAAAACAAAGGGTGGTCATGAAATTTGGTCTGTTTTTAGGCCTTGTCGTATCAAATAAATGGTTTTATTGTCGTTTATCTTCTGTCTCGTATCCTGGACATACTGATGGTAATATTTTAAGTAGTAGATTGCTCTTGTAACAGAGAACAAGTGGCGCAGGTTTTAGCCAACAAGCAGCTTTTTAGAACCGAAGTTTGAGACTTTGAAATAAAATAATTCAAAGTGGAGTTGGTGGTTTGTGGATGGTAGATTAATTACATAATCAGATGATTATTATCAAAATCCGGATATCATGAACTTAATAAATCTGCTGCATTCCCTAATAGGACATTGGTACTAGTTTGCAAAATGTGATAGAAAATATGATGAATATCGATAGATATCAACCATGGAAATGAAGACCTTATTTGCATAATTTATGATAAAATACTATAATTTCAAAATTGCCCTTGAGACAAATTCTATACATGCTTCTTTAGAAGTAAAGCAATATTTTATATTATTTGACATTAATCATGCATTTTTTGTTCTTCGAACGATCGCATCAGCTTATGGGGTGCACAGAGGATGCCATACATAATCAAATCGGTGTGGCGTTTGTTGAGTAAAAATTTTGAAATGCACAAACATGCAGTGGTACATGTAGATTTAAAGAAACGGTATACTAGTAAACAACTCTCCGGTGTTAGCGGCTTTTAACCAAAAGTAATTATAGTTAACGTCTAACTTTACAACGAAATAATATATCTTTTGACTTAAAATTATTGTCATTTCCCAGTAAATGTTGACACATTGATCGGTTAATAGCGTGCACGAAACGACAACGTTAGCCCTTAAAGTGTTTTTTTTAATGTTGGTATAATGACGTTATTACCCACACTGCCGCAAACAGTCTTTGTTGTCCGCGGAAATTCACTCTTCTCTATCACCGCCTTGATTATTGGTTATTAACTCGATGATGTTGTTATTGCAACATGACTTAATATCTTAAAAATAACAAAAAAAATCTCAATTGTTTGAAAACTGCAACAACCATTAGTGTGAGATTAAACAAATATTCAAAAACATGTATAAGTGTATGATATGCCTTGCCTTGATCCAGAGTCGCCAATCTCTGCCCTTTTTCTGATCGTCAGAATTCGCATCTTGGAACAGTTTTATCGTCTCCTGTCTGCTGTCAGCTTCACCACTCTTCATTCTTGGTTCCTTTCAATTTTATATCTCTGGAATTAAAGAGCACATTTTCACATGCTCAATTAAATGTTCAAAGCAAGGTGATCTCAGTTTCTGAACCGAGGGCCTTGAATTGTATTTCAACTCCAATTTTTGGGCGAGTCAACAGAACCATCCTACAAAATATAATTAATTAATGACTTGATAGTGTACGTACGAAAAGAATGTAAGAACAGAATTTTTAAAAAAATTGTCTGTTTTATGTCCTAAAACCAGTTCTCTACTTAAGTGGCATTGTCTGTCTGCAAGCGCTTGGCAAGAAAGGCCTCCCAGAGGTTGCTTAGTTCAAAACTACAATATAGATTAAAAATCAAGTATCAACAAAGGTGTATGTATATCAACGGGAATCCAACCTTTAGCGTACAAACGACATACCCCATTTCTAACGTTTAACCTTTTTTCATCTCTGAACTCAACCAAACTTAACGTTATATAAAACTGTCACAACTAATTTTTCGAATAGGTCAAAAGTTGTGTTAAAACGACTCACCCCAACCAGCTTACCTAATAGGGGCAGTATACTTAGCTTGGTCCTGGTCGCCAGTCTAGATCTATAACTATTTCTTGATTCCTTTCAGACGAGACTGACGTATTTGCTAGTCGTCTTATAGAAGAAAAGAACCCTGTTCTTGTAGTTATGGTAAAATGTTATCTGGTACAGCGTTAACAAAAGAGGTATTGATTTTTTTACTGTTGGAATCTTCCTTTTTTTGTAAAGTAAGCCCTGAGTATCTAAACCCTAGTGATATCTAATCGTACTGTGTGATTCTGTCCCTAAAAATTTTCTGGCAGGTACGTCTGAGAATGGTTGCCTACATAGTAACGATAAATGCCAGATAGGTTTAAAATGGCTGCTTTAAATACGATATGCAAAAAAAAAAAAAACATTACCAGACTTACCTGTCCTTTATCACCAGTGGGAAATCCTAATTATCGTGCACAGTCCACTTGCCCTGCTAATAATGCTTGGTAATTAACCCTAGTTATACGGGGTGGCTAAAAAGTTCCTGCGCCAATGCTGACATCTTATAACTGCTAAACGACGTACTCTAGGACTACCAACCTGGCACTGATTATACATACTGTTCTTTACGTCATCGGTGACACAGGGGAAGAAATATTCGAGCTTTCAGCATAAAAATGACATACCCCTTATCTGATGTATGACGTACTTTCATATTTCATGACTTTAAGTAAACCTAATGTTACATAAAGCTCTTTTTCGTCGTTATCAGGTAAGGTCAAAAGTTGAAACGACTCACCCAAAATCAGGTTGTCGAGGAAATAAGGTAAATCACGGCTGCATGCTCAGCTTGGTCCTGGCGTCTTTATATCTTCTCAGACGACTCAGGCATGTCTAGTCGTCGTAAGAAACAAATGAATCAGGTTATTCCACTCAATCTGTTACTCCGGATCCGTTGGCAAAATAAAATGACCGATGATTTATGATCTTTATGTTCTGTGTAGACAAAATGTACACGGATAAAACTCTGTTTCTTTACATACAGGTACGCCTAAAGATGGCAAATGACCTCAACGGTGACTTAGATCGACGATCAAGTACCGTCGACACGTCTTTCACGTCAAGGATCATGGTGCTCATTTTAGCATGTTTGAATAGATACATCAAACCTCTCTGGTTGCTTTGAAAAGAACCATTTGAATGACAGTACGATCGCTACAGGTGGGGGTACAGACGCTACTTGTTGTGGTACGGACAACACTTTATGTTGCTGACAGTGTACTAGCAACTGTCTTTTAAATAGCAATGATTTCACTGGCGTTTTAGTATGTCACAATAGAGAGCTTCAAACTACTCTGACTGTAATGGAAAGGACATTCTAAATGTTGGTCAATGTGCAACGGATGGTGGTACAGACGCTACACGTAGAGGTACGGACGCTAAATATTTCTGTTGACAGTAGCCTGTATTTACACAAGCTCTCGGCCGGAGGTTACTGACCCCCAGCCCAAGAGCTTGCGGCACAATACGTCTAAGCCGGGAAGTCCATTCCAATTCCTGGAGTCACAAATAGGAAGCCAGTATAGGGGTTACTATGGTAACTGGCCAGCCATCACGTGATAGCCGGCGCCAACTTACCAGAGGCGGGGCGGAGTACTGGGCGGGGACCTGATACATGTGTAGATATTCCTAGGACGAGCGCTTACACCCTGCAAGTCGAGGCGCCCACCGTGCCCAGGCTCTAACCTTTAACGTTACGCACAAACTCAACACTTGAACACCAACGTTATCAACACCTTGTCTCGGCTTATTCATCAATGAAACCTAGAAATCTTGCAGAAACATTTCCTAATTGCGGGGAAAAAGAATGACAGAAAGTATCGTCTGCGACTGTAAAACAACCCTCCCCATACGACATGCATGGCTACACATGTCACTGAAACAGGCGAGTCGAATGAAATCTTTCCCAGGAGCCATTACAGTGTTCCGTCTCAATTATGCACGCCAGTCAGCCAACAGTGTAGATTTTAAACATATTTGCTTTTGTGTATTACATTTATGTTAGGTCTATTACTCAAACATGTCACATTTTTGACATTTGAAGGGTATTTCTAAGAAACATTCCCCTATATATATACTTCATAATACTCACCTGGCAACGTGCGGGTTTTTTTCGAGCTCTCCAGATTTTCCGTCTTCTGGAGTTCTCTAGGCGATTTAGTCGCTCTTTTCAGTGTTACTTTTGTGTCTAAGTTGTTGAAGAACGTCAGGCGTCATTCTTGTGCTTTCTCTTTCGTCTGAAAGAGTTTTAAGCCCCCTTTTCTCGGCTTCACCTTCGGAGTTTACAGCGGATACCACAATGGCGGCGGCTGACGCGAATGACGACGTTGACAAACTACAGGATACCAGCTTATGGCTGAGCATAGAAGCCAAAGATATGCCTAAGCTGTCAGAATTTGACATTGTTGAAGCCCTTTATGACTCTGTTACAAGTGAACTTGATGATAGATCAGTGAATCCAGAGGTTATACTAGGAGCCCAGTTCCTGGCGAAACAGCGCACCTGGCTAATCAATTTTGCATGTGAAGACGCCAAAGCAAAAGTGGTTAGCATTGGTCGCATTGTTGTCAACAACAAATCGTATGCCATCCTGGATTTCCAAAGAGCTGGGATCAAAGATGAACAGATAAGAATCTCCATTCACGGTATCCCCCACCACATTCCCGATCATGAAGTTGCCCAGTGGGTTGATACTAGAGCAGACAGATCCACTACTGTTATGCGGCATCAGAAAAGGAATAGAAACTCGGATTCCCCTTTTCAACATCTCTACTCCGGCCACAGGTTTTGCTATGTTTCTAAGATCCGGGAGAGCTTTCCGCGCTACACAACCTACAGCATTCCAGATCCCATCGACGCAACTAGCCTGATGGACGTAGAGGTGACGATCTTTCATGACGGTCAGAGAGTGAACTGTAAATCCTGCAAGGCCGACGACCACGCTTTCTCTGATTGCCCACATCGCGTAACCTGTCATAATTGTGGCAAAAAGGGCCACATCCAAAAGTAGTGTCGAGCAGAGAAAAGCGATGCTCCGACCGAAACTACCAGAAACATCGAACAAGAAGTTGAAGTTCAGCTCAAAGCTGCCCGCAGAAAAGCAACCATTTGTCCGACAAACAATGAAACCACAAACGCCGACGACAATCAGAGTGTAAAGGAAGTCGATCCTTGCTCTGATCTTGTGAGCGAAACTGTTGAAAGTATGTCTGAAGTAGAAACTGAGTGTACCGACGACCAAGGTCGCGAGCACGTGAGCAGAGAGGACGTCACTTCCGGTGCTTTCAGCACACCAGGCACACAGCAGGAAGAGCACTCTGGAGAGACACAACAGAACCGACCCAGGCTCCGATCATCTCGCCGAACTGCGTCGACTGCAAAAAGAAAAGACGTTCTCACCCACCAGAATCTAACAAGCCAGGCAAGCTACGTCATAAAGATGAGCAAAAGAAACAGAAAGACATTGGTTAGTACTTCTGACTGACATTTTTTGTCATGGTACGTTTTCTCAGCATTAATGTCAGAGGTCTACGGAAAAGATCCGTCCGACGAACTGTTTTTCAATATTTGAAAACAAAACAAGTTGATATTGTTTGCTTGCAGGAAACATATATAACTAGAGTTCCACGAACACATTATCTTCGCCAAATAATCAAGGCTTATTATGGAAAGTGATTAATATTTACATGCTTATCACCCCCTGCAAACTTGATCATGCACCATACCATTTGGAAGTTATGATGGGGCAAATGAGTCCAGTCTAGATAGGGTTAAAATCATTTGGTGGTAAAGGACTAGTTAATGTGTAGAGTGTGCTGATATATGTAATAACTGGTCATGAGAAAATATGAGTATATATATATATGTTGATATTATGGGGGCCACAAAGGTTCGATATTGCTGTGTTGAAAGTTGAAAGTGATGATAAAAAAGTACAGTCAATACATATGAATAGAATAAATCTGGCGCGTTTTTATGTGTTTTTAGTCAGGCTTTCTATTTATGTTTCGCCAACGAAACATATTGTTTTTGTCAGGTTTCTTCTTCTCCTTCTCCTTCTCCTGTCAAATCTTCAAATCGCTTCTTCTCGGTCGTCCGTCGACCAAATAAGCTGAAATTTGGTATGCAGGTAGAGTATGTGTATACCCCTAGACCCTTTTTAAATTTTTTTGATATAAGTTTTTAAAATGATTTTATGGAGGTTTTTTGGTCATTTTCAGACAAAAGTCGCACATTATGGCCTCCAGTGCCGTGGTGTTGAAACCTGA
Source organism: Branchiostoma lanceolatum (assembly GCA_035149815.1). Taxonomy (NCBI): domain Eukaryota; kingdom Metazoa; phylum Chordata; class Leptocardii; order Amphioxiformes; family Branchiostomatidae; genus Branchiostoma; species Branchiostoma lanceolatum. The sequence goes on along the minus strand of CM068878.1, from coordinate 17,787,349 downwards.
GGACCTGAAATTTGGTTTAGTTGTGCATTGGATATTTACCCAAAGGACCCCATTATTTTTTTTGGCATACACTACTTCAAAATGATTTATTTTGCAATTTTTTGATGCAATTTTTGGTTATTTTCTGTCGGGGCCAGCAAGAACTAGGTCATACTGTAACATAAGCCCTCCTACACTCACCCCTTTCTGGGACGTAAAACCAAGCAGATGTCAGGGTACCTATACTAATGGTATTACAGAAAGTTATACGTACCTTATGTTACATGGTACGGATGTTATATTTGACATGTACGTACCGTTAGCAAAGGTGATCACACCTGGCCATGAATTATGCTAATGACGACCTCATTTGCATAATTCCTGCATAAACTTGTATTTCCCTTACCGTGACAACATGTAGGTACATGTAGGAAAGGTGAAAGCACCTGGACATAACTTATGCTCATGAGGACCTCATTTGCATAAATTATGCAGAAACTTGGATTTGCCCAGGAGTTCTTTTGGGACAGCCCACTTCTTGCATGAGGAGTATGGGCGAAACATCCTGAATTTGCTCTTAAAGCAAATGACGGCCAGTCTAGTTTGTCCCTATTTCGTTATGTCGCCAACCGTGTTGAACAAAAATGCTTAAACCGAACGTGTTAAAAACCAGCAGGACCCACACCTCCGCTTGGAGAATAGTTTATTTATTTGACCTACATGTACGTTTATGCAAGGCTATCTGTTTACATGACCTGACACTGTCCCATGTCCCATTGAAATGCAGTGGGTTAACAAACTTTCCTTACTAATTATGCAAATTATCTCCTGATTTGCATAATTAGTCATTGATAATGTAAAGCACCATCCGAGCTCTCTACATACCAAACATCACGACGATCTGTCGACCCCTTCTCAAGTTATTCATGTCCGAATGTCTAAACAAAAACACCCACTGCAGTTCTTAATAAGCCGCTAGGAGGCCAAAATTTACAGAACTTACTTTCTGTGGCATGAACTATCTACCACACAAAAATCATGACCATAGCACTTTCAGAAAATATGCCCCTATATTTTGAAGCTCTGCTGCAGTACCTTAGGTATCCGCTAGAAGGCCCATTATCGAACTTGACCTTCCTTTCTGTAAATCCTACCCATCCACAAAATATCATAAGGATCCATCAACAGCTTCTCGAGTTATGCTGGCGACATACAAATACGCATCCACACAAAGCCCGCTGCAGTACCGACGGAAAATACAAGGGGAACCATTTTTTAACTTGACCCCAATTTCCACAACATCTACGCACCTGCAAAAAATCATGAAGATCCATCAACGTTTCCGTCACTTTTTTTGCCTACATACAAACACAAAAAAATGCAAAGTCCGCTGCAGTACTGTTGAAAAACGCAAGGTGAACCATTTTCGAACTTGACCTTCCTTTGCACAACCACTACATACCTACCAAAAATCATAAAGATTCATTGAAGCTTTCTTGAGTTATGCTCCTGACATACATTCAGACCCACCCAACAGATTTTTCAACCGAAAACATAATCTTCTCCGAGTACAAGTACTCGGCGAAGATAACTAATGATGACAAAGACTCATGGGCAAAAGAGTGGGGAGGGAAGCTTTATGCTCATCCTTGCACCTCACACAGTAAAGGACAAATGATACTGATTGCTAAGAATTTTGACTGTAATAATGTAGAATTTGTAGATCTTTCTGATCGCACAATCGGTGTGAAAATTATACACCATGGTAAGAAATTTGTTTGTTTCAATTTATATGCTCCAAATAATGTAGTGAGTAAGAAACTGTTGTACACACAGCTTCTAACTCAACTGCTGGAACATTATTGTGAAGGGGAATATTTTATGTTAGCTGGTGATTTCAATACAGTACTCAACCTCGATCTTGATAATGTAGCGGGGAAAGAGCATGACAAAGCAGAGGTGAAATGTTTTAATAATATGGTAGACAGTCTTGAAATACTTGACATCTGGAGAGTTTTCCATAGTGAAGACAAAGATTACACATGGTCTAAGAGAAACCCCTTTATAGCCAGGAGACTAGATTATCTCCTGATTAATGACTTCATGTTTGATAAAACTACTGCATGTGAAATCATCTCTTTCCCCTGCAGTGATCACAGAGCTGTTGTCTTGGATATGTCTGTAACACAGTTTGACAAAGGACCTTCATATTGGAAATTCAACAATTCATTTCTAACAGATAAGATATTTGTTGATCGTGTTAATGAAATCATAGAAAACATTGATGAAGGCCTTAGTGACTCTGTGATTGAAGATAAACAGTTGATATGGGACATCTGTAAGAGTAAGATAAAAAGCTTTTCAATAAGTTATGGGAAAACAAAAGGCTCATGAAAAACGATTCAAACACAACATGATTGAGAAAAAATTAGAACGGCTGGAAAAACAATTAGCTTCCGATCCAAAGAATCCAACTTTACAGCAACAGGTGCACAATACAAAGGCTGAGTTTGAAGCGTTTGCCCTTCACGAGGCACAAGGTGCACAAATCCGCTCAAAAGTTAAATGGATTGAGGAATTCGAAGGAGAAAAAAACACAGCCTACTTTCTTCGACTTGAGAAGACACGTGCCACACACAATGTTATTGCAAGCCTAAGAACACCTGACGGTTCCATAATAACAGATCAAGACAAATTATTGAAACAACAAGTTGATTACTATAGAAAATTGTACAGCAAAAACGACGAGTTTGACAAAGAAAGCTTTGATAACTTCATTACAGATGTGCATTTTCATACGCTGTTTGAAATGCAAAGCAAATCGTGTGAAGGGTTGTTTACCATGACGGAATGTGCATCTGCTTTACATAACATGACTAATTGCAGTCCCGGCCTCGATGGCCTCACAACTGACTTTTATAAAGTCTTTTGGAATAGAATAAAACATATGGTTCTGAACTCATTAAATGAGGGTAACGCGAAGAACCAACTTCCACTCAACGTAAGGGGGTTATATCCTTACTCTTTAAGGGGGTGAACATCAAGAATTAAGTAGAGACCAGCTATCTAACTGGCGGCCTATTTCAATAACAAACACCGATTATAAAATAGGTGCGAAGATATTAGCAAATAGATTGCAGAACATTATTTCTCACATTGTTGGACCAGACCAAGTTGGATATATCAAAGGACGTAGCATTTTTACGTGCCTTAGACGACATAACTTGCTTTACTTGCTGTTCCAGGTGCCATTCTTTTCCTAGATTACAGTAAAGCATTCGATACTATTTCCAAAGACCAAAGTGCTTGAAAATTTCAATTTCGGTTCAGATTTTGTTCATTTGGTGAAGGTATACACTAATAATGCCCGTAATTGTATCAATCATTGTGGTCATATCTCTGAATGGTTTAACCTGGGAAGAGGGGTACGACAAGGATGCCCCTTGTGTTCACTTCTGTTTCTTCTTTTTGCTCTTAAAGTCCGACAGTCTTCTGAAATCAAAGGTATTATATTACCTGGCCTTAGCGACTCCGATGTTGAATCTCGAATTTTTCAATATGCAGATGATACTGAACTTATACTTGGTGACAAAAGTTCAATTGAAAGAAGTTTAGATATTATTAGAAGATTCTCAGTTTTTTCGGGACTAGTTTTGAATGTAGAAAAAACAGTAGCCATGTGGCTAGGCCCATGAAGATACTGCTCTGAGCAAGCTAGTGGGCTAAAATGGTGCACCACGGCAAAATGCTTGGGAATTGTTTTTTTTCATCTGCATGTTGTGCCTCTGAAGTAGATGTAAACTGGAGCCAAAAATACTGCAAGATGAAAAATATTTTATCATCTTGGGCTCCATGCAACCTTAGTCTCATAGGAAAAATAACAGTGCTCAAAAACCTTGTAGCTTCACAACTTCCTTACAGTTTTGGTGCACTTATTCCACCGGATAGGTTCTTGAAGGATGTTAATTTGATGTTTTACAGATTTATTTGGAAAAGAGATAGGGTAAAGCGTAATGTTATGGTTCAAGACTATTCAAAAGGAGGACTGAAAATGATTGATATAAGAATAATGCACAAATGCTGTCTACTACGATCGATACGAAAATTGCTATCTAGTGGTGAAACTTCTACTCCCCAATGGAAGAAGATACAGCTGTATTATTTGAATAAGTTTGTCCTGATCTATGTATTTTGAAACATAACTGTACTGCAGTCAAGGTGTCATCTAAAGTTTCACTGGCACCCTTACCTCTCTATTACCGCAAATTAATACTTACTTGGTATGAAACGAAACCTGTCCAGATATGATATTGAGATAAATCAAGTGAATTGGCAATTGTTATGGAATAATGTTTGTATAAGTTACAAGGGCAACATGCTGTACTTTGACAACTGGATTCGCCGACACATTCTGTACGTTAATGATATTGTAGATGATCAGGATAAAGTAGGTTTGATTATGTAAAAGCTACTGTTGGTAATAATGCACATGTATTATTACAGTATAACGCTCTATTGAACTCAGTTCCTAAACAGTGGAAAAGTGCTTCTCGATTAGATAATGAAAAAGATCCCAGCATCAAACTTTGTGGTAAAGATATCCGCTCACAAGACTCTACCTTCTTCAAGAATATTTGTATTATGCAATACCAATCCGTTCCAGTCTCACTCAGTCTTTCTGGGAGAAACGATTTCCTTTGTACAATTTTCAGTCCATTTCTTGGGATGTTCTGTGGAAATCTCCTTTCTCGGCCACTAAAGAACCCAAACTTATAAGATTGCAATGGAAGATATTGCATAATATATATCCAACCAGAATTTTATTGTATACGATGAGAATTGTAGAAAATAATAAGTGTATATTTTGCGATATCATAGACTATATAGAGCACTTTTTTTATTGTAAAATTGTAAAACCACTATGGGATTATGTGGAAAGTCTATTTAGTCACACCATATCTCTCAATGCACATCACATAATTTTCGGATACAACTTACATTTGTTAAAAAAGTTTCGGTATATAAATGAATTGCTGCTAGTTGCAAAATTATCTATTGTGAAATATAAGTCTACAATGTCAACTTCCAACTCATTATATCTAGATCCGCACACAATTTTGAAAGTCTTCAAATAAGAATGTTCTGTAAGAAATTTAACATAAGCCACACATTGTAAAGTATTCTGTGACATTTAATAAAGTGCCGTGGCGAACACGGAAACAGAATTTAAAAAAAAAAATATATACTTAATAGACTCTCCCAGGCCGGTTACGTAAGAACAACAACAACAGCAGCGGAATTTGCGACATAAGGTAATTTTTTACGGGGATTTCCTCAAAATATTCCTAATTTTGTCGGTAGTATAGCTCCTCATGTAGCACTGACTTTAAGTTAACAATTTACCTATTCCACATGGAAAAAGCACAGCGTATAACAAGTAATACAATCCTCTTGAGTGGCTTGACTGTCGCCGAAGTTTTGTGATCGTCAGGTCTTGGTCCTTGGTCACTTTGAAAGTGTACCTAGTCGTAGGCTGATTTCGTTGCCGCTTTTTCCCCCTTCCTGACTATGTCTTGCTTTTCGACTGCTGTCGGTTTCTGATTGTTTGTATTGCAACGTTTGTGCAGAAAAAAAGCACACAGTTAAACTGTGTGGAATCCTCTAGTGTACTTGTGGGGGATTTGATACTAGTACCAATACCACAGACGGCACATCTGAGATGCGCCGCCATCCATCACGGCGTAGCAACCGTCAGCTCCATAGCAACCATCCCCGCTGGGTGCCGCGATGTCTGGGCGAGGTCCATGACGTTTGCATCTTATTAACCATATATGTGTAAGGAAGCGGGAATGGTAGTCTTCCTTCTGGAATGAGTCTTGCTAGCGGGATGACGATGAAGATACTAACGAAACGATGAAAGACAAGACACAACACGCAGCTAAATAAAAGACGTCTTGACACGTTCAATCCTTGAAATCAACTGACTTTATTCAAGTAAGGGCGTTAGAACGTACGTCAACGTTCAACGTGCGCGTTCGGAGAACGCTCTAACGCGCATGGCCGTAAATGGAAACAAACAAACAACAAAAACGTTCTATAGCAACACATCACGGCAACACTACACATTCTTACACCTACCCCCCATTTGAAATCGAGCCGTCCTCGGCGAGTGTGGAAAATATTCGATTACAATGTCCATGTTATTAGCTAATAATGTCAAGCTTAAGAAACTTTTCAGTTGATACAAGTCCATAGATTTTTCAATAATGTATTGTTGGCATCCTTCGCTGAGCACTATCCTTTTGCTCCCTATATGATTCCTGTGTTGTGTTGCTCTCCCTCCTTCCCTTCGTCGCACGACCACGGACGTCCTCCCCTAGTCCCCCGGCTTGTACAGCTCAGCTCACCGCCTTCCTGGGGAAGTTTCCCGGTGACGCTCTCCGCTGTTTCAGATATCCCGGTGTGGGATATGACTGGATCGGCCCGCCCCGGTTGGGCATGGATAACGGGTGCCAGGGACACCTTGCCGCCATCACTCTCGTGCCCGGTGTGGCCATGCAGAGATATGCCATGGAGAAAGAACGGAACACAAACACCCACACAACCTGACCGTCGTATAAAACCTATCAAGACATTTTTTACCAGCCCTGAACTATCTCTGTGCTTCAAATACTTTCCTGTCTTTACACGTCAAAACAACTCTCTGATAACATTTGCACTCCGTTTCACATTCCTGACAAAAACATATTAAGCACTGTACGTGTATAAGTTCATTTGGGAAACACGTTACAACACAAAAGGGTCTACCGATATATCAATACGACAGGAGATGTGACCCCCTGAAGGAACGAAGCCCAACGCCCGATGTCTGGCTTTCCCCGGAGATCACATCATCGGTTAAATACTTAACTTAAATATTCTACCTAATTCTGAAGACACCTAACCACTCTGTATGTTGTCGGTTAAACCAGCTGCTTATCGCTACATATCAAATTCAAGAGGGTGCGTAAGGATAAAACCATTAGACGAGCCGTAATGAATTAATTACTATTACATCTGCGTAAGGTATGTGTCGTGCTTTACAAACATATTCTGTTTCTGTTGAACAACAAACCAGACTGTTGATGTTAAAATGTGTTAATGTCAAAAAGGACACATCACTGGTTAATTATCATCTCGGCTTCAAAACTGTGTGACCAGTAGAAAATATCACAATATCTCAACTGCAAAATTATCAAGACAACAGTGGTACCGGTCTGCCGAAATATAATTTATACTACAGTGAGGAGTACAGTCATGCAAAAAACTAACTACAGGTGCAGGATAAAAAAGAAATTAAAAATGAGAGAAACAGGTTTGCCCTCTGTCAGCACTAATTTAGCACTTAACTTAGTTCATGTAGTAGATAAAACCACGATGCATCAGTCATCATTCGTGCAAGGAATGCTTCAAGCTGAGACACCTTTAAAATGTGCACTTAAATGTATTACCTTGAATGGTATACTGAATTGTCTCTAGTATTTTATTGTTGTATTTCAACGTAATTGTCATCTTAAGTGGTCCGCAACATCAGCTTGGCTGCCTGGCGCTCCACTATGTATTGTGTTGTTGCAATTTTTGATAAAGAATCAAGAATTCGTGCAAGAAGTAAATCACAACCTGCATGTACCCGCAATGCTGCTCTCAAGGTCAGATCAACTGAGAAGTTTTAACCCATTCTGCTGTACAGCAACTTAAACACTGCGCATTAGATAGAGAAGACAATTCAATACCTTTATGTCGCTGCCGACTGTTTTAGACAACCTGGGCTTACGTGGACTAGGACAAACAAACCTCCTATACGTGGAATATATCTTGATTTAAGTAATCTTCACAAACAAAAACTTAAAGGAGGAAATGACCGACTTACATACTTTGAATGTCAATGGTACTGTTAGCTGCAATATTGGAAATTGAAGGGAAAGCTAAATAGTAAGAAGTATTCTTAATTGAGTCTTTTGAGGTGAATCATACGTGTATGAACTTTTCGCCTTTTCCCCTTTGTTACCGTTAGAGCAAGGGCAACTCTACTCAACCAGATATCATTCATTGGAATTATGTGACATGTTACAGATATATTTTCAAAAAATGAGGGAAACAGGGGTCCCCGCCGTTGGCACTAATTTAGCATCTAACTTTGTTCATATAAAACCAAGACACACCAGTCATCATTCGTGCAAGAAGTAAAGGGGAGACACCACAGTTACAATATATGCCAGCAATGCATGTAAACCTATCGGGGACGAAAAAAAGAAGGTGTATCTCAGGAATAAAAACATCAGCCCACAAAAAACTTACCCTCAAATGATAACCTGTTATGTTAACTGTATTGGGAAAGTTTGTATTGAATTTTAGATATTATTCCCAGGGCTAACCCTTTGTAATAGCCTTTGACTAGTTGGGTAGCCCTGGCTGTATACCTTTCAACAGCCAAATAGATAGATCAAATCAACTGTATTCAGACGCATTTTTGACAAATTCTATACGGCTAGTCTGCAAATCCCACATCAAACTATATCATGGGGGTGCCAAAACACCCAGGATAGAGACATGCAATTTTTGCAACTAATCCCACAAATACAGACTCTATCCTATCACAGACACTCCTATACTGCCCATTTTTCGCCAAAAATCGCCCAAAAAGGATTTTTAATGATGGTTTAAACCCTTGTTTTTACTCCCTCACCGTGTGGTCTAGGCGAAGGCGCTTTTTAACTGTTGTGTCTCCAATAAACCACACCCTACATGTACCCACCATGCTGCTGTAAAGGTAAAATAAACTGAGTAGCTTTAACCCATTCTCCTGTGCAGCAGCTTGAAACACTGCGATTTGGATTGAAAAGAGTGACGTAACAACCTTGGGACCTTCATGTCACTGCCGACTGTTTTTAAACAACTTTGCTGACGTGGATAATGACAAAGCAATATCTCCTATTTGTGAGACATTTCAAGGAGACTGCATAAACAAATCATACATAAGAAAATGACTAGCTAACATGTTTTGAATGTCAAAGGTATCGTTAACTGTAATATTGGAAAACTGAAGGGAAAACTAAATAAAGACAAGTATCCTACAATGAGTCTTATGAGATTAATCGTACATCATATGTGTATGACCGCATGCCCCTTTACGTCCGTTACAGTCAGGACAATGACAGCGATATCTAACTAGATATGACTCAATAGGCATCAAGAGGGATGTACTTTGTTTTATAGAATTCGACCTGCATGTATTCGTGTTAAAGGCAACCAAAACAATATTAGTAATAAAAATGGAAATAAAACAATGCTGAAATCTGTATGGTAGTATAGTGACATTTACTAACACTTAATTTTGCGAGCCTACACAAAAGCCGGCAGTCAGTTCTCACATCACAACTACCGCGTATTTTCGCGCCATGAACGTGGCTATACATTGTGATTGTCGTTTGAACTTATAATGTATAGAAATCAATAAATATATAGACTTTCAAAATATTGCTTGGGTTTCCTTTAAGCAGCTCTCTGATCTTCTTATGTGTCTCGGTTCATCTTGTGAAGTTGCATCGGTGATGAGATTAGCACCAAAGTGTATATTGATGTTAAGATATAACAGGTAATATGCTATACCTGAAGAAAAGCTTTTTAAACTCAACATCCATTACGTGCAATACAGGCTGAACAATCCATATGTTTGTTAACATCTTTTTATATATTAGACATAAAACAATGATGACACAAACAGCAAGTAACGTAAGGAAGGTCAGTAATGGTGACGTAGTGATGTTTCGTCACATCAAATCGAGTCCGGGCTCAAACGGGTCGTAATGTATCTTTCGTGGGGAACTTATGGTTGCTTCCAAAAAGACATATATTTAACAATCAGCAACGTCTTTAATCAGCAACGTTGGAGTCATCTTTTCCCTAAATCTTTGCATACTGATACATATAAGGGACACATGGGAACCCCTAACATGTATGACATTACCTTTGTTTGCTGGCAACAATGGAATTTCTTACATTGCTCCCTGTTCTTTAGCAGTTTGCGAACATTACTTAGTACAATCTTTATTCCATAGTACAAATTCTTTGGTGCTCTTTGATGATCATGGGTACCCGGGGCGTAGGTAAGTATTGGATAACCATTTGTAATTTTTGTAGGGCAAACATTTGGATCCTATCATATCGCTACACATTCCACAACAGGTTTGTAGATACAGCTCATACGGAAAAAATTGTCCTGTATACTAGGAAGTCGATAACCACATAACAGACACCCAGCATCTGGACCCCAACACGCTCCACAATAGGTTTGTAAACACCACTCGAAGAGAGAAATTTATTAAACACCAGGTTCACAAGGCTGTCGCTGCTTACCTGATATCCAATATGTAGGTTAACATTATAAAAACATTTGTAACTTTTTGTATTGCAAACATCTGGCTTCTGTCATACCGCAACGTATTCCACAATAGGCTTGTAAACACTGCTCAAAGGTAGGTTTTATTGGATGCTAGGATCACAAGGGCCTGATACTTGATGCCAAGGACGTAGGTACCCATTATAAAAACATCTGTAACCTTTTGGATTGCAAACATCTGGATCATGTCATACCGTGACACGTTCCACAATAGTTTTGTAAACAATTTTAAAGGGTTGATTTTATTGACTGCTAGGATGACAAGGGCTTGATACTTGATACACAGGACGTAGGTACACATTATAAAACATTTGTAACTTTTTTGCATTGCAAACATATGAATTCTGTCATATCGTTAGATATTCCAATAAACACAAACGGCTAATGAACATCCCCTACACATAACAGTTGGATTTTATGCAGATGCAGCATATGAGATATACAGGACGTAACGGCTTTTCATTTCCATATTGTGGATTTTTTATCCCTTCGTTGTGCTTCATGGTTTTATTCATCTGATATTATGCAGCACGGTCTGTGGTTGACATTTCGCAATGTTATTTGACAAATTAGGGCTGTGATTAAAATTATTGCAAACGTTAGAGCACGGAATATGCAAGACCTCTACAAATATGCAAACACTTGTGGCTGAAGATATACAAACAAACCATTTCCCTAATCGTGACCTTTCCTTTGTATGTTTTACACTTTGGATGACTATATATGCACGGGAAATTCTCCATTCAATATATACCAGGAGGCTCGATAAGAGCCACGAGACATTGTCTTTGGAGCTTCACCAACGTCTGAGAGGAGGTAAGAAATGTTGTATTGTTCTTTATGTATACTTTGGCCGCGAAAACGTTCGATTCGGGTCTTCCGCGTCGTGTGATAATTTTCCGCATCACAAGGGGTTCTGCTTTTATCACTCGGTCTTCCATAGTATATTTAGAATCAATTTCTAGCGCGCCGGTGGCGCCGCTGTCGAAGATTCGAACATCGGATTCGGGGCTTGAAATCAATGTTGTTGTGTTTTGGTACACGGACACAGGGCCCTTTTAACTTCTGGCGCATTTTACATTGAAACTTGTGTTTTTAGGGTGGGTATGACATAAATAGAATACAATATGGTGAATTCCGCAACACAATCGGTCCCAGCCCTCCCGCGGGTCGCATCGCCTTCCGGCTTTCGGGCAATAGACCCTCGGTTAGGCCGGTATCTCCGGCGATACGGAATACGCCATGTAATATTCTACATGTATATCACTTCAAACTTACACAATCTATGTTGAAAAAATTGAACAATGTCATGAAGTCCATGGGAATCAATATATTTCTTTAAATCCGTAGAACCGGTTGAGTGTAAGGAACGCACTTTTTTGATAGCGAAAAAAAAGAATATTACATTTTCTTTTATTGATTTATAATCAATCTGATAAATATAGACAGATATAGTTCATTTGAATTTTCAAAGCAGCTATGGAATATCACAGGTTTTAGATTATTGTTAAGATTTGTTCATGAATGTTTTTGGACTTGTAAGTTTTGAGCTGAAAGCTTAAATGAAGTAGTGCGTTGTATTTCGCACCAGGGTCTCGCCATACATGACCGTATCAAACGAAAGCAACACCTAGCCTAGTGGTTTATCTATTAGTATAACTTCTTACGTTTTACTTGTTGCATCACGAGGCAGGTTTTGATATACCGTATTGTGACCAAACGTATCTACGGTGCGGAAAAATATATCTTTACTTCTTGTCTCTACAGCCTATCGCGATTTGAGGGTATACCGGTACAAGTATTGTTGGATATCAAAATATATATATCTAGGGCCAAGGTACACTGACATTTGAATGCTTTAGTAATGCATTTGTAACTTGCACAGACGTCTATATATAATCTATTTTGTTTCAAATTTTGGATCACGTTTCGCATATGAAATCTAAGAATTTGGTAGCTACAATTGAAGCTTTGTTACGTTACGGCCATCTAATCTGGTCTGCCGTTAACAATCTACCACTCAAATACCTATCCAGTCCCACGATGACGTGACTCAATATATTTGCGTTCTTTTTTTCTTCACGGTAACAGTTGAACTAAAATCTTTTTCACCATAACTTTTTCCAGGTTAAACTGGGGGGTGCACCTTGTAATTTTGAGTCTAACTCCGACCTTTGCGTAAAGAATGTGTTCAAGTAATCTGATGTGTCCTCCTCCTTATTCTACGGTCACAAATTTAAATAAAGGGGCCCTCTCGGGCAGTTAACGTGCTTCTTTTTCACTTTTGGGCGTTACCCGCAGGGAACACCATGTTGCTACCGGATTAATTTGGGACAAATCTGGGCCCTTGGAAGTTTTTTACCTTCCTGTGTCCTACAGTCCATCGGGACAATTTTTTTTCGGGGTCCAGCCGGGGCAACACCCCCTACGGGCACGGGTGCAAATGTGACCGTGGCATTAGTGAGGTTCACTCCGTCCTGTTCTATGACCCAGGTGGACCGTTAATGCCCACTGTGAATCGTTTCATTTAGTATTCACCACATTTCTTTTGGGTTATCAACGGGCTCTGCTATCTTTGATCTGAAGAATAGAACATGTTTTCCTGGATTAGTTTTACAGCTTCATTCTTTAAGCATTTTTTTGGAAAATGCGTAAGTTGAATATCCATTCCTTAGTTTCTTAAATGTGTCTGAATCGAGACCTGACGCGGGAGCTTTCGTTCTTTTTTGCGTGTCATTACCCCGGGTTTGTTGGCAAACCAACTTGCCAGGTTTGATCCCAAGGTGACTGTTTTAGCGGTATCATGATGACAAGTGACGTTGCTACAGCCTTGACGTGAATAGGTGCAGTTATTGATTTACGCGACATGACATGACGCGTATGTATGGAGTCACCTGGTACCATGTTGATGTCATGTTAGAAATCTGTTGGTTTGAAATCCTAATAGGTAATTTTAACACATAGTTGTATTTTCTTTTCAATTAGATGATGGTGTCATCTTAAAAACACAGTGGTGTTGACATACATTTGCCTTTCGATTTGTAAAAACTGGATGGCTGCAGGTAGCTTTTGTTCCCTCTTCGAATTTTTTTCGAATTCAGTTTTTTTTTTTTAAACCTTTGTATGTTCATGATAAGCTCAAATCGGCACGCAGACCGCTTTTCATTGAGGTCATGAGGGAAGAGGTAAGGGCCATATATAATATAGCAGGGATGCACAGTCATGTGAGTCCTAATAACTCTGTCAACATATATCATTATATATTCATGGTACATTCAGTTTGATTCTGGTAGGGTCTGTCCCCGCTTTAAAGTCTCCTTGTGTGTTCGTATCTGTTGCGTTTCAATGGCAGCAACTATGTTGTTGGGATATGTAGTTTAAGATCATTGTAGATCACTTGCAGACAAAGCAAATAAACATTGGTTTTAACCGTTACATGATAACGTCTAGCCATAGCAGCTATAGATTGACATTTTTCAGTTTGTTTCTCTGTTTCCGCGTCAGCCCGTTCCGAAACTGGGATGGCCTCCTCCATGTTGGTTCCCGGTACTCCCATACACTGACACTCCCATCTGACCACAACTCACTGTTCTTTACACTAGAATCCATGTGTGCTTCAGTCAGTGCAACTTGACCTTGGTCCTTGAAAGTCGTGAGTTTTAATCTTCCAGCGACAGATTGTCTTGTGTTCCCAGTGAAGTCCTGATTATATATAAGTCTGTTGGATCAGGATGGGAATCTATGTCTTTACAAATCAATATCAATGCAGCGGGATGAAGTCAAATACCGACATGTAGTTATCATTACTGATTACATTACAGAAGCTTGTTAACATTTGCAATGAGACGATCTTAGAAGTATGTTTGGGGTATTTACAGAGTGGATGCATCGTTTTTAAAAACTACCGGATATTTTACCTCCTGCAGAATTGCACTCTATTGGCTGTGTCTAGTTGGCCTTGTGGGTATACATTCTGACAGTACCCCCAGGAAAGAAATCCGGCTATACCCGTAACCACCAGGCAATGGAAACAACTAATTTTAAGAGAAACTGGCTTACATTCAAACCTAAATAATGACAGATGTCCACATTTATCACATTTGCGGGACGGGTTTGGAGATTGTGGATTTTTTTTTAACATTCATTTTTTATTGGTTTATAAACAAACAAAGAAAAAAAAGATACACGTAAGCAAGACATACATGGCACGGAAATAAGGTAGTTAACAGACATGAATGGAAACTAAAAACCGATAAACAAAAGTAATTGACAGTAATAGTGAATAGACCCCAATTACCATTCCTTTCACATGTTCTTTGTACATATTCTTACATAATATTGTTGCATTATTTAGTATAGTTAAATATACTAAATAATGTTATTTGATATAATTGCATTATTTAGCATAGTTAAACAATTTATTTATATATATATATATATATATATAAATAGATATATATATATATATATATATATTTCTTATCTTTCCTACTTTTACAAATTAGAAAGCATCATTTCTAGAAGAATAGGCAAAATTGACAAACCTGTTGGGAAATGGGGAAAGTTAATTGGACATATATAATACATATATTTACCTGGGTATGTGTCTGTGTATATGTATGCATATATATTTGTTTGTTTGTTTGTTTGTTTAAACCTTTGTTTATTCATGATAAGCTCAAATAAGCACGCAGGCCGCTTTTCATTGAGGTCATGAGGGAAGAGGTAAGGGTCAGATACAATATTACAGAGATACACAGTCATTTGAGTCCTAATAACTTTATCAACATATATCGTTACATATTTATGGTACAACAATATACAATTTCTACAACATACAACATAAAGTAGGGCGAAAGCTGGTTCATGGTCCGTGTCCGTTCGTTTAGTTCATTTCCGTTACTTCAAGAGTCTCTTGAAGGAAGTCAGATTCGGAGCCGTACGTGTGTCTGGCGGTAGGCTGTTCCAGACATTTGGTCCACGGTAGGCTACCGATCTTCTGAAGATCTCTCGCTTGGGTTTGGGGACAACCAGCTGACTGCTTGTGCTTTGTCTGGTTGTACGAGTACTCTGGTCTCTACAGTACACAAACATCTGGCGCATGTAGGGTGGCAGTTTGTTGTTTAGGGCTTTGTAGGTTTGTACGGCATTGTAGTATTGGAGTGTTTCTTTAATGTCTTTCCAGCTCAGCCGAGAGAGCACTTCGGTTGATGGTGTCCTGTGTGGGGCCTTTAGTATCAGTTTTCCAGCCCGATTCTGCATACTTTGAATTTTCTGTAGATCCTGGTCGGGGGCAGCTTCCCATGCTGTACAAGCGTATGTGATGTGTGGTAGGAAGATGGCATTATACAGGGTACAGAGTGCTGAGGTTGAGATGAAAGGGTTTAAGTGTTTCATCATGAATAATGACCGCCGCAGTTTTCCTAGTACAGCCTTTGCCTGGTCTTTCCACTTGAGCTGACGATCGATAACTACACCAAGGTACGCGTATTTGTCGCATGTTTTTAGGTTGACGCCGTTGACTGCCAAGTTTGGAATGTTGCAGCTTGCCAGTCTTCTATTTGTACCAATGAGCATACTTTTACATTTACCACCATTCATTGATAACGAGTTCGCAGCAAACCATTGCGACAGCCGTTGAAGGTCGTTTTGAAGTACGTTCTCAATGTTGGTGAAGTCCTTGTTGCTATAGTAGATAACAGTATCATCTGCATACATTGAAATGTCACAAGACTGAAGGCATTCTGGCTTATCGTTGACGTAGATGATGAATAGCAGGGGTCCTAGTATGGGTCCCTCGGGTACTCCGTATTTTACTTGGTGAAACTCAGAGGTTGCTCCGTTGATGGATGTGCAGTGTTTCCTTCCAGTGAGGTATGATTGGAACCAGTCAAGGGCGGGTCCCTGTATGCCGTATCTGGACATCTTCTGGAGGAGGGTGGTGTGATCCAGTGTGTCGAATGCCTTTGACAGGTCAATGAACACTGCTCCCGTCAGTTCACCCTCGTTCATGGCCTTGTACCATCTCTCAGTTAGTAAGTGTACAGCTGTTTGTGTTGAGTGTCCGGGTCTGAAGCCAGATTGAACTTCTGATAGAATGATGTTGGTTGTCATGTAGTCGTAGAGTTCTGTGTGCACGGCTCTTTCAAGGATTTTGGAGACGGCAGGCAGGATGCTGATGGGTCTGTAGTTGTTGGGGGCGTCTCTGTCCCCAGCCTTGTGTATGGGTGACAGCCTTGCCTTTTTCCAATCCTCTGGGAATTCACTTCACGCGTTTATGATGGTTGTCAGGGAAGGTGCTATTTCTTGGGCGGCTGACTTTAAAAGTCTGTTGTTGAGCTGGTCAAGTCCAGTGGCTTTGTCAGACTTAATTCAGAGCTAAGAGTTCTTGGGTCACAAAGTCCACTGACACAGGTTTGAGGGTAAAGCGGGACTGGTAGTGTCTGACAAACTGTAGAGGACTGAAATGTGACAACCCTTTGTTGATGTTTTGGGCTAGCGTTTCAGCGACTGTTCCGAAGTATTTGTTGAGTACATGGGCGATGTCCAGTGGTGAGGTTTTTGTGTTTCCCTCCGTATCCTTCATGCCAGTTATATCAGCTGAGTTTGGCTTTCCTAACAGGGACTTTAAGGAGCTCCACATGTCAGATACGGAACCATTGTTGATTTTGTCGGTGTAGTGGTTGCGTTTCTTGGAGAGGATTAAGCGCTTGGTGTGGTTGCGTAGTTTTTTGTACGTTTCCCAGTCAGTTGGTCTTTGTGTTTTCTCGGCTGTGTACCTTGCTTGGTCTCTGAGGGACATGAGCTTGCGTACATCTTGAGATAGCCATGGTGGGCAATCTGTTTCTTTTACCCGGAATTTCTTAACTGGAGCATGTCTGTTACAGACCGATTCAAACATTGACTTCCACGCACTCCACATGTCCTGAACAGAATCAAAGACAGCAACTGTGCTCCATGGTACCCTTGCTAGGTCTTTCTTGAACTGTTCCTCGTCGAATCTTTTGAAGATTCTTGCTGTGATCCATTTAGGTGGGGGTTTTGGTTGTTTCAAGCCTCGATACGTGTAGATCAGGTGGTGGTCACTCAATCCACATTTGAACACACCACTCTTTGAGTACTTGCTAGGGTTGGATGTGAGGATGACATCTAACAGAGTAGAGCTGATTTCAGTCACTCGTCTTGGTTCCGTTATGAGATTGGTGAGGTCGTGAAGGTCGCAGAGAAATGTCAGATCTTCGGAGGGACCCTTGTCCTGGAGAAGATTACAGTTCAAGTCTCCCATTATTGTTACTTCCAAGTTTGTGTCAGATGCCTTTTCCAGGCTCTGTCTGAAGGCGGTGGAGAAATTGTTGTCGTTCGGTGGTCGGTATGCGCAACACAGGAGCAGGTGTTTTGACTTGGGTGGGGTCAGCTCGATCCATAGAGCTTCCAATCCATCAACACATAGATCGTTTCGTTCTTTGAAAGCTAAGGAATCCTTGATGTACATTGCTATTCCACCAACGTGTCTTGAACCTCTGTCCTTTCTTAGCAATACGTAGCCAGGAAGCTGGATGATGTTGTCGGGAAAATGTTCATTTAGGTGAGTTTCAGTGAGGCCAATTATGTCCATCTGACTTTCTGCGGAGAGGATCTGGAGATCAGGGTGTTTCACTGGGAGACTACAAATGTTCTGGTTTGTCATCATGAGTCCTTTCTTATGCTCTTTCTTTGGTGGGCTGGGATAACTCTGTGGACCTGGGTTCATTGAGATATCACCTGACATAAGTAGAATTGCACACATACAAAATTGCGTCTTACTACATTTCCTTGTTGGGATCAACATGCTTTTGGCTATCTTTCTACGACCATTATACAGTTGATACAATCCATATTCATAGCTTGATATGGCCTTGTGCTCTGGTCCATTAGCATCATTCATCACAGGTGAGTCCTTTGCCGTTCTCTGTTGGGTTAAGGCAGCCCAGGCTCTAAAATTCGTGTTCGAGTTCGGCCGCGTGCCTGGCCAGCGGCTCGGCCGAACTCGAACACGGTTCGACATGTTCCACTACAGAGCAATTCGGGGGGCGCAAGGTCTATTCCACTGCCCAATCATATATATCTCAGGTGTACGTAACGTTATATGTACAAAATTGTTTTATAGGCCATGATTTGGATTGTATTACCTTCTAAATGTTTCAATCAAATGGTTTGGAAGGTCTCCTCCACGAACATGTGCCGCGCCGAGTCCTACTAGCGCTGTTTTGACGGAGGTGTTCCAAATAGAACAGGCGGTTCTATATGTTCGATATGGTGTTCGAAGGGAACGGTCGTTACGTCACAGGTGTTGGATTTCGCAGGAGACAACGAGCTGCGTGTGTGAGATCGGGTTATGAGTTTTACGGCATTACGCGCGGCTCAAAACAACAGACTTGATCTTTGGAGTAATCAAATATTCTTCATTATAGCTTTCTTATCAAAATTGTCTGGGCTATTTTGCATAGATTTTGATTTTTTTAAACTGGGGCGAATTTTTAGCAAAAAAATGACCCCAAAATAGTGGTTTCTGATGTTTTTGACCGAAAAAAAAAATTTAATCGTCATTTTAATCAAAAGAGCCTCGGACAAAAATATTTTGTATGAGGTTAGCTCTCTTCTTGTAAAATATCATAATGAAAGGTGGTGTTACCGCCTGCGCGCGTAAACCCATGAAATACACAGCTATTTTTAACCAAAATGTGTATTTCTAACCCAAAATCTAGCTGTAGAAAAACTAAAGCGTAATTTATTCAATGCGTTTTAATTAGTTCTAAAACTGTGTGAAGTTTCATCGTGGTGCGACAAGGCTATCGAAAGTTACAGGATATGTATTGATATGTATGGAATAATACTTCCTGGGCCGCCTCAACCCAACTGAGTATTACTTCCTAACCATGAATGAGAAAGTAAAGTGATTTCATTTCCTCAAATACCCGCCAAGTGCCCTATCGTTTGAATGTAAAGTTTGAACATTCTGATAAAGAGATTGAATTTTAGACCGGAGCACTGAATTGGTCTATAATGCTTTATAAGTATGGGGTGGGGGGCGTAACTTTGGTCAGCTATTACTCCCTAACCATGAATGAGAAAGTAAAGTGATCCATTTCCTCAAATACCCGCCAAGTGCCCTATCGTTTGAATGTAAAGTTTGAACATTCTGATAAAGAGATTGAATTTTAGACCGGAGCACTGAATTGGTCTATAATGCTTTATAAGTATGGGGTGGGGGGCGTAACTTTGGTCAGCTATTACTTCCTAACCATGAATGAGAAAGTAAAGTGATTTCATTTCCTCAAATACCCGCCAAGTGCCCTATCGTTTGAATGTAAAGTTTGAACATTCCGATAAAGAGATTGAATTTTAGACCGGAGCACTGAATTGGTCTATAATGCTTTATAAGTATGGGGTGGGGGGCGTAACTTTGGTCAGCTATTACTCCCTAACCATGAATGAGAAAGTAAAGTGATTTCATTTCCTCAAATACCCGCCAAGTGCCCTATCGTTTGAATGTAAAGTTTGAACATTCTGATAAAGAGATTGAATTTTAGACCGGAGCACTGAATTGGTCTATAATGCTTTATAAGTATGGGGTGGGGGCGTAACTTTGGTCAGCTATTACTTCCTAACCATGAATGAGAAAGTAAAGTGATTTCAGTTCCTCAAATACCCGCCAAGTGCCCTATCGTTTGAATGTAAAGTTTGAACATTCTGATAAAGAGATTGAATTTTAGACCGGAGCACTGAATTGGTCTATAATTCATTCATGTTTATTGCATGTTCATGCCCTTCCGGGCTAAATGCATTATAAGTAATACAATTGTGCATTGTAATAACAGAAAAAAATGAAGAAAACTATTCTATGTTCTATCTACATCTAAAGTTTACACGCTACTTCTCTCTTCTTGAGACATGTGTACACGAATTCACAGAGTTTCTCAATTACCGATTGATTATTCGATGACATCAAGTATATGAACAGTTTGTCATTCGTTAAGTTTGTATATCTCTGGTCTAGTTGTATTGCGTTAACCAAAGCGATGCGTAAATCTTTGTACAGTGAGCATTCTAGAATAAAATGTACTTCATCTTCTATAGAGTTCTTATTACATAGTGCACATAGCCTATCGCTAGGAGGAGTCCGGCTGTATCTACCAGTTTCAATATGCAGTGGGTGGTCGCTAATTCTTAGCTTAGCCATGGCTGGGCGATGGCTAAAGTTTTTGATGTCAAGATATTTTTCTCTTTCATATGCCCGTTTGAATTTCCTGTATGTTCTTAATTTGTTGCCTTGGTTCTCTTTTTTGCCAGGGGAGTTTAGTTCTGAGTAAAATGTTTGTATAAAAATGTCTTTTAGTCTTTGTTTTAAAGCAGACTGTGCATATGATGTATTGTGATCCTTGTTAATAAGTAGGTAGGCATAGCCCGACTCCTCAAGAATTTTACTAACATCGGATAACCAGCATGGTACTTTACTTCGATGCAATTCTTGCTGTACTAAATATGCTTCAAACTGAAGGCTACTTGTCGGCACCTCTTTAACCAATCTTTTGTAATATGAATATAATCTAGTGTAAATTGCAATCCATAACGGGAACCTACCCAGTTCTGCTCTTGCGGCGAGGTTGCTAGCATTCTTTCTAACACCCAGGATTGATTTACAAAACTTAAGATGTACTTGCTCGATTGGGGACTTGTCGTTGAGTCCACTTTTGCCCCACGCCTCCGCACCATAAGTTAGTATTGGGACTACGCATGCATCAGATAGTTTACAATAGACAGATATTGACGGGTTACTGTCTCCCAGAGTTGTTTTGATGCTAAATAAAGCTCTCAGAGCTTTCTTTTGTAATATTTTTAATGCTGTTGTGAAGTTTCCCCCTGTCGTAAAGACAACCCCTAGATAGCAGTATGAGGAGACGATCTCTATGTTCTTGTTGAGTGAATAAAATTTGAGGTTTGGGGACATATGTCCCTTTTTGTTGAATACAATTATTTTTGTTTTGTTTAGATTGATTGATAATTTCCATTTATTACAGAAAGCACCAAGAGATTTTATTGCATTTCGTAGTCCATGTTAGGTTGTGGACAGTAAGACAATGTCGTCAGCATAGAAAAGGCTTGATACCTTGGATGTGTTTAATAAGGGCACATAGAAGTTTCCTGTATTCAGTTCATTTGCTAAGTCACTGATGTATAGATTAAAAGTGAAGGACTGAGGACACAACCTTGCCTTACTCCAACCTCCATTGGAAAACATTCACTTAAACCTGAATTTGTCTTCACGCATGCTACCGATTGGCTATAAAGGCTTTTTATTATATTGAAGAATTTACCAGTGATGCCGTTTGATAGAATTTTAAATAGTAGGCCTTCGTGCCAGATAGAATCAAACGCTTTGGACCTACGAAACATGCAAAGAGTCGCTTTCCTGATTGTGTATATTTTGAGATTAATGTTTTTAAGACAAATATGTTATCTGTTGTTCTGTAATTTTTGCGGAATCCGGTTTGGTTAGGTTTTAATATTTCGTTTTCTTCCAGAAAAGATGTGATTCTCTTGTTCAGTATAGAAGTACATAGTTTACCCAGGCAGCTAGAAATAGAAATTCCTCGGTAGTTGTTTGCGTTGTCTTTTTTTCCTGATTTGAAGATGGGGACTATGTAACTATTTGACCAGTTTTGGGGGAACAATCCTTTCGATAATATATTATTGAATAGTTTAACAAGTGGTTTTATTAGTAGATTGTGTCCTGCTTTCAACATTTCGTTCATTAACATATCTTCGCCGCTCGCTTTTTTATTTTTAAGCGTCATTATTGCATTACTTATTTCAGACCTAGTAATTTGGTAGTCTAATGGTCCTTCGTTATTTTCACGCTTCTGTAATATTCTTAGTTTGTTTATAATAATTTGTTCGAAATCAGAGTCAAAATTTTGCTCTCCAATTCTTCGTTTCTCATGCAAGGCTTTGAAGTAGTTTACCCAAAAGTGTGTCGGGATTTCTTCTTGGGGTGTAGACTTGGTGTTCTTTAGTTGTTTTAGAAGGTTCCAGAAGGCGGTAGGATTATTTTCCTGGAGATTTTGTAGTTGCATTAGACACTCTGTTTCATATTCTTTTTTGCGCTTCCTGATTAGTTTGCTGTATTCCTTTTTCTTTTTAAAGTAGCTACCTCTAATAAAAGGGTTTTTTGGGTTGCTTTATAGTAGGTACTGTACATTTCTTAGTTCGTTTCTTGCTTCATAGCACTTTTTATTAAACCATTTTTTCTTCGTTATCTGTGTTTTCTGTTTTCTGCTTCGTTTTACTTGTAGCGACATTTTCCCCGCCATTTCTATGATTTCCTGAAATTCATGAACATCTTTGTCTATGTCTATATTTGCTTCCGGGGTTTCATTTGTTGTTGATATGAATTTTTCAAGTTTTTGTGTTATTGTGAGACTGCGTAATGCGTTTGTAAATTTTTCGCGAGAGTCCGGTCCCCAGGTAAATCTGTCTGGGAACGGTCGCGTAATGGATTTGGTCGTTGTTTCGTTTTGAGCCTGTTGTATAGTTGCATCAATGTTAATAGAAATCATACAATGATCGGAGAATTCTGTTAATGGATCCACTTGGAATGTGTTGATATTGTGAAAGAGAGCACTACTAGATATGGCGTAGTCCACCGTGCTACAACCATTGGGCTGATAGCACGTAAATCGGCCTTTAAGGTCACCTAGGACTCGCCCGTTTAGTATGCGGAGGTCAGATTGAGCGCATAAATCAGTCAACTCTTTTCCGAAGGTGTTAGATGGATTTTTATCCGAAAAATTTCTAGGAATGTCGAAATTCGGAAGAAGATTTTGAGGTTCTAACTCGAGATCTATTGGGTCTATGTCGGAGAAATCGCATGAGAAACCTAATCGACTATTAAAATCTCCTCCGAGAATAACAAAGCCCTTGGATGAGAATCGCGCAATATCCTGTTCCAATACATCAAAGATAGATTCTTCGGCCCTTTTGTGGAATGAAGAGTGTATAGGGCTGACATACACGGTACCTAAAAATACATCTTTGGGTAGACCAAACAGATCCTTCGAAAAACGGATCCAGATAATGTCTTTACACTCTGTGGTGCTCCTCTCTCTTTTTATATATTTAGCAAATTTGTTTTTAAAATAGATAACAATTCCCCCTGAATTTCTTCTGGCTTTGCTTTGTTTTTGTCTAAAAGATGAAAAATGCTGGAAGTTTGGTAAGTCAACTTCTGATGTTTCGCTACTCCATGTTTCGAGGAGGGAGAAGACATCTAATTTTTCTACGCTACGCCTAAACTCGTCTTCCTTAAGCTTCTTTCCCAGGCCATGGACATTCCAAAAACCTATACATATGGAGGTCTCTGAGGGCATAGCCTTTCTTTGGTCTATCATTATGCTTTATAAGTATGGGGTGGGGGGCGTAACTTTGGTCAGCTATTACTCCCTAACCATGAATGAGAAAGTGATTTCATTTCCTCAAATACCCCCCAAGTGCCCTATCGTTTGAATGTAAAGTTTGAACATTCTGATAAAGAGATTGAATTTTAGACCGGAGCACTGAATTGGTCTATAATGCTTTATAAGTATGGGGTGGGGGGCGTAACTTTGGTCAGCTATTACTTCCTAACCATGAATGAGAAAGTAAAGTGATTTCATTTCCTCAAATACCCGCCAAGTGCCCTATCGTTTGAATGTAAAGTTTGAACATTCTGATAAAGAGATTGAATTTTAGACCGGAGCACTGAATTGGTCTATAATGCTTTATAAGTATGGGGTGGGGGGCGTAACTTTGGTCAGCTATTACTTCCTAACCATGGATGAGAAAGTGATTTCATTTCCTCAAATACCCCCCAAGTGCCCTATCGTTTGAATGTAAAGTTTGAACATTCTGATAAAGAGATTGAATTTTAGACCGGAGCACTGAATTGGTCTATAATGCTTTATAAGTATGGGGTGGGGGGCGAAACTTTGGTCAGCTATTTCTTCCTAACCATGAATGAGAAAGTAAAGTGATTTCATTTCCTCAAATACCCGCCAAGTGCCCTATTGTTTGAATGTAAAGTCTGAACATTCTGATAAAGAAATTGAATTTTAGACCGGAGCACTGAATTGGTCTATAATGCTTTATAAGTATGGGGTGGGGGGCGTAACTTTGGTCAGCTATTTCTTCCTAACCATGAATGAGAAAGTAAAGTGATTTCATTTCCTCAAATACCCGCCAAGTGCCCTATCGTTTGAATGTAAAGTATGAACATTCTGATAAAGAAATTGAATTTTAGACCGGAGCACTGAATTGGTCTATAATGCTTTATAAGTATGGGGTGGGGGGCGTAACTTTGGTCAGCTATTACTTCCTAACCATGAATTAGAAAGTAAAGTGATTTTATTTCCTCAAATACCCGCCAAGTGCCCTATCGTTTGAATGTAAAGTTTGAACATTCTGATAAAGAGATTGAATTTTACACCGGAGCACTGAATTGGTCTATAATGCTTTATAAGTATGGGGTGGGGGGCGTAACTTTGGTCAGCTATTACTTCCTAACCATGAATGAGAAAGTAAAGTGATTTCATTTCCTCAAATACCCGCCAAGTGCCCTATCGTTTGAATGTAAAGTTTGAACATTCTGATAAAGAGATTGAATTTTACACCGGAGCACTGAATTGGTCTATAATGCTTTATAAGTATGGGGTGGGGGGCGTAACTTTGGTCAGCTATTACTCCCTAACCATGAATGAGAAAGTAAAGTGATTTCATTTCCTCAAATACCCGCCAAGTGCCCTATCGTTTGAATGTAAAGTCTGAACATTCTGATAAAGAGATTGAATTTTAGACCGGAGCACTGAATTGGTCTATAATGCTTTATAAGCATGGGGTGGGGGGCGTAACTTTGGTCAGCTATTTCTTCCTAACCATGAATGAGAAAGTAAAGTGATTTCATTTCCTCAAATACCCGCCAAGTGCCCTATCGTTTGAATGTAAAGTTTGAACATTCTGATAAAGAGATTGAATTTTACACCGGAGCACTGAATTGGTCTATAATGCTTTATAAGTATGGGGTGGGGGGCGTAACTTTGGTCAGCTATTACTTCCTAACCATGAATGAGAAAGTAAAGTGATTTCATTTCCTCAAATACCCGCCAAGTGCCCTATCGTTTGAATGTAAAGTCTGAACATTCTGATAAAGAGATTGAATTTTAGAAAGGAGCACTCAATTGGTCTATAATGCTTTATAAGTATGGGGTGGGGGGGCGTAACTTTGGTCAGCTATTACTCCCTAACCATGAATGAGAAAGTAAAGTGATTTCATTTCCTCAAATACCCGCCAAGTGCCCTATCGTTTGAATGTAAAGTTTGAACATTCTGATAAAGAGATTGAATTTTAGACCGGAGCACTGAATTGGTCTATAATGCTTTATAAGTATGGCCATGGGGGGCGTAACTTTGGTCAGCTATTACTTCCTAACCATGGATGAGAAAATAAAGTGATTTCATTTCCTCAAATACCCGCCAAGTGCCCTATCGTTTGAATGTAAAGTTTGAACATTCTGATAAAGAGATTGAATTTTAGACCGGAGCACTGAATTGGTCTATAATGCTTTATAAGTATGGGGTGGGGGGCGTAACTTTGGTCAGCTATTACTTCCTAACCATGGATGAGAAAGTAAAGTGATTTCATTTCCTCAAATACCCGCCAACTGCCCTATCGTTTGAATGTAAAGTTTGAACATTCTGATAAAGAGATTGAATTTTAGACCGGAGCACTGAATTGGTCTATAATGCTTTATAAGTATGGGGTGGGGGGCGTAACTTTGGTCAGCTATTACTTCCTAACCATGAATGAGAAAGTAAAGTGATTTCATTTCCTCAAATACCCGCCAAGTGCCCTATCGTTTGAATGTAAAGTTTGAACATTCTGATAAAGAGATTGAATTTTACACCGGAGCACTGAATTGGTCTATAATGCTTTATAAGTATGGGGTGGGGGGCGTAACTTTGGTCAGCTATTACTCCCTAACCATGAATGAGAAAGTAAAGTGATCCATTTCCTCAAATACCCGCCAAGTGCCCTATCGTTTGAATGTAAAGTTTGAACATTCTGATAAAGAGATTGAATTTTAGACCGGAGCACTGAATTTGTCTATAGTGCTTTATAAGTATGGGGTGGGGGGCGTAACTTTGGTCAGCTATTACTTCCTAACCATGAATGAGAAAGTAAAGTGATTTCATTTCCTCAAATGCCCGCCAAGTGCCCTATCATTTGAATGTAAAGTTTGAACATTCTGATAGAGAGATTGAATTTTAGACCGGAGCACTGAATTGGTCTATAATGCTTTTTAAGTATGGGGTGGGGGGCGTAACTTTGGTCAGCTATTACTTCCTAACCATGAATGAGAAAGTAAAGTGATTTCATTTCCTCAAATGCCCGCCAAGTGCCCTATCGTTTGAATGTAAAGTTTGAACATTCTGATAGAGAGATTGAATTTTAGACCGGAGCACTGAATTGGTCTATAATGCTTTATAAGTATGGGGTGGGGGGCGTAACTTTGGTCAGCTATAGATTTAGACAGTTGTAAGAACAACACAGCAAATATTGCTAATTTTACAAAGGTGAAGTCTGTCTGTATATTACAGGTTGGTAACTTTGTTTTTGTCATCTTAGCTTTGTAACCTGTTCACAAGGGAAGACAATGAAATTAAAATCACATCCAGCCACAATTTGCATAGGTGTATTGAGATGCTAATGTGTCAATGTCCTGCTTGTACCCTAATTATGACGTGTGAGCCTACTAATCTGTCTTACCGACAAGAGAATCCATCATCATCATCCATCACCCTAATTATGCAAGGCGCTGTTTACAGGGAAGTAGTCTTACTACTTTCACAGTAATAGAATACCTGTAGTATACAAAAATACAGATATACTAATAGCAAAAGCTAAGGAAATATCATTACATGTTCTACATGAAACACTGATTACACAATAACACACATAACACTCTTCATTAAACAATCAATAAACACAAAGTCAGAGTAAAGCGATATGAAGAAAAGCTTACATATACAATAGCTCCGTGCCGAGAGGCTTGCCCTCCCCAGTGTCAGCGTCAGTTCGAAACAAGGGATCAAAGATAGAGAAAACAGGCAACCAAATAATAATAATATATATATATATATTAATTGTTTAACTATGCTAAAACGCTAGGCTGGCGAGGTTTCGGGCGACAAGCACAGGGCTTAATGCTCGATTTGACAAGTCAACGACACCAAGCTCTACATAAACTATATCATACGGAAAATTTCGGATGTAGGGCAGTAGACGAAACCTATAGCGTGGAATGTTACAGCCTGGAATGCTATGGAAGTCCACGCAGGCCCTTGATAACCAAGAATCCCGCGAAACCGCACGACCGGCCTGAGTCGTAGTTCTTGCACGGATAAAAGCCTCTAATCGTCTAACGAACAAGTGTCCAGAAATGAGGACCGATCTATGACCGTCGTCCATTTGACCCAAAAGATAGAACTCACCGCGTAGGTTAGCGGGACTGGTCACGGTGATGTCCCCCGGGATGAGGGACTGCAGGGCACGGTGATGTCCCCCGGGCCGGGATGAGGGACTGCAGGGCACGGTGATGTCCCCCGGGCCGGGATGAGGGACTGCAGGGCACGGTGCTGTCAGGCCAGCAAGTTGTTCCAGTAGTCCGGAATGTCAAGGTTTCAGTTCACGGGATTGAGCAGTGAGAAAGGCGGGTCCCGGCAGAAGTAGTCCGGAATGTCTAGTCGAGATATTCCAGTAGTGCCAAGCGTTCTGTTCGCGGGATTGGACTTAGAGCAAGTGTGTGCGGCATGCTCAGGGGCTGGCGCTAGAATGAGTAAATACCTCGTGTGCGAGACCACCCGCAGGAGTGTCAGACAGATAGCTATATCACCTGTGATTTCAACCTGATCATTTAAAGATTTGAACGATCTAGCGGCACCAATGAATCTCCATCAGTGGATGACGTCTTCACGTCTGGCACACGACTGCTGGAGTCTGATCTTACATTCTTCAAAACTTGATATGTGGAGCGAGTCTTTTATGTTCATTTGGTATAGGTAGAATTTAATTACAGTAATAAAGAGATACAGTCTATCCGACTTATCGACAGGCCCATACACTAACTCATGTGGCTCTATCTTAATGACGTTTCCCGTCTCCCTCTTCCACCATTTATAAAACTCTATCCAGATCCTTTTTGCACACTTGCAGTGATACAACAGGTGCATTATAGTTTGCTCCATATTACATTGTGGACATAACCCAGATTCGCTTATTTTACTTTTGTACAACCACATTTTTGTCGGCAAAAAATTGCGTAGTATCTTAAACATGAAGTTCTGCAATTTGGTTTCAACTAGTCGACTTGGAGCAGCAAAAATACGAGGGATTACATAATGTTGGAAAAGGGCTACTAAATTGTGTTCATTTGTTGCAGGCATAAACCTTCTTAGCATATATTTCTTATACAGAATTTTGTTTGTTAATTTTTCTATCTCTAATACCTGTGCGTTACTATTGTTTCCAGGCGTATTGTCAGGACCTTTCAAGGCTAGTTTCCAGGTTTGAGGAATGGAGTCACGCAAACCCAAGTATCTAAGGAGATCTTAAGCGTCTAGGGGAAAAAAATTTTCTCCTTAGGCTTTCAGGAGATAGGATATTACCGTGTTCATCGACTATGTCATGTAATGTTTTTATTCCATACATAAACATTTTTCTCCAAAAAATAGATTTGTTATTCTGCAGAATGTGTTGATTGTTCCAAAGAAACTCACGTCTGATTTCCTCCTTAGTTTGGGGGGGAGCGTGAATTCAGCTCCTCCCATGCTGCTAGCATGCTTACATAGAAAGGTAACATATTCTTATAGTTCAAAGTTTTCACAGAAAAATTGCATTTAAACAGAAAAATACCTCCAAAATGGTAAAAGTGATTTTCTAGTACACTGGATGTATATATCCTCTTTACCCAGCTGGCATTTAGTGCTTTAAAGGAGTATTCCACTCTGTAAGCGGGAATTGCCATTCCTCTGAGAATGAATTGTTATCCTTGGATCTAGTTTGTCTTGTAAAATTTACCATGAGTGGGAGCCTGAACGCAAGGCGCTACATGATAGTGATCAAGGCATGAAACCCCCGAAGGATCCATCCAACAATCCCAGAATTCAATGCGCGGTGCGGTACCGAGGGGAGGGCTTGCCAACATGGAGGGAGGGCATGCCAGCATGGACCCCGATGAGAAAACAGGTTGGTACTAGTATAGATGACGATGCTATGAAGTTCAGGAATACATTTTTGAGTAGACCAAATGTGTGTGCACAATCGTTATCAGAACTGCCTGGCCAGCGCTTTTCGATTTTATGTTGTTGTTGTTGTTGTTGTTGTCCTTCTGTAGTATTTTCTACACGCATACAAGTAGCCATTTTAGATAGCAAAAAGGTATTTTTAAGAATGCCAAAAACTCTGTATTCCAAGAGCCGATACACTTCAAACTTGTTGTGTACATCCCTGAATATAGAATAGTCCCTCGGCTGTTTTTGTTAGCGTATCAAATGAACTGTTAGCTAGAAATTCGGGCCAGAAGATGGCTCAGTTATCATCGCCGCCATTTTACCTGGGTATGGGACCTACAAAAGGCTCCTCACTATAGTGCCAAAATATCTGTCCTCCATAACACCAGCGACTTCAGAATTTGTGTGTACATTCCTGAATATATGATAGTCACTCGGCTATTTTCGTTAGCGTATGAGATTAACCGTTAGCGAGAAATTCGGGCCAGAAGATGGCTCAGTTATCATCGCCGCCATTTTCCCTGGGTATGGGACCTACAAAAAGCTCCTCACTATAGTGCCCAGATCTCTGTCCTCCCAAACACCAGCGACTTCAGACTTTGTGTGTACATTTCTGAATATGTGATAGTCACTCGGCTTTTTTTGGTTAGCTTATCGGCACAACCGGTAGCGAGAAATTCGGGCAAGAAGATGGTTCAGTTATCATCGACGCCATTTCGCCCGTCCATAATGGTGACCTACATTCAACTCCACTATAAAGTGTCAAAATATCTGTATTCCAAGATGTGAGCGACTTCAAACTTTTTGCGTACATTCCTGAATATATGATAGTCATTCGACTGCTTTCGTTAGCTTATAGAGTCAACCGATGGCGAGAAATTCGGGCCAGAAGATGGCTCATTTCTAATCGACGCCATTTTGCCTAGATGTTTACATAATGGTGACCTACATTCAACTCCACACTAAAGTGCCAAGATCTCTGGATTCCAAGACCTTTGCGACTTCAAACTTTTTCTGTACATTCCTGGATATATGATAGTCACTCGACTGCTTCCGTTAGCTAGGCACATCAACCGTTAGCGAGAAATTAGGGCCAGAAATGGGCTATGCAAGCAGACGTGCTGATTTGTCATGGACTCCATTTTTTTTGTTATTGACATTTGGTCTGGTCTAAATTCAACTCCTTACTTAACTTCTCAAGTACCCGAATCTCTGTATTAGACTTCAAAATTTTTGTGTACATTCCAGGATATATGATAGTCAAGCTTTATGATTGTTTAAACAATCATATAGCTTGACACAATTTCTCACAAACTCTATAAGCTTTCAAGCTTATAGTTATAGAGTTTGTGAGAAATTGTGTCTGAGGTTGGCCACACTAACAGACACCGCCATGATTCATTTGATCTGGCTTATTTCAGGTCAACATATGACTTCCATTTGTACTCTGATTACATAAACTATGTATCTATCTATATCTATATGACGCAGAATGTCTGTCTTAATGATTTCATGATTGATGCGTATATTTTCAGTAAATACATTACTGTCATTTTGTTTTTTTGATAGAAATGGTAAGGACGCCAAGGAAAGAAAATCCAAGGAAAAGCCCAGGGAAACGCCCAAGACAAAAGGTAGTGTTTTTTTTAGTATAATTTATATAATGTAGAAAATGATGTAACATCTCTAGCTTGTTCTCATCTATGGACACTTACTTCTTGCAATGACAACATTGAATTTTATCTAGGGCTCGGCTGTCATATTGTGTGTCATTGGTAAGATTACTTCTTATGGTAAAAAAGAGGGAAAAAAAGTGTATGATACTAGCAGGGCCTGACATTCATTGTTTGGATAATTACTGCACTGGTACCGGTGCACCTAACCAGTAACCTAAAGATGTAAGTGTACAAAAATATTTTTGTATGCATAGCATAGAATAGTAAACAATGAATTATAAACCTTTTCTTAGAATGACTTTGAAATTCTATGGCTAACTAAACAAGTAATATAATAATGTTCTTTGTTTTTGGACAAAATGTCAAGCTGTATAAAACAAGTAGTGTACAATCGTACATCTTCATGATTTTTCTTTTTAATGTGAAGGAAAATTGCCGGCTTAGCATTATTTTGGCACCTCTGTATCAATGAATTACCTCTACGAATCACAAAGATGTAGTTGATTTCAGAATACATTCTCTCTGCAGGTGATCTAAAGTGGCTTCTGGGCTACAGCAAAAGGCAAAGGGATGATGTGGTGAAGAACATTTACGAGAAGGACCACACTTTCAGAAGAATGCTGTTGGAGGCTGTCGTGCACAGGCGCCGGGAGTCCAATGAGTACTGGGGGGACCAGGTGCTCCCAAAGCCAGACTTACCCCCTAACATTGCCCACATTCCCAGGCCAGACAAACAGGCAGCTATTGCGCAGTACCAAACAAGTTTTGAAGACCATAAGCCAGCCCCTTTATATGCTCAATCATTCTGTAGTCAATTTAATTTTTTTCCTCATTTTTGTACTGTTTTTTTTTAGCATACATGCCTTACATGACTAAACTACGTGTATATGTAGTTTATGTTTTGAAATGTTTTGAAAATTCTGGTGCTGTCTCTGCTATAGACACATAAAATGTGCAAATACTAGACTATACATATTGATGCTTGAACATGTAACATGAACATGTCAACAGTAGTTTACATAATATAGGTCCTGGTAGATACTTAGTAATATACTGATGTCATATGTCACAGGTTAAGTTTATTAGATTGATGAGGACAAGTTGCCAATTGTATATCCATTGGAGCATTTTACTAATAAATGTCCTGCCTACATATCTCAGAAGTAAATATTCCATTTTACAACCACCACAAGTTTATGTGTGTCCAACAATACTGTCTCAAATGTAAACACAAGCCATTTTTAAAAATTATTCAGAAATATAATTGAATATCCTTGTAATATACATGTATATGTCTTTCTTGCTGTACAACTAGTTCAAAGGAATGTAGAAATAATGATACTTGGACAATAGCTAAGGTTTTCATTCGGCCTGCCATATAAATTTAACTATAAACCATGAATATATAAAAATGAATACATACAGGTACTAGACAGTTTTTTATATTTGGTTGAAACACACCTGTTATGCAGTGTTAGAAGTTTGGAAACCCCTGTGTACATGTAAGACTGTTATCAAGTTTGTTCTTTGACTTACCAGCTAAACCCTCACCCTAATTCTAATACTTACAGTATTGAGTTAGAAGAATACAAACTGATTTATAGACCAACTGGACAGGTGATGGCGAAACATCTTAGCAGCAAAATGTCCTAATTCTGTAAATACAATTTTGGCCATGATATCTAAACCTACATGCTCTTCTGCTCACCTAGTGACCTACTTATCTGCCTCAAGAAAACCTATGTATGTCCCATCTTCAGATGGATAGGCCTGCCTTATCCTGCTGACCACACAGAATAGAACCACACGGCACACTGTTCTTCCTAGGCGTCGTTTGTGAACCCAGCATGTGAATTGTCAGTATCGTAAGATCCTGGGAGAAACAAAAAATGCATGTAAATTGTAATGTTACATGTTTTTTTCTTGTATCAAGATTAATACAAGTACTCTGCAGAAGGACGAGAATGTTGTCTTTTTTATGATTTATTTATCCAAATAATATTTCCCTTATCCTTACTACACATCTATTTGAATATGTGCACAATATTTTCCTTATCCTTACTACACATCTATGTGAATATGTAGACAATATCTGGCCATTTTTGTTTAGTCTGATAATTTTCAGATCTTTGTATTGCACTGACAGCCCCCCTCCCACACTGTGTAACATTTTCCGACTTTTCACCCTTAGTAATGCAAGTAATTACAAAATTACTGTCCATTTCTTCACACAAGATGCATCAAGAAAGCTTATTTAAAACTTCTCGGTAGGTAATATATCGGGTTATACAGTGGTACGACTACTATGCAGCCAGCACCCCAGGTAAGAACGTCGCAAAGTCCGCCTCACGTTTTCGTGAGCTTATCATGAGTCCTGACACACAGGTCGATGTTGTAGATATGCAAAATAAAAAGGACAGAAACAAAGTAACAACATTTACCTATTGCTCAATGGCACTCTGACATCTTGTATTCCAAGGTTATGTCACCGTATAAGTGCAGTCTGAGTGCAGACCTCATGAGACAGGGGATGGAATTCCTCGTGTAGCCCCCCAGGATCTAGCCGCGAACCCTCCGTCTGGTCACCGCGGCCGTCCTATGCCGCTTCTGCTTTTGTGGCGGTCCCAGCTCCAGCGGAGGCCCCGGCAGGGTCTTCTTTCCAATCGCCATTCTCTAATTGTCCTGAATCATGTTCAGGCTTAAAGGCAAATGGCCTGATATCATTAGGGCCTAACTCATCCGAGTCTGGGGCGGCCATGACAGTTTTGTCGTCTGTTCCGTGTTTGGACTAGTGCGCATGCGTATACAGCAGAGTAGAAAGAGCGGGTCTGTGGGGGATTACATGGATTTGAAAAGGATTACTGTCGAAAAGTCCTAAGAGGTAATTCAGTCAAAACTCGGGCGTATTTGTTTTTAGAAAAGCATAATTTATCAAAAAAAAATACCCGCTTACTAAGTGGAATTCTCCTTTAATCAAACATGTGAAATTCATCACATTTAAACCTCCTTGTTCCCTATCATACTCTCCAAGCAGAGGATGGGTTCCGGCAGGTTTTTGACGTGTTTTAGGCGTTTTTGTCGGCCTTTCTACTTTTTCATTTTTTTTTTTGTCTCTATAAACCCAACCTCTGCCGGCACTGACCTCGGGGCGGGGAAAACCTATTTACTTCCATTGAAGAAAGGTGGCAGTACTCCTCCCCGAGAACCATTAGATTATCATTAGTGGTAACAATTTTATTGCGCCGGATTATCACACATCCGGCAAGTGTAGCGGCTTTCACGGGGCCGCGCCGGTCCCCCGCTGACTGCCCTATTCATGCGACAGGCTGATCTCACGGCGGCATGAACATTGATAGCATCATAACGTAAATTTCCATTGGATACCTCACAAGAAAATTGAGAAAATACACTAGTGCATGAACAAGGCATATAAATAGATGTGTATTGCATATCAACTTGAAACGCATCAATTATGCAATTATATCAGGAATCGTTATTAAATGAATTACAAACGGGAACATGTACCTTACGTTTACATGCGGTTAACGCATCCCTCCGCTCGCTGTGTTCAGATTGGAAGAGAAGTTTTCAACAACAACAGCAAAATTGGTGATGAAGCTCTACTAACAGAGACTCGAAAATTCCCAAATGGCACCAGAGGATAGTACAGTTTTTTTTGTGTGATACGGTCTTTGATGGTTCTTTTATGGTAAAAGAGTTCAGTCACGATAGGCAAATCATTTGCTGACGGACATCGTAGCGATCTTCCAACATGGCGCCCCGTGATTGTTTTGCATACACATGTGGGTGGTTTAGAGTCTTTTATGAGATTCTACGATTTCCTCACACTACAACATTGCATTTCCGCAGTGGGTAGTCAAAATAAGAGGATTTATGGATATTTTCGGGCTGTACTTTGTCTTCTGGTACGGCGGTCAAAATCGGTCTGGATCGGAGTTGAGCATCGCGGATTGGAAACCCCGGCCCGGCCTAATGTTTTTCGCTGCACGCTGAGATGATCTTAGTTATTTCATACGAAAGTAAGTGCAATTAGCCAAAGGATACGAGAAGCGTAAGAACATTACGTAAAGAACATAGTATGACAAGTAATGCCACGACCGTTGGACCAAGGATTAGGTCCTTGCATGGTTTGACTAGGCCGGAAGTTCTGTGGCGCAGGGGGAGGGAATCCCGTGCCTGGCCGGGCACGCTTCGCACCTACTTATAAAACGCTTGTAATGTGTTGCAGCGATTAGTTTTATTAGGCTTTGATCAGTCCGTCTGCCGGCAGAGGTTGGGTTTATAGAGACAAAAAAAAAATGAAAAAGTAGAAAGGCCGACAAAAACGCCTAAAACACGTCAAAAACCTGCCGGAACCCATCCTCTGCTTGGAGAGTACCCTATCACCCATTAGGGTAGACAATTTGACTTTAGGTGGCTTGTTACTCCATATGAACTTCAGTCCTATATGGAGTTAACCTTCTTATCAAAGCCTTCTGGTGTAGAGAGCACTGAACAATTGTGTATAAGTTTGGACACAGCCAGTGACTTGTATATGAGAATTTTCCCTATCAAAGTTAGATCTCTTCCTGACCAAATGTTAAGCAGATTTCTAGTTTCTGTCAGCTTTTTATCAAAGTCAAGTTCTTCGCACTTTTTTTTATCATAAGAAAAATGGACCCCTAGACATTTGATAGGATTGCTTGGCCAATGTACACCAAGGGGGTTATCCTTCCTGTTCTTAAACGCCCCCAGCCACATGGCTTCTGCTTTTTTTTCTGCTAACTTGAAGTCCTGAGCAGAGCTCAAATGTTTCTAATACTGCCAGGGCGTGTTTTGCAGAGTCGACACTGTTTGTAAATATTGTGGTATCGTCTGCATACATTAAGCTTTTTGTTAGCTGATTGTTCGTAACGACTCCACCAATGTATTTTTCAGAACGTAGTCTGTTTGCTAGTAGTTCAAGTCCTAGTATAAACAGAAGACCTGATAAGGGGTCTCCCTACCTTACACCACGTTCTAGGCTGAACCAGTCAGATGTGTAACCATTGTTCATTACACAGCTACATGAATTTTTTGTATAATACCGACACCAAATTCCTAAACCCTGGACCAAAGTCGAAAGTCTGTAGTGTTTTTTGTAGGTAATTCCATTCGAGCGTATTGCCTTACGGAAATCCACAAATATGTCTATACCATTTGACTGTGTCCTTTCTGTGTTATCTATAATATCCCATATACGTCTGACATTTGTACCAATATACCTCCCTTTCACATATCCGGTTTGATCTTCATGGATTATGTGAGGTAGGATGGGTTCTATTCGCATCGCTAAACATTTTGTAAGAATTTTATAGTCGCAATTCAGTAAAGATATAGGTCTCCAGTTTTCCAGTTTTCTTATGCCCCCCTTTTTAGGTATAAGTCTTATGATTCCACGTTTCTGTGATGTAGACAATTCCCCCTTTTCCAACGCTGAATTGAATGAACTAACCAACTCGACATTAATCTCATCCCAAAAATGCAGGAGAAATTCAAAGGTCAAACCATCTGTACCTGGTGCCCTGTCCTTCTTTTTTGCTATAGTTTTTAGTGCTGAATGTGCTTCACATAAGGAGATGTTGCCTTCGCACTTATCTTGTTGCGTAGGTAAAAATTTGTTGATTTCATTATTCAAGAAGAATCGGGCAAATGTAGGGTCATTTGGGTTTGTTTGTTTTGATGTATACAAAGTTTTATAGTTTTTTTTTTCTTCCTCTAGAATGTCATGCGGATCTGTTATGTGTACGTTGTCCTCTTTTAACAATTCATTTATACATTTCTGATCATAATTACGTTTCTCTAAATTCAAAAAGTATCTAGTGCTTTTTTCTCCTTCTTCATGCCACCGAATCCGGCTTCTGATAATGGAGCCTCTAACTTTTATTTGTCTGATTTTTTCCAACTTTTCTTTAGCTGAACTATATTTGAGCCAATTGTCTTTATTTGGGTTTGCTTCATAATCCTTTAGGTGCTTATTTGTCTCATCTTCTGCCAGTTGTTCATCCTTTTTCCTTTCTTTCGCTTTTTGTTTAGAATAATACATTGTATATGACCTTATTTCCATCTTGATCAAGTCCCACATAAGTCGTATGTCTTCAACATTGGAATACCTCTCCTTGAACTCATTGATTTTGAGTGTCATAGACTTCACATACTCAATATCATTGAGCAATGCGTTGTTAAATCGCCAGAAACCTGGCCCTCTTTTTGTAAAGAGTTCAGGTTGCAAGTGTACCTTTACTGCGGAATGGTCAGGGGATGGGGCATCTACTATAGTGGCACTGTCACAACGTGGTTTAAGCATGGTTGAAACAAGGATGTAATCTAAGCGGCACATAATACCTTTGTTGGGATTACGCCAAGTGTATTGCCTCTCTCTAGGGTTTCGATCACGCCAAATATCAATTAGGTCATTTGCTTTCATTAGGTGATTG
Source organism: Branchiostoma lanceolatum (assembly GCA_035149815.1). Classification (NCBI taxonomy): domain Eukaryota; kingdom Metazoa; phylum Chordata; class Leptocardii; order Amphioxiformes; family Branchiostomatidae; genus Branchiostoma; species Branchiostoma lanceolatum. Next base: position 17,749,421 of record CM068878.1, on the reverse strand, counting down.
ATGCACTGTATTACCTTGTCCTTCTCTTTGACTGGGCGACCGCCGGCTTTATCACTCAATTGTAAAGGGCAGTTGAAATCACCAGCAACAATCACTCCTAACTTTGCCTTAATTTTGTAACTTATATCTTGGAAAAAGAGTACATGTTCTGTAGTGTCATTTGGAGCATACACATTGACTAGACATAGATGTTCTCCCGCAATCTCAACACTTAAGATGAGATATCTACCTTTCCTCTCTGTTATGGTGTGTGCTTTATTAGGGTTTATGAGGATGGCTACCCCTTTACTGTGCCATGACTGTAGTGTATTTGGTTGCCCCACTCGGCATTCCATATCTTTTCATCTTTGTTATTTGAGAAAGTTTCCTGTAAGAATGCCACGTCTATTTGTTGCATATACAACCATCTGAACACCGTTCTCCGCTTGACTTGATCATTTAAACCCCTGACATTGAGACAAAGACAAGTTAATTGAGTATTTAGGGAAGTAGGGACAGAGGATGTTGTGTGCTTATCCTCTTGTACATTTTCGCTCAAACCGGGACATTGTTCTCTATTTACCTTACAATATTGACTACAAGTCTCTATGTTACTAGAATATACAATATCAGTATGCACAGAACTGGATTGTACATTGTCAACGTGACTAATCTCGGATAACTGTCCATATTCCCGGGTTAGTGCTCCTCTCTGCTCAGTTGCAGTAGTCTGTCCTGAACTCAATTTTTCATGGAGATAAAAAGAAACAGGAAGTATTGTCCTCGGTGTCCACATTTTATTTACAATAGATTTTTTAAATGAAAATTTAACTTTGCCATTGAATTGTCTTGTATTAGAAAGGTTTGGCAGCATTCTTTGACAAGTTAATATTAGTATCCTCGCTGTCAGAAACCCAGGGCCAAACATCGCCTCGTCACACAGGAAAGAAAGGATGCACTTGGTCTATGTATGGGCATCACTGATTGGTCTACCGTATACAACTCAGCTTCGGTAGAGGACAAAGTAGCCACTTTCAACAAAACCCTGCAGACGATGCTCGATGCTTGTGTTCCCCAAAGAACGAGCAAAACATGAGATGTTGACAAACACTGGATGACCAAGCGTAACCACCTCAGCGTCAAGGTCACTTTTATAAATTTCGTACGCTGACGTCAAAAGCCCTACAAAAAGAGGATTGATTCGAAATTTTCATAATGTTTAGGGGTGGGGCGGTGTAATGTAGAATTAACTTTCAGTAAGACGCAGATGATACTGAAAATGATTCAAGTCATGCGCTGGTGGCGCAAGGGGGCCTCTTGTGGAGAGTGATAGGTAATTTCAGTTATAGATGACAAATTTAGGAACATTTTGTTTCATTTTTGCCCAAGGAACAAAACTAGTGTGCTTACAATAGTAAGCAAAACATATTTAGAAAAAAATGTTTTCAATTGGATATGCAGCCAAATAAAAGGTGTGTATTTAACTATTAAACTTAATGGTACAGTCTAACTTGGCATAAGAGACCTTCAGTGAACTTTGAACTTTGCACGGATACAACCCGGAAGTCCTACGTGTTTGCCCACCTTAGTGCTGTTAGGTTTGCGTGCATTGACATCTTTCTGGGGAAAAGGCGATCTGTTCGTGAATGTGTGTGACTCTATCAACAAAGATCGAATAAGGTGACAGTTTCAGTATTTAAAGAAAAGGATTATCATAGAATTTTGGGCCTCAAGGTAAAATGACTGTGGGTGTATGGGACGGGATAAATGTTAGAAGCGCCTTTTATTCAATGTGAGAGAGAAATACTTTGGATAACTAAATGCTGTATGTCACCGCAGTAAAAATGCATTAATATACTAATAGATATCTCAAACAGTCTTGTCATTTTGCAACAACCTTCAAAGTGGTTCTTTATCATCACGGTCAATCGACCACTATCGAGACGGGGGGGGGGGGTTAAGGTGCCTGTGCCAACTGCCATCGTATGACTGCCAAACAACATATGCTAGGACTACCAAACTTGGTGACTTTCCTAAAATTAAGTTGACAACAATTTCATGATACTGGTTTAAGTTTATCATTTTTCGTGTTGCCATGGCAACCGATTTCTGTCAGGCATTTTATGCAAAAATCATCAATATATATTAGTTTTTTTTGCACCTCCCCCCCCCCCCCCTCAAGTCCCTGATATCCCAAAAAAGCCCAGTCTAGATAGGGCATCCCCGGGACCCTATAGCTCGCGATCAGAAATACAAACCGAGGTCTTTCTAAACAAGCAATTGCTAGGCCAAATCAAATATCGTGTGGATCCTCAGAGAGAACTAGAGTTCCACGACCTCATATTTTCGCCGAAAATTATCACAATTACCAACTGATGCAAGTATCATATTGCCGCCATTTACCTAATAAGTATGCTATCTTAAAATACCAAACATAAAAAAATCGCATCATTGAGGTTCTCACAGGATGTCATCCTTATCATCAAATCAACATGGCCTTATTGTAGTACATAATGTTCTCATCAATTATTCAAATGAGGTCAATTGCATAGTTGATGTTTGTTACTATTCCCCTCTTTCCCAGTGATAGATGCCACATGTTTGAAAGTGCATTCATGCAACGCAATGAGTGTTACAAATTGCATCAATTATGCAAATTAGTTTCTGTTTGGCTTCATTAGCATCTAAATATGTCAATCATTAGCTTCCAGTGGATTAATGAACTTCCCTCATTTTTATTGCAAAGTAGCTCATTATTTGCATAATAAGCACTTAATTATCACCCAAACTATCTACATGCTATAAATTATGATGATCCGTCAATCCCTGCTGGATTGATTCTTCTCCAAAGGTAAAAACAAAAACGCCAACTGCAGTTCTAAACAAGCAGCTAGGGAGCCGTACTTTACACCATTTACTTCCTGTCAAGCTGTATGCCACTTGAAAATCATGAACCTGGCGCCTTCATAAAATTTCGACACTACCTACCGCTGTTCTTTTTACGTTATATTTGACCTCATTTTGACGCCGTTGCGGTTGTCATGATCAATAAAGCCTTAGCAGATTTAATATCAAATAGACGCCATTTTTCGTAAACATTTGCTGTACATCTTTGGGTATTAAAGTTAAACCCTATTCAGACGGTTTCCGCCGAAAAATCGCATTAATGACGTCAAAATGACGCCATATACGTCTGAGATGGCACAATTCTTTTCTGGTTATTTTTTTTTAATTGTGCAATATCCCCTCCTTTTGTTGTCGTACAATATGCCGTTTAGAAAGATGAAAGGGGCGGAAGATCCAAAGAATTTTAAAAAAAGCCAGGTCTAGATAAAGTTCATATGTCATGTAACCTACTAATGATTGTATGATTATTTGTATGTATGTATTTGTTTTTAAGGTCAAGATGACTGCAATGGTCTACTGGAACTACGAGGGGACAAACTTTCCCTACACCGTGACGAAGCAGACACTAGAGGTCTTACCAGAGTACCAGATCAGAGATGACGATATTGTCGTTGTGAGCTACCCGAGGGCAGGTGAAATGTGCAAATATATTTATTCTTATTTTCTAAAAAAGTAAGAAAAACTTTCATTCCCAGTCTTACTATAAGATTTGTTTTTCGTTTGGTCAAATGTAGTATTCTTACACTACCAAAAATCGGTTTTCTTATTTCTCTTGTTTTTCATTCTACAATGAAAATTTTGCTGTCAGTAAGATTATTATTCCGTATACAAGAATCCCTGGGCACAAACAAGAATCCCTGCTTTAAGCACATCAAGAAAACCTGTTTTAAGCACAAACAAGAATTGTAACTAAGAATGTTTTTTCTTCTCCTCGCTTAAACCAAGAAAGTTCAAGAAATGTATTCCGGTAGAATCAAATTTTTAAGAAAAATTTCTTAAGGAAAGAATCTGTATGCAAAGTATGGCATCTACTGGTACATGGCTACAATTTTATTGATAAACTGTAGTCATGTACCAGTATATAGATTAGTGTAATAGTATTAGGCTAATCTATATACTGATACAAGACGTTAGTGTTGCTTATTCCGATGAATATTGGTACTCCAGGGCAAGCAGTTCTGTATTTGTCGCTACAGCGCAAATGCTAAACTATGAAATCCCGATTTCATTACAAAAAGACTTGACGTGACATCCTCTGTTCAAGGGTCTAACTGGCTTCTCGAAATCATCGGTAAGCTCCTGAAAGCCGCTGGGCAGACAACGGAATCTGCGGACAGTATCATTACGGGGCCGTTGGAAGTAGTACTAGCATGTTGCAAGCTGCCCGGTTACGTCACGCTTGCAGATAAACCCCCTCCTCGCCTCGTGAAAACTAGCCTTCCGATTCAATTTACCCCGCGAGGAATCTCCAATCCCAGGAATCAGGTATTTCATGATGTTGTCTTTACAAGCTGCATTTGTGAAAATACTAGCCTAAGTTGCAGCCTCCGTAGTGACTGCTGGCTCAAATAAAATCGCTTGCTAAACAAAGTGATTTTATTGGAGCCAGCGGTCACTACGGAGGCTATGAAAATACTTCCGTTTCTCTAAATGGTATCCATTTTCAATAGAACCATTTTCAAAATCCGTCCCTATTGTGAAATCAGTTGTCGCGAGAGGACAAACTCGCGAGAACATGCGTGAGTTGAGCCAAAATTAGGACTGATTATTTTTTGAGACCCAACTGTACCTGCAATAGTAGTAAAGATAACTCAAGGCATGCTGTTTCTCTCGTCGTGATTTTGATCCTCGTGATATTACTTATTATTAATCAAAAAGTTGAGAAATAAATTTGTTCATGCTTTAGGTCAGAGTAATAGTGGTTATGAGAAACCCCAAGGACACGGCTGTCTCGTTTTATCATTTCAACAAGAAACTGTGTCAGCTGCAAGGCGTCGAAGAACCAGTGTCCTGGGGAGAGTTCGCTCAGGCTTTTGTGAGCGGAAAAGGTTAGTGACATCGAACGTTGAAGCCGATCGTTGTGAAGGTTTAGTACATTACTGTGACTGATTCTTGTAAGATCAAAGATATATACATTTGCATATAAATGCAACTCTTCAAAAATGATGCATGGTTCACATATGTTGCGTGTAGCACAGAACTGCACCGGCGCTTATAGCCAGACATGTGTCTACCGGGTACAGGGGGGGGGGGGTTCTGCCCGGTGCTCGCACGATATAGCTCATGGCGTCCATTTAAATTTGAGTCTGAGTTAAAGTAACCGCGGTGCCCGGCAGGGCCAAAAACAGCCCGGCAAACGCAGGGTGTCACACGGGGTTAATTAGGGGTCACGCCCGAAAGTGCAAGTTTTAATACTTGTGTATTTGCCATACGCTAGCCAATTTTTCAGGTTCACCATAGCATAACAGGAAGTGATCACTCACCATAATGCCAAGACCTTCTTGACGCAATCAATGAACAATAATTAACAAGACATACGAGAAACTAAAAAGTTCATACTTTTCGTCATGCAGTTTCGTTTGGAGACCACTGTGATCACTTGTTGGGCCGGTGGCAGATGCGGGATGACCCCCACTTCCTCTTCCTTAAGTATGAGGACATGACAAAGGTGGTGTTAACAATCAAATTACTAAATTTATTTCTCCGATAATTTCGTATCCTTTAACAGCCGTACGAGTGGCCAGATTGACTTTGAAGGAATCACGGATCAGAAAATTATATAGTCATTGGCAGTCATTTTTCATAAACTCTCTGGGGCATGGCATTTTATTCAACAAGGATATTTGCCATCCTCCCTGCGTACAAGTACTTGAAATAAAACAAAAACATACACATTTCTCAAACACGGCCAACGAATTTGTGTGTGTGTGTGTGTGTGTGTGTGTGTATGTGTGTTTGTGTGTTCAAGACCGAATCTTATATAGAAATGTATGTATGTATTTATGTAATACTATGTAGAAATTTTAGTTAGATGCATACAATAGACACTTGTTACCATTGTTACCCTTTCTACTGTTTGTGCCCTTGCAATTTGCCTACGGGCATGAATTTGCAAATAAAACATTATTATAATACACACTTACAGGATCTGCCTAAAGCTGTAAAGACTATAGCAGCCTTTCTAGACGTCAGCCTGGATGAAGCTACCCTCACTGCCGTAGCAGAAGACTCTGCATTTGATAGAATAAAGGAGGATCTAGCAAAATCACAGTTTCCATCTAGAAGGGTCAATGCTAGGAAAGGTTCGTACCAATGCTGAGATTGCTTGTGTGTGCTGTGTGTGTATGTGTATAGGTATGTGTACGTGTCCGTGTGTGTTATTGTGGGCGTGTATGTATGTATGTGTGTATATCTGTTTGTATCTTTGTGCGTGTGTGTGCGTATGTTTGTGTGTGTGACTGTGTGTGTTTTGAAGGGAGATCATTTATTTTCACACATCACCCAGATTGTTTTCGTAACTAGAATTCTGTCACATGTGTCAATCAAATCTTTGTACGTTTAACTATGCTTTTCAAGCTGCAGACCATCGCGTGCAAGACCGACTACTATAGTTTCTCGTACTTCCCTAGCACCATCAAAGAGTGGAATGAAAGTGAGCCTACTGCGTTGGAGGCGGGGTCCCTTTCCCAGTTCAAAGCTGAACTGGAACGGGCTTCGATGCATTGAGCTGCCCCAACCTCCCGTCCTTGTTCATATGTAAATATGTAATTACTAACATCACTCAAATCTCACTAGTCCAGTTCTGTGCACATGCCCTTGTATTTGTCTACCCCTACCTCTTTTACCCCTCGTTTGCACCTGTTACTAACTTTAGCGCAGCTGCTAGTAATCCGCCTCATGGCGTTGATGATGATGATGATGATGATGATGATGATGATGATGATGATGATGATGATGATGATGATGATGATGATGATGATGATGATGATGATGATGATGATGATGATGATGATGATGATGATGATGATGATGATGATGATGATGATGATGATGAATCTTAACAGAGGCTTGCGAAAGGTTACTATCGAAAAAAATGCCATCTCTCGTGTCATAAACAGTTTTGTATTCTGGCAATTGTTGCAGGTATTGTCGGAGACTGGAAGACGCTTTTTACTGCGGAGGAGAATAACGCATTCGATGCCTGGTATGAAAGAAAACTTGGCGGCAAATGGCATCGTGCTTTACTTCGAATAGAAACAACGACTTAAACCAGAAGAATGTACTTACATATCATCTATATAGATTTCTTTAGAATTTAAACAAACCCCAATTATTTCATTTTATGAATGGAAAGTGGCTAAGCGAATAACTCGAGAGTCAAATTTGATGCAAATGGTTACAATTTTCAGGTGTTATTGGTTACTAATTTGATAACATACTTTCAGCTGATCTAATTAAGAGAGGCGAGGGCAGAATGTGTGTGTGCATAGGGGAGGGGGTTATCGCATGTTAAAGTAGTTGTTCTGACACATCATCCACCTAGAAATATGTACGTCTTTTATCCTCATAACCACCATCTCAGTGACCACCCATTTCAAAATGACGTTAGCCTGCTCCGAATAAGATACCATGCTTATCATGTCACATCAATTATATAGAAAATGAAGATCTTTGAACTTGAATGAGCTCGGGGAAATTTGCCAAACACTGTCGTAAAGACTAATAGTATATCTATCTCACTTTTAAATTTTTATGACTTTGTATGATTTGTATAGCATAAATAAATGTTTAAAAAACGTCTTAAACATGTTTACACTTAATATTTTGTTTGTCTACTATAATTCCACTAGACTAGGCGTTAAACGTTTAACCGACTACCTCTAGTGCGTAAGAAAATATTTCCACACAAACAACAGACAATGCAGTTAGTTGTACAGGAACAGATTAAACGGCAGAGCTATTCAATTAGCTGTCAACTCTTTCCAGCGAGCGATGACTACGAAATTCTCTAACGTTTTCAAAACTGTACCATACTACAGCTCAGAAAATGTGGTCAACTTTTGCACACCCCTCATTGTCCACATATTCATTGCCCTCAGTATACATAAACACGGATGTCATGGTATGTTTCCGCATCAATGCATTATCAGCAGCATAGTCCTGTTGATAGACCTTTCTCACGCGGCGGCCATGATAGAATGAAAACGAGGCCCTTGTGGCAAACATTAGACCGATCCTAACTGTCAATCACAATTACCAGTTTAGCCAATGATTACCTGATAATTAGAGAATCGACCAATGAGGAAGTGGCTGCATGACCTTCAAATATTTGCATTTCTATGTTTTTATTTTGCATTTCTACGTTCTGACAGAGAAGGGCGGGGACTATGGGATCGGTCAACGAAGCTCTAAATTGCTGCATCTTTTTTGTACATTGCATTAGTTGTAATATTGATACTTGGATATCATATTTTAAAACTTAATGTGATTTAGGAGAAAAGCTAAATCTGTACATTATTTTTGCTTCTTTGCCTCATTGGCCTCGTCTTCATTCTATCATGTCCGCCACGTGAGAAAGGTGTATAGCAAACAGCCCTTCCACGGAGCAAGGTTGGCAAGAATGCACTCCGACAGGAGTGCGGGGGGTTAGCCTGTTTTTGCCCTGCGGATAAGGTGTCGTTCCTGTATTACTCCGAGTGGAGAATCCATACCCAAAAAATGAACGGCTGCATGTACGTGTGTTTATATCGGTGGGAAAATCCCTTTTAGCCAGCCCAACTGATCTCAAGCGTCAAACTGATGAAAGCTTATTTGTAACTTAAGAAATGATCAGGTAAAGTGTGGCAGCAGCGCGCGAGGTCTGACGTGTACGCCCCGACATTGTGTGTGATGCGGTCCTGCGCTTTCAGCTGGAAAAGTGCCTTTTTGGGGCTGTAGCTAAGTGCAATTTGTAATTGCCATAAAAAAAAGATTCTATCTATAGTGAAACTGTTGGCAATTTTTTTTTTTAATCTAGGGTAAATGGTCTCAACATAAATAACATTGGTGCATTTTCTATAGCTTCATTATGAATGAATGAATGAATGAATGAAGACCTTTATTGCACATTTTTGCCACACTTGGCTAAGTACAGGTCGCAACAAAACAAAATAACAAGTACAATTAACGGATACAAAAGAATATGACTATCATTAGATAAATTCCACTTATGACGTGGCCGCGTAAAACACGTTTTATAAAATGTAAGCCTATGGGGCGAAAAACTCATGAATGAGACCATAAGACCAACCTTTCCAAAATCCCACCATCTGTAAGTTCTATTCTCTATTTCTACAACGTCATAAACGTTAACATTGAAGTTGTGTGTTCGAATTGATATTGACGGGAAAAAAGTCAGCCTGTAACGTCAACATGTTGGAAATTGGCGAACTTTCACGATGCCCGTCTTACAGTGATTTCCCTTTAAAATGTTATCTTTTTTTTTCAATAGAAACGCTTAGAAAAAACATAACACTGCATGACATCTTACGCACATTATTTAAACAAATATAAAGTGCACTCTGTACCACTGACGTGATACATAAGATTGACAGAGTGTGACCTAAAACACCGTCAACACTAGAGTTGTATTTGTGCTACATATACTTCAGGTTTGCTATGTTAGTTTAGCGATTGCGGGATATTTTTATAAATATGAATTGGTATTGAATTTTTATTTGAGTTGAATGTGTGATAGTTGTGTGCCGATTTGTTAAAAGTAGAGAGAACGCTAGCGACCCCAAAAAACACCCCTTCCAATGAAATGGTATGGCTACCCTGCGACGTCACAAAATAAAGATGGCGGCCACCACAAATGCCAACGGATCCACCTAAAGTTTTGCTACGCATACCTGTAATAACGGTTTGACCGTTTGGCCATATGAAATGAACGGACGTGCTCAATGTAAATGGCGGGACGACGAACAAAATATCCGATAAAGTTTCATGCAGAACGTACAGTAAACACCTTGGTGCACAGACTTACTTAGTAACGAATTTTAACTCACAGATCACTATTCGGAACATAACTTTCATTTGCATTTCTAATATACATGGACACATTCATTCCTTGTTCTGTCGGAAAATAGTATTTTGACATTGATAATAATAGTGCTGAAAAGAGGGTTACTGCAAAGAGACGGTCCGCGCCTCTAAATATGCGATCTGAACCAAGCAGACACACAACTACTATACACATAAGAAGTATAACGTCATAAAATACTACACTTTGGGTCTTTAAATGTTTGTTCAGTAGAAAACCGACCAAAGACGTAACAACGTAAACAGTGCTGTCGTTTGGCGACGTTGCTTTCCCGCCTTTTTTCTGGTCGTGATGGTGGCGGGAAGAGTCAAGGAACAGCGAGTTACAGAGATTTGTTATACTTTAACATGTGATCGGTGCCATCATTATGTATTAAGACACCGATTTTATTAACCAGTGCTCATATCAGTCGTTCCCATGACGATTGACTTTCTGTCGGCATATTTCGTGCAAAATACAAGTTTTTAATCCCAGCTGCAGGACCGAATGTGTCACGAACGCAGGCGCCGTTATGCGGCCGTGTAATGTATTACATTTGAGCCTCCCAAATACAGACGCATATCGAGTGGATTAAATCAGGGTTAATGACCCACCTATCCCTCGGTGTATATGGTGCCATAACGCTTGGCCATTTCCTATTGCCACTGAATAAATCCATCGAGTGAGCGAAGCGTTATTATCATATAGCTTATCCAAACTGTCCCATGTAAAAGTAACAGATACCTGTATGATACATAGATCCCCTAATACTATACCTGTAAATATATTTGTCCAATTTTTGAGAAATGCGTTTGAAAGTTTACTTTTGTCCTTTTTTCACAGAAAATTACATTTCATCTTGAAAGCAAAAAATATATCTTTAAATTACAATCTTGGCATGTCAAACCTTTTTCAGATCTACCGTACTCTATTCATCATCATCCCTTCCTTCTGGGTGCCCTTCTGATTGGTCAAATTATATGTATGCCTCCTCCTTATTGGTCAACATCATTATTCACCTCTTGAGATTCATTATTCACCACTTGAGATTCATTATTCACCAATTGTGGCTTTTCTGTGACCTTACGGCGTCATAACCGATATCCAATGAGGACTTCTGATTGGTCGACGTCATATGGCTATGTCATGATGCGGTTTAATAATTGCCGACGGTGTGAAGGCAGTCAGAAGTAAAAGAAAAATTCTAAATATTTCACGGAGTTATAAGATTCAACCGATAGTTGAATACACTCAGTAGATTATAATTGCATGTAAGTGACCGGGAAGATAACCCCAAAGGTCAGATGCAAGAAGTGTTAGGTCAGAGCTTGCAAAATTACTAATAAATCAGACATGACAGAGTGTCCATGAGAGACGTTACTAACTCAAGGGTATGAATTGTTTATGGTCACTCTGTCTGTGTCTTTATGATTATACATTTTCCATGTGTACTATTATGCCCCAAAAAAACCCACATCCACACACGCATCATACTAATACGTCAACTCTGACCTTTGTCCTTACTGTTGACAGAAACCAATGGGTAACTACTAGTGTACATAAGACTTGCGCCTGGTACTTGGGACACCATGGGTAACCACGTCCTCACAAATACGCTTCTCCTGCTTTTCCCTTGTAGGAGTTACCTCAGCTGCCTATTGTCATGGCAAGGTAAGTCTCAAGGGAAACAATGACCATACACAAGTGTAACTCAGAAAATAAGTTTTCTTTATGTCATCTTTTGGTCCTTCATGGGGTTGATAAAGTTCAACAAGCAATCGAACGACAGCTTGTTCTGTACTTTACCCTGTCGTCAGCGGCATTGGAACTCTAGTTTTATTTTGTTTACAATATACCACTGTGTAAAAGAGTCAATTAGCTCATTTCAATGTGGTAAATTCTAGTCATTTTAGAATTTTTCATTACGAACTTTTTTTACCATTTCAATGTAAGTGATTTCCAAACTGAACGGAATGGATCCCCTATCATGGCGACGTGAACAGTATTGACATAAACCGTGACGTAAATAACCTACATAATCGTCAAATCAAATCTCTCTACCACCCTTTCTGCAATTCAAAGTTTTGGGCATATTTTTGCTTAGAGGCATTTTTTATGAAATCTAATTTAGTGTATTCCGTAAACCATTTATCTATGAAAGAGTACATGTATTTGGCAAGAAATTTTGAACTTTTATTCTGCCAAAGAAATGACATGTTTCATGACCTTGCGGTCACGATATACCCCATGTGACTTACACGGGTTTGAGAGGACAAAGTAGCCTCCGTCTCAGACATTCCAGGTGCGGTCGTGTTTATTTATTTTTCGAGGGGGCACTGATTAGAGATTTTCAATATGGGCCGGATTCTCAAATACCGGAGGTTACACGTCACATCCCTAGAACCGTTTGCTCTTTTTCGGCGTCATCATGATCTATGTAACATTAAAAACACGCATTACTTTTTGGCATGGATATGCGAACTTCAGGTAGTAAACCCCACCAGTGCAGGAAAGTGTTCACGCCCGTTTGGTGACACGCAACTTCCTAGGGCTGCGGCATCGAGCTTCCCCGTCTTTAAGATGACGTCCCATGTTGACAAAAGCAAATCAGCGCCCCCCCTCAAAAGTAATGATAAACGCATGTCTCACTAGCCTCCTCTGCCCCGCTTATCTTTTTTGGGAGATCATCTGCTTTGGGGCCTTATCTGATTGTTGGACCGTGTCTGCTTGGGTCCCGTTGCAATCGCAGATCAGCGCTCCCCAAATATAAACGCCGGCGCCGCCCCGGAAAGCTGCAGAGGAGGCAATCGTCATACAATCTACAATGGCTGCGTAGGAGGCTAAGGACAAAGTCCGATACTTCAGTAAATTGTGTATTGACGTCGGGAGGCCGTTATTGACGTGTAACTTGCAAACAAGCATATGTTAACATTATACTAGTAATCAACGTCTCGCTGTTCGCATTCATCAGGCCACAGGAAGTTTATTTCATGGATGGCATCTGCGCGCACTTTGATATTCGTCTGGTTTCGAAAAAATCCAGCAATTTTGTTCCCCTCCGCCTTGAGCTTTGCTGTATTATTAAAACAAGTCGTTTATGCTTAGCTGATTTGTCTCTTACCCTTCATGATTTTAAACCTTACATGTAATGATATTCTTTCTGTAGTCTTTGTTTTAGTAATGATAAAAAAATACTGCATTTATCCCATAAAAGGCAAAAACTTAAAATAAAGTAATTCAATAAAACAGTTTTACCTTACATACACCTACGATCGCATATAAACAGTCAAATAAGATATCAAGTAGGTCACCTACGTATACAAAAAAGTTATGCTTGGGGAGAAGCGTAAAGCTTTTTTGGCTGCGCGCTGCCAAAAAATAAGTTTACTCTTCACCGGTATCTCGGCTTAATAATTTGAGACAAAACATAATGCGGGGAAGGTATGTTGTTTGGCGGGAAAACAAACATTTAATTACATAATGGATAAGTACATCAACTTGAACTTGAACTTGGCACATGACATGTGTAGACGATAGCAAACTGTGCTCACAACTCCACGTTCACTTATGGTAAATCCCATTTACCTATCAACTGAGTAGACGCATCGATCTTATACGTGCTCGTGACATTGGCCAATAATGGACATATGCAAAACTATTATCAAATTACTACATGTCAATCAGAACCACCAACGCTTAGTAGACACATGATAGGAAAAGAAGAGTCATGTATTGCAAATGGCATGCGTAAGGACACAGGGATAAAACATGACAGAATCCTTATAAGAGAAATGGTGCCAAAATATTAAATGCAACGTGTAAAGAAAGAGTTAAATCTGATTCGCATAGGATATAAGGATAGAAACTGACCTTCAAACAAACAAATTCATCAGTTGCGAAGTATAGCGTTACACTTTACATATGTAATACAAGGGATCTTTAGTAGCTAAAGGTCTTAAGACATACAATGAGTATTATTCACACCGAGTAGGCCATTAACAGGAGCACAACTCAAAGGAGTAATAAGTAACAATATATTATCGAATATGAACCAGTTGGAAGTCAAAGGAGACATAGTTTAATGAAATAACTAAAGCCGTAATATATATATATATATATACGTATCTATATATTCAAATACAGCTTGAGTAGCTTTCGGGTGGCAATAACTTAGCGGTTTACATTGAACACCATTTGAACGTCTAAAGTGGGAAGCATACTGAATTACAAGTTTGCCCGGCGTATCGGGCGGCATAGACATTTTCGTCGATTGCACAGAAAGTTTTGGCTATTACTGGATAGAAAACGGCACGTGGGTGCTGGGCTCAATAACCAGAGCAAACATGAGGAGCCCTCTTAGATAGCAAATCCTAGGGCAAAGAAAATGGAGAACAATTAACAAAAGAGAGCAGTTCCTGGATACTGGAAATTTTGTATGTCAAACAGGACATAGCATTACGGTAAAAATCAACAGGACGGACCGTAGGTACGCTAGTACACCTGAGCACCGTATAAAGGAATAGGTCAAAAGACTGGAAAGGTGTATGCTCGTACTAAGTACAACAGTAACAATACTCATAAACAGACACGTTGTGTCAGTAGTGCCCAGAAATTAAGGCTAGCATGGCGCAGTAAAAGCAGGAGGGCGATAACACGCCGCTCATGGCTGCGTCATGAAAACCAGGAGGGTGAAAACACGCCACTTATAGATGCACAGCATTACAATTAGGAGGGCGAAAACACGCCGCTCATAGCTGCACTGCATTAAAACCAGGAGGGCGACAACACGCCACTCGTAGGACTGCGTGGCAGTAAAATAACAGCGCTCAAAACAGAGCGTAAAAAACTGCTCGTAGCTGAGCAAAACAGCGCTCGTAGACGGAGCGATTCATAAATACTAGCGCCCAAATCAGGGCTCGTATAAATAGAATTAAAAACTTCGGCTAGGGGCAGAAAAACACGGGTCTTAACTCAAAGCATAGCAGCGCTCATACACGGAGCGAATCATGAAACCAAGGCCCGGAACGGGGCTGGCAAAATAAAAGAAACACTGTTCATACCTGAGTATAACAGTAACATGTTCATTCTCAGAGCATATTTTGGGGGGCAACGCTCGCACCATAGCTTGCAAATCACAGTGTATCAGTAGGTACATATTATACATTTGAGCCCGACAATCGTGGAGGGCAGATAGGGGGTCGAAGCCAAACTAATCAGTTCATATTACATAGAAGCATAGAAGAAATATTCTCCAGGTTTTGTGTTGTAATTAGCGTATAACGGTATTACACGTGTGCAACCGATAGAGGACTGGTATATTATGAGAGTTGTATTGTAGTATCATGGCATTGCACAAGTGGTAGAGGTCAGAGTTGTACGTTAATGCAATGATTTGCTAAGCCAAAACCAATATTCAACCTACGTATGAAGGGACCTGGGAACCCCGCGACCCAGAGAAAGAGGCAACCGCACACTTCTCCACATGCAGATATCATATGCAGTAGTATAGTGAGTAACAGATATCATACGTAGTAGTATAATGAGTAACAGATATCATATGTAGTAGTATAATAAGTAACAGATATCATATATAGTAGTATAATGAGTAACAGATATCATATGTGGTAGTATAATGAGTAACAGATATCATATGTAGTAGTATAATGAGTAACAGATAGCATATTTAGCAGTATAATGAGTAACAGATATCATATAAAGTAGTATAATGAGTAGCAGATATCATATGTAGTAGTATAATGAGTAACAGAACAACAAAACGCACTTAAATGATACCGGGGGAGAATGAAATTGAACGCGGGGGTAGAATCATGCGCGTCTGACACTGTAATTGAAGAGGCAACCCGCACACTTCTCTCACAGCGTCAGATGTCATAATTTTGTCTATTGAATGTAGATATGTCGGATCGGAACAGCCAAGGTGGTAACAGGGGCCTTCTTGATACTATCAGTCGAGCGGGAAAATGATGTACTTTAGGCTGCAAATATCAATTGTCTTTGGGTAAGTCGGATAGTAGAGCGGGATGTTATGACCAGGTGAGGTGGGCCCAGCAGTCTGAGAGTGCCCTGGTGAATCAGTCGTTGACTGGGTATCCAAGGGTGTGCTGATTTAGTAGAGGTGGTGTGTACGCCTTGAGGAAAGCCGCGGGGTTTCTTGGCATCGGACCGATGATCTGTCAGATGTAGTAGACGTTGTCGTCTGGCGAGGGGTTATAGACGTTGTCGTCTGGCGAGGGGTCCGGTTGTCTTGCCCGAGAGGCCCGGGGGTCACCAGGCATGGGAGTGAGATAAAAAAAATAAAAAAAGTCAATATATGGTACAATAAGAGAAATCTCTCTGTTACGGACCAAACATGAGAGACGATGAGGTCCACCAACTCTGTGCAACTGGAATGATAGAAGGAGTGCCCATAATGAAGTACTGCGTCGATGAGAAAAGTAATTGTATGAGTAGACGTGTCGTACTCATTATTAGTCTTTATAACTTCTGTTCAAACTATCAGTGATATCAAATCTGCATATTTTCTTGACAGCTGAAGAAAATGCATCGCATTCTACAATTTCTAACGCGACACTCTTGTATCGGAAGAATGCCATACGATTCTAACGTATCCTATAAGGATTGTAAACGATTCTAACGTATCCTATAATGTAACGTATCCTATAATGATTGTACACGATTCCAACGTATCCTATAATGATTGTACAACTCGGGAGTAACAAGTAACAATATAACATCGAATATAGACGAAATAATGTGAGATGCAGACATATAAAAGGAGACCCTGAGTTGGCCATTAACAGGAGTCGCAACTCAACGGGGTAACAAGTAACCATATAATATGAAATGGCCATTAATAGGAGTAACATCTCCACGGAGTAACAAGTAACAATGTAATATCGAATACAAACTAACTACTGTTAGGTACGGACAGATAAGGGAAAATAGGCAACCTATGAACTAAGGCAGAGTGGAAACATACAAGCGGAATGCAGCAAGTTTCAGGCATATTTGATACCAATAATACAGAATACGGACCGGCATATGAGCTTGTGCCTTAGTTACGGTGATTACAGGAGAAACGTAATATGCATGTAGTACGCTTGAATGTCCTGATTGCAAGGGCAATTCAAGGAATGATACTCAATTAAGGAGAATTCTGCATCGATACATTGACATGAGAACGGTCTGGTGTAGGCTCTGGCTGAGGGCACATTGGAATAGAATGTTACACTAATTTTACACGTTAATGGTACGCTATGTACATAGCGCCTCCCACACCATACCGATTACACACTAGAAAACAAAAATTCATCCTAGCTTTCTCCACTAATAAATTACAAAGGGCTGCTACGCAAACGCTTGATTTAAAACCACATGGTCCACACGTTAGAGCTATCCGCTTGGTGTCTGACAGATAACAAGGTGTTAAATGATATATTAAACTAACTAGTCTAAGGTCGTATGTATGACCGGAATGCTTCTGAAGACCACTTCCCTAGCGCCCGAAGTTGCTGGTCAGGGACGCCGCTAAGGGCTGCGTGAGTGGTGGCGTAGCTGAAACGGTCGCGATATCGTAAGGCATGCGTAGAAGGACATTCAGGGAGGGCACGGGTGGGGAAAAAAGTCGAGGAAAAGATGTGTTAAAATCAACGGAGAGAGCAGAAAAAAAAGCGACCAGCTATCGGTCAGCTTCCGGACTGAGTGATGACGACAACTTCCGCCGCTGGGTTTATCGCGCCACGATATCGGGACCAATCAGAATGTAGTCCCTTTTCGCCGCGCGCGAACATCTGGTCTGAATTAACGAAACCCCGAGATGCCCGTTTCCGTTCAAAATTTCATTTTGGCTGCGCGCTGCCCAAAATAATTTTACTCTTCACCGGTATCTCGGCTTAATAATTTGAGACAAAACATGATGCGGAGAAGGTATGTTGTTTGGCAGGAAAACAAACATTTAATTACATAATGGATAAGTACATCAACTTGAACTTGAACTTGGCACATGACATGTGTAGATGATAGCAAACTGTGCTCACAACTCCACGTTCACTTATGGTAAATCCCATGGGATTTACCTATCAACTGAGTGGTACGCATCGATCTTATACGTGCTCGTGACATTGGCCAATACTGGACATATGCAAAACTATTATCAAATTACTACATGTCAATCAGAACCACCAAAAGCTCACTAATATGTGAGCAAAACCCCGCCAAACACGGAGCTAAATGCGACAGGAGAATGACTTGGAATTCCGCTAAACTTGAGGATTTGTCGGGTATATAGAAGACTTGAAACGTGGGAATAGGTCAAAATTAAAAAGGAAGTCTTTGACACAGGGCAAATTTGTTCTGAGCTAAAGCAATGCTGTAGGTCCGTTGGGTCGCACAGTGACTGTCGCCTCTGCCATGATAAGTTTGAGTGACAATCGTAAATGACCGCAGGTACAGGCTAATTTCTAGACAAACAACAACAACAAAAGAAATGGATACATTTTGCAGGCGGGATCTTGTAAAATTTTGTTCGCCAAACAATTATGTCCTTGGTAAAACTGATGCTCCTAGCCGGACGATACGAAATAAATGTCCGGCGCTATACGTTGAAGTGCGGGAAACTGAACGATCGAAAGGAAACAGAAAGTCGAACGGCGAATGAGAAACAATACAGTCACAACAAGATATATATTAAGTTCTCGCAGTTTGTAGGAGACAAGATCAGGCCACCACAGGCAGACGCATTCCATCCTGTAAGTGGTGTCAAGCTAGGTATCAAGGTAAGAATCAAGTCTGGACATGTTAACCCTCAAACCACCGTATGGGGTAAAAACTGACCCCAGGCGTATATCAACATGTGCCATTTTGACATTTCGAGTCGAAAACAAAATTCCTTCTACGAGTTTGTTTGTATATATGTCTTATAACTTCTCACAAGTTTTTACCGAGATTGGCTCATTGTTGATTAAGCTATCCTTGAATGTTTACGCATGGTCCAGTGGGGTCAAAACTGACCCCAGCAAAATCCGCACTCATATTCCCTATTGTTTGATACTTGTCATCTAGTAACATGTATGATAAGGGTTATTATGATCATTTTACAAAATAGAGTTTTGTAGAAACATGAAATTTTTTTTTTTTTTAAAATGAACGTAAATATTAATGACGTTGCGACGTATTATGACGTCATTTATGTGATTTTATTGACGAAAACCAACAAATTGGGTATTTCCATATAATTCAAAGGTACACGATAAAACTTAAATAGAAATTATGTATGATAAATCATAATATATCCAAAGACGTTATTTGTAGATGGCAACAGGAACGACGTCGAAATGACGTCATAAAAAATTATATTCATATCAAGTTACACTAGCGAAATCCGCCATCTTGGTTCCACCATCTTAAATTATTTTAGATGCATTTTTTCCTCATATAACCTAATAACACAATAAAAATGGACCAAAACGTTTATATTAAGATTGTTTCTGTTTGAATAAACATGGTAAGGATGAAATTTGAGATTGAAATAGCCGGTTATAGCTAATCTAATTATATCGTCCACCATTTTAGATTTTGACTGATGACGTAATCAAATATGCATAAATTATGAATATTAAATCATGAAAGTGATAGTGAATTAAAATGGTTGGTATTGATGTAACAAATTAAGTGCAATTAATAAAGACAGCCCTAGAATTACATTGTAAAATCCAAAATTAGCGACTTTTTCCAAATATGGCTCTAAGAAACCGGTTGCCATAGCAACATGAAAACATTGATTAGATATTTCATTAAATTAAAATTGTTGCGAACGACATTTCAGCAAAGGTGACCAAGTTTGGTTGTTCTAGCGTAAGCCATTCAGATACTATATGACATCAAGTGTTGGCGTAGGCCTCAAAAGAGCCCGCTTGTCTAAATAGTGTTAGTTGCAAAAGACGATGTTCCCTATTTTTGCGTAAATTATGATAATGAGCAAAAATTATTCACACCTAATCATGTCAAACTGTCCCTTATAGATCAATTCACTATACATATATACAAACCACAAAAATAGTCACCAATAAAGCTATATTTGTAGAAAACATTTTGGGGTCAGTTTTGACCCCATACGGTAAGATTGGTCGTAAAAAAGCTACGGTGGTTTGAGGGTTAAAGTAGGTGCCAGGACATGTGACGTGGCACCCTGATTAAGATTAGTTTGGCCCCAGCAGGGATTCCCACTTTGAAAGGGCAGGGGTGATGAATAAATTATCAGAGCAACCCCTTCAACAATGGGACTTTATATCCTTGATCAAAACAAGGATTCGACCTCCTTGATCGAAACAACAGAGCCATGCACGGGAGTCCCCGACACGTTTCTGGGAAACTAACCGAACCTAGTAACTCGCCGGTCGGTTTTCCTCTAGGTTACACGAAAACAAACACTTGAAAATAAGCAGCAAATGATAAACAGATAATAGATGGTCTGCATGGGGGGGTCCTGGCAACGCTTAACGGTAAATTCAGGCCAGCCGATAACGCTTAACGGTAAATTCAGGCCGGCCGATAACGCTTAACGGTAAATTCAGCACTTTTAGAACATGAGATACCCCTGAAGACGACGTTTTTTATGGCACTAGTCGTCCTGATCTTGTGGCAAGAGACCTATTACGCTATGCCATTCTCGCAGGCCTGCTCCGAACCCTTTAAATTCGGCGGCGATAGGAAATTTCGTATTGGTGGAACGAAATGTTCATGATCACGATGACGAGCGCCGAAGGCGCGACGAAAATTTTGAAATCTTGACCCTCTGAAACGCTTTTTCCTGCATTCTGAGGGGGGGGGGGATTTTGCTGAAGAGTAAGCTAAGTTTTATGACATCTCTATTTGAAAAAAAATAATACAGAAGAGTTTCAGCTGAATTTTTGAGGGGCGTTACGCCCTCCAGACCTCGCCGGAGTTGCGACATGCTCCCGGGGAAAATTCTTAACACCCTGAAACGCTATTTCGACGGGCAAATGTTACTGGTAATGTAAGTTAAGTTTAATGATGTCTCTGTTTCTGAAAAAATACAGACGAGTTTCAGCTTGAGTTTTTGGGGTCGACGCCCTCCTGACAATATTTTTCGACAGAGGCCCGGCATGCACCCGGGGAAAATTTTAAAATCTTGAACCGCGAAACCCTTGATTTCCTGAATTTTGAGGAGAAAACTTTGCTGGTAGAGTGAAAAATTGAAGTGTTTCAGCTTGAAATTTTGTGGGAGGCTGGGGGCGCCCTACCGACATATTTTCGCCGGAGCCGTGTGCTCCCTGGAGAAAATTTTGGAATCTTGACCCACTGAAATGCTTTTTCCTGCGTAACGATGAATGACTCAATAACGCTTAACGTTGAATTCAGGATGACAAATAACGCTGAACGAGGAATTAAAACGACCAGTAACGCTTCACGATTAATATACCGATAACGCTTAACGGTAAATTCAGGGCGTCCGGTAACGATTAACGGTGAATTAAAATCGCTCGTAACGCTTAACGAAAAAAGGCATGCAGACCCTCATAATAGGACGATCGATGGGAACAAAAGACTCACCGTAAGATTGGCTTGCGTGCTGGCATGCCGCCTGGGTGGGCTGAGGTTACATCTGTTTTCGCACCGGCATGCGTATGGACTTGCCACGCAGAAACACAGGATAGGCAGGGAACTTCGCAATGTCGGCGAGTGCACACTGAGTCCATGATGAAGATCGAATGGTTTCCACGTGGATCACAGAGAGAAGTCAGAGAAGTCGCGGCTTTCCTTCTTAGGATGACACTGGCATGGTACATGGCAGGGCAAAGTGTTGGGAGATTATCTGGCCATGTCGATAGTCCAAAGATCGATGTGTTGAAGTCACCAGTGAAGAAAATAGTCGAGGTAAAGATGTGTTAAAATCAACGGAGAGAGCAGAAAACATGCGACCAGCTATCGGTCAGCTTCCGGAATGAGTGATGACGACAACTTCCGCCGCTGGGTTTATAGCACCACGATATCGGGACCAATCAGAATGTAGTCCCTTTTCGCCGCGCGCGAACATCTGGTCTGAATTAACGAAACCCCGAGATGCCCGTTTCCGTTCAAAATTCCATTTCTCATTTGGTGGCCAAAGCTTGGTAGTGTAGGCTGTATGGACCTGTATGCTCTTGCTGCAGGTTTATCGTCTTACTCACTCGGGGACGGACAATTCGACGGAACCGGAGTGCGCTTGGCCATGATTCTAAAACCAGACTGAGGAAAACTGCGCGATCAGTTGAAAAGAGTTTTTACTACAACTTCTTGAGCCCAGCCAGCAATAAGGAATACCTCGGCGCGTGGACTCTAATGCTGCATGGATTTTTATTTTATTTGTTTTTTACTTCCGGTATTTGACAGACAAGGACGGCGTGGCACTGCAAGTTTTTTATAACTTATATTAACAGATAACAACATACCCATTTTTATACACCTGGGCATAGTGAGGAAAGTCGTGCAAAGTGCCTTTCCCAAGGGCACAACATCGGTGGCGTCAGGGGGATTCGAACTCCGGACCTCTTGGTTCTGAGCCGAACACCCTGCCGTTACGCCACACGACCCCACTATTACGCCACACGACCCCACTGTTACGCCACACGACCCCACTACATGGATTTGTATGTGCCAATTCCTCGTAGCGGGACTTACAACTGTATGTCAAGGAATAGCGGTGGTTTTGTCAACTCGGAAGGCAGGCGGTGTCTAGGGACAGGCGAAAGAGCTGGTTGCTGGGATGGTATGCCCGAAGGAAACTTCGTCGTTGCCACCCCCACCCCCTCCCACCCTTCTGAAGAGGGCTACGGGGCCTTAGACTTCTGAAGGGATGAGGGCTGAGAGAGGATTGCAGATCATAAGATAAAACAGAGGCGTGTTGAGTGGACCTCAAGACCTAGAAGCTGAAGACGGAGCTAAAATATGACTGACTCAGCAGCTGGCGTCGGAATAAAATACGCAAATTGAAATGATACCTGAAATGATGCTGAACATTAAAGACTAAAGCACAAACACGTGCATGTAGCACACACAACAGAATTTAAAGGAACTTAACTGAGCTTAAAGAAAGTTTAAATATAGATCTTTACAACAGATTTACGACGACTAAAAATTTTGTTTTTAAGCTGTCGCTTAAATGAGTGCCACTACGTACGGTTTACGGAGGCTTAAATGCGACGTATGCCCGTTGATTTAAGTATAGATTACGATGCTTTTTTCGTCCAGTGCGTATATTGTGTCTCTGTTCGTTAAGGTTAATATTTTTCAAATAAATGTACGACGCAAAAAGAAAGAAACAACAAGAACAAACCTGGTGCTTGCAGCTTTATTGCATATTTGCACGTGGTCGAAATAATGAGGAAATTCAGGAAATTACTCTCAAAGCGTCAGATTTAATGCATTATCAATCTTGTGATTGAAAACAGCCAGAAAGCCTGGCATCTTGATTGAACAAAAACTCATTTGGAGTACAATCTGCAATATCTATAATATTTTCTATTCACATGACAATAGTCTTGAGTTGCTTGTTTTCATTAATGATGTTTGACGGGATTAAATACTATCTTAATAGTTTACGAAGTCTTGGTTTTCTTACTAGTAGCGACTTTCCTCATTTAAGCGGTAGTTTTAATCCATTACAAAGTAGATATAAACCCATGGTGGCACAGGTTTTCTCATTACCTGTTCACTTAATCTTGAGCATTAAAAGCAAAAGTCATTGCTGTATGGCTGTACTAATTTCCTTGTCCTGTGGGACCCAAATATTGGTTGCACATTATAGTGCCTGTATGCGGGCCCGTATATGTTCAGGTTGGCGGTATTTGTCAACTATTCGTAACTGCGTCACACCACAGAGAAACGCACCGAATGCGGAAGTAACTATGCCACAGCAGCGCAAAATAAGTCAATGGTCTAATTAAGAATTCAAATTAATGAAAAATGCGTAAAAACCCTAACAGGACAAGGGTTAAACATACATCAAAACACTACATCTACTAGATATGTGAAATTATGACAAAAATTTCACAACTCACCCCTTATCATTTCATTGTTTCTAATAGCGTTGAAAATTATTTAATCATGCCTAAATTCAAATTCAGAACGACTTGAAAACAACGGCTCTATATACTTCAACTATTATTACGTGTCCTGCATGCATCAGTTTGTCCAGCCAAGTTGTGCCAACTCAAGCGGACAGAGCTTTGACGTAGGTAACATCGATGTTGGGCGGTTAGATGACGTCAGTTGGAATGAGGAAGGTGGCGATGTTAAACAGGTCCAAGAACACCTTGTAGTTGTCACTGTCACTGGAAAAGAAACAATATGTTGAAATTATTTCTTCATTGAGATTTTCAACATTCGTGGACCGAGTGATATAACAATGGCCTATAGTCTATTCAAGACTTGGCCTGCAATCTAAGAGACCAGACCGTAAGCTTTGATCCAAGCACACCGTGATGGAGCCCTACTATTATCGAAGTTTGGTGGGCTATCCATGCTCGAGAGGTAGCTCTCCGGCTCCCCAAACACAAGATTTCCGAAAGGACGTCCCGAGTTGAAGCTAGGTACTTATTTTCACCTGAATGTGGTGACGTTATGAGGGTGACACTTGAAAGGCTCCGACAGATTATAGCAAAAACACAGATTACGTGGATGAAATATATATGCTACACTTCTTTCACATGCATGATATCGCAAAAATGAAATTAAACACATAATTGGCGTATTGACATTATCTAAAAGGCAGATTGCTTGCATTTGTCTTTTCTGGTACTTTGGTCTCTACTGTATACAATCAACTGGCGAATATAGGGAAGATACATTAGGGGACGACCTACTATTTCGGGGTGATTTAATCTTACCAGACAGTGGACCGCAGGTACTTGTATCCCCCACCCCCGGTCCCAGGCTTGTCTCCCAGCATTCTTTGCACCATCATCACATGGTTCCCTAAAAGGTTAAAGAAAGATGTGAATGTTTTTGTTTCTCTTCAAATATGTCTTAAAACTATCGATCATACAAGTTTCCTGTTTCTATCTCTGCACGTCTCTGTCCCCTTGTACAGCATAAAAAATCAAATATTCAACGTCAACATCATCAATTTTGGATACTGAGAAATACAAAACACAGTTCAGGTGTAAATCTAAGCGTAAGTCCGAACTCCCCACCCAAAGGAACGAAGAAGAGGAACACATTTAATTAAAAACGTTTAGTTCCTATAAAGCAATTTTGTGTGTTTAGCACGATTTTAAACCGCTCATCTATTATCTGTTTAGTGTTAATAAACGAACAATCAAACAAAGAAGTAAACAATTAGATCTAAAATCACTTTCTAACGTACTTTCACCATTGTACATTTAAAAATAGACTGGTTTTCCTTAAAACAACATTATCATAATTGTAATACTAGATGAGGGGTGCTTACATCGCCATCTATACAGGAGCTCATCAATGTCAACGAGCATGCGCAGAAACTTGTAGGCCTCCTGAAACTTCAGCTCGTCCCTTTATTAAAGGGGGAAATAATAAACGACAATAATCAATTGTAATAATCTTTTTTTCAGGTTTAAGGAAATATCATTACTAGAAAGACACATTTGCGAGCAATTATGGCATGTATTACTCCCTATCTCCCAAAATCCCACTTAGGCAAAAAAGCATTCCAAACAAGAGTTCTACGACCTCATACCTTCGCGAAATGATTTTGACCTTTATGACTGACGTATTAGGAGTGTTTTTCATCAATCAAAAATCATACCAGTTGATCCTCCTCACCCAAATAACATAAGTTGTCCAAACCTCCTTGTTATGATTATGAGCTTAACAAAGAAGGTTATGCTAACATTTTTCATCAATAATGCAAATAAGCTCCTTATTAGCATAATTTGATTCAATGGTGTTCACATTCACACAACTTCTAAATGCAACAAGTATGAAATTGCCATTATTTACTAGTATGGAATGATAGTAGTTTCTCATGAATTATGCAAATTAGGCCTACATTTGCATAATTTCTATCTATTGACATTCCTCTCTTCCTCAGTTACAAATGTCACATATTTGAATAGTCATATCATGGAACACAGCAGGTTTTTAAAATTGCCTCATTAATTATAATCTGATTTGCATAATTATCATCCAATCATACAAAGCATCACATAAGCTATCTACATACCAAAAATCATGACCATCCATCAAGCCCATCTCGAGTTATATTATTTTCTCATTAATTATGTAAATGAGGTTCTCATTTGCATAGCTGATATCTATTAATATTTCTCTCTTCCTCAGTTACATATGTCACATGTTTGCGAGTCCTATCATGGAAATTGATGAATGTATAAACTTTCCTCATTAATTATGCAAATTAGTTACTGATTTGCATAATAAGTATCCAATCATGTACATCATCGCTCAAGCTATGTACATGCAAAAAATCATGACCTTCCATCAAGCCCTTCTTGAGTTATTCCCTTTCAAAGTCTGAAGCAAAACCTACCCCTGCAGTTCCAAAAAAGTTGCTAGGGGGCCCAAACCTATACCACTTACTCTCTGCCCAACGAGCTATCTACCAGTCAAAAATCAGTTCCATAGCATGTCCACAACACGAGATATCATAACAGGAAGTTCCGCTGCAGTACCGTAACAAGCCGATAGGGGCCCCAAAATCTAATCATTTTCAGGTTTCATCGAGACCTACCAACATACCAAATACCAAGACAATCCTTCCAAGAATTCTAGACTTATCGTGTTCACTAACAGACACACAGACGTGCTCGGTATTCCCATGCTGTGGCACTGCATTAATGACTGTTCTTACTCATATAAGGCCGTGTATATCCAACTTTGGTCAAAATTTGTATGTTTCAGTCTTTTAATTGGTGTAAAACGTGTTTTGAAAGAAAAGGAACTCCGACCGACTAGCTAGCAGGGTGGTCAGGCCGTTCCCACGTGAAAACCCGAAATCTCTTTGTGCCAAGTAGCCGACAAACCGGGGTTGTAAAACGGGGGTGTCAGGATCATATCCTGTGGCGAGGAACGAACAACACCCTCTGGTGGTCTCAACACCGCCACATCCCCCAGACCTATATCCAAATCATTCTCAGCCCACACCTCGTTGTGAAAGCACACGCCAATCTTTCGCTCCGAAGTTTTTCCTTTTCGCTCCGAAGTTTTTCTCAGACGCTTTTATCAGGACTCTTGGCACCGACCTTTGCTCCTCAGACGCTGTTATCCGGACTCTTGGCACCGACATCTGCTCCTCAGACGCTGTTATCTGGACTCTCGGCACCGACATTTGCCTTGCTTCGCTCCGTCCATCCGGCCCCCGGCGGTCCCGCTGAACAGTCCTGCCCGTAACTACGTACACCAGGCCCCGCTGTACACCAGGCCCCGCTGAACTAGGGCCCGCTGAGCAACAGGACAACAGCCAACAGCCAACTTTCAACGACGGCCATTGCAATCCAACCCAAGGATTAAAACACACGGTGAGCTGCCCCCTTTTACATTAATGGATCCCCCTACTACACGGATCGCCATTACTGGCCACTCTTTTGTCTCTAGACTTAACAATTTCATTCAGCGACGAACGTCCACGGCCTCCGGACGGGCTGTCTGTCCAGACTTTTGGCTAGCGAATGTCGACATTAACTTCCACGGCGTCCCGGGCTGTTCTATTCCAAAATATTACAACAGTGTCCTCCCTATTCTTAGAGAAACTCGCCCACACATTGTATATGTCGAACTGGCTCACAACGACATTTGTCGGCCTTACATGCATCCCGACAAAATTGCACATGACCTAGTAGCCCTATCCGGCCGAATCTCCAACATTCCGTCCGTCTCCGTCGTCGTAGTGGCTGAACCATTATGGCGACTTAAACCGCCACGTGGAATGCCGAACTTCCATGATCGCATCGAGGATTTCCGCCGAGTACTTCGCCCCCTCGTCGACGCGACACCTTCGGTCCACAGATGGTATCACAAAAAACTCTGGCAGAAAAACCCAAACTATTTTGTCAAAGATGGACTCCATCTCAGCGAACTAGGCAACTTAGAGTATTACAGAAGTATACGGGGAGCACTTATCCCACATCTTCCGCCTCCTGAATCGTACCATTCATAATATTTGACGTTTCTTACGAGCATATGTTGTTGTTCAGATATAATATAATTGGATCCGATACTCGAACTGCGGAATTCTTCGCGGGTAGGCTTTTCTACTCTCCATGTTTGGTCGCATTTCGCGCCCTTTTGGCCCCTTGTTTCTGCTCACAATTGGTGAGCTATATGGTGGTTTGATGCCTAATCTTTACCGTGGACGCAACTTGGTTTATGATTTCTTATATTTGCCTATGTCGTAAACTTTGAATGGAGCTTGACTAGCAAATCATTAATGTCTTGCGTTAACCCCACGGAAATTAACTAAAAGAACGTTTGTTATTTAGACGATATTATCGTATACATTCTGTACCTTGTTTTATATCATTTCCTTTATACTCATCTGTTTTTATACTTGTTTATAATTCCATTTAAGGAATAAATGATTGTGTTCCCGCCAAACCTGATTTGTGTCTGCCCACGTTTATCCTTATGCTCCCTTGATATCGGTAAGGATTCCTTGCATTGTAAAACAAGTTTGCCACGGAAACCTGACATGGTAAAAACGTGTTTTGAAAGAAAAGGAACTCCGACCGACTAGCTAGCAGGGTGGTCAGGCCGTTCCCACGTGAAAACCCGAAATCTCTTTGTGCCAAGTAGCCGACAAACCGGGGTTGTAAAACGGGGGTGTCAGGATCATATCCTGTGGCGAGGAACGAACAACACCCTCTGGTGGTCTCAACACCGCCACATCCCCCAGACCTATATCCAAATCATTCTCAGCCCACACCTCGTTGTGAAAGCACACGCCAATCTTTCGCTCCGAAGTTTTTACCCACCCTCCCATCTAGTTCCCATAATAGATGACATACCATATATTCCATTAAAACTGCGCCTCGACACGTCATGTAGTGCGTTATCCAGCTATTTGTGTATGTCACGCCATGTGGTATCGTGTCCTGATCAACGATGGCCCTA
This sequence comes from Branchiostoma lanceolatum, assembly GCA_035149815.1. Lineage (NCBI taxonomy): Eukaryota > Metazoa > Chordata > Leptocardii > Amphioxiformes > Branchiostomatidae > Branchiostoma > Branchiostoma lanceolatum. The sequence goes on along the minus strand of CM068878.1, from coordinate 17,720,353 downwards.
GTACCGTTACCGGCGTGAAATAGCCGTTTCTAATTTTTTTTTTTTAAAAAACCTAGTTACGTCGTGTGGTACCTAGCCAATGCAATGTACTGACGTGCAAGGTTATTTCCTTACTACCTTCGTCCTGGCGTGTGGCGCAGTTGTTTCTTTTACGACTGTGCTGTCAGGCGAAAGGATTTATTTACTACCTTCGTCCCGACGTGTGGCGCAGTTGTTTCTTTTACGACTGTGCTGTCAGGCGAAAGGATTTATTTACTACCTTCGTCCCGACGTGTGGCGCAGTTGTTTCTTTTACGACTGTGCTGTCGGGCGAAAGGAATTTCTTTATACCCTGTCGTGTGGCGCGGCTAATTATTTTCCCGTGCTGACGGGCGCAACATTGTTTACTCTTATTATCCTTCTGGCGGTTGCCACGGTGACCGACAGGACCCACCTACATTCCGGTGCACTTTCCCATAACCTCACATAGGGTCCACTGAACATCCCAATAACGCAGGTTGCGGCGTCATGGCTGTTCTTTGAATGTCGATCCGAAACCTGCCCCTTTCGGTCCCGACATGTATATCCGCTTACCTGTCAGAAACATTCTGCCGTGCAACCGATGAATTTTATTTACACCTTTCTTTTCACCTTGAGCCCTAGCGATGCCACGCACTCGATCATCCGGCGTAGCACCTGAGCCCATCGTGCCTCCTCCGAAGCGGCCGAGGAAAGCGCGGGCAGACCAGAACGCTACGACCAGCAGCACCACCACGACCACGACCACGTCTACAACCACGTCTGCAGACATCACATCCCTCAAGGAGCAGCTGGGCGCGCTCACATCCGTCACCCAGTCAATCCAGCAGAGCTTAGCCTCCATCATGACACCACCAGCATCTACACAGAACCCGCCGCGGGCCCCCGGGACGACAGCCTCCGGCCTCCCGACCCTGCCGCCGACCGGCATAGACACCCCCACGAGGACCCCGGCAGAGACAATAGCAGCGACAATATTAGGTAACACTATCAATAGCGATAAGACAACAGAATCACATGCATCTGATAAGACCACACATTCACAGCAGTCTGAGACCTCCCCCCTCGTGCCTCCCCTCTCTTTTGACCCTTTCTCCCACGCCAACACCGGCCTCCACGTTCCCTTAGACACAGGGATCTCCGACAACATTAAAGACAAGATTTGGCGTCATAAATTCGTCTACTTCAAAAACCTACTCCCCGCCTTCCAGTCGGCCCCGCAGTACACTGTATCCCTCTCAAACACTCTCACCCCAACTTTGACTTTGGCCAACCGCTCCACCGAGCAAAAGCACATCCTTTCACTAGAGCAGTGGACAACTGCATTCCTCATTTTCCACTACATTTACATCCAACTTCACCCTTCCCACAGCCCTCAGCTCATAGCCTACCAACACCTCGTGCGTACCCTAGCCGATCGTCAAGCAGACTGGCTTCGGTATGACGAGCTGTTCAGACAGTACAGAGAGAAGAACCCCACCGCCCCCTGGGACACTCCCCACCTTCAACTGTATGTAGATGCCTTGTACTCTGCCCCTTCGTCAACAGCTTCCTCCGCCCGCTCCGCCCCCCCTTCGTCAACAGCCTCCTCTGCCCGCTCCGCTGTTCCCAGCCCAAAGACCACCCCAAACATCCCGGCCGGGTATTGTTTTCAATACCACAAACCAAACGGCCAGTGTTTCCAGCACAACTGCTTATACAAGCATTCCTGTTACAAATGCGGCTCTGGCGCACACAAGGCCCCACTCTGCAATTCGACATCGGCCAATCCACGTAAACGCTAACCCCATACCTCAGGTCGCCCCGCTACCTACCCCAGTAAATGTCCGCTCTCTTTCTACATATCTTCGTGGATACCCGATACGAGACAAAGACTACATTTTAAGTGGCTTCACCTTTGGTTTCCCACTAGAATATTTTGGCGTTAGAACCCGCCCCCTAATATTCCCCCCCCAGCCAAAACATTCCCATTTCACTCCAATCTACAACAAGTTGCAGATAGAGTTGGTGTCTACGCGGGTTGCTGGACCCTTCTCTTCCCCACCCTTTCCAAATCTCTTTCTCTCCCCATTGTACGCAGTCCCCAAAAAGACCCCCGGTAAATTTCGCCTCATACACGACCTTTCTTATCCTCCCAACTATTCCGTCAATGACGGTATACCGCCTGATTTATCGACTGTTACGTATGCGACCATCACAAACGCCATCCGCCACATTAAGTTTCTCGGCCCAGGCTGTTTCTTGGCGAAAACTGACATCGAAGCGGCTTTCCGTTTAATCCCGATTCACCCCAACGATCATCACCTTCTAGGATTCTACTGGAATGGGGAATTTTATTATGACAAATGTTTACCGATGGGCTCCAGAATAAGCTGTAGTATATTCGAATCGTTTAGCTCTGCCCTCGAATGGATTGCCCGGAATAAACTACACATCAAGTTCCCTACCCATATTCTCGACGACTTTCTCTTCGCCAACAAGTCTTTCACAAGTTGCCACCACGACCTAACGGCATTCTCTAATATGTGCCACGACGTGGGTGTCCCCCTAGCGGAGGAGAAAACGTTTTCCCCGGACACCACAATGTCTTTCTTAGGGATAGAACTTGATACCGTGGCTATGGAGGCCAGGCTTCCTCCAGACAAATTAACCAAATGCCGGGAGCAAATCCTTTCCTTTCTGAGCCTGCATAGCGCTAGCCTGAAACAAATTCAATCCCTTATCGGTCTCCTTAATCATGTTTGTCAAGTAGTACCCCCGGGACGCGCTTTCTTACGCCGTCTAATTGATCTAACAAAATCCCGCAAACCAAACAGCCTTATACCTTTACCGTCGACAGTTCACCAAGACTTGCGTCTGTGGCTCACTTTCTTGAACGACTTTAACGGTCGGTCTTTCTTTTTGGATGACACATTCGTTTCTAATTCAACTCTTCACCTCTTCACCGATGCGGCCGCGTCCCTGGGTTACGGGGGAATCTGTGGGTCAGCCTGGTTCTATGGCTCCTGGCCCCCTTCCCTCCGCTCGCGGAACATAACAATCTTAGAATTCTACCCTATCGTAGTCGCCCTCCACCTGTGGGGTCAGCAATGGTCAAACCGAAGCATTCTCCTACATACGGATAACGCAGCACTGGTTTATATTATTAACCATCAAACATCTAAGAACCCTTTAATCATGCCACTCGTGCGCCGCTTCGTATTGGTCTCCTTACGACATAACATCATGTGTCGGGCGACACATGTGCCTGGCTCACAAAATGACATGGCTGACACTCTGTCTCGATTACAGGTATCCCGTTTCCGACAGGCCTACCCCCATATGGACCCCCACCCAACGCCAGTACCACTACCCCTGCAGCCGACAGCCTTAATCAAACTGTGACAGACTTACTCACCTCGTCAATTGCCCCGTCCACCTTTCGTGCCTACCGTCAGGCGTGGCAGTTATTCCGCCAATTCACCCTGGAAATTCACGGTCAAGATCTGACCACCCTCCCAGTCCCACCAGACCTTGTATCTCAGTTTGTCGCATACATGCATAACAAAGGCTATGCGGCTTCGTCTATCCCACCTAAACTCTCCGCTGTTGCCTTCGTCCATAAGCTGCTAAATTTTCCTGACCCAACTCAATCATTCATCATTCAAAAACTCGTACGTGCTTCTCGCAAGTCTCAAACTCCGGACGGAAGGAGACCAATCACTCCCCCTATTCTCAAAGCCCTTCTTGACGCCATACCTTCAGTCACCAGTCACGCCTACGACCGGCAGCTATTCAAAGCTCTATTCCTATTCAGCTACCACTCACTATCACGTATAGGGGAAGTCACGGTCACTGGCGCGGCCAACCACACATTACAGCTCTCGGATATCAACAGTCAGGCCACACCCCCCCACTCCATACTAGTCACCTTTCGCACCTATAAGCACGGTAACCCTAGCCGCCCTGCAACTATCTCGATATCCCCAAACACCGGCAGTTCGTATTGCCCAGTAGCCAGCCTGAAATCGTACCTCACAATACGGGGGAATCGCGCAGGTTGCCTTTTCCTCCGTAGTGATGGCCGCCCAGTTTCTAGCGATCTCTTCTCACACACACTACGCAAATGTGTCAAACACGTCGAACTGGACCCCCGTGAATTTACAGCCCACTCATTCCGTATTGGGGCCGCCACTCATGCGGCCCTTAGCGGCGTTCCTGACAAACAACTTAGAGCGCTAGGGAGGTGGTCCTCAGATGCATTTCGGTCATACATACGACCATAGCGCAGCAACATAGGATAGTTTTAACTTTAAGTTTTCTACTGTGTAAACATAATGGTGCTAGGAGGCGCCATGTACACGCCTTAGTTAATGTTTTCCAGTGTGTAAACGACATGGTGTAAGGAAGCGCTATGTACACGGCTTAGCTTACAGTTTATATTTTCTACTGTGTAAACGACATGGTGTAAGGAAGCGCTATGTACACGCCTTAGTTAACAGTTTTTATTTTCTACTGTGTAAACGGCATGTGGTAAGGAAGCGCTATGTACACGCCTTAGTTCATAGTTTATGTTTTCTACTGTGTAAACGATATGGTGTTAGGAGGCGCTATGTACACGCCTTAGTCATAGTTTATGTTTTCTACTGTGTAAACGATATGGTGTTAGGAGGCGCTATGTACACGCCTTAGTCATAGTTTATGTTTTCTACTGTGTAAACGATATGGTGTAAGGAAGCACCATGTGCACGCCTTAGTGCAGATCCTTTTATACGCCCGTATCCCACAGTAGTGGGTTTATAATGGATATTATATTGTTACTTGTTATCTCGTTGAGATGCTACTCCTGCTTGGGCAGCTCTATGTTATATCGATACTTGCTACTCTGTTGAATTGGTACTCCTGCTATCGACCAACCTTATATATCCGTATCTCAGCACTAGTTACTTTATGTTCATTATTATATTGTTACTTGTTACTCCGTTGAGCCGTAACTCCTGTTAATGGCCAACTCTTAATATATTGTTAATTGTTACCCCTTTCGATTGTTACCCCCGTTGATGGCCAACTTTATAAGTCCCTATCTCGCATTAGTTGGTTTCTATATTCCGTTGAGTAGTTACTCCCGTTAATGGCCAACTCAATGCCGTATGGTGGTTTGATGCCTAATCTTTACCGTGGACGCAACTTGGTTTATGATTTCTTATATTTGCCTATGTCGTAAACTTTGAATGGAGCTTGACTAGCAAATCATTAATGTCTTGCGTTAACCCCACGGAAATTAACTAAAAGAACGTTTGTTATTTAGACGATATTATCGTATACATTCTGTACCTTGTTTTATATCATTTCCTTTATACTCATCTGTTTTTATACTTGTTTATAATTCCATTTAAGGAATAAATGATTGTGTTCCCGCCAAACCTGATTTGTGTCTGCCCACGTTTATCCTTATGCTCCCTTGATATCGGTAAGGATTCCTTGCATTGTAAAACAAGTTTGCCACGGAAACCTGACATGGTAAAGGAGATATCTTTGTGGTTTGGTTTCACATGCTCCGAGTGGACTCTTCCAGGCTGGGAGTAGGTCAAAGTTGACGATTGTTTTCGTCTGTCAGCTGTTACGAGAGAACGAGCTGGTCAACTGTCTATTTTATTTGCATGATTCTAAAGTAGACAGATGTGGCTTTCTGGTGCATAAGAATTTTGGGGGCTTGCAATTAAGGTGAATCCTTTTCTGAGCCCTTGTTTTAGTGCTCTAAAGCATTACTGCCTATATGGGCAAGTCTATCTCTTGTATCTGCCCTACAGCTGGCTGATAGCCAATTTGTCCCTGGCAGTAACTGACGTTTCCTGCCTGCCTCATGACCCCTCATGACCCCTCATGACCAACTTTGCCCCCATCTACCCGTATCAATATCCCCTGAAACAATACAGCCCACACGTCGCAACCAGAACGCAAAGCAAAGCATACAATTGAACACATTTTTACACTTTTCTCGTTAATTATGCAAAGTACTTCGCCCAAAATCTAATCATCTTGAGATTTCCCACATACACACCGACACACCAAATACGACAACAAACCATCAAGGCGTTCTCGACTTATTCTGTTCACTAACAGACACACAGACAAGCATCATCGAATAACCTACTCGACGAAACCATTCGTCGCGAAGGTAATTAAGTTCTGCCAAAAGGGGCCTACTTCAAATTAATTACAGCCCAAAATTGATTTTCTCAAACGCAAGGATGGAAGGTTGTCAACTCTATCATCATGCCAAAACTCATGTCATTTGGCCAAATAATGACAAAGTGAAAGCAATGGAAGAAGAAATGTTATCATAATCAACATATCTCTATTCCATAGTTATAGCTTGGAGTAAAATATAACTACTAAATTACACAAACGATTCAAGCACATTTTACCTCTTGTAGGTGATCATCAGGGCCCCTTTGAGGGCACGATGGGACAACTTCCTCTTCCCTTTATACCAAAATAAAAGGAGGCATCATTAGCGAATCTACTGTCAACATCATCATCTTTTGACGAAATATTTAAACGATTACACATACACACACAGACACACAAACACACACACACACACATGCAAACACACACAAACAAACACACAGATCTTTGCTATTTTGGAAGATTTCGAGACGCACTCTGTCATCATCATCATCATCATCATCATCATCATCATCTTCTATAGTCTAGAGAGGTAAAAAATATCTAAAGTTTGACCTCTTATACATTTGTCTTAAATGCTACATGTATCAGTATACGATGATTTCAATGTGATGCAGCATGTATCAGTATACGATTTCAATGTGACAATAAAATTGTATAAGACCTAGCTTAGACCAGCAGCTTTCTTCCTACCTTCGTTAAAGAGTCCGTCGTGCTTTGCCTCATCCACAATGTTGTCAAACATTTCCTGAGGGAAAAAGATCATGTCAAAACCGATCAAATTTCCTCCATCAGATAATCCATCAACCTGTCTGAGCCAGAAATTTGAGAAACATGACTGTATTTTGAGGCCAATTCTATATTTTCCATTAAGATTAAAATTTCCCTTATAATGTGCAATGTTTTGACCAATACGGATAGCATTGACTACCTTGGTGGCCCTGCGCTTGCTCTCGTCTTTGATGCCGCTGAGGCGCTGTTTGATTCCATCTTCGTAGCACGTCCAGAAGGACCCGCCAGCCTCATTGTCAAACGTATTCTCAAGCCACGTCTGTACATCAACAAAGTAACGAATGGCATCTAGGCAAACTTGTTTGGACACATTTTGCTTCACTTATTGCAGAAAACATTACATCCAACCCAAATATACCTTGCAACTGCAGCAACAGGATAAGCATTAACGTTATATGCTGGCAGGTTATATGCTGCCAGTTTCGATCTACAGTCAAACCTGTACTAGTGAACACCTCTGCATTAGGACCACCTAGCTAGAATACATTTAAACCTGTACTGGAAACCGTCTCCGCAGAGGAACCGCCTGGCAACCGTTTCATGCCATCCATTAGATTACTTTTCCTGTCGACCGAAGCATAACGACTCATTCTTATAGTAGACAGCGGAAAAAAAACTGTAGCCACTTTTTCTAAATCCCTTGAGTGGCCACTTAAAACGGATTTGATTGTACTTGAGAAAAATGTTTGTACCTGCACCAGCTGCAACAGGGACTTCTGTTTCTCCGAATTAGAGAGTTTGCCAGCATCATCGGCATTGACGGGAGTGAACCGGTACTCCTTAACACGATCTTCCTATGCGTGGAGAGTACAAAATATGTATTTCACCTCGTAAATGCCTTTAGATATATTCATTAATGGATATTGCGTAGTAAAGACTTAATCGTAAAAGGATGATATAGGTTTTTAAAAAAGGCATAACAGTCAGGAGAGGAAACGACTATTCTCAGAACAATGGATTCAGCCACAAGGGTTCTCTGTTTTAGAAAGTAAAAGGGCGACATGGGGAGAGCTTAAAGATAGTTAAAACTCGCTTAGTTCTCGGTTATTACTAAGGACATCGACAAAAACAGTGTAGCGCGTCCCCACCTTCCTGATCCCCAACTTGTTTTCCAACAGTCGGAATTGCAGACTCTCGAAGCCTGAAGCTGGGAACAACCAATCCCTGCAAGTGAAAAGAACATGGGAAAAAAAGTTGATTATCTAATAGCATCCTTTGCCCTAAGTCGGTCTGAGTTTGCACACACGGTCTCAGGATCGTTTTCTTCGAGGAACAATTAGTGATCATTGGTGCGTGTCCAGGTTTTAGAACTAGTTTCAGAACCAATCGCAGCGTATACTAGATTATTCCTGAAATAACCAGATAATTTGATATCGAGAGAAATTATGAAATGCATTTAAATTCAATAAGAAAAAAATTGATGAAGTCCATCAAACTGATTAACATCAATGGGAATTTGCACTTTTACAACAATAAACAATAAGTATCATATTTTTGTACATTAACAATCCATACTTGCCTGAAGTCCACAAAGTCCAGCGGTTCGATGGTTTCCACTATGCTCAACTGCTGAACCACTACCTTTCAAATCAAACATATAACATAGTACTAAAATATATTATTCCGTAATGTATCATACTATTTTCTCAGGTAATACATTGCATGATCTATATCTGTTAAACTTCTTCTCGACCCAACTTACATATGCAAAAATTATGACATTCAATGCAACTGAAAACTGATATCATCTGAATAATCATGTACGTTTAGTCTACATTTGCATGCTGTTGTGTCTATTGTCATCAATATCAACCTCATATTAAAGATCATGAAAATCCCTTCGCCACTTACCTGTTTATACGTTTGCAACTAAAACGCTTCTGCAGTTATAAAGAAAATTATAGAAAGTCCAAACTGATGTAAACGCGACTCGTTTATGCAGAAGGAAAAGTTGTCTAAGATGTCTTTTGTCTATGGGCAGTTTAATGTGATGCATTACATATTGTTAATCATACAATAACAGCAGACACGTGCTCGAAATCATCATTGCAAAGGGCAATAAAAAGCTTTCTGGTGAGGTTTCGACATAGATAATGCAGTAATGATAAAGTAAAGGACAAAGATATTCTAGAGAAAGATCAAGCTTTAGATAGGTTTATTACTCTGTTCGATACCTTAAGAATCTCCTTGATTCTGTCTCCCCTGCTCAGAATCAGCCGCATCTCATTGTCTCGCACTTCTCGGTAATCCTGAAAAAAAAACTGAGTTTGTTATCTGTATGACCAAATACTACACGTGCTCCAAAATACCTAATATGTTCATATTGATAATCAGAATCGGACTAAGTCTCAAATATGCAGTTAAAATCTGCAGTGAAATGTATTCTCTATTCGCAATGCCTATCCTGTCTTCAACAACGAACAGATATAAATTCTAGAGATAAATTCAAATACATTCTAGAAGGAGACGACCCTTAGAGTGTACACATAGGTAAATATATCAAAGAATGTTTAGACACGGTGGTCAAATTAGGCCTCAAAAGTCCTAGACTTTTTTTTTGAATTCGAGTTATGTTCTATCACGTTCGATCAGATATGAGTGACGTAAGATCGAACAGAACGCGTATTCGATTCGGGGTCACCTGAGGTCATATGCAAGTATCCACTGAAAACCTGTGCTAGCATTGCCCTTTCTCCCTGGGTGCCCCACATCAGAACAAATACCGTCTTTTTAACAAATGCAAACCATTTTCTTGTCAATACACCTTTGCTGACATTTTGCTGTGGTTAGTCAACATGTAAAGAAGCTACTGACACCATTGTTTGTGAAGTGAAACATTTCAAGGATTGTTTACGCCGATATTAGTTACCCCCTTCCCTGTCCGTGCGGGTATCACATGCGTGCAAACACCATATTTAGATCGACACCAAAAAGCGTCCAATTTACCTCATTGACGGCTTAGAATTAAGTCAACAGTTTTCCCAATGTTTCTGTCTAAGGGATTTTTCGAAAATGCAGGCATTGTTGAAATATGGTTCTTGAAAGGTAAAAACATGCAGTTTTTGGCCTTTTCCCCATCTTAAGAATATTTTTAGTTCGAAGTATAAAAAGTCCTAAGACAAAAAAGTTGTGTTTTACGGTTACGTTCTCTAAACTGCAAAAATAAAGGATTTTAGTAAATTTGGGGGCCAATTAAAGTCAGTTGTATGGTATTCATTTTCCCGTTCTAAATGTGGGATTCATCAGTCTCCAGGCTAAAGTCATCCGGATTTTTCAAGAGGAATCGAAACGCTGATATTTGGGGAATACGCAAGAGTAATTTTAATTCACTTAAAGGAGAGGATCGTTTTGAAACTATCTATGACAATAGGACAGATTCACAGGTTCCCGACATCTGCTCGCGGGAGCCCGCGGGCGCTTCCGGTAACATGATACCTCCTTAGTGATTGGGACTTTACCTTAGCGACTGACCGGCGTAGTATCTTAGAACTATTAGTGTAAGTGATAGGTACAACTCGACATATTGAAGTATTCATATACTCGTTATACTCGTACGTAGGTTAATCATTTTCAATTGTATCCAATTGTTTGTTGTTTGCATGTATAGTAACTGTTGTAGAAGACCTTACAAAAGTCGCTGTACTTTTGTAGTGTCAATAAAGATTTATATATAAAGAACGTATTACTCACACATGTTTCCAGTATCCCAGTGATGGAATCCAGCTCCCATATCATCTGCTTGAACCACAACTCGTACGCTGATGAAGGATGTTGCAACAAATAAACCGATGTACATTAGGTTCATCATAATCATACACAGCTTGATATGGCCGTACCCATTGCACCTAGATCCCTTAACAGACGTGAGTTAAAAAAAAAAATAACATTGGAGGTTTTAAAAATGGCAGATTATCAGTTGAGCATATTAGAATTTTGTACGCATTGTAATGACGCTCGATAAAGTTTAACATTTCAGGGATAAAGTACATTGAAATCTAGCAATCACTTTTTAGGGAACAATTTGTCTTAGGTATAGGGTATGGTATATTACCCTGATGCACGACGATGAAGAGGTGTTCATCGTGGGCAGGACTGCCATGTTTCTCACTCTCCCTCGCCTGCGCTCCCAGGATCTTCTCAAGCTAGGAGGTAGTATGCCGCTGTATTAGTGGTTTACATTGGACGTGTAAATACTAGTTAACACTATTCATTGTATATATAGTAAGATACTACATTCTTATATCCCTGTAATTATAATTCTGTTTTTTATTATGACTTGTGCTTACCATATATGAGAATACACGTCCATGTACAAGAAATGTATTTCATTCAGTCATATACCCATTAATTAATTAATTCAGTCATTTACTGTAAGCAGTCAAATAATGTTTGATTGTGCTTGAATGAGTGAACGTGTTTTATTATTTTCTGTTGGCATCTGAAATGTATAGATACGCAAGCAAGTTCAATTCAAATATTACAAACACATTTCTTTTTCCTGACGTGGTGGTAGGACCTATGCGCACTGCTTTGTACTTTATTAGTTAACATGATTCATACTAACGTAACATGACCTATTTACGGGCAGGAGCAGTTTACGTCCAGTTTGGGTCATGTCTACATGTCGCGCGTGGTGTATTATGCCAAAGCCTGTTCTCATGAGAAGCAAAGAACGTCATAAGTATGATCCTTAGCCATCTCTCTCGTTTATACAAAACAATGAAAAAGGTTTTCGTCCAGCGATATAACAGAGTTAACTTCTGAACAAGTTGCACGGAATCGTCAGGCTTGACATATTTCATATGTAATTCGACATCGCGTACTTCATTCTGTGTTTCTAACTTACACGATAGCTAGTATATTTTAAAAATAGATGACGTTATACATTTCTTTGATATATTATTCAGACTATCCATGGTGATTCGAGGTTTGAATCTCTTGTCAGTTTTAGGAAGGTTTGATACAACATAGCGACCCCCGCTCCGATGATACATTTTTGCACGGCATAACATCATGGCCATGCGCTTATCACGTGAACGCCACGTGCTGCTGAGTTCGGGGAAATTCTTAGAATAGCTGATATATCCATTGGTTTAACATTTGGCTCTGTCCGCGCAATTTAAGATAAATAACGTTTTTAATAAATCGGACGTTAATTGGTCATGTAACTTACTACTAGATTGATTTAATAATACTTCCATCCACATGTATCATCTAATTTGCAATTGTTTAATTTCACGTGTGGCTCTTTGCAATAAATGTACAATCTTGTGCGCTTGAGTGCAGCATCACAATATGTGTTCATTCCGACATACCTGTAAGTAGTTGCCGTATACAAGATTTCGCTGCTCGGCTGGTTTTCCACTGTAGGATAGGTAATAATTAATCCAAATTACATTGTAGTCTTCCGGGGTGTAGAATACAATTATGTTAGAATACAAATGCAACGGGATGAACACATTTTCAATAACCAAATGCATTGCATGCACAGCTGTGACTCAGCTACTTTCTGCGTTTATGGACTCCTCCCTGTTTTGCTGTTGTTGTTGCTGTTTAATGAACTGGTTTTGTTGTCTTTGTTGCTGTTGTTTTTCAATCATCTTCTTCTTCAACTTTGAGAGTTGGCGAAGTTCAAAGTTAGGTATTTGTGTTGTAGGTAGTAGAGACGTAAGGAAAACCTAACGTTGGTACCAGGGAATCATTCACATTCTATTGATTGAATACATATTGATAATAATAAAAAACATTCACAGCAATTTACCATATGAACATGTTTCTGTATATTTTTGTCTGTGACACTATGCGATAGTTCTGTGGCTTGTAAACGGGATCATGGGTAGACCATACCTCTTGGCGTAATACATTTGCAATGAAGACCTTTCCCATGATACATAATATAAAAGGCCTAGTATATTTCTGAGCATTTCTTCCTATTCACAATCAACAATACATAACCCAGATGGCTGGCAGCGACCAACCGGTATTCAGACTTGTCGTTGCCATGTTTTATTTTGCAGGGCAGCAACATTTGATTGTCAAAAGATTTAAGGCTGTCAATTGAGAAAGATCTGTGGTGGAACTTCAGTCCTTCTTTTCTTCAGTTATCCTCATTGGAAGATTTTAAAGAAAACGCCACACCGCTTCAGAACAGGCTGCTTAAGGTTCCGGGTCGGAGTTTGAATCTGAGCGGGGTTCGGGTTATAGCGCGGTAATCTGCCGGAAATGGTCGTCTCCCTAATTTTTGCCCATATTGCTTGGTGATCGTTATAGCTGTGCATAGATGTTTCCAATCTCCTGAAATGCCAGTGAGTTTTATTATTTTTGGATGTGGTGAAGTTGGTTCGTTATAGAAGCCTTTTTAAATTCGTCCGCCTCAACGGTGATGTGTTATTTTGGCGTGAATACCCAAATAGCAGTGTTTTCTATGCATTTTGAATTTGTGTCATGGGAGATTGCGTGAAAAAGTTATCACATTAATTAAAATATTATTGCTTTTTTCATTATTCATTATTCAGAGATAGGAAGTACTACGCTTTTTCATTATATAAGCCATTACTCCAAGAAAAATCCTTTTTTTTTCAAGCAGCTTCGATAATGATTATCAATGTATTACATTTTCCGTCCTACTTTTCAGGGCGGAATTGTAGCTCCACGGTCTGAGGGTGTCGGCCTACATAAAAAAATCTTGAAACAATGGAGGGTCGAAGCGACATGAGAACCTGAATTTCTGCACTGCAGTAGCTAAAATGAGGCAACAGGGCCACCACAAATGTAATATTTTTTGTCATAACCTACACTACATCGATCCAGGCAGCTGTTTTTGAGTTATCCTTTTCATAAACTGATAACCGCTGCCTAAAATATCTCAAAAATAAGTCAATTTTTCATGGATGTAATAGTAAAGAATGAAGTCATCACAATTACCATGGTGATTAACCTACTTTAATATTTCGAACTGCAAACAATGGCAACTGTCCCACTTTTTTTATTTCAGAAGTGCGTCAACAAATCGCTTACTCACAGTATATATGTGTGTCTCATGCATCGTGGTAAAGGTCCTAGTCCAAAGGACGTCAACTAACCATGATCTAGTTTGCTAGCTGGACTACCAATATTCGCCTGGTGCCACTAACGAAAATAGAACGAATTTTCAACACGCATTTAATCAATATATACCAGAGTTCCATACCTTCGCCGACTGATGTTAACCTTTTTAAGTGGAATATCATAAATGTTTCCCATTTATCATTCAAATAAATACCTTATTTCCTTTACTTATGTCAGTTGATCAACTTATATACCCAAATAGCACGTTGTTCAATGTATGGAACTCTTACCTTAGCAAAGAAGGCTATTGTAGCATTTCTTCATAAATTATGTAAATGAGGGGCTCATTTGCATGATATATGCCTAATAATGTTCACATCTACTTAACTTCCAAACGCTGCAAGAATGAAATCTACCATTATGGAGTTATAGCATTATTTCATTAGTTATCCAAATTAAGTATTCATTTGCACACTCAATTAATTCATTTACATAATTAATATCTGTCCATATTCCTGTCATTGTCAGTTACATATGTGACGTATTTGCGAGTCCTATAATGAAATGCAGCGGATGTATAAACGTTCCTCATTTATTATGCCAATTAGCAACTGATTTGCATAATCATCATTTGATCTTGTTAATCATCACTCAAGCTATCTAGATGTCAAATATCATGACGATCCGTCAAACTGTTCTTGATTTATTTCCTTTTCAAAATCTGAAATGAGATCGGCTCCTGTAGTTCCAAAAAAGCCGCTGGGTGGCCCCAACCTACACAACCTACTTTCCCTCTCAAGAGCTATCGACCACTTAAAAATCATGACCATAGCATGTCCAGAATCCATCCGGGCATTCTCGAGATATGCTGTTTATATACAGACCGACGGACGGACACACAAACACACACACGAACGCTGTGCTTTACACACCATATTTGAAGCGAATACTTGCAATAATGGTACACCGGTGTTCACCAAAAAATGTTAACGTTGTACAGAAGTTACTGAAGTCAGACATTCTCCTGATCTAGTATTGACTTACTATTGACTTTTAACATCAAACCCAATCAAAGTCACAATAGATTAAAAAAGAAATTGCCCAAATTACTAATTGATACAAAACCAAATTAACTTTAATAACATACGCATGAAATCATATTACAAAATAAGAGAAAAAGAATGATGGGACATTAACATAATATGAAGTAAAATATAAAAGAATGAAATCAGGTGATATCAAATTTACATATCATATTCAATTTGAAAATGGCTGATTTTAGACGTGGCAGTGTGTTCAGAAGTGCCGCCACCGAGGATGGAAAGGCTCGTCATCTGTATTTCAGTTTATTCTTGAGAAAATGAAGGCCGCCTTGTGGCTTGAGGCCGGTGTAGTGTGTGTGTACATTGGACATTGCTGTGATGTAGGGGGGAGTCGAACAGTTAGGTGCTTTCCTGCACTGTCAAAGCAACATTATAAGTCTATATGCTTGTTGGTCACAGACAGCCATCTGGAGTTCGTATAGTGGAATTTGTATTACAATGAATGCTGGAAAGTACTTCAGACCCCCTCTGTGGCGTGTTGTTGAATCACGAGGACACGAAATCCATTTTTTTACGATCCAAAGACCCAGAGCCAATTATAACTCATGTGCCTGACTGAAGAAATGAGCCATTCAGCCATATATATGATGACAAGTTCATATCGTTAGCTAAGTATTCTGGAGATATTAACTTTTAAATAGTTTTCTAGCGAAGGATGTACGATGTCCAAATGTGCTTGTCTTGCAGGCAGCACAGATGCCAAGAAAATTTCAAGTTTCCATCAGGACTCATTTCCCTTTGATTGATTAAATACATGTTGATAACATCCATGTCAATGTTCCATAAAGAAATGTTTTCGTCTGTTTTTGTTTGTGACACAAGGCCCATGACCTTTGCCATTAGCCATGAGACACACCTGAATAACAAATGATATTTTGTATCACGCGGAAAAAATCCATTATCAAGTTCCAAAGACCGAGAGTCAAATAATGATGCCTGTGCCAGACTGAAGAAACCGGTCAATAAGCACAAAAAAAATAGATTTAGACCTTTGAAACATTTTGAGAGCCGTCTGCCACTAATTTGAATAATGTTGATTAGCACCTGACTATAGTAATGCTGCGTTTGTTAATATACGCTGTAATATAGTAGGTTCTAGATTGTTCACCGAGAATTTTCCTCAGTTGTATATTTGTTTTGCTGATAAACTTGTGATCTTTACCAAGAGGGCCATCGGTCATTATTTGCAGCGTGACATAACTTAGATACGTTGGTCACAACCATGATACGTGCATCTACTCCATTCCTTTTCCGTCCTACCTGTTTATTAGAGGATATATTTCAGAGAGCGTTTGTGTGTGTCTCTATCTGTACGCAACCAAATTAATTCAAAAACGGCTGTATTGTTTGGCTTATCTTTGTTATGTGGGTAGGTTGTGACATAAACTAAATTGTTTAGATGTTGGGGCCCCTGGGGACTTTCTTTGTTACTGCAGCAACAATTCCAGTGTTTATATATAATATCTAGTGTTCTGGACATGCCGGGGTTAGTTTTAGGCCGTAGATATATATTGTGTTTATAACAAAGTGAGAAAGGTCTGAGCCATATTCTAACAACATCATGACTGGATTTTTCATGATTCTAGGTATTTATGTAGCTTAGACGGAGATACATACAATGAAAGCAATTTTTTTCAAAGAATTACGACGTTTGCATCAATAACGATGGAATTCTATCATCGCAGTGTTTTCAGTGTATCTTTAGGCCCCCTAGCAGGCGATCTTTGAATTCTAAAGCGTTTTTTTTAGATATTTCAAAGAGGATAATTGAAGAAAGGAAGAACGGCTTGATAGCTTGCACATCGATTTTGGGCGACCCAAAGTGGCAGTATGGGTAAAATCAGACTTGGCCTTAATTATTTGTTCCAATGGGGTAACTGATGGAAAACATTTCACACGTAATATGAACATTATTTTGAAGATCAGTCTTAGATTTCTGGACCATTCTTCATTTTTCTAAGGGCACTTTTTTTCTAATCTTGAGTATGGATTTCAATAGGATGATTGCCAGAGATCTACCTCAATTTTTGGCCCAAAACAGGTGGAAAATGAAGTTGCTAAAGCTTGACTTTGACAAACATGTTAACAAAAGTCAATGCCCCGTTGCCTTGACAACTTTGTGTGTGTGTGAGTGGGGGGATTCAGACAAATATCATATGCTGAACCAGAACGCTTTCATCTGCTGATGAGTTCGCTTTAAAGACATTTACTTTCTGCATTTACATACACTCATGATACATCCACTTTCACTTTCTGCACTAACATACCTTGATGATACATCTACTTTCACTTTCTGCACTAACATACCTTGCTGATACATTTAATTTCCCTTTCTGCACCTACATACATTGATACATAGATGATACATCTACTTTCACTTTCTGCACTTACATGCATTGATGCATAGATGTAAAATCTATTTTCACTTTCTGCACTTACATACCTTTGATGATACATTTAATTTCCCTTTCTGCACCTACATACATTGATACATTGATGATACATCTACTCTCACTTTCTGCACTTACATAGGTTAAGCTAGGTTAGGTTAGGTTATGTCGGGTGCCATTCTTCCTCTGCACTAACATACCTTGATGATACATCTACTTTCACTTTCTGCACTTACATACATTGATGATACTTTCACTTTCTACACTTAGTTGTAGTTATCTTTGTCAAGAACGCTATGTTGTTAGTGTCGCCAGTAAAAAATCGGTGGACGGATTTTTAGGATGATAAGGGTTCTTATACTTAGGGCAATTAGCATGTAGTAAGTGTCGGTACAAAAAGGACAAGTTCGATCATGGGCCCCTTACTATCTTTTATGATAACTTGCAGTTTCCGTATCTGGTGTTCTGTACTGAACAAGCTACGGTCATAATTTTTCGGTTGCAAATAGCTCTTTGGTTTATGATATTGTATAGGTTTAGACCTCTTAGTTTCTTATGCATACCATTCAATTATGGAACAGGCTGGTCCTGAATTACTAACTGCGTCATGCTCGTGTATGGTCAAAATTCGTAAACAAGAACCTTTCATCTATTTTACTGCGGACAGGTTTGAAGTAACTTGTGTTCTATAAACGAAAAAAAAGCAGGTTAATATTTTCCTAACAACACTGGTTTTAGAAGTACTCACTCGTTATCTTTCCCCTTTTCAGCCATGGTTGCCACACCTAGACAAGACGGAGTGGTTTATGGAATTGATAGAGACACCAGTATTCTTGATCACATGATTAAAAAAGACGATGACGTAAACAAAGTTTCTTATTGCTGATTGGCTCTATTTTCTAAACCTTCCACAACCATTGGTTGTTGCCACGGTGACCGCTGCATTCCTATCGTAACCGACATGCCCCAGGAGATCTTTCCTCGGTATTTCGACACAAACAAGTTGTCTACGTGGCAAGTCCAGACTTGGCCCTGGGTGGCGACTTATCAGCGGTAAGTTTTACCATTTTCTTGTGTGTTTTTCAGCGATTGTGCAAAAGGTTTCTTTTCTGTCTATACTTAATGCCACAAATGGACAATTTTAAAGTGTATATCGGTAATCGAGTCCCTTTTCTTAGTATAATGACCTTTCCATGTAAGTCGCGTTCCTCTCATTTTCTACTGCTATTTTTACAATATAATACATTCAATGCTACTGTAGTTAGGGTTTAATGTTTATTGTTAATATTTTAGTATCTTAAAATTTGTCTGATTTTCAGTCGAACACACTTTCTGGTGTGAACATTGTTTATTGGTCCCGAATAGTCTGGTTTCCTTTGTTCAGTTCAGTGACGGCCGCTTAACGAATTTTTCGAAGACTTATTTCTTTATCGGTTACACCAGAGTAAACCGGATCCTCCCAAAATAATGCACAACGTTTCGCACCACGAACTAGTTTCGAATGATGTCACTGTGCTTTGTCTATGTCTTGCCTAAAACAGATTCGTATCAGTTCGTCGACAGAGTGAATCATAGTCATGGGACTGTACAGGTGTAAGGTCATAAGGAACAGCGATCTGTTTTAGGCGTGTTCGTCATTTGATTAGCATAATTGTATCTCTCGTAGAGTCATTTTTATATTTACATTCATCGCTAGATGTTATTATATTTTCTGGAAGACTATATATTTATCTATGGCTGTATAACCTCTTCTTATTTCTGCGAAACAAATGTTTCTTTTAACGCGATTGAAGAAAAATGTGTTTCACTTTCGTGCAATTGATCTGTAAAACTAACCCGACGACCAGGTCAATTCTGCGCAATCGCACTAGTTGAAAGTCTGATGCAATGTTTGCATGAAGTTGCGCATAGGATGATGTAATATTCAGAACAATGCAAGGACAGACAAAAAAAGCTCGAGTAGAAAACGGTTCGTTTCATTACAGAACTACATCGACATCATCATCCACTTGGAGATCAGCTCTCACAGCGAGACTGATTCAAAATGGCGACAACAGACCAGGACGATCAGCTGGTGACCCCGTGGGAGGTCACGGCCGCCTCGCAGAAGGGTGTTGACTACGACAAGCTCATAAGTGAGTATTTTAGTCATGTATTATGTACAGATGGCATTCAAAACTGGGAACGTTCCAAAAAGGACGGCCTGCGGAAAAAACATTCTGTTTCTGGTAACGATCCTGGAAAAATCGGATCGGTAGGTACAATGTAATGATTCTCTTTTTCCTTTTTTTTTAAATTTTGGCCGAAGTGATCAAACAAATACAATTTCACTCAAAAATGGAATGCTTCAGGGCACTGATATTTTCGACATCATATTGTAATAACTGAATTTTCTACAAATTTTTGATTAATTATTAAACAGTTAAGTTAACAGAGCGTCAAAAGAAAATTTGCTTGGGATTACTTGAAATTTTCATGGTTCATCATTTAGAGCGGTGGGCCAAAGAAAGGCCTAAGTAACAAATACCAGAAAAAATATCTAAAATCATAATTACCCGATAAGTGCCAGATTCTATTTATAATTACATTCTGAAAAAAAATCTATTACTGCCTTGAAATCTTTGCCATAAAGCACGATCGGGGTGTCGTGGCTAGATAGCTCAAAACAATGTCTATTGATAGCTGTACAAAAGTTAGGTGTGAAAGGTCACTTGTTGTAAAATAATCAGCCGAAACCACGCGACTGCAAATGCCAGGTGACGTATATACGGTTTGGATAATACAGTTATCGATATATTCACACTGTTTCAAGATGTTAACCTGCAGACCAGACTGCAAGGTTTCAAACCACTACACCAGGATGGGCCCCTTTTTTTTCAATGCATTTTGCGTCCTTTCCAGGCGTGGTTAGACCTAAACACAAGACATCCGGTTTTACGTCCCATACAAGAGGACGTCCTCAATCTAAGCCATGTACTCATATTTACCAGAGTCCGGTGAGAGAATTGGTGTAAAATGTCTTAACGCATTTTTACCAGAGCCCAGTGAGAAGATAGGTGTAAATGTATTTACGCAATGTTTTCTGCGAGGAATTCAAACCCAGAACATTTATATTCTATTTGCGTCAACAACCATAACAATAGCTAATCACCATCTATTCTTTTGGGGAATACTGAGCTACTCTGACCGAGGACTGCTGTTCGTAGTCTTCAACAATTCACATCCCAAATTAAGTTCTGGGTGACAGGGACGGTGCCATGTTAGAATAATCTATGAAAATGAAACATGTTGTCGTAACGTTACATCGAGGATGCATGCCTGGGCAATGTGCCAAGAATGACACTGTGCGGCCTAACATGACCTCCAAGCAGATGTTTGGTAACTTGTTCCATAAACTCCTTTACTTTTTCACTTCCACGATGATAAAACGCTAGTATGCACAGAGCAACCTTACAGATTAACTAGAGTTCAAAGACCTCATGCCTAGGACAAATAATGTTAACCTTTTCAAATGGAATATTCTCAATGATAATGCAAATTAGGTCCTGTTTGCTATCTTCTCTACCCAAATAATGCAATTTGTTAAAAGTAGGAAAGTCTCATCTTATTAAAGAAGGCCATTTAAGCATTTCCTCATATACACTCAGCACAAAAAGTTTGGAAACTTAACTTTGGTCGATCATATCTCCGTTGTTTCTTGATCAGTTTCAATGATTTATATATCATTACTAAGCTTGCGTGATTTGCTTTCCCATGATACCAAACTTGATATGGTTGTAAATTAATGCAACGAGCACCAGACCTACTTATGTGAGCAAGTCACATAAAAAGTGCCCAGATTTACCTACTAATGTCAAACGCTCAATTCAGTATTTTTTTTTCATCTGCTGGTAGCACGAGGGTAATATGAAACTTAGATCAACAAAACACATTAATATGAAAGCCAAGGATAGTCTTCATCCAAACAAACAAAAAATGCGTAAAGGAGCCTCAGCTGTACAGTGCTGATCAGTGATCACAGAGTCTGAGACTGTGTTCAATTGTATTGAGATCTGGGCTGCAGGAGGGCCATTCTATCCTCTGTATTCCTGCTTTCTGGAGGTGGTCTGAAATGACTCTCATTCTGTATGGACGTGCATAATCATCTTGCAGATCTTGCATATTGCAGAGGTAAGGATCTTGGAAATGTGACTGGATTGAGAAAGGTGTCCCTATGTCTTGACACATCGAGGTTGCTTAGGATGATTAGCCTGGTTTTTCCTCTGTCAGTTAACGTTGTACTGCCCCACACCATGGCACTGACACCAACAAAACAATCAGTCAGTCTATCTGTGCAACAGTAAGCGTAGGGTTCTCCTCGTTGCCCACACTTTCATTTACCCATCCAACAGTCTAAATGAATCTACTCTTATCTGTAGCTGTGAACATAACATCATTCACACACTGTTCCATTCCCGATGTGACGACACCACCACAAATGGGTTTGGCGCTGCGCTGAGTGTTTGACACCAGCAGGGAAATTTGGGCACTTTTTTTCTACAACCCACTCGCGTTAGCAGGCCTGGTGCTCACTCCATGAGATTGAAATTACAACGATATATAATGCATTGAAATTGATCAAGAAACAACGGAAATATGATCAACGGAAGTAAACTTTCAAAACTTTTGTGCGTAGTTTATTATGTAAATAAAGCCATCGTTTGCATGATTTATGTCCATATTTTTTTAACTTCTGAGTGGTGTGAGAATGGAATTCCCATCAATTATCACCATAGTTTTTTCTCTTTAATTACACAGAAAAGTTTTTCATCTGCATAATTGATATCCGCTCTTCCTCAGTTTCAAATGTCACATGCTTGAGAGTCATGTCGTGAAAAGCAGCGGATTTTAAACGCGTTCCAGATTAGTTCAGCAATTTAGCTCCCGATTTACATAAACAGCATATCATTATGAAAGTCATCACTTTATTCACATATCGTAAATCATGAAGATCCGTCAACCCCTTCCTGAATCATTCTCTTTCAAAGTCTGAAACAAAATTGGCCCCTGAAGTCTCGTCAAGACCTACAAACATACCAAACATAAAGACAGTGCTCCCAGGCATTCTTAAGTTATTGTGTTCACTCACAGATACACACGGACACACAGACACACTCACCCAAAAATACAACCTTTTTGGTGAAGGCAAATATAACTGACTTACCTTAACTAAACAGGTCGAATACCGTGAGTTCATATTACACGGCGTTCCGTTTGTCTTGTTGATTCTCTGCAACCGGAGATATGGGCAACCAGACACCCTTCAATCCCAACAAAAGTCCACACGTTATAGCTCTTACATTTCTGGATGTATCGGCCTGGAATGGAGTTCCTATGCTTCCAGCGGTAAATTTTTAAATCATATAAATCGGGAGACCAGTCAAGGGAAGACGAAAGTAAGACCGAGCGAGAGAGAGAGCGCGCAAAAAAATACAGCTGAAAACATCGTGGTTTGAAATCACAAAGCCTTAGGAACCTTATCCTTTATTTTGTTACGCTCCAACGAACACTACCAACGACCAACAAATGTTCTTTGTTGCTTTTGTTCCACAGTGTATTTTGGATGACCACAAGGCTTCATATTGTCTGACACGATATTGAGTAAGTGCCATCTGAGAAAGCCCATGAAAGTGAAACATGTTGACCTAATGATAGAGCAGTGTTGCATACCTCGGCATTGTGCCAAGAATGGCGCTGAACTGCACTGTACTACATTGTACTCCAAGCAGATATTGGGAGGAACGTTAAAAAATGGGGCATTCAAGATTATGATCAAGAATAACAACCTTATGGCGAGACATAGTTATTCAGTCTCCTTTACTTAAGTACAACAGATTTAAACCACTCGACGACACAAATGAATTTGAATACATCTTGTGATACGACAACTCTCACCGTGTATAAATGGGTATATGCATTCAAGATTACTTTGATTGGGCCATATTGATTTGATTATGTAACGTATAACGAGGGGTGCACTAAGACGGCACGTTTTATTTACGCGCTCGAACTAACGGCGGTCCATCGCTGGTTGCCAGAGAGTGGTCAGGTTTTAATGAATGAATTGTGAACATAGTCATCTGAAGACCATACTTGGATAAGCAATGCATTCATATTGTTCATGAGACCTTCACGCTCCGCGTTACAAGCGGAAAATGCTGTGAGACGTTTTCGCGAATGTTCGTTCTTATTTAGTGCTACGCCAGACAGTGTGCCTAACTTAGCACGCTTTGGTAATTTGCTCTCTTCGGAAGTTGGTGATAAAGTTAAGAAAATGTAAACAAGGCTTGTAGTCTTCTATATTCTAGCTTTCTTTTGACCGGAAAAAATTGACTGTGTGCACTTCTCTCGTCGTGTGAGAAGGTCTATGTCTAGCGCATCCAAGCTCATATTTTCATGGGGGAATAGGCTACACGGCTCGACGTACGTATTGAATGCGGCCCGACTCACAAAATCATTACGAAAAAAACGACACCGCTTAAATCAACAATACTTCGTCTACTTATTGGAAAATATCTTCGCCATCTCAGCATTCAGTTTCCTTTTCATAAACGGTACCAACCACGTGTTAGAGCGTAACATAGCTGTGCGTTAAATCGTCCCGCGACCATCGCGGCCAGAAAAAAAGGCGGGAAAACAACGTCGCCAGACGACAGCGATGTTTATGTTGTTTTTCTTTGGTCGGTTTTCTTTTCAACAAATACTTAAAGTCCCACTTTTTCAGTGTTTCATGAAGTGATATTTCTTATGTGTATGATAGTTGTGTATCTGCTTGGCACAGGTCGTATATTTAGGCGCCAGGCCGTCTAGCAAAATTGATGCGCGCAAGTATGTCATCAATATAATCAAGTCAGTTAGGCCTAAAGATACAGAACCTTGATTATCTCCAGCTGGTGTAACAGAATATTGCATATCTACCCATGGTATTCTTTTAGTAACTATAACTTTTGAGATTTTGTATCTCTCTTTTTATAGTCTGTGGTTTACCTTGCTTCGTTCTGTAACAAAAAGATGGCCTCTGTTGTAAGTCTTAGGCTCGTAAGAAACTTACAAATGCCGGACCCTACATCTGCTTAAAGATTAAGCTTTTGGGAGGGGGGACTCTTGCCCACCATGTAATAGCTGCAGCTTGATTATTTCACAACCTAGAAATAGTGACTCAGTTTGCTTGAAATAATGTTGGCCCTAACAGTGAGACAAAAACTACGAGCACGTAGTACTAGGCAGAACGTGTGCGTTTGAACGAGACACAGGACAATTAGCTGAATTATCTTTTATCAATAATTGGATTATCAAGACAAAGTCAGATGCAATGTCGACTGGTAGAAACTGCTCAACCTTTGAAAATCCTGCAAAGGGTCTTGTAGTGTAATGCTTCTCATCGGGTACTAGTATGTCGACGACTTTTTGTCCCCCGACAAAACTATTGTCGACGTTTCCCTCTACTGGCAACAATTATTGCCCAGAGGATGGTGACAGACGGCCAACAAAAGTTTGGCTAGGTAAATGACACTGGGTTTTGGAAAAACAAACTTTGTTGTCAAGTGTTTTATCAACCTGATAAAACTATTCACGAGTTTTGTGGTTTTTAAAAGTCATAACGGTATTTCAGTGTCATTTTTATTAAAATCATTTCATAAGTGTTGCATAGAGGTTTCTTTCGACACAAATATATGAACATTATACACGGGATGTTAAACGCATAATGTTATATGCTTTGATCAGATTCTCAAACTCAAGGCAAAAGACAACTGAAAACAATTACAGGCCACCTCTGTACATTCCTATAAGCGTCGATACAGTAATGATGACAGTGATTCTCAATTCAAACTCGTCCCTGTGTCGGTACAGAAAAGTTTGGCAGTACGAAGATTGAAGACTCCCTGATAGAGAGGATCGCCAGACTGACCGGGAAGCCAGCCCACCACTTGATGCGGAGGGGAATCATCTTTTCCCACAGGTCAGTAGGAAGAAGCGCATCACGCGTTTTCTTTCGGAACTGCAGCGTTTTATGTGAGAATTCGCATCTTGGACAAACGCCAAGTTGAACGTGGACTTTGCAAAGCAGACATGCCTGTATTGTAACTGTGAAATTCTTCATTCTGTGAGTTTATTTATGCTATATATAGTATATTTGCATATTATCTCAAAATCTATGTATCATTTGTCACAATTCATTTTATGTAGTCTTTTTGTAATGAAAACACACAAGTTGCGTTAGATTTCTGCATGGTGCATACGTGACGTAAGAAATCAGTCTTCCTTGCATTCCTGGTTTCGTAAACCTTCCACTGATCCATCTTACCCCTTTGCCCTTTTACATTCTGTTGTTCTTCACATCAAGGGATGTTGGATTGATTCTGGATGCCTATGAGAAGGGAAAGCCGTTTTTCCTGTACACCGGGCGTGGCCCTTCTTCTGAGGCCATGCACCTCGGCCATCTCATCCCTTTCGTCTTTACCAAGTAGGTCTGCCCCGCGACTGCAATCACCGACTTTTTCGACCAATCCTCTTGTCTACCTCGGATCCTGAGTTATTTAAATGAATACCAGAGAACTGGTCGAAAACTCGGAGAGCCCTTATGTTGGAAAGTACCCTTCTTTTCAATGTTTTACACTGAAAATTTCAACTACAAGAGGCTGGTTTTAGACTGGCTGCCCGATCTGTCTTTCTGATCCGACGAACAGTCGAGATTAGAAATGCATCTAAGCGAGATATCAAAAGCACTTTAAAGCGATAGTATTCAAATAATACATTATGTTCCGCTCCATTTTGAACTTACTGCACGTCGACCATAGTACGTGGAAAAAAAAGCTTATATACAGTTCGGAATTTACATGAAAACTTCGGAGGGGTGGAGGATACATTACACCTAACTTTGCTAACCTGTAGTTAACGTTACATTCTACGTTCTTACGACAAGTATTTTAATCATAAATTTGTCAATTTTTGTTTAAGATGCCTCCAGTATTAACTTTCATTTTGGTCTCCCTACCAACTTGGATGCTTAATGTCCCCCATTAGCTATCATCCAACACTGATGAAATTTCACACAAACAAACAACCTGCCCCCCCCCCCCTCAGGTACTTGCAGGACGTGTTTGACGTGCCTCTGGTGATCCAGATGACTGACGATGAGAAGTTCCTGTGGAAGGACATGAGTGTGGAGGAGGCCAGGCGTCTGGCGAGCGAGAACGCCAAGGACATCATCGCCTTCGGTTTTGACAAGGAGAAGACGTTCATCTTCTCGGACATGGACTATATCGGGCGAGTATTTTTTTTTTTGGATGGAAATTCATCTGAAACACATTCGTTTTGTGGATGCCATCACAGCTGCTATTCTAGAAGGTATTACCCTGATGGTGAGAGCACAGATTTTCTTACGTCGTAATTTTGAATTTGCCCTCCACCATGGCGGACAGTACTTACACCATAGTCTAAAATCAAATACCAGACAAAGCTCAACACCTACGATGTTCTTAAAGTATGTCACATTTTTATCAAGCTATGCTGATTTTGATGTGACCTAGATTTAGTGTTTATTTGCGGTTCCTCTATGAACCACGAATATGATGTTTTGACAGGTCGTCCCCTGACTTTTACAAGACCATCCTGCGTGTGGAGAAATGCGTCACTGTCAACCAGGTCAAGGGCATATTTGGCTTCAATGACAGCGACTGTATCGGTAAGTATATCTCTTTCAACGCCTCTCTCTTTAAATCTTTCTTTCTCTTTATATTAGTCTCTTTCTTGAACATCAGCTTGAGTGAATGAAAGAATGTGTTTGTTTATGTGTACATGTTTGTTTGTTTGTCTGTGTGTGTGTGTGTGTGATATATGTAACGTTGGGTAACATAAATTCGGGATTTTTCCGATAATGGTTGACTGAAATCAATCTAGCAGAACAATAAACCATCCTTTTTTTCTATTATTCTGTCAGTATCATGTACTATCTTTGCACTAATCATATATATGGTAGATTTTGTCTCTAGTCGTGCTGACACCATAATATTTCAACTTGAAACTACCGTCCGCCGCACGCACAATGACAGTGTTGTCGGACAAGGGGGCACATTAATTCGGGAGAGAAGATTCGTCTTGAATATCTTACCGCTAATCACATTTTATACAGCAGCTATTCGTTCCATCCTTGGCTTGAGGAGAGTGCTATGGATATAGACGTGTCCAAGTAAAAAAAATACACGAAAAAACGGCCGTACCGCACACATCAGGCCAGTTCGGGTACAACCCGTGTGTTGAGTCGGTAGAACTTCACTCAAAGTCGGCCCATCG